>JAPQWV010000043.1:2592532-3240665 GCA_027422505.1 Craterostigma plantagineum | reverse complement strand
TCTATTTGGATATCCCCATATCCCCAAAGAAAATTTCCTCTAAAGATGTGTCGATATGTATAGCAAAGGATTATCAGTTAGTGTTGTAATTGTATTGATTCTTTCTCGCAGCTACAACTCTGACAAGCTGGCATCTACTGGTTACTTTTTGCTCGCTGCATGTGGCGTTGTCGATGAAGTTTTTCGAGCACAAGCCAATTGATTCACAAATTCGTCTTGGGTTTGGTATTCTGAATGGAATCTCCATTGGCTTGTTAAATCTTAGTTTGGGCTTCAATTCAGTTGGTTTCTATCAGGTAAATCGACATTGCCCATGTTTATTGACCAGAATCTATACATTTATGTACGATTATCTATATGTTTTACCAGATGACAAAGTTGGCAATCATCCCATGCACAGTAATGTTGGAGACCCTTTTCTTAAGCAAAAAATTCAGGTTGAATCCCTATGTCCATTTACTTTAATTATCTAGAAGCGATGCTCTGTTTTTCTCCCAGTTTCATTCTCTTCTTAACGTGTGAAGTAATTATATTCCTTTAGCATGCGACTATGCATTGTCTGTGTTCATTTCTATTGTGCTTTGTCTATCTGGTGTGATGCTAGCTGGAGAGATATGCATATAGTACAAGAAGAAGCTTATTTTTCAAATTCTTATTGTTTTGCTGGTTGCAGTCAGAATGTGAAGCTTTCTCTCATCATTCTGCTTCTTGGTGTTGGTATTGCGACAATTACCGATTTACAGCTGAACGTTCTTGGCTCATTTCTCTCTTTCCTTGCGGTTATAACTACTTGTGTTGCGCAAATCGTATCCTTTTTTTCATATTTAGGTGCATATTTTTAGTTGAGTTGTGGTTCTGCGATACTTAATCACCCCGTTGCAATCTAAAATACTACGGTGGGTTTGATTTTTGCATTTATTAAATTTGCTTCAGACCTTAACAACTATGCACAGATGACCAACACGATACAGAAGAAGTACAAGATCTCTTCAACCCAACTTCTGTATCAAACCTGCCTTTACCAGGCAATGACCTTGCTTATCTCAGGTCCTTTCTTGGATAAACTCTTGACGAACCAAAACGTATTCTCCTTCGATTACACAACAGACGTTGTGGTAAGTCCCAAACTTTGCTGTTCTTCAATCACGTTATTTTGATAAATATGTATTCCGACGCAAGGTTTCTTACTTGATGCTGCAGGCTTTTATCGTTCTATCCTGTCTGATCTCAATCTCCGTCAATTTTAGCACGTTCCTCGTCATAGGAAGAACATCTCCAGTCACCTATCAAGTTCTTGGGCACCTCAAAACTTGTCTGGTGCTAGCATTTGGTTATGCTTTACTCCATGATCCTTTTAACTGGAGGAATATACTCGGTATACTGATTGCGCTGGTCGGTATGATCCTATATTCGTATTATTGCATTGTTGAGAAGAAAAAGGCCGACGAAGTATCATTGCTAAATCAGGTAATGTATAAATAAAAATAGCAAGCTACTTGTGCTTACATATCAGATATGATGAGTTTGTTAGTCGGTTCAGTACACTTCATAAGATCTTGGTTATTATTTTTCAGACGAAGGAGTCTGAAACCGATCTCCTATTGCATGTGGAAAGCGGCAATACGATAACAAATGATCATCCTTCCTCCAAGAGCATCGCCTGGGATTCAGACAAGGATCTTCGTGCTTGAACTAACTGCGTACTGGTAGGAACATACGTACATGAAAGTATCGCTGCTCGGTTACTCTTCTGCCAGTATCATTAGTGAGGTTTTTCATGTATAACATGATAGCAGCTGTCTTCATTGAGGTTTTTTTTCAAATGAGTTTTGAATAATAAGTACAACTTAGTTGTCACATATATCATGTGTAGTTTTGACGGGTTCAAGTTATGGGTTGTTTAACTGCGGTTTGAACTGTTAATTTTCGTATTATTATTTTTTCATAATTTTTTTCAGAAGCCGTACCCAAGCGGCGTGTAACGATAACGAAGCCCCATCACCATGTTTCTGGAATCCTTGGAATATTCGATTAATTAATAATCTTGCTTTCTGAAACCTGTTTCATAGATCAAGCGAAATTATATCTATTGTATTCTCCATTTTAAGAAAAGTGAATAATGTTATAAAGAAAAACAAATGGACTGTGCATGTTGGCATACTTGTCAACATTTCAGTACTTATTTGACACTTCAACACTTGAGTTAGCAGACTCATCGGTGTTGAGTTCACAGCTCCTCACTACCTTTCAACAACAGAGTGATATTGATCAATAATGGCTCTTCGAACCCTAATCGCTCGTAAAACCTTTACGACGACGCCCAGATTAGGTCTTCGTTCGCTTCAAACCCTTTCCCTTCCCGATCTTCCGTACGACTACGGTGCCCTCGAGCCAGCTATCAGCGGCGAGATTATGAGGCTTCACCACCAGAAGCATCACCAAACTTACGTCACTAACTACAACGGCGCACTTGAGAAGCTCGATGACGCGATTGCCAAGGGAGACGCGTCCACCGTCGTCAAGCTGCAGGCCGCAATCAAATTCAACGGCGGAGGTATTTGATTTGTCTTTTGCTTGTTAGATTAGCTCATTAATGTACGGAATGTGTTTATGATTCTTTTGCCGAGCGTGCTTGGGGGGAATTAGCGACTGGATTTGTTGGCGGGCGGAATTGGTACATCGATTATTAGCTTGTAATTGTTTGTTGGTTTATGAGTGAAGAAACTAACATTTTACCTGGGATTTTTTCATTCTTTTGCTTTTTTCTTAATTATTTGGCATACGCTTTGTTGTGTAGGCAGCTGCGCCTTTTATGGAAGTCACAAATTGAGCTCAATATTTCTTTTTATGCAGGTCATATCAATCACTCGATCTTCTGGAAGAATCTCGCCCCTGTTAATGTAAATATCGATTGGAAGATTATAATGGTTTTTTTTTTTTTGTCTATCGTTTGAAAATTGGAAAAATTATTTCCCTATAAACCATATATTGCAGGAAGGTGGTGGCGAACCTCCAAAGGGATCTTTGGGTTGGGCTATTGACAACAACTTTGGATCAGTAGATGCGTTAATCCAAAAGATGAATGCTGAAGGTGCTGCTTTACAGGGATCTGGATGGGTGGTAAGTTTTTTTTTGTTTGTTTTATATGTATGTGGTATATTTCTTTTTGGAAACATTTTAGATGGTGCTTATCATCGTTAATGAAGCTTTGTAGTTACTAATCATCTGATACGGCCTTTCATCGACCTGCAGTGGCTAGGTCTTGACAAAGAATTGAAGCGCCTAGCGGTGGAGACAACTGCTAATCAGGTACCTATACTAACGCAAGATACTTCGTAGTGTTTTCAGCTTTTGTTGATCCATACGCAGCCTGCCCTTTTCGACCCATGTATTCTTGTTTAATCGAATACACTGCCTTGCTCCGGCGATCTGTTGGCCATGGCTTTCTTGTGATTTGAAGGCACTAAACGAATATTCGGGCAGGGCACAGCAACTATCTCAATTTTTTTCTCTGATATTTTCCAAAACAAAGATAATTTAGCACAATGATCTCAAATTCACCTGCCTTGCCAAAATTAATGTTGCAGGATCCTCTTGTTACGAAAGGAGCAAGCTTGGTCCCGCTTCTTGGTATTGATGTCTGGGAGCATGCTTACTATCTGCAGGTAATTTCTTTCAAGCCAAACAAATCAGCTTTATCTTGAGCATGAGTTGAGAAATTAGGGCTCCTGGCGGTACAGTATTGGGTTTCAAGAACTAAGTTGACCTTTAATAGACAATAATATTTTTTTATCAATTAAGTCTTAAGTGTGGAATGTCTAAGGCCTTCTACTTGCTTGGTATTCTCCATGAGTGGTTCCTTTTTTTGCTGTGAATAACCCCTTTTTTTTAAATCCATTCTGGGCTTCTGATTTGTTGCAGTACAAAAATGTAAGGCCGGACTACTTAAAGAACATATGGAAAGTCATGAACTGGAAATATGCTGGTGAAGTTTATGATAAAGAGAGCCCTTGATGCGTTTTGATTTGGTTGTTTGTGTCCGTGTTGCATAGTAATGCTTTTGTGGTGTGGTGAGAAATAAATAAATAAACTTGATGTGTATGAATAAATGAACGATGGGTTTGCTTTGCTAGTAAATTGTTATTTGGTTGCCATTACCTTGAATTATAACGTGTCTCTAATCGATCGGAGGGATCCTCTGTCCCAAACCTATGTCCAATGTGTGTACCAATTCAGAAATTATTTTGATTATTTTTTAAACTTTTGAATTTCATAATCTATTAAGTTATAAAATCATTCTTATTTCATGTCATTTATATGATAAAAACAAATAAACAACACTGAATAATTCTTTGTTTTGTTACGATCAAATTGATACCCATATTTTATATTTTTCGATATCTATAAAAATTATTTTTCATATATTCTACAATCTGGTACACACATTGGGACAGGGTTTCGGACAGAGTATCTCATCCGCTAAGCGATCAATATGCACCTTCCGGTTATGCTTACGTTCAACTCTTTGATGTTGGGCGTTAAATTGAAATGAAAAGTCATGCGAAGCCCTTTCCTTTTTTACATTCGAATTCTACATGTCATACACAATTTATTCCTCAAAATCAGATTTTGTACTATACTGCATCTCGTCTTTATTTAATTATTGTGTCAGATGACATCATATATAATACACATATATAGGATATATATATATATAACCTACTGATCATAAACGGGCAATCACTTTCGGTTTCATTACATATTTTCCGCAAAGAAATCAAGTTTGTGAAGCAATGATTGTACTTATCCAAATTAAAAACGAAGAAAACAAAGGTGGGGTTGTGACTCAGGATTTGAAGTCCTAATTCCCATGTAAGCAGTCATGACATGAGTATGTAGCCCATGTGAACCCACCCCATTTTATTCTCTTGTACATATTATAATATATATAAGACTCCTTTGCTGAAATCCTGCATTAGCTTTATTTATTTTAATTTAGTTACATGGGTTTATTTTGTTATATTAACCATCCTGTTACTACAATTTACAGCGAATTGATTATTTGATGTCTCACAATAGAGGAATCCACTATGGATTGCATTACGATCAAAAAGCGACAGCTGAGTAAAAGCGAGTTTTAACATGGTCGATTTTCTCTTCATCAAACTCCAATGCAGAACAAATGTTAAGAGGAAAAAAGTTTGGTGTATATGGTGAAAAGAAGGGAACAGTGTCAGGTAAGCGTGCTTAGAGCACTGTACACTTTGCAAAGATTTAAAAAAAGAAGAGAAATTTTATTGAGGGGTCCTCATGGCTTCATTGGCTTATGAGCTGAAAAAGGGAGCCTTCCCACTTTACACTGAAGCTGCAAGTGTATAAAAAAGAAACACACAGCACAGCTAATTTCTGTGATTAAAATACCGTGTGGCACTTTAGGTTTATGCTGCAATCTGCATTAGTGCTCAGGAAAGTAAGTCTCTTTCGTTGCTGATTGTGTGATATTGATGAGACTTTTGAGGTTGCTTTGATGGCTGGCAAAGACTAGGGACAACTCATTTCTTCCATAGTTTTCTTTGCTTCTGATCTTTGGCGGTGGTGGGCTTTGCTTATATACTTTTTTGGTTCCTCCAAAAAGTTCGCTTTTTTTTCAAGGATATCTCTGTTGCTTAGGTGTTTCAGTACTTGATTCCTTGTTCGAATAAGGCTTGAGCAATCTTTCTTAGGTGAGCTGTGTAGGAAGGAAGTAATTAGTTATAGATTGGCCCTTTTTCATTGGTGAGATTACCACTGATTTCTCCTTAAACATGCCATCATCTTCATCTTCATCTGCATATGGTTCGTTCTTAGTTTTCGAATCAATGGCTTCCTAACTTAATTACACTCCATTACTTTCCTTTCTGGGCATTAACCAACCAAGTGGCGTATGCATTGTTTTCGGGACTTTCAACATATGTTTATTATTAGTAGTCTTCTGCCATTTCAGGGCAGCAAGTATGTTGGTTCAAGTGCAAGATTTTGTTTCCTGTATATATTAATATATTTATATTATCTTCAATAAACATAGTTGATTCTTGCTGTCTGTTTGGTGTTGGCCGTTGCTTTCTTCTAACTCTAATACCGAGATTTGTGCTTCCCCACTTTTTTTTACAGGTTTACCCAGACGTTTTCATTGGTGCAAGAAAAACAACTTGTCTTGAGGGACTTGGAACTCTTGGGCCTCGATTTTCTTGATATAGAAACCAACAAAAGACTTTCTGCTCTACTTGTCCGAGTAGACACACTCACACAAATTGAGAATAAAAAGGGTGGGTGGGTTGGTGGTCTCAGCAGTTTGTCTGTGTCCCTCTGTTTTGTAAGAACTTAGTTAAAACTTCCCTTGTCATTGCCTCTTATCCTAAACTAAAACCCTTGAAGAAAGAACTCTCCTTACAGTGTTGGAATGAAGTTTATGAAGCTTGGAAGCAAACAAGATCAGTTTCAAACTGATGGCGACAACATCAGGTTAGAAGGATATCATGCTCTGATTCATCGTAATGTGCTCTTCATTCATAGTTGATAATACGAATCGAATCGAACATTGATATAAGCTCACTGCATTTCATTCCCAGCAAAGTTCTGATCTTTCTTTTCTTTTCTTTTCTGGGATATTCATCTTCAGATACGTCGCCACGGAGCTGGCGACAGACATGATCGTCAACGTAGGAGAAGTAAAGTTCTATCTTCACAAGGTAATAGTCATTCTTTAACCTCCTCTGCTAAAAACATAGGTAATAACAACCTTATCCATCTCTCCTACTCTCTATAGTTTCCCCTCCTCTCAAAGAGCTCCCGCCTTCAAAGGCTCGCCTCAAACCTCGACCAAGAAAACGAAAAAGACGAAATTGCCCTCCACGACATTCCCGGCGGGCCCACCTCCTTCGAGCTGTGCGCCAAATTCTGCTACGGAATGGCCGTAACCCTAAACGCCTACAACACGGTCCCCGCCCTCTGTGCAGCACAATACCTCGAAATGAACGAATCCACGGAGAAGGGAAACCTCGTACAGAAGCTCGACGTCTTCCTCTCTTCGTGCTTATTACACAGCTGGAAGGACTCGATCGTCGCCCTTCAGACCGCCCGGGCCCACCTTCCGTGGTCCGAGGATCTCAAGATTGTCGGGCGGTGCATAGGCTCGATCGCAGCCATGGCTTCTGCGGACCCCACGAGGCTCGAATGGTCCAAGAAACCTAGCCGCGCGGCTAGCGATTGGTGGGTCGAGGACTTGTGCGAACTCCACATAGATTCTTACGAGAGGGTTATTAAGGCTTTGAAGGCGAAGGGGACGGTTTCGAGCGACGCAATAGGAGGGTCGTTGAGCGCCTATGCTTCTCGAAGGCTCCCGATATTCTTGGGCGAAGGCGCGGATGACACGAAGCACCGCGGGCTAGTCGAGAGGCTCGTGGGTTTGATCCCGGGAGAGAGAAAGTCGGCGCCTTGCGGGTTTTTGCTTAGGTTGCTGCGCGCTTCGATGGCGTTGGATTGCGGGGAGGACGTTGTGGCTGGGCTTGCGGGGAGGATTGCTCGGGAATTGGACGAGGCGAGCGTCGGGGATTTCTTGGTTCGGTGTCCGAATGGGGACACTGGGGTTTACGGCGTCGACTTGGTGAGGGATTTGGTCGGGCGGTTTTTGACGACGGGCGATCGGAGCGACGAGTTAGCGGGCGATTGCGGGTTCGAAGAGGCAATGGGCGGGTTGTCGGGCTCGGAGGACGATGATGGGGATTCGAGGGCTAAGGTGGCTCGGCTCGTGGACGGGTATCTTGCGGAAGCTTCGCGGGACCCGTCGTTGCCTGTCTCTAAGTTTCTCGACTTAGCGCATATGGTGTCGGGTTTTCCGAGGGCTACTCATGACGGGATCTACCGCACGGTCGATATGTATTTGAAGGTATCTTTTTTCCTAACGTATGTTACATTTTAGGGGCAACTGCTTATTTCGACCAGTAAAATTAGGGTTTGATGACCGCATTAATTTAAGGACAATAACTTGCAAAATTAGTGCAAGTTAAGGTACAGTTGGTTGAAAACCTAATTCCATCCTTGAATTGCTTAAATTTTGAAAGTTCGTCCTTAAAAGCTGCTTGTAAGTTAGTGTTCAGTTGAAACAGCCCCTTAGAATTTATCCTCAAATAAGCAACTTTCGCGCCACAACGTTTATCAAATTATCTACATGTCAAAATGTCGGCCAAAAATTTAAGATTTCCGATTTATTTTGTCCTTAAATTGCATTGATTTTTTTATAATAGTGCCCTTAAATTGCATGCAATACCATAAGTTTGAGCGTTGTCATGAAAAAACATAGAAAAGAAAAAGTATTAGTTGTGCATCATTCAATATTATTGCAGGAACACCCTGAGATAACCAAGGGCGAGAAGAAGCGTATCTGCCGTTTAATAGACTGCAAGAAGCTATCGCCGGAAGCGTGCGCCCACGCCGTGCAGAACGAGCGTCTCCCACTCCGAGTCGTGGTCCAAGTCCTCTTCTTCGAGCAGGCTCGAGCCGCCTCCACCAACGGCAGCACCACGCCGGACATCTCCGGCGGCTCGATGGGGACGGCCGTCGTCCCAGGCGGCGGCGGAGGCTCCTTCGGGAGCTCCAGGACTGGAGGAACCACCACCACGGACGAGGACTGGGAAGGCGGGCAGGCGGCGGCGGCCGACGAGCTGAAGGACTTGAAGAGAGAGTTGGGCTCGCTCAAGCTGGGGCAGAACGGAGGGGAGAGGGCGGCTAATGGGCTCGATAAGGCCAGCGCCGGCGGCGGTGGGAAGAAGGGGACGAAGAAGGTGTTCTCGCGGATTTGGTCTGTGGGGAAGGAGAGGCGCCGGCGCGGAGAGAGCAGTAATAGTTCGGATACTTCTGAGAGCCCGGCGTCGATCGGCGGGGATGAGGTTCGGCACACGCCGGCGAGGAGTACGAGGAGGCAGCAAATCTTGGCTTGAAGTAGATCGATAGAATGCCACGTGTCTTGATTTTTAGGGTTTGATTTAAGACTTTGGTCTGTTGATTTTGGCCTATCCAAGTAAAAGGAGAAGTGTTTGTTTCGGTGATGATTTACTTTTTTTGATAAAAATTGGGCCTTGTTTATGGGCCGAATATCTATCAAAGCCCATAATATCTGTTGAGCTATCTTTCCTTCTCAAGTCCTAGACCTAAAAAAAAACCCGGTTAAATTTTATTAAAATTATTTACCCGGTCCAAGACGAGACCGGTCCAGAATTCAATTGAGAAAATATATAGTGATGATTGGTCATGATGCTCAAAGCTTTGGGGTTTGCATGTCGTTATTAGGATGATGATTTTAGTATTAATTGCGATCAATTATCACAATAATGCGTCCAAGCTATACGAATGATCCCATATTTCAAGAAGAGCATGGCATAGTTGTCAGCATTTGTCCACCATTAAAATTTCGAAACCCTAATAATATTAATACCTAATTGATAAGTTATAGTATAAAAAAATGAAATGCTCACAGAACTCAAGAACTTGCTCTAGTAAACTCCAGACATTACGTGCGATAAAAACCTTTTTAACTCCAATTTCCTAACATCTTTTTTTTTAACATTTTCATTTTCTTTTATAGCATTTCCGCATGAACTATTTTGTTTAATAATCTCGAAGTTGTTGGAATGAGCATGCTGTAATAAAATATATAAATATTGTTGCAGCAAAATCAAGAAATAAATATGCATTATTCTGAACATAACATGCCTGCAGGTGAAGGAACTATGCTTGATACCTGTTGGAAATGATGCCACCAACTCATATCATGCCTCGAACTTGTAACTTGTTAGATGATTTCATTTTAAATTATTTATGTTTTTCAGATGAGAAATTGATGTCGAAAACAAATATCTGTAGGAAAAATTAAATATAAAAACTGATTCTGAGTAGCTGAAGAGGTTGATGACGTGTGTGAAGTAGGAGGGTGAGAAGAACTGTACAATCAGAGTGTTGACGTAACGAATGTTGACGTAACGAATCTACCGAAATGTGCTGATGTAATGTTGATAATATTTTTAATTGAAATAAAAAGTTGGGAAAATATTAAACTTATTTATGTCTGATACATGTCACACGTTCGCGTTTCCATGCGTGAAGCTGAAAGTAGCTATCGGAAACGAAATGTTAGTTTATCTATATATGTGTGTGTGTGTTAGATTAGAGATTCCCCCACTTTACCTTATGGCATAATTGATGTCATTATCCTATATTAGATAATTATTCCTTATCTTTGTGAGACTTACGTACTTAGTCCCTAACCATTGAATCAAATTGATTAAATTTTATTGTGCAACTTGATAAAGAAAAATGGCACAAAATCAATATATTATTTATGAGTGGAAGACTCAAAAAGTAAAATGACCCACACACATGATTTGCCTCCTCCTCTATCCGGCAAGCGTGCTTTCATGTCCCAATCTCTCTCGCCAAATTAATTAATTTAAATACTACTTATATGAGGTAATTAACATTCTTTTTAGATTTGTACTGTTGCTACACTTGATACAATCTCTTACCATCGCAATATTCCTCAATTATATATACTATCGAATAATTGAAATTTTTAAAAATATATTAACAATGGTTTTATATCGTTTTAGAAGAAGACACAAATGTTAATAGTACTTTCGTCTATATTTATAGATTACCATAGGGGTTTTTTGTCCTCGTGATTTAATTGTTTATGTGCATATATTTTGGTATTTATATTGCACGAGGCTGATTTATTACACCCAATAATAATAATAGTAAACATAAAATAATAATAATAATAACAGTAAGGTGAATCTACAGAAAAATACTCATCTATATAAAAAACTTGCAAGTCAGTACCTCTGTCAAAATATTTTTTATATATTACCCGTTCGATTGTGTGTACCATTTTCACAGTCTCCACGTACATTCTTATATGTGTATTACGTACCACATCACGCATTTATATCGTACACATATATGGTACATATATACGCTATCTATGGTATCTTAATGTGTTATATGATGTACCATTTTCACTTTATTATGTAACACAATACGTTTCTCTATGGTACCTAATGTGTTCGATGGCGTACTTGAGGTGAAACATGTACCAATGTAGAAAAAAAAATTTCTAGTAGGTAATTACATATAAAAATTCTGATAGGATACCTACCAAATTTTTTATATAAATGGATATTTTTTCGGTAGATTCGCCTCACAATAATGTATAATAATACTCACATGGTCATGTTTAGATGGGAAAAGGACAAAGCATCTTATTAGCCGAGCAGTACTTTTGAATGGACACAATAATGAACACAAAGTGACAGAAAACTTAGGAAGATGATATTGTCCGATAATAAATGGATGTGACCATCTCTCATATTTTAATCAATTTTTTTTAAATTAGGTTATCACGATTCACGAACACATACGAGTTATGTAATAGATTTTAGTCACTTCAATGCTCCAATAATGTTTATTCCAACTGTTCCAAAATTGTACACTCTCCGTCCCGATAATATATGGACATTTGGGATTGAGTTCGGTTTTTAAGAAATATAATATTTTAATAGTATAGAGGAAGAAAAGTGTATGTGTGTGGCACATCTTTTAAGAATATTTAATGTTATTATATTAGTTGTGTGTGATAGTTTTTTACTAAATATGGAAATGTATAAAAGATAGTGGGACGCCCGATTTGGTAAAATGTACAAAAGTTACCGGGACGGAGGTAGTATATATTTTTAATATTTGCTATATACAAACAGATGATGATGTCCGCATCTACATTTTTCATGGGCTGCGTTATCTTATATTATTATTATTAACAAACAGCTGTTCTGATAGTTGAGACTCTCAAACAAAAGCACAGCTGTTGTAATAAGAAGACAATATGCATACAACATACATTTAAGTGGTAGATATTTTCATTTTACGGGCTACAACAATCTCTACAAAATGTACTCGTTCATCGTACGGTCGAGATCAAATGTCGGTGGGCGATCTAGATATATAAGATCTGTAGATATTATTCGAATTTTGAATCTAAATGTAGCAATGTCAATTGTGGTACGATATATAATTGATGAGTTGCATGTGCGCAGGCTCAGCCATTACACTCTAATTACTAATTTGTCTCAAAACGGTCCCTTGAGATCCACAGCTATATATGTAATTAAAAAATACATGTGAAATTATAATATTTTAAATTAATATACCCAATAGTAGCTGGATATGATATATATATATATATATATGTCTTTGGCATCTATATAGCAAAGCCTGATAAAAAGCATTGGCTAAAGGCACTGAGATTTTGTTTGGTAGTGACCCCTCTTTATCATCATTCATTACAAAGACTTCCTTTGTCAACAAAACAATTGCTTCGATTTCTGTGTGTAAAAATTCATTCTTGAATTCTTCTTTTGCACCTTCTCTTCTATATATACATATATATACTCTTTCTCTGTGCCCTACTCACACCACAAAAAAAAAACACACAGTCTTTGCTGATGTCACAAATATATACATACATATTAGGGTTCTTATCTTCGATCTTCTTCCATTGATCTTCATAAGGTACGTTGATTGGTTTCAATCTCCATAGTTAGTGAAAAACTCTTAAACAGATGTCTCAATCCCACGTTTTTTAGCTTCTTGTCATATAACCTTCGGAATATAAACCCTAAAACTTGTGATGGCAAGATATTCAACGTGGAATCAAGAAACGAAGACAAAGGAAAAGGTCGATAAAAGGTTAGAAATTATATACGGTGATATGTGAATTTATCTGGTGATAGATAGATCTGATCCAAGACGTACAAAGGTAGTAATTAAGTGTTATGATTGATTGATAGCTTATGAAGATTAACTTGGAAATATCTGAGTCAGCATCATCACTGTGCTGCTGAAAACGATGTCAATAGACAATGCTCATAGATATTTCTAGTTGGGGAATAATTATCATGGCCCAGTTCAGAAAACACAATGATAACTCTTCAAGAATATAGACTCTCTATGTTCTATATTCTATCTAAAATATGCATTTCCTTACTTATCATCAGCTTTCATCCCTTTTGAATATATATATAATTGGAAGCCATATTCTCTTTGTCTTCGATTTCGTATACGATCCGTCGTTTCTTATAATATATATCATCATACAGGCCATGAAAGAAAGTTTCTCTAAAGTAGAAGAACCAAAATAATCAGACAGCTACACTTCTTACAATCTTTGGATGATTCTTCCGTATTCATCCTATCGCCATGGAGAAAAAGCTTGCAAATCGTTACGACAAGGATTACATGAAAATGGCTTTGTTAAAGCACGAAGAGATCTTCAGAGAGCAGGTAATATAAATTAAACTAAAATTAAATCTCTTAATCATCTTCTAAACACCAACCCATTACCGACAGGTTTACGAGCTTCATCGACTTTACAAAATCCAACAACATCTTATGAGGGACATCGCAAAAAACAAACGTTGTAATAATAAAGATCCACACTACTCGACCACCCATAGCAACCCTCAAGCGAGGAAACTAATAAGCCTTGACCTTGAAAGACCACTTCATCATCATCATCATCAAGAAAGCGATGAACTTGAAGATCTTGAGCTGACATTAGGTTCAAGAAGTTACCATAATCAGAGGAAGATTAACAACAACCTTAGATCCGCTGTCCAATCAGATTATTCTGGGCCGAGTATGTCTTCTTCATCTACAAGCTCACGTGATCAAGAATCATCGTCGAGTAAGCAGAAGTCGTGGGATTTTGATTTGCATTTGCAGAAACAAGGTATATCATCGATGGGTCATCACCATAACAATAATCATAGCAGCCCACCTTGGCTTCTTAAGGCTAGCATGAACATGACTTGAGATTCTGTAGTAATCTGTATTATCAAGTAGCGAGTTGTTTTTTTAGTTGCTTTTTAGAGACTATTTTAATCGACTAATTATTGCGTGTGGAATCATTTAAGATAAATCCAGTATTTCTGTATGATTTAATTTTTACTATAATTGGTGTCCTTTCAAGAACGTTTGGATATCAAGACTGGGGTTTTCATGGGATAGGAATGTCCGAACTTTGTTAAGTTACATATGGAGATTACATAGAGAAGCATTATCGTTTTGTGTTGTGTTGTCTTCGTATTGTTCCACATGCGAAGTTATAAAGATAATAAAATAACCTAAATCTTCATTGCATATGGGACCAATGGTACATTTTGGCGAAAAAAAATTAGAAAAAAGAAAGAAAATAAAGAGTATCATTATTGATGAGGTAGGGCCATCTGTTACTTGTGGACGATAACTCATCTCATCAGTTGAGAGATTTAAGCTTTTCCACATGAAGACATGGTTTTCTTGGAATCTGATCAAGATAAGCTTCTTTATTTCGAAATGTGTATATTTTATATATAGAATATTTATGTAGCATTAAAGGGCCGACCCAATAGCTGTATAATCTTTATTCTTGCACCCAACACATGGATTTCTAAAAATATTTCCATTACTATATTACTACTGTACGACTTGTGGTGTGGCGTTTTTTATGTGTCTGCCACCAAATGGACATTAGATTCCCTTTCTACAAATAAACTAAAAAAGTTGTCCTCAGAGAAGTAGAACTATGTAAGTATGTCCTGAATGAAACCTGGCCTAGAAAACAATATCTTTTGTTTTGGTAATTAAAAGATTATTATTATTACTCCTATCCAAATACAAAAAAATCACATTTTTTTTATTCAATATGTACCCAAACGATTTTTTCTCCCCTTAGAAAACCCCCAAAGAAAATAGAAAATTACACATCACATATGAACCTCTTCAAATTGTTTCCCCACTTGAAAAGATATTTCCAACCGAAATATCTCCTTCGGATATAATATAACTTTACATGATTACGGCCTGAAGCCATGAGCTTCAAATAAAACTTGCATCAGATAAAAATTTCCTAACATATTTAAGCGTTTGTGACAACTAATGCATCAATTGAAAAGAATTTCTGTTAATATTCTTCGTCCTGCTGCTCGTGATCTCTGATCCATTTCGTGGCGACCCATTTTTCGCCTTTTATTACAGGACAGCTTCCATGCAGAGACGTCTGAAAACAAAGCCAAAGAAGTAAATCGCTCGATCGAACGAAAAAAAACGGTAAGCAAAAGAAAACAGAGGAAATAGAATTCTTCTTTCGAAAGGGTACTCACTGGATCTATTGTTCCATTAGGGAGGAGAGAGTAAAATAGGAGCCCATCTCCTCGGCGTGGCTTTACTTTAAGACCAATGCACTCTTGAAAATCGTATTTTCCATCCATGTTTTGCCCGTTCTGAACGTTGGAGCAAAAGCATCGAGCGACTGTTAATTACTGGGATTGGTGAATTTGATTAGATAATCAAAAGAGAGGACCTTAATTACCTCGAAAGGAAACATGGTTTCGCCTCCTTCTTTAACATCTGATAGATACAGTAGGAAAGAAGCTATCTGATAATATTTTTACGAAAATGAGATCTCGAAAGTCTTCTTAACCCATAAAGAAAAGAAACGAAAGCAGAAAAAATGAAGGAAGAAGATCGTTATGTAAGGAATACTACGAAGATTAGATTTGTATTACCCTCTGGCTCTTCTGCGGACCGTATTCAGCAGGGTTGAAAGAATCGTAATGAGCAAGGTATCGCTGGCCTAGCTCATAGCGTAAGACATTGAAGGACTGAAAATATTACGCCAAAAATAAATAAAAAGAACCCGTCAAAGAAACTTTCACTTGTTTGATCACGACATGAATGCCCTCAGTTTTATCCTTACTTACGAAGAAACGAAGTGATGTGTAACTACCAAAAGGAGAACTTGTTTTTTTTCTCCCTTTAGCCAACTAACCTCACCGTGATTTTGTGGGATCATTGTAGCTTTTGCGATCTTTTTCTCGATAAGATCGAGGACTCCACTTTTGTCTTCGTACGCGCTGATAAACATGCCAGAACTAATGGAAGAAGAAAGCCATCATGTAAAATGTGTGTTTGGGTTCCCAGAAATTATTAAGGCGAACGAAGAAATAGAACGTCATCGCAGTATACACAGCTCAGTAAATCGACCAATCACCTTGTCCTGATTCCTTGGGTATTCTCGGAAGTCTCTCCCTGGCGTAGAGCTAATAACGAAGGTTGGAGTTTCTTCTTAGCCATTTTTATGATGCTGATGCATTGTTCTTCCGTAGCAAAATTTGGAAAGCGTAACGCTCGAGGTTTCCAGCTCAAGACCTACTCACAATGCAGATAGATGATTACAACAGCATGTCGAACAGAAGAGCAAATCCAAACTATTTCTTGAAACAGAGAATTCGACAAATGAAAAATCTACGCTGCTACTGACCCCAGCGTGCTTAACCTAATAGGGTCTAAAATTTAATGAAAAATCATGAAAACACTTATCTGTATATACTAGGCCGAGAATATAATCACCAATCGAAACTCCAAGAATTTTCAAGATGGAGAAGCCGAGGACAAAGTTCAAGTTATCATCAACATTATAACAGTTGGTCCTATCATTTGATTGCCCAGACTCTACAAGCACGAATTTCTGATTAGGGTTTCACGATCTCATCAGCAACATAAAACAGATTCATGTTTCGTTCTATAACATTTAGATATGTTAGAAGTGAAACCCTTCATTCATAACGACTTAATTTACACATTGTTCAGATTCCCATGGAAACCACCTACTAGCAACGAAGAGCTACAAACTAAAACAACAAACGGACAAAAAAATAATCAAAAGGTCACCATTTTCCACCTGAAAAGGAATCGCATCTACAGAATCCTTTCCCGTTTGTCCACGTGGCATCGCCTCGAGCTTCATCCTTTCATCCCCCGACACCTCTGCTAGCCTTGCTCGCGGAATTAAACTACCATCCATGTCTTGCTGATAGAAAAGAGACGAGCCCAGAAAGCCCGAGAGGAAAAAGAAAAGGCAGAGCAAGAAAATCGCAGGCAAACCCATGGTGCTGTTCACAGTCAATCCGCTCAATTTACTCCCTTTCGCCTTCATTTTCAGCTCCCCTATCTCCTCCGCAACTGCTCAGTTCAAGAATCAGGTGATTTTTTTTCCCAACCTTTATTTTGTTGAAGTCACAAGTGTGGTGGGAAGTAAAATGGCGGAATTGGGAAGCCTACTGCCGAACTTTCGCGTCCGGCGGGAATTAATATAGTACTTTAATGTCACGAAGTCAACATTTTTATTTATTATTATTTTCCGTATAATGCATAGAACTGATTTATTTTTGTGCAAATTACGTGTCATGCCCCAGTTCATATTTTTAATTAGAGCTAAAGACCCATGTAAGTTTCATTAGGAACCAATTGAAGTTTCATTTAGAGAAAATGGCCCGTGTATTACCACATATCCATGAAGCGTTACCACGGACTCATGAAGTGTTACCATAGACCCACGATGTGTTATCACAGACCCATGAAGTGGTACCACATACCCATGAAGTGGTACCACAGACTCATGAAGTGGTACCACAGACCAGTTAAGTGTTACCAAAGACCCATGAAGTGGTATTGGAGGAACCATGAAGTGTTTCTGAAAAATCTGGGTCCTTAAAACCATGAATTTTCTGACAGGGTCTGAACGCTAATTGAAACTTAAAGGGGGTTTTATTTTTTTCATCCAATAGTATAAAAGTATCATTACAACAATCCGAGCAAATAAGATGGCGACAATCACATTGCCAAGCTTTAAGATTTACGTTAAGTTAATGATTTATTAATGGGGCATTTTCATTTCAGGCTCCCTATAACTATTATTTAGGATTCAGATCCTCTTGGTAAAAATTTAGTTTTAAGGACCCATTTTCTGTCAGTACCACTTCATTGCTCTTACATACCAGTATGTTGAAATTTTGTACCACAAAACCATAATCCGGTACCAGTTTATGATCATCTGATACAAGTTTATTTTCTGCAGTACCACTTCATTGCTCTGACATACCAGTATGTTGAAGTTTCTGACACAAAACGATCATTCTATACCATCATACCCCTTTTTACACCACACAAAATGGGTCGTTTAACCTAGAAAATTCTCAAATAGGGCCTGAATTCGAAATCAAACCCTTAATAGGGCCTTATTTCGAATTGACACTTTATTAAACCAATTAAGTGGCCCTTTTCCATTCGTCTAAATAATGCGATCGTGACTCGGCCATCATATCGTTGAAATTTCGTCTTTAAATGAACAATAAAAGCAACTGCCAATTAGAATTGTTCGCTAGAGATGAATGATGAGTAGGAGCCAGCAGCTCGACGAGCTCGTGACACTTTTTACTATGTGTTAAAGCTGTGTTTACTTCCCTAGATAACCGAGGATAATATCGAGATATCCCAGCTAATGCCGTTCACTATAAATAAAATCATGTGTTAAAGCCCGCATTAAAACATCAGCCCGGTACTATAATCAAACAAGCCCTGTGCAATTGGTCCGATGGGCTGGGCTAGTATAGCTAATCCAATCCTTATTATTACGAAAAGGCTGCGTTCAGTTTGGTATATGGGAAAATGTAAGATAAAATTATATTTGGATTATTAATCATGTGAGTTGTCCAAGGACTTGTTCACTTTGCAAGATATAAACTATGTATTATTTCTAAAATTACAAAAGTAACCTTTACTTAAGCAATATATAGTTTTAATAAAAATTATTCTTATGAATATAAAAAAATATAAGATATGCATATCAAATTGATCGCCATGAAATAATAAATAATTTGATGTTTTTTATTTATTTTATCATATAAATTACATGAAATAAAGGTGATTTAATGATATGGTGGAGTAGGAATATTATAGTATTTTCGTAATATAAGGATTGGATTAACTATACTAGCCCAGCCCATCAAAACCAATTGCACAGGGCTTGTTTGATTACAGTACCGGGCTGATGTTTTAATGCGGGCTTTAACACGTGGATTTTATTTATAGTGAACGGTATTAGGTGGGATATCTCGATATTATCCTCGGTTATCTAGGGAAGTAAACATAGCCAAAGACTAATAATATCCCTACTCTACCATATCATTAAATCACCTTTATTTCATGTAATTTATATGATAAAAATAAATAAAAAAACATCAAATTATTTATTATTTCATGGCGATCAATTTGATATGCATATCTTATATTTTTTTATATTCGTAAGAATAATTTTTTATTAAAACTATATATTGCTTAAGTAAAGGTTACTTTTGTAATGTTAAAAATAATACATACTTTATATCTTGCAAAGTGATCAAGTCCTTGGACAACTCACATGATTAATAATCCAAAGATAATTTTATCTTACATTTTCCCATATACCAAACTGAACGCAGCCTATATATTTTATATTTTCCTATTCTTGTTAACCATAATGAAAAGTTGGTTTTTATTTTTATTTTAATTTATAGAAACATTATCTAGAGTGGGCTTCGTCATAGTGGGCCTTGGGCCCATTACAACAGTTCCTAAATGAAACGCAGAAAACTTCACGACTAATTGAGTCTGTCAACGGTAATTTGACTGGCAACGTGCGAAAAGTAAAAACGGATCGCGTTAACGTCTTGAGTACGTAAATGACATTAATACCCCTAGCAGCAGTCAATCAGAAAATCAAAACCTAATGGGATTTTAGTTTTGCCTTTCCTTCCTCGGAAGGCTTCACCTCACCTCACCTGTCACCTCGCCCAAACCACAAGCTAAGAAACAAAGTCCATTCGCAGCTTAATCTCCATCGATCCATTGCACTATTTGATTTCTTGTTCTGTACTAATTAGTCCTTCTCCAATGACGTCGTCGGCAGCGGATCAGCGAATTCAGCTGGCGAAGCTGTGCAGCTCAAAGGATTGGTCGAAGGCGATTCGAGTCCTCGATTCACTCATCACGGCGTCCTGCGTCGTTCAGGACCTATGGTAAATTGATCTCAGTTTTTGTTTTTGCCAGTTTAAGCTTTGGCTGTTTCCGTAAGTTGTTTTAGATGAGGGTGGTGGATCCGTTACAGTGAAATCTTTGATGTTTGAGACATGTTTCAGCAATCGAGCGTTTTGCTATAGCCAATTGGAGCTGCATAAACATGCCATAAAGGACTGCGACAGGGCGTTGCAGCTTGATCCTAATATTATCCAAGCTTATATAATTAAAGGTGAATATCTTTTCATTTTTTTTACTTTTGTAATTCATGTTGCGTCAGATGTTTTTTTATGTTGCTGCATTTAATTGGAAGGATGAATCTAGAGAGTGTGCTATGTTTAGAGAAATGTGAATGTAGTTCTGTTTTAGTAAATGTCATATACTCTACTCTTCAAAAGAGAACTGATTGACTGGGGATTCGACTTTGCTGCTGAATGTATGATAGTATTGGAGTAGAGATTGCGGCGTGGGAGTCTCCTTTTTGATCAATTAGATGAGTAACTGCATGATTGCTCATTGCATACGAATTTAATTTGTTGGATTTACTTTTCTCTGATAGTCAATTGAGGCTTCGTGGAAAGATTCGAAAGAAACTACGAAAGGTTTTTTGATTGCGTGTATGTGTTGGCGTTTTGACTGATTTTCCTTTACTTGTTTGGAAGTGTAGGTCACATTTTAGTGAGTCTCGTGCGATTATGAGCTTCGCGAGAGTTTCATTAGATGAGGAAAAATTTTCTTGATCGGCGTTAAATTCCACACTGGATTCTGGAATAGAGATACGAATAAATATGTGCCACATCTTAAGTCAGCATTTTAAGGATAGGATACAGACGTTGTCGAAATCTATGATAAGGAGTTGCCAAATAAGCAGATACCTGCTCACGGTCACACTCCATGCTCGGCCTGCTCTTAGTCTTTATTCTCGATTGGCTTCTTCATCAAGCATCTCTTCCTAACATGCTATTTTCTTTTTGACAGGCTTTTTTTTCTCCTTGCCTAGTGATCTTAATTACGTGTCATCACAGTGAAGTAGATTGACAATGCATTTAATGTGCAGTATTGTCATAATTCTACTAATTATGTATGGTATGGAAATTTCTTGAGTACATTATCATTGATGAAATAACCCAAAATTTAGATCTGAGTTTCTATTCATCAACTTCATATCTTCTAAGTAGACGTCACCCTGATAGATGATTTTGAACGGTTTTACATTACTATGTTACAAGTTCAGGAGTTTAGCGTTTGATCATACTAGAGTCTAATTACTCCATGTTCTTTGTTTCTAATTTGGTTTATCAGATTCTTTTTTCTTATCTCTCTGTTATTAATATCTTTTGCATAATGCTTGGCTTGATTGGTTGTTGTCCTTTTTATGTATATTAACAATTGAATATAACAAATGATTCGTGGACTTAATAATCTATTTTCTAGGTCATGCATTATCTTCCCTCGGGAGAAAAGAGGACGCTCTTTCAATTTGGAAGCAAGGTTACGAACATGGTATCCTCCATTCAGCAGATTTGAAACAAGTTCTAGAGCTTGTCGATCTCTTGAAAGAGTCGAATGGGGGTGTTTCTGTATCCGAGCAGAACTATACATCACCGTCGGATGGATTTTCTATCCCAGTTAATGGCTATGTGTTGAAAGAGTGTACTGGAGTATCTGACTTTCGTGCTAAAGAAAACGGGAAAATTCAACCAACCAACTTGTCAAACGAGAACGTGGAAGTCAATCAGAAATTACAGATGGGGCAGAGTCTTAGCGCGAATGAAAAATTTGACAACCTATCAAACAAAACTAACAGAAGTTACCAAGCTGAAACTGATTTGGTCGCCAGGGGAAAGTCGGATTTTAGTGACTCATCAGAATCAAGTACTGGCTCATGTTCGGTCAATGGAGACTTGAGCGACTTAAGCGATATCCTCGATCATCCGTGTTTAGCGGGCGTTAGTGATGAATTAATGGACGAGATCAAACACAAGTTTTGCACTGCTAAGCTTTCAAAGAGAAAATCAATTAATGTGGATTTCAGATTAGCGAAGGGAATTTCGCATGTGAGTATCCGTTTTCTCTTGTTTTTTCCCCCTATTTTGCGCCGTAAAATTTTCTGGTTAATCAGTGGACATATATTTGGTAAGTTGATGAATTCGTTGCCGCGAGAACTTGCATTGTCTTTTCTGAAGGCAAAAGAGGTCAGAACCGCACCCCTTATTGAAAACACCTTCCATGCATGAGTGTGATCTCCCACATCAACGGGATTTGTTATGTTCGGTGGTAAATACCCAAGTTTAACAACTGAATTTTCTTTTGAAATGTAAGCGAAATTCTGTGGTTTCACTTGATCAATTACGAGCCACGTATCACTTCCAGTCGGACTGACATGCAAGTGAGACCTAGGGATAAGGGCCTGAAACATAAATTCGCCCAAGAAATAAAAAGGCTATGCAGTCGTCCAACTGCATTACCGGATATTTTAGCTTCGCTTTTCTATTTTCTGCATTAATGTGTATAATCTGACAGCATTGTTTTTGGGTTCTCCATAGTTTCATGGCTGGCATTCTAAATTCTGTAGATTCTCTTAACAAGAAAAATTCTCTCTTCTTTTGCAGGTCAATGATGGAAATTATGATAGTGCTATATCCATTTTTGACAAGGTTGATACTTCTGCAACTTCTACAATTTATCTTGAAGTACTTTTTTTCATTTGTTTGGGGTAGAGGAGAAGGGATGGGTTGGGTAATGTTTCGTGCCTTCAGCTTTTTGTTCGTTCTGTCAGATACTGCAGGAGGAGCCTGCTTACTCTGAAGCCCTGATTGGAAGAGGAACAGCATATGCATTTCAACGAGAACTGCATGCCGCTATTGCTGATTTTACCAAGGTAACCATTTTTCGTAAATATGGGCCAGAGGATAAATATGCAGTCAACTTGATTTTGTCCAAAGTAGATTATTGTTATTTTGATAGGCAATAGAATCAGACCCATCAGCTGGCGAGGCTTGGAAACGCAGGGGACAAGCTCGGGCAGCACTGGGAGAATCTGCTGAGGTACATCTTCTTTTACCTTATGTTAAGAACGTCTTCCTTGCAGTTACGTTATCATTTATGTTTTTCTAATTTAGAGGATAAACAAGTTTCGAGTTGTTAAAGTTTGATTCTTTCCAAGAGCATCATGTAAACATGGTGATCGGAAGCAAGTACTAGTTCTCCTGCATACCTCAAATAGGATCAGTATCTTGCTCAATGCGTATCGTGCCAAAATTTCTACATATTTTACTTATATTCCTACATTCATTTATTTCAAATTTCTGTGTTTCTCTTTCGCTCCTCTGATCTATTTCGATTTGGTCTATTAACATACTAGTTCAACTTGATCCAGATTGAGGATAAGATAATATCCATCAATTAATGACTCGCTACCTTGACTCAAATCAGTTCCTTGCGCTCCTATATGCTGATTTGTAGCTGAATGATTTCCACTTTTGTATCGATTGGATTTATGTACTGTTTTATGATATGATTTCTATTTTCATGCGACCTACTCATATTTTGTTTCCAGGCAATTTCTGACCTAACTAAAGCACTGGAATTTGAACCAAACTCAGCTGATGTATTGCATGAAAGGGGTGAGGCGTCGTCATGACTTTATGTTTGTTGGTATTAAATATATTTTGAAGGACTGATGCCGAGTCGATCTTACCTTTTGAGACGAGGAGAGGACTAGTTTTGTTTTCTTAATGTCCCTCAAATTATCTGGTGCAGGAATTGTAAATTATAAGTTTAAGGATTATAAAGCTGCTGTTGAGGACTTATCAGCTTGTGTAGAAATTGAATCAGATAATAAATCCGCGTACACATATTTGGTGAGTCAACAACCAACTAATAAACCGTCGAATGACATATGAAGTTACTACCCTTAATATGGTATCACCTATTTCGCCCAATCTTCATTGTCTGGATTTCATAGGGTTTAGCTCTATCGTCAGTGGGTGAATATGAAAAGGCAGAAGAGGCGCATATGAAAGCAATCCAAATAGATAGACTTTTCCTTGAAGCTTGGACTCATCTGGCTCAGGTGTCCTGTAACATAGTTGCAGCTTTAGTGGTTTGATGGATAGGAATGTTGCACTGTGTTCAGTATCGTATCATTATCTTAGCATATATAATTTGGACCTTTTGGCAGTTTTATCAAGACTTGGCTGATTCAGAAAAGGCTCTGCAGTGCCTTCATGAGATTCTGCAAATTGATGGAAGGTATGCAATATGGGTTTCTAAGTTAGTTTTAATGTTTTTGCAACTCAGTCACTAATGAGCTTTACCTATTCATTGAAATTCCTAATTAAGGATGAAAGATTAGTTTTGGGTAACAAAGTCCTGTATTCCGCTTGCAAATAATTTTCTGTCCCTGTCCCAAAATATTATGTTTTCAATATCTTTAAGATTATTTCTTTTCCTATGGTCCTGTACAATATATTTTTCTGGGACAAATTGGTGGATTCTTTGCTAACCACGATACTGAAGCGGTTGATTACATTTTTACTTGGGTAGTTTGTTTGGGATTGGAGTGAATAATTTAACATATAATCAGTTGGAGTTTGTCCTCTACGCCTCGTCCTTTATAAAGGTCTATCTTTCTTGGATCTGCATATTGAGTTCATGGGGGACTCTCCATAACTGTTTTCTCCTTAATAAGCCACGACGATTATTTGGGAGGTTGACTATCTGGTGATCTTTTTTGTAGGTTTGCCAAAGCATATCACTTGCGTGGGCTTATTCTCCATGGGATAGGAGAACACAGGTAATTTTATAACCTGTGAAATTTGTAGTGGTCGATATAGACAGATGATCATTATTTCAGTTCTAGAAGACATGCACCTTTATCTGAGACTATAAAAGCCAATGTTCCATGTATTCTTCCTGGTTTAGGACCCATGATATCTAAATAGTTAAACAAGTGACCGTCATGTCGTGGCCTCGTGAGTGAAGTTTAGTTCTTTATCAATGTTAATATTTTTACTTTGACTGTCACTGAGCATCATCTGGCATATGTGCTCCGTGTTAGACATGAAATTCATACTTTAGCATTTACATTGTTGCGTAACCATTATTGGTTAGTTTTTTATTCTTAACCTCTACCTTTATGACTGCAGGAACGCCATCAAGGAATTGTCCACGGGATTAAGTATTGAAACCTCAAATATCGAATGCCTATATCTACGAGCTTCGTGTTACCATGCTATTGGGGAATTTAAAGAAGCAGTATGGAAATGGCGTTTTATTTTTTCTTAACCCCTCATGTCCCACTTCCTTCCTCATCCTGTTGCTTTTCAGTTATGACATTGGAGTTACAATGTCTTACATGAAGTCTACTTAATGATGCAGGTTAAAGACTATGATGCATCTTTGGATGTTGAACTAGATTCTGTGGATAAATTTGTACTGCAGTGCTTGGCCTTCTATCAGGTTTTTCCAATATACTGTATGATATTTCTATCTTTGATTGAGCTGCGTTATATTGAGATCGGTGATTCAGTTACCCACACATGCAGTCCAATTGTGTTTAAGTTTTAGGCTTTGACGGCTTCAATTATCTTCGTATTTCTGAACCACATAGGAATATAACATTTCATGGTCCATGTAGTCTGCATATTGTGAAAACTTCCGAGTGCTAGAGATGGCATTCTGGAAGAACACTAAAGAACTATCCATTAACCTTGTAAATTAGATGAATGGTTGTGAAATTAGATAAGGACCCAAAGCTAAATTATTGTAACAGCAATTGTAATAGTTTTTTGTAGCAAAAGAAGAGACAAAGTCTTCTCCTTCAAGAGAGAACTTATGTACCTCCCACTCAATATTAGAGTCATAAGCAATGACTTATATATCTATAACATGGCTCTTCGTATTCTTTTGCAGAAAGAAATTGCATTATACACAGCTTCAAAATTGAACACTGAATTTTCATGGTTTGACCCTGATGGTGATATAGATCCTCTCTTTAAGGTAAATGCTAACATCCAGATTTCATAGTATGCGTTCAACTAATTTCACGAAATGCTGTGTTCGTCCGTTCTCCCATTATACAAGGATTTATCTCACAAAATGCTACAATGAATTGAGAGAATTTTTATAGCTATTAGTCCTGGGCCTTTCCAATCGTTATCACATATCTTGTTCATATAATGCAGGTTCTTATGTATTCTTAAGCACGGTCAACTTCTCAATTTTCTAAGTAAAAGTAGAATGCTAATTAATGCTTCTTTATTGATGCTACTTTTTTGTCGTCTGTAGAAGATAAAATTTCCAAGTATTAGAGGAGTATTTACATAATTTCCACCAATTACCATGACTTGCATCGGGCAGTAAATTAGTTGAAATGAGTACTTTTGGCCAGGTCAAATCATTAGTGGAAATATGATTTCTGACCAGAGAGACAATTAAAATGTTTGAGCCCCATCAAACAACAAATAAAAATAATTGTTATCATTTTCCGCTTTAAATCCTCCTTTTGTAGGAATACTGGTGTAAAAAGCTACACCCAAAGAATGTATGTGAGAAGGTATACAGGCAACCTCCTCTGCGAGATTCTTTGAGGAAGGGAAAACTTAAGAAGCAAGATTTTTCACTCACAAAGCAAAAGACAGCGCTTTTGCAGGGTGCAGATTCTATTGGCAGTAAGATCCAGTACCATTGCCCTGGATTTCTTCGGAACAAAAGACAGGTAGCTTTTTATATAAGTTGTCTCCGTAGGCAACATTTTATTAAAATCTAAGACCATCTTTTACGAAGGGATTTCATTTGACTATAGTAATTTTATGGTGACTTGTATATAGAACTGGAAGGGTGTCGGCCTACATGTTTGACTTAGTCTTCATCACTTGCCTTTTCTATTCATGTGTTCACTGTTCACCGTCTGATCGCTTGGTGTCTGAAACGTGCTAGTATCGTATGGCGGGTCTGGCTGCTATCGAGATTGCTCAGAAGGTCGTAAAGGTTTGGCGTTCTCTACAGAATGAATGGAAGCGCTCAATCAAAGGCACATCAAAAAATGGAAAGAAAACTAGAAGGAGGGAGGAGCGGCTAAACCCAGGCAGTTACAACAGAGGTGGTGCTGGTTGTAGCACTAGCAGTTTCCTAGAAACATCTACTACATATAGTGAACCTGAACATAGATCTTACGGGCGCCCCACGATGGTATGGAATGGTGTTTATTCGCTGGCTATAAAATGGAGACAGATCTCCGAGCCATGTGACCCAGTTTTCTGGATTAATAAGATGGGGTACTATTCTTGTTTCTCTTTGATTTATCATGCATGTTAAATATGGTAGAAGTTTCTTTCGTCGGGTTTCAGCTTACTTTGGCAACAGACTCGTATTATAGAACGTTGTTAATGATTTCAAATCGAGACAACAATTACGTAGCTAGATGGTCCACGGTGTGCATATTGGAACAGTCGTGTTTCATTTTAAGCTGATTAGTGAACCTTTTCTCGGTTATTCAGTGAGGACTTTAATTCTGGATTAAGGTCCCACACACCTCTTATTCTGGGGCAAGCAAGGAACGTGCACAATTTTCAGAGGTAAAGTAAATTATCGTTCGGAATTGGTACTATTAGATGAAGTCTATATCATCAATCTGCCATTATTTTATGCCAGAGCTCTAAATGTTGCCAAAGATGTAATAAAGGACAACAAGTTTGTGCGTGGAAAGGACAAGCTTATCTATCTGCATGAGAAGGCGAAAATACAAGAAGTAAGTTAAAAATTGTTTTTGCCAGCAGATAGCTAAAAACCTCAGTCTACTACATGTTTTCCATTCACCAACCATCCCGTGTCTTGTGGTTTTCTTAATCAAAGATTAATCCAATTTCTCCTGCAAGCGATTCGCCTGCCATCCTTAGTTGAATTTTAGCTATTTAAATGTTGTTAAAATGCACATCATCTAGTAATTTAATATTTCCTTGATTGAAAGTCTCTTTTTTATATATTATTCTGCAGATAATGAGTGCAGAATCATATTGGGATCTCTATAGAATTGTAGGCGAAGACTTCTGGCTGACAACTTGGTGCAACAGTACCGCATTTGAGGGGTAACTTCTGCACTCATCTTCCTTTCTACTGAATTTGGTGCCATTTAATTTACAGCAAATCACAACTTAGTTTCTCATGTATTTTAAATTCAGGAAGCGTCTTGAGGGGACAAGGATCAACATATCCAAATCGTGAGCTGCACTTCTCTTTGCCTATCAAGTCGATCATTTTTCCACATTTCTGCTGCATTAATTTTCTATTTTTTCCATTTAGGGGGCAAAATGGATATGATTTTGCTATAAGTACTCCATCTACACCTTCTAGGTGGGAGGAATTTGATGTTGAAATGACTTCAGCATGGGAGGTAATATAGCTTACTCATCTTATCCAGTCCAAACAGCTTATCTCAGCTTTACCTTTTCATAAATTCCATCCACTCCTTAAATGTTTTAACAGTTTGTATACTTCAAAATTGATCTAAAATAATTTTGTTTGGACAGGCTCTCTGTGATGCTTATTGCGGCGAAAATTACGGATCAACAGAACTCAACGTGCTCGATAACATTAAGGACGCAATCTTAAGGATGACATATTACTGGTAAGACTTTCGATAGACAAATTTATGCCAAGCAGACATTATTAAAACGACTAGATTCAGGTATAACTTCGCGCCACTCTCCCGCGGTACTGGCGTCGTCGGCCTTGTTGTGATGTTCGGTTTGCTAATGGCGGCAAACATGGAATTCACTGGGAGCATACCAAAAGGCGTACAAGTCGACTGGGAGGCAATCTTAGAGTCCGACCCAATTTCGTTCGTTTCTTCCGTAAAAAGCTGGCTTTACCCGTCTATTAAGGTCAACACGTCGTGGAAAGGTTATCCCGACGTATCTTCGACTTTCGAAACGACGGGATTGGTCGTCGCTGCTTTGAGCAGCTACTTCGATTGAGCTTGAGCGAGCCATCCTTTTATAGGTTAGAAATATAACTCCGATGTTTTTTTTTAAAAAAAATCCTTTTTAATACAAGTTGAAGCCATTTGGGCACTACTATACATGTCGTTTTACCTAATTGTTTTGCTCTATTATGATCTTTATGATGCACAGGAAGAATAGAGAAAGGAAACAGCATTTGCTGGTAAGTAACTGCAGGAGAAAAAATTTACTGACAGGTTCTATTTGAGCAGTATTGGGAATTCAATCATACAAGTTTTAATTTTTATATTTATTGTTGCTTGTAGTAATATTGCAATATGTTCCACTTCCATCTTAATTGGTTTGACCTTTGTGTTTTTTCTGATGAATATGTATTTATGGTGTCATCAGCATATTTCTGGACATCCGTGAATTGAAGGATTTGGTTGGCATGTCATCACTTCCTATGCTGCAAATATTTCTGACTATGCACCAAACAAAATAAAGCCCATCAATGTTGCATTAGCTTCAGTTTTTGGCAATTGTCTCTCTATTCAAAATCTTCCTTTTAATGGTTCATCCATTGCCATTCATTAATTATGTAACCGCTCCATTAATAATATGAGATCGTGATTTATTATATTCTTAAAGCTTGGGTTATACAACTCATAGGTATATTTTATCGCTGGCTAGGCTAAAATAAAATTTCTTCGGCCCAGAAATATACAAGTACGTGTGGGACCCAGTGAATTCGTGCCTTGGCGGTGGCATCGCGGACTACTACTCAAGCCAGCTAATCTTTCCCCACACTAATTTCGTCTTTTATGTCGATAATAATAATAATAATATTCATTTCGTTCAGTAGATTTTCAATCTTTTTGTGACCCCACGCGTTTATTTTACAGCTGTATAAAACATTCCTACACTACAATTGTACTCAATCTTGTATTGTATTGTATTGTATCTATATGCATCAGAACATTATTACTATTATAATTAGTATTACGATTAACGCTATATTACAAAATACATAATTATATAGAAGCAGTTGGATGAAACCCAATGATTTAACTCTTTAACCGTCCGTCGCAAACATATGTAATAATTGATATCACATTCATTATTCCAGTAATGCGAATATAATTATAACACAAACGTACAACTTCGAAGAGCAAAAAGAGCCGTTGGGAAATCACATTCAAAGTGGGCCCAAGTCCAGTCTGTATTTCGCGTACAGTCTAGTTACGTCGGTCCCACACAGTCCTATTTATACCCTCGCTCCTATTCGCTTCATACAATATACATCACAATTTTTCAGGTTTCCAAAAAACAAAAAAAAAAAAATTGAAAAGGAAGGAAAAGAGAAAGGCGCTGCTCCATCGTCCCACCAAATATGATGAGCCGTAAATCGTGTTTCCTCGTCGCAGTCATCTGCCTCATTGCCGCCACCGTCGGCGGCCAGCAATCCCCAGCCTCCGCTCCAACTTCCGCCCCCACCAAGCCTTCGCCGGCCGCTTCAACGCCGCCGACAGCCTCCGCTCCCGTCTCAACACCCCCAGCCTCCGCTCCCGTCTCAACACCCCCAGCCTCCGCCCCAGCAACCTCAACACCACCACCGCTAGCTTCTGCGCCGCCAGCCAAGGCTCCGGCGACCTCACCGCCTGCTCCCGAGCCTGTGAGCTCGCCGCCGACCCCAGCCGCGCCCGTACAGTCCCCGCCTTCTCCGGCGCCCGAGGCTGCTGCTACTCCTGCTCCGGCGCCCGAGGCTGCTGCTACTCCTGCTCCGGCGTCCGAGCGTCCTGCCAAGGCTCCAGCTCCGAGCAAGAGCAAGAAAGGAAAGAAGGCTCACGCTCCGGCGCCGGAGCTGCTGAGCCCACCTGCGCCGCCGACCGAATCTCCCGGCCACAGTGAGGACTCTATCTCTCCTAGTCCAACCTCCCTCAACGATCAGGTAAATCTTTAGCTTTCCTTCCTCACACATAACTGATTTTACAGATGCATTTGTTTTTTGGGACAGATATTATGGTAAGATTAAGACGCATTTTGTTTCTATATCTGATGGGTTTTGGGGTAAATGCTGTGTAGTAATCTTTAAGTTAAAAACTATATAAGCTGAGATCATCCTTGGATATGTAGTTCAATACAAGATTTTTTGTGGTTGCGTGAGTGCTACGCGCCGCCGATGTCGCGGCGGCGGAGACAAAAATGTTGGGTATTGCAGACTCCATTTAGTGGCAGAAACGCACATGCATTTTCATATGGAATCAATCTTCACCGACTGACTACCCATGTGAAGTTTTGAAGCTCGATCTCAGTTGTGATTTATTATATATATTCTGGCCCATTAAATATTTTATGAAGCTTTATATCTTTTGGGTAGATTTATAATAATTTATTTACGTGAGATTTTATGTTTTGTTAATTTTAATGGTTTTTTGGTGCAGAGTGGGGCAGAGAAGATGCTGACGATGGGAGGGGCAGCAGCTGTATTCGGCTCCATCTTATTGCTGCTTTAAACAATTCATTTTATTCTCATTTTAATGTCTCTTTTGAGAGAGAGAAGAGAGTGTGAGAGAGAGAGTGAGTATCTCTGTACTTGTATGCGTCGAACATTTAATTTTATTTAATATTCTTTTCCCACCATATATTTGTCCTTTCACTTTCATTTTAAAATTAAATCTCGTTACATATAATCGGGCGGGCCCTTTACTATGAAGCCCAAGTTCCTTTTCCTTTTTTAATAAAAACATGCGCGATACAACATACGATAACGCAAAGCTATTTACTTATTATTATTATTACTCTTCGCTCTTACTCCATCAATATTATCATACGATAAACAGTAAATTATTTCTCAATAGTTACTCAACACTATATATTTCCAATTTTTTTTAGCAATAATAGGTAAGGAGCTCGAACTAGAGAAAATAATGAGATTATTTCACATTAAATATTTCCAATTTTTTTAGCAATAATAGGTAAGGAGCTCGAACTAGAGAATATAATGAGATTATTTCAACTAGTTCACTCGTTCACAACGTTTTAGTACTTTGCTATGCTTAATTTTGGCAAATGATAGGCGACAAGTTTACCGACTTAGAACCCTACGTTATTAAGAGAAGCATTAATTGAACATGCAATTTTATATTGTTAGTCCACTTGAAAAAAAAAAATTCGTACACACACACATGTCTAAGTATCCTCATATATATATATATATATATATATATACATACATATATGTTCTTTTTTTCCCCAATTATCCCGCTAATAACGCCGCATTAATCTGCTGAAAGAAGAAACTTCGCCTTAATTAATGGAATCTGAAAGCTGCAGCCCGGATATTATGTAATTATTATTGACTTAGAGATTCATCTTGTCACACATTACTAATCTTCATCATGATTTTACATTGGCCGTTGCTTTCTTCCTTGCATTAGAATTCCTTTTCAACATAAATTAAGGGTGAACCATTTCATCGAATTAGCTTGGCCTCATTAACTGCCAATTGTTACAAATACACGATTAATAAACCACATATTATTTTTTATTGAAATAAAATACCCTTAGTAATTCCCAATTCTACACCCAAATCCATTAATGTAAGCTTGGGGAAGTATCTTCAATCACGTGATTTTGTATCAACATATGGGCTTTTTTTTTTCTTTTATGCCCAGACCTAATTATCAATCCTTTACTATCGTTATTTAACAAAACAAATCCATGTTATTTCCTGCCGACAATGATGAACTCAACTGTCTTCTGTTTGCATTATAAGACTATTCATCAGTCAACTTTACATTTTAATATATAATTTTCTCTTTCCCTCAAAAAAGAAAAAACTCATCTACTACAACTCGCCCGCACTGCTCTCAATGAACAAATAGGAGTCATCTGAGGATAATAATGGTTCCATCTTCTTCGCCGGAGATCGAGCCCACGACGACGACGATGATGAAGAAACCCATCAAAAACAATGGAAGCTCCTTCAAATCAATCCCAACCACCGTGCGCTACCACCTCACTTCACACCCGCGCTTTTGGTTCTTCGTCGCCTTCCTATGGATCGAGGGAATGCTAATCTCCTACCTGCGAAATCCGCCGCCGTGCTTCCCAGACCGTACGGACGCCGCCGCAGCCGTCCTCACCAGCCTCCGCCAGCAGCGAGTCCCGACGCCTCACGAGAACTTCACCGCAGCAGCGCCGACGACGACGGCGGCGGCGGCAAAAGCTGCCACTCCGCCGCCGGAGCCACCCGCGGCGGGGTACGGCGAGGACGACTGCCCGTCGGGGAGGGTGTACGCCTACGACCTGCCGGAGATGTTCAACAAGGACTTGGTGGTGAAGAACTGTACGGACCTCGATCCATGGAACTGGGAGTGCGGTATAGTCACCAACCACGGCTACGGCAAGTCCGCCGCCGAGCTCCGCCGTTTCCTGCCCGGCGAGATGTACAAGTCCTGGTACCACACTAACCCCTTCACCCTCGAGGTCATCTTTCACCACAGAGTCTTGAAGCACAAATGCAGGTAATAAATCAGATCTAATTAAGAACTGCTAAAGTTTGACATTTCTCTTCCATTATTTTTACATCCTTAGAGAAAGAACCCTTCATCTTCAGGACAATGGATCCAAAATCAGCAACGGCTTTCTACATACCATTCTACACTGGTTTAGCAGTCGGCAAACACCTATGGATGAACGACACCTCAAAGCGCGACTATCACTGCAAAATGATGCTGAGGTGGGTCAAGAAACAAGCCCACTGGAAAAAATCCAACGGCTCAGATCACTTCATTACAATATCAAGAATCACCTGGGATTTCCGAAGGCTCACAGATCCCGGCCAGCAATGGGGCTCGAGCTTCCTAAACATGGCATCCATGCAGAGGGTCATGCGCTTCATCGTCGAGAAATACCCAGGCGACGAAATGGACGTCAGCGTGCCTTACCCAATAGGCTTCCACCCCAAGACAAACGAAAACCTAAGAGAATGGCAAGATTTCGTAAGAAACTACACGAGGTCCAACTTAGTTTCTTACGTGGGGTCCACTAGGAGCTGGCCGGCGAGCGATTTCAGGCACGTCGTGTTAGAATACTGTAAGAACGAGCCTGGCTCGTGTAGGTCAGTGGACTGCGCGGCGAGCCCGTGTTCCAAGGACTCGTGGGTAGCTTTAGAAGCTCATCTAAGCTCCAAGTTTTGCCTGCAGCCAAAGGGGGACAGCTATACGAGGAAGTCTGCGTTTGAGTGTATGGTGGCTGGCTCTGTCCCTGTTTTCTTCTGGAAGAAGACGGCGTACGATCAGTATGAATGGTTCTTGCCCGGCGACCCAGATAGTTTCTCTGTTTTTATAGACCATGAAGAGGTGAGGAATGGGACTGTTTCGATTAAGGATGTCTTGGCTAGGTTTGGGGAAGAAGAGATAGAGAGGAAGAGAGAGAAGGTGATTGAGACTATTCCGAGGATTATTTATCAGATGCCGGCCGGCGTCGGTGGTAGGGGTTTTAAGGATGCTTTTGATGTTGCTTTTGATGGGGTTATGGAGAAGATCAAGGAGGAGAAAGAATGGGCTGATTTCTTGTGATATGTGAGAGTGACAAGCAAAGGAAAAAGAAGAGAAATAGTTGTCGGCTGAGGGGAGTCAACGGTGTGACTGTTCTGTTGCTTTTCTTACAACATATGAGTCGACTGTTTCAAGTGTTCGATTCGAGTAAACCTTGTAATAGTTTTAGGCTTGTGCCCTAAACAATACGTTGTTTGGCTGCTTTCCCACTAAAAAACTTCATGTCTTTCGTATTGACGCAAGAACTGTATGAAGTGTATGATTTCAAACTAGTGCATGCAATCAAAGAACTGAAAACTATGGCCATCTAAAAAACAAAGCATCTCTCAATCTAAATCTTGATATGAACAGAAAGAATCAACTAAACCTACAAGAAGCAATCCTCTTTTTCTGTTCCTTTCAGTCAGATATACCGAAAGACTTACGATGCTAACGAGGCTGTCCTTTACGTTTGTGTTTGCGCTTCACAACCGTATCTTTGCTTGTTGGTTTAACGGTTCGTTCGCCCTTCTTTCCTCTAACGAGGGCCTGCAGTTCGTGCACGTCCTTGGTAATAAGGTCCATAGTCTCCAGACAGAGGAAGTCTTGATCTGCATCAGCCTCGGTCTGAGCAATCAAACAACGATGATCTTAGTGAAACGGGTGGCAAATGTCTGAAAATTTCAACTTTAAATAGCATGATATCTGCTAACTTCTGTCGTATGGGTCAAATTTGCTTCCATCTCCTTGTACTGAAGCCCCTTCTGCACGAGGTTTACCAGGGAATGGGGTGGAACTAAGCTTCCATCTATCTGAGCCTTGTTCGTACCAGCCTCAGAGCCAAAGACAAAAGCCGAATGTGTGAAACCTAGAAGATAGCACAATGATAGAAGTAGAGTTAAAGGAGGATGAGCTAAAAGACAGTGCTTCAAATCTAAAGAAGATAATATTACATAAAGATTGTGTCCACAGCGTACAGTAACTAGACTGATTCTAAAGACAAGAAATAGCCAAATGCTTAACAAGTTCTATCGAACCACAAAGGTTGGGATCGCGTCGATCATATCATCAGATCAACAGCAAAGACGACGTTTGATGTTCTTAAGACAATAGAAAACATTCAGAAATAAGATCGTGTCCGCTTTACAAGCCCGCAAAAAGCAGCAAGATAAAGAAAGTAAAAACCAAGATAGCTCGCAAAAAAAATTAAAGACCTTCATCAAAGTTACACGAGTCAGTCTCAGGAAAGATATACGTGTGCGTAGCTATACAATCAGCCAAGAATTAGGCATACATACGTCACAATGTTTATCATCTAAACCTTCGCCTACACACTACAGCACGGACCCTTTTAACCTAATATTTCTTCTAACCCCGCATAAATATAAACATAACGATTCCCAATTTCATCAGATCCAAAGGCATAAACCCTACACAAATTAGCCACACTTTCCTCTTTCCTCAATCGAGGGAAAGTTGGGAAACCCCATTTTCACCAAGATTAACCCGTATTAAGAAATTCAAAACGACCCAGTATGATAAACTTTGAAAGAAAAAACACAAATTTCAAATGCGTCAGCTCGTACAAAAGATTACCTGATTCACTTAGGTAACGGAAAATCATGTAATTCAACTCAACGGAAGTGATCGACGCCATTAAAGGAATCCGTTGACGATTCCGCAGATTCTCTACTTCGTTGAGCCTTACGTGGACTCTTGAGAAGACTTGCGAGATTTATATAGGGATTAATCGAACAAAATCAAAATCCATACGCCCTTGTCGATAGCATCGTTGACAAGACTCGGAGCTATATTTTATATTTTTGTTTTATTTATTTATTTTAATTCACTGACATGGGCTTAGACGTGAGCCCAACAGATGAGAACAGGCCCATGGATCAGTAAGGAAAGGGCCCAATATTAAGGGTAATTGTGGAAATACAGTAAAAATTACGCGCCAGTGAAAAATAATTGACGACTTAGCACGTGCGAAGGGACAATCATAACCACACCTAACAAATAGTCAAAAGCATCGCCAGTCTCAACTTTCAGCTGCATCTTCTTCAAATTCAATCAACAGCGTCCGACAAAATCGAACGCCGAGCACACGCCATGGACGCCGCACTCCATTTGCCGACCATCCCAGATTTCTCCTACTCCAGCGCCCGCACTGTAAAGATAAGAGTTAAGCAGAATCTCCCCTTATTATTGACCCGAAAAACTCTGATCCCAATCCGTACGGATAGAACAAGCCTGCCCTTAATCAAGTGCTCCGCCGATCACCACCGCCACGAACACCGCCATGGGCATACGCATAACCACAGTGATCATAATCATCATGACCACAATCACCATCATCATTATCAGCAGCAGCACCACCACCATAATCACGGCGGTTGCTGCGGTGGATCCGACGCGCCGCTGACTAGGGGTCAGAAGCTGGTACTCAAGTTCGCCGAGGCCACCAAGTGGGCTGAATTGGCAGATTACTTGAGGGAGCACCTGCAGCTGTGTTGTTTGTCGGCAGCGCTCTTCGTTGCCGCCGGTGCGTGTCCCCACGCGCTCCCGAAGCATTTGGTGGAGCCTGTACGGAATACGCTGATTGTCGTCGCGTTTCCTCTCGTCGGGGTTAGTTATTTCAACGATTCGCCTCTCTCTCTCTCTCTCTCTCTCTCTCTCTCTCTCTCTCTCTCTCTCTTATGCTTACGCCAACTGGAATCAGAGGTCGAAGTCGGCAAAAATTTAACTCCAGAAACACATTTTGCAATGAAATTGGTCCTGAGCTGGGCTTGTATTTGGGTCGATTGGGGCCAATTTGATTTTTTTATCGGATCAACTATCAGTAACTCGATTGTCAATCTCTGAAGTTTGATCGATAAAATCAGCAATGAACAAGAGCGTTGGTTTGTTCAGTTCGATTTAGTACACTTAGCCATATGTATCTCTTGGCGAAAATGTTGGAACATGTTTGTCCATGCAAAAATTGCCCATTTTCACCAAAAATTTGTTGCTGGTGACAGGTTCCTGCTTCGTTTGATGCTGTGATGGATGTCATGGGCGGTAAAGTGAACATTCATGTGCTTATGGCTTTGGCTGCATTTGCTTCCGTGTTTATGAGGAATACCTTGGAGGGTGGCTTGCTTCTTGCAATGTTCAATTTGGCGCACATTGCAGAGGAGTATTTTACGAGCAGGTCAAAAATTGATGTAAAGGAATTAAAAGAGAACTATCCTGATTTTGCGCTGGTATTGACTGTAAATGAAGGAGAGAGACCAAGTTTTTCAAATTTAACATATGGAGAGGTTCCAGTGAATGATCTGGAAGTGGGATCATACTTGTTGGTTAAAGCTGGTGAGGTCTGTGAGATGTTTTCATTTTGCTATTTTGTTATCTGTTGAGTGTTGTTGTTATTCCACTGTTGTTTTGATGTTAGTTTTCTTAGCTTTAATTTCTTGTCACGGTTCTTGAGGATCATCCCATACCAATTCGTAATTTGGGAAATTGTCCCATTTCCTTGTGTTCTATTGGGTTAATTTAAGAGAGCACTGTGGACTTGCCTCGTGATTTAGTGCTAATCATCTCATTGAATTGCAGTCAGTGCCCGTGGATTGTGAAGTCTACCAAGGTAGGTCTACTATTACGATAGAGCACTTAACTGGTGAAGTTAAACCTGTGGAGAAGAAAGTTGGGGACAGCATTCCTGGTGGTGCGAGGAACTTGGATGGTATGATGATTGTGAAGGTATGCTTTTTTGTTTTCTTGATGTTGCGCTGCTGCAGCTGATTAATATGTTGTTGGTTCTTGTGGATTGCTGAGTTAGACTCGTTTGCACATTGTAGAAACCTAATGGTAACTTTCCATAGCAAAAGTGATTCTGACTGCTCTTTGATTGATAGCGTCGTAGGTCTATCATTCAAAATCAACAAGTTCAAAATGACTCATTGAGAAGATTTTAAAAGTTATCTACCTATAGTGTATATTAAAATCATGTATGCTTATTGATGATTCAGGCAAAGAAGACGTGGAAAGAATCTATGCTAAATACAATCATGCAACTGACAGAAGAAGCACAATTGAGTAAACCTAAACTTCAAAGCTGGCTTGATAAGTTTGGAGAGCAGTACAGCAAAGCTGTCATAATATTATCCGCTATTGTTGCTTTCATTGGGCCAATCCTCTTCAAGTGGCCTTTTTTCAGTACTCCAGGTATATCATGATGGATCTTATCGTTAATTCTTGAAGTCATATGATACTTATATGTTAAGGTTCAGTTTTGTAGAATTGTGGATCACTTTCTTTTTGCGGAATTTGACTCACTACATCTTAGATCGTAATTTTACCTTGTTCTCTAGCTTGTAGAGGATCAATTTACAGGGCATTGGGGCTTATGGTGGCAGCATCACCATGTGCATTGGCCGTGGCACCTTTGGCATATGCAACGGCCATTAGTGCTTGTGCTAGAAGGGTACTGCTTATTTTTTAAGTTTGGATAAGGCCACATTCAGACATAGATATAACAGGCGAATTCTCAATTTGAACAGGGAATATTGCTTAAGGGAGGTCACGTCTTTGATGCCTTGGCTTCATGTCAGACTATCGCATTTGATAAAACAGGGACATTGACAACTGGGGAATTCATCTGCAAAGCCATTGAACCAATACATGGGCATGTTGCGAATGATTTAAAGGATACAGCGTCTTGTTGTGTGCCGAACTGTGAGAAGGAGGCTTTAGCCGTGGCTGCAGCTATGGAGAAAGGAACGACTCATCCTATTGGAAGGTTGTTAGCCTTGATGGAGTTACTTTCAATATTTTAATCTTGATGCTGATGCTAATCATTCTTTAATCTTGAAGAAAACACAGAAAATTTAAGAACCTTTAAGACATATTATCACCAGTTAACTGCACTGACTAGTTTTCACCAATTCAGTTGATATAGTGATTAATTTCGTTCTCGGCATTGCTCTGCAGATTTAAGATGCTGAACTTTTCACTAATGACATGTATGACAATAATCATGGCTTTTTGTTTTGTGTAGAGCTGTTGTAGATCATAGCATTGGGAAAGATCTCCCTTCTGTTTCTGTTGAAAGCTTTGAGAATTTACCGGGCAGGGGTCTCTTCGCTACACTTTCCAGTATTGAGGTACAAGATTTTCGTTCTGCCTCGCCTCTCTGTATCTTTGAGTTGATTTGTGAACTAAGTCTGGCGCCATATGCAGCCTGGTTTTGGAGGTGGTAAACCACTAAAAGCTTCAATTGGCTCTGTGGAGTACATTACATCTCTTTTCAAATCAAGTGGCAAATCAAAGAAAGTCAGAGAAGCTCTTGATTCTTCTTCTTACGGTGGCGGTCTTGTGAAAGCTGCACTCTCAGTTAACGATGAGAAGGTTAGAACTCTGTTTTCTTTTCCATGTTTTGAAGTAAAAACAAGTTCGTTGTAACGAACCATGCCCTTTATCCTCGGGATAAGTAACAAATAGGGGGTTCGAAAGTATTCAAAAGAATCTCTTTCGCAGGTAACACTTTTCCACTTTGAAGACAAACCACGAGCAGATTCATTCGACGTCATAAAATCGTTGCAAGAAAAAGGTAAACTGCGCGTGTTGATGCTGACAGGGGACCACGAGCTTAGTGCGTGGAGAGTAGCCAATGCCGTGGGGATAAAACAGGTCCACTGCAGTTTGAAGCCAGAGGACAAACTCTCCCATGTAACCACCATATCAAGAGAAGATTCAGGTTAACTTCTTAGTTCATTCCCAACTTGAGCATTAGTCATCTTTCGTCGATAAAAATATTATGTAGTCCGTCGTAGTTAAACATGTCAACCATCAAATTTGCAGCTGGTGGGCTTATAATGGTAGGTGATGGCATCAACGATGCACCAGCCTTGGCTGCTGCTACGGTGGGCATCGTTCTTGCAGAGCGTGCCAGCGCAACTGCTATAGCTGTAGCCGACATACTTTTGCTTCAGGACAACATCTCAGGCGTACCCTTTTGTGTCGCCAAAGCTCGACAGACCACTTCCTTGGTATTTTATTATATATAGAGAATACTGATTCGATTCGATTCCATTTGGCATTTACCAATGGCTGTGTACTGCATCCAGGTGAAGCAAAATGTTGCTCTGGCGTTGTCAAGCATCGTTTTGGCATCTCTTACTTCCGTCCTGGGATTTCTACCATTATGGCTAACCGTAAGTTTCTTTCTTTAAACCTATCGAAGTAGATGAGTATTGTAATCCCGACCTGAGTAGACTCTAAGTAAAGTCTCGACCTTCGTCGCTCACTATTATTACAGGTACTTCTACATGAAGGTGGGACTCTTGTAGTTTGCCTGAACTCAATTCGGGCCCTAAGTACGCCTACATGGTCTTGGAGGCACGATCTCTTGCAGCTTCTCGATAAACTGAAATCGTTTCTTGCGAATTTGAGAAAGAGTAGCGATGGCCATGGCACCATCCAAGCTTCAGCCTTGTAAGGACTCTCCTTTTTTCCTTTTTTTTTTCTGTTTGGATTTCTTATCTTTTTCCGGCGGTAGGTTTGTTGTAGCAATATTTTGAACTGAAATTGTGAATATAAACATGTTGGATGATCTGCCTTTGTTCAGACAGTTTTCATTTTAAAGGACAATCTCAATCAGCCAACCAAATAACTTCAATTCAATTCTCTGTCCCACTCTATCCGTCTCATTTCTTGTCTCATACTGCCGAATTTACGCAAAAATGAATCTTCTGAATTTTGAAAAATAGTACATGTGGAAATTAATTTGATCTAAGACAGAATAAATTGGATGTGTTTATTTATTTTTATCATATAAATTACATTAAATAAGGATGAGTTTGTGATTTAGTTGAATATATAATAAAAAATAAAAATAAAATAAAAATAAAATTTATTAACCGCAAGATTGGAAATTAAACGGCCGTGATTACTTTGGTACATAGAGGGGGACATAATTGTGGGACAGAGGACTTCATTACGACATGTCCTTTTCAAGTCTATTATGTGTCACTAGTATTTTTACACACCCTATATGTGTGCAATAAAATAAAATTAATCGCGATTAAATAATTTTAATAAGTAATATATTAAAAATAAAAGTTGATAGTTATTATGAGGTTATGAAAGGTACATGGTTTAATAAGTGTTTTTTCTTATTTTTTAATAATACTTAATGTAAAAAAAAATCTGATTGGTCAAGACAGACCAATTGACAGTTTGTATCCACTCTAAACTCTTTATAAAAGATTTTAGATGCTATCCGTTTACATGTATATCGTTATTATTATTTGTTTATATATCATATCCTAAGAAATTATAACTTATCCATTTTAGCACACCTTAATAATAATGATAATAAAAAACAAATAAGTAAATCAAATCAATTTTCCAACACAATCCACTCAAATTAAACAAACATAAATAATAAATTAATTCTACTATCGCCAGAATGACGATTCTAACCCCGCAATAACTACGCGCTTTACCCACGCCTGACGAAGCCTTCGCCGCCGTCACCATTCCCATCACGCCGAAAAAACTGACGCACCGCCGGCTGTTGTTGTTGATGTTGCTCTTCCATATACTGCCTCACCTCAACCCTTACTATCTTTTGCAACAACGCCGCCACCTCCGTCCCGAGCATTGCCTCCGCCGCCAGCAGAGGCGGCGGTGGCGGCACTGCGAAAACCGGCTCGTTGCCACGCGACTCCACTCGACTCGGTGGATCCAATTTGAGACCCGTCGAGGGCTCGAAAGATTGGGTGGGGAGGAAAACCTGACCCGATTCGCTCGCCTCGGAGCCCCAATGGCTCCCCACCCAATTACTCGGGCCCATCATGGGACCCGCCCCTTCTTCGTCGTCGGAGACCTCAGAACGCCTCCTTTTCAGGGTTGAGTTCCAATGATTCTTAACAGAGTTGTCTGTACGCCCGGGCAGCAGACGGGCTATGGCGGCCCATTTGTTGCCCATGGCTCTGTGGGCCTGAATGATGAAGTCGTCCTCCTTCGGCGTGAAGGGCTGGTGGTGCACCTGAGGCGACAGCTGGTTGCACCACCTGAGCCGGCAGGACTTGGCGGTGCGACCCGGGATCAACTGACATATTTGGGTCCAGTTTTGAGGGCCGTGAGTTTCGACCAGCTCGCGCAGTAGATCATCCTCCGACGACGACCATGGGCCCTTCACGCGCTCGACCTCCATTTCTTCGTTGAGGTCGAAGTTAAGTGGTGCGGCCATTTCTTTTATTTTTTTCCTTTTTGGTTTTGAGGAGGGGATTAAGGTTGTGATTGCTGGGTGCGTTTGTGCTTAGTGGTTTTAGGTTGGGTATCAACCGGTATTTATGTAAATGTGAGAGAGGAGCCTCTGTGTATTGGCTGACGCGTGTCATGTAATACGTTATCACTCGACTTTCACGTAATTAATGTAATATTATTATTTGTTTTATGAAATCTAACCTCTCCTCACTCGCCTTCTCCGTGAGTGAACTTCACGAATTCACTTTCTTTTTCATTTTTTTGGTGTTATATGATTTATTATGTAATAATGGATAAAAAGATGATGTAAAATTTTGTTCTTTTTTTTTATGAATAGGTGAAGTATTTTGTAATGCATTAGCAATTTAGTGTTATTATGATTTTGAAATGAGTTAAATGTGATTTAGTTTTTGTAAAAGTATTGACTCGGAGATTATGTTGATGTAGATGTTGCGTCACGCGATGATAAGCGAACATGGTTTCCGTTATAACTCATATCAATGGGTAATAATTACACAGGTAATAAAACGTGAATTGGGTATGGCTATTATTGTCTATTCGCACACTGTATTTACAGTTAAAAAGTTGGTGAGCTACAGACCATTCATATTTATTCGTGCTATCATTTGTATAATTAATTTTATTTTTTTGTAATTTTACAGCTAAGCATTAGGTGCGTCTTTTCCATTTTTTCAAATTGGAAAATCCTATCCCTATAGGCCACAAATACGTGTAAATGAGTGGGCTCCTCTCATGTAGGGACTCGACACCTAGTTGAAATTACTATGTTTACATTATGTCTCAATTATTTATTTTAAACAATTAATAATGTCGTGCGAATATATTGTGTACAATTTTTATATTGTAACGTTTCAAACATAACTATTGGTGACTATATAACGGTAAACTTCTATATGTAGTGACTTTTATGCAGTAAGATTCAGCCTCCATTGGCTAATAAACAATTAATAATGTAAGTATATATTGTGTACAATATTATATTACAACGTTTCAAACATAATTATTCGTGATTATATAACGGTAAACTTCTATATATAGTGACTTTTATGCAGTAAAATTCGGCCACCATTGGCTAATAGATACCTAGCTAATCAATAAACATTATATCTCATTGATAAACAGATGGTTTGTTGGAATTTAGGAAAAGAGCAGCAAAGGCCTCGGCAACATCCACACTTCAGCCTTGTAAGGAATTTTCCCTCTTTACTTTTCTGATCAATTTTAACGGTAAATATTTAGCGATAACCTAAACTGAAATTGTGAATATAAATAAACATGTCGTGTATTACTACGTGTGTTGTGCATTTGTTTTTGACAGTTTTTAGCGATATTTTGTTTTTCAGGCAGTTGACTATTCATTCTATTACTTAAATTAAGAACAACACATTTTCGATTCCAACCAAATAACTTCAATACTTAGCCAATTACATCTGATCAATACTATGTGTCATGATTTCTGGAAATAGTTATATCGTTATAAATATTCATCAGATACATCCAACTCTTTCTTAAGATTTTTATTTTTATTATTGTTCCGTTAATAACAAAAACATCAATAATAATAATAACCAAATTCACTTCCATCACAATCTACAGATTAAACATTAATTATTTAATTCTTTTTTGGAATTACAATTAAACCCGACCACAGTTCACCTAACAAATCAGACGCTCTCTCACACGCGTCTGATGAAGCCGTCATTGCCGCCTTCCGTGTTCTCATACCGCTGAAAAAACTGACGAACCACTATTTTGTGGCTGTTCTTGTTGTTGTTGCTGCTGCTGATGTTGTTGTGCTTCTCGATGCTTCTCGATTATATATTCCATTATCTCAACCCTTATCATCTCTCTGACTATCGCCCTCAGCTCTATCCCTCGAACCACCTCGTCTGCCGTCGCGGGTGGCGGCAGTGGCACCGTGAAGTCATGTGACTCTGCCTGACTCGGAGGACTCAACCTAAGACTGGTCAACGGCGCACCGAACAATGCCGTTTTGGGCGTCAAACTGCCCGCCCTCGCTGTGGGCCCGAAGACCCGACCTGCCTCACTCACAATCGAATCCAAATGGCTCCCGCCCACCATCAAAGATTCCCCTTCACGGCCATTGCCATTAGCCTCTGCAGTACGCCGCCGCTTTAGGGTGGAGTTCCAGCGGTTTTTCACTGAGTTGTCCGTACGCCCGGGTAACAGACGGGCTATGGCGGCCCATTTATTGCCCATGGCCTCGCGGGCCTGGAGGATCACGTCGTCCTCTTCTGGCGTGAAATCCTCGTGATGCACTTGGGGAGACAATTGGTTGCACCACCTGAGCCGGCAGGACTTGCCGGTGCGGCCGGGGATGGATTGGCTTATCAGAGTCCAGTTCTTAGGTCCGTGCATCGCGACGAGCTGGCACAACAAATCATCCTCCGATGACGACCATGGGCCCTTAACGCGCTCGGCCTCGTTGACGTCGAAGATAACTGGTGCGGCCATTTCTTTTTCCTTTTTTTTTGAGAGATTTAAGTTGGTGTGTGTGCTTATGTGGGTGGTTTTTAGGTTGGGTATAAACCGGTATTTATTAGCCGACGAATAGACACGTCTCAGGTCTCATGTAGTAACGTCAATAATAAAATTAACATATTCTTGTAATATTTTCATTTATGAAATCTAACATCATATACTCGCCTTTCTCCAGTAGTGGGCTCCACGCATCCTTTTTTTTCATTTATTCGTGTTATTTCATCTCTTATGTAATATGGATATACAAGTTTCGCAATTTTTTATTATTTCAAGGAGTAGTTGAATTATTCTGAATACTTTTGCAATTTATTGTTGTCATTTTAAATCAAAAAATGTCGTTTTGTTTTTATTAAAGTATTGACTCGGAGATAATATTGACGTTAATGTTCTATCACGCAATGATAACCCAATATGATTTGAATATAACTCATATCGACATGTAATAGTTACAGGGGCGATAAAACGTAAATATCGTGTGAATAATTATTCTATATTGCCCCACATATCAATATAAGGATTATAGTTGGTGAGTTACATGTCACTGCATATTTATTTGTCCCATCGTTTTTACAATTAATTTTACTTTTTCTGGTCATTTTCCGGCAAAGCATGAGGTATGACTTTTTCCACATTTTCAAATGGCAAAACCTTAACCATAAGATAGATTTATGCCCCAAAGACGTGTAAACCAAGTGGGCCATTCGAATACAGGGTTGTGTTCCTCTCAAGTCTCATGTAGGTTTTTTTGGACTAGAAAAAATACTCGTTGAGGTATATTAATATGTTCATTTTAAGGTGGATATTAATATGTTCATTTTGAGGTGGATTAATATCTTCATTTTGTGGTAGAATTAAAATTTTACGCATTAATTATTACTCAATTTATCAATATAGATTTTTTAAGTATTTAATATATTTTTTAAAGATTTGAATATGCTAATTATATAATCAAGAATAGAGAAAATGCTATAACTGATAGAATTGCTAAATATAGGATCGCCCCGGAAAATAGGGGTGGGCATCGGGTCGGGTATCGGGTAATTCGGGTTCGGGTTAAGATTTTCACTACCCGAACCCGACCCGATCTACGTCGGACCCGTTTGTCGGGTATATATCGGGTTCGGGTACCCGACGTCGGGTAGCCGATTTTGAATTGAAAAATATGACTAAAAATATTATAAGATATCAAAATACCCAGGTTATTATGTCACTTATAATATTTGGATGTTTTATTTTCAATAAATATACTATAAACATATTTTTACATGTTTATTTATAAAATTTTTTAGAATATATTTTCAATTTTTATAACGATTTATGAATAAATATCACTTGTTAGTTATGCAATTAAAATAAGAAATTAATTGAAATATTATTTAAAACTTTAACACAACTCCCGTTAGATATTGATATCTAGATAGGTAATTATATTTTTTTAATGTTTATGTATAAAAACTAATATATTTTTTAAAAATAATTTGTCGGGTACCCGAATAACCCGATCGGATAGTAAGTTACTACCCGATACCCGACCTGATAAATAATTATCGGGTATCAGGCGACAAATAACCCGAATTACCCGATCCGAACCACCCGACCCGATCGAATTCGGGTAACAACCGAACCCGAATACCCGAACTCGGATGCCCACCCCTACCAGAAAATGTAAAACACTACTTCATCAAGGTGATAAATATATGGAATAATTTTATAGTTCAAACTATGATAATGGTTGGGACATATTGGTTGAGGCCTTCTTTAATACTAAAACCCAAAAAGTAGGTTTTTTGTGTGTCACGTCAGCGCCACCTCAAAAGTAAAAAACCTCTACCTCCAAAACAAAACTCCTCCCCAACTTAAACCCAAAAAAGTAGGTTTATTGGAGGGCCCTCTTCAATTTCATTTAATTTTGTTTACTTAACCAATTATATTTATCTAAACCCAAATAATTTATAAATAATTATATCTCATATTATTTAATTTTTTAAATTTAATAAAAAATAGCAAAAGATAATTATTTCATGGTGAATCTATAGAAAAATACCCAATTGGATAAAATTTTTATACATAAGTACCCGTGTCAGAAAATTTTACAGATAGGTACCTAATTTAATTTTTACCAGTTTCTTAGTCATGTCGTACCTTCCTGTGTGTATATTGCGTACCATAACACGTTGATATAGGGTACCTAAATATAGCATACGTCGTACATATGGCATACATGTGTGTTACATACGGCGTACCTAAATATAGCATATCTCGTACCATTTTCTGTTATATAGGGTACCCAAATGTGTTGATATATGGTACCTAAATATAGCATACGTCGTACCTATGGCATACATGTGTGTCACATAGGGCATACCTAAATATAGCACACGTCGTATCATTTTCTGTTATATAAGGTACCCAAATGTATTGATATAGGGTACCCAAATGTGTTGTGTGGTGTACTTTCAGGGATCGGGTACCTATGTGCAAAAATTTATTCTGTTAGGTACCTATATATAAAAAAATCCTGACAGGGTACTAAATATCAAGTTTTTATCCAAATAGGTAGTTATGTGTAAAGATCCCTTATTTCATTACATAATAAAAAATATTATTTATTTATTTTAAATATAAAAGAAATAAACATTTTGAACACATTAAAATTTTTAGTAAAAAATTAAAAATTAATAAATATTAATAAGTAAATATTAATAAATAGGATAAAAAGGAAATAAAGTAATTAAAAAAAATCATCAATCACATAAAGCAAAAAACATAGGTAGAATGTATTATACCCAACAAAAACCTACCACCTCTCACAATAGTAAAAACCTCTACTCATAGGTTTTCTCTTTTTCCACCTCGCCAAAAAACTCCCATTGGAGAAGGCCTGAACTAGCTTTCTATGATTGGGGTCATTCTCAGTCCACCTCAACTCAGTCCGGCCCAACACATGTATATTATATTTGAAAATAAAATATGTATATTTTATGTTTAAAAATAAAATCAGAAAAGCACATATAGTACAAAAATATTCTCAGCCCAATTCAATTCGATCCGGCCCATGTTTTAAAATAAAATATAAAAAAACAAATATAGTATTTGAAGTGAGGTCATTTAATGGTAACAGACTATCATGCAATACTAGACTAAAGACAACTTTCAATTCAAAATTCATATGGCATTTGTAATACTTGCTTTTTGTGGTCGAGGTTCAACTGGATCCCCAGTGCCAACCGTGATCCTCTCCTGAAAATGCTACTCACTTCGATTTTAAATACAAGTCGTTTTACACTTTTTATTTTGTTTTTAAATAGCAGCAGTTTTACTGTTTTCAAAAACAAATAAGTTTGAATAGTTCCAGCTTTACCCCTCATTTTAAATAAAGCGGCGGCGTACTGCAGAGGCCGACGGCAACAATGGTGAAGGGGAATAGAGAAAATACTTCTTAGCTGAAAAACTAACCTGGTCCCCATTATATTGAAGCGTCCAAAGCACGTGTTTCGCGTCATGTCTCTCATCACAACGAACCTCACCCACAAAACCTTCACAGAAGAAGTAGCAATCCCATAAGCATTTAGAGCACTCTGAATTAAACTAACTGAAAGATGTAAGACATACCCCCACAACGGCAAGTCATCTGCATAAATGTGATCGAAGAGAGCACATAGGGACAAATGAATTTAGAAAGTAATAGGTGTAACGAATTTAAGATAATACAAAGAAGCTCACACCAAACAACTTAAAGGAAAAAAATGCAGAACATACCCATGACAAATTCAAACCAGTATGAATCATCAGTTGCATCCTTAGAGTGACAGGCTCATCAGGTGGGTGATACTGCATATTAGTAAGAGAATTTCAGCTTAATAACGAAGAGAATAGATAGAAATTCCACCTCGATCAAATGAAAAATGTTGGAATTTTCCAACAAATGCACACATGAAACAAATCTCCTAAAAAATCATAGCCCATGCGAATTGAGACAGACTCGTAATTCTTTCATATGGTACCAACAACAACTACGCTAGCTCTGCTTCACTTCAAGGTTGAAAATTTCCATTTATCAGATAACACCACTTTAATTATGGCAAAAGAAGTACCATTCTCTAAGTGAATAAAAAAAAATTCAATGCTTGAGCAGCTGCATCATCATTTCCGACTAAAAGAAAGGATCAAAAACAAATTTTCAAGCCACCATAATTTATGAAGCCATTGGTTTGACTGGAACATCTGGAATCAATCAAGCGAGAACACACAAAAATAAGAAGACTTCATAGACAAGACTAATCAACCACATTGCAAGGTTATGTTCTTTACACAACTGAAAATAGTATATTAATCACCCCCACCGACATAGATAGCTCAGAAGAACAAGATCAACAACAGCAGTAAATAGATCCAAGCGTATATATACACGACTATCATGCTTTTCCATTACAGCCATGGCGGTAATAAGGATTATTTAGCTACCAAATCCAACGGACAGCGAATCTATAATCGAACTTAAATAGATGATAAATGATTTCGGTTCTTCCTTTTCTACTGCAGATCACACGCGCTGTACCAAACATGAGAAAATATTGCGCGCTCACACGCGCCAAATGAGATCCATGAAAGCCTTCGATTGTCGGCCACTTTCCCATTACATGCTCTCTTGTGCTTTGTCTCGGTGCATCTCAAACCTTAATCATCTCTCTCATCACCGCCCTCGGGGGCAACAGACGAGCTAAATATCGGCAAATCTGTTGCCCCACGCCGATGCACTTGAGGTGATAACTGGTTGCACACCTGAGCCGCCGGCGTGGGATCGATTGGCATATTTGGGTCCAGTTTTTTGGGGCCGTGCGTTTCGACCAGCTCGTGCAGTAGATCATCCTCCTCCGACGACCATGGGCCCTTGACGTTGAAGTTAATTGGTGCGGCCATTTCTTATCTTCTTTTTTCTTCCATTCTGTTTGGGAGTTGTTATTGCGATTGTTGCGCGTGTAAGTGGGTGTATTATTTTGGGGTTTGCGCAAGATGTTATGCGCTAAAATCATTATTAAACAGTTGGATTGGATGGCTAACGGGCGAACAATTGTAATAAAATAAGAAAAGAAACGACATGTTGCCGTGTAGGGATTTATGGATAACGATAGTCCCTCCGTCCCACTAATTTTATCACATTTTGCCATTTTCGGTGTTCCACTAATTTTATCACATTTCCTTATTTAGCAAAAAGATTATTACAAACAATCAATATAATAATATTAAATATTTTTAAAAGATGTGTCAAAATATACTTTATTACCTTTTCATCGAACTATATTATTATAATAATACTACCTTAATTTGCGTGTCCGGCAACTTATGTGATAAAGTTGTCGCGGGGGCTCGAAAACCCAACCTGCCTCGCTCGCTCCCGAGCCCAAATGGTTCCCGCCCATCACCGAATATTCCCCTTCACCGCAGTTGTCGTTGGCCTCTGCAGTGCGCCGCTGCTTTTGGGTTGAGTTCCAGCGGTTCTTGACTGAGTGTCCGTACGCCCGCGTAACAGACGGGCTGTGGCGGCCCGTTTATATGCCCATGGCCGCGTAACAAAATTAACCCTGAGTTAAAATTTTATTATTTTAATTACTTTATTAATGATATGAAATGTTAGAATTATAAAATATTTAAGATATTTGCACACACGTTGAGTGTGCTACACATATTAGTTACAGTAATAGGTCAATCTATGCTTGGAGCTATAGGGGTCCCTTGAGTTGAACAATCTGGAACTCCTCGTTTATATTCTTGAGATTGACCCCAAGGCGAACGATAATTACTGAATCGACCACTATTTTATGCGGCTGTATTTGGCATCATTAATTTCATATCCTCCATTCCAAATTGAAAATTAACAACTAATTCTGTTTGGGCCAAATATGGGAGTGTGCATCTTGATCCATTTGTACGAAGCCCAAAACTTTTAGGGTCACCATTAGATGGTTTCACAGCCCAAATTCTTGAAAATGGCCCAAAATAGTAACAATGTATTTTATAGTATGTTTGTTTGGGCCTCTACTTTTTACAGAAAGAGGCCGCCAAAGTTTAAAAAAACAGCCTTAGTATAATATGACAGTTGTCAAAGTTACAATGGAGGCCGAAAACATAAATAGGATTACCATTTCTAACGATGTCATTTGTATTCCCTTTTCTCTTTTTTTTGTAAACTCTTGGGATTATTATGGCAATTGGTATGATTGGATAAAAGAGAGTTCATGCATCAAATTTTATTCCATAAATCCCAACAACATATTTATTACAATTGCGCGGCCGTTAAGCATCCAACTACTTAACGATGATATTGATGACTTGTTGCGCAAAAACTAATATACACACACACGCACGCAGCAATCGCAATAACTCCAAAACAAATAAGGAAAAAAATGGGAAGACGCTCTAATCATAGCTCCAACATCAATCAATCAATCAATCAATTGCCTCCAGGTCAAAACGCACGGCCCCAAAAACTGGACACAAATATGCCAATCGATCCCATGCCGGCGGCTAAGGTGGTGCAACCAGCTATCACCTCAGGTGTCATCGCCGGCAACAGATTTGCCGATATTTAGCTCGTCTGTTGCCCTTCAGAGCGAACGGAGAACTCCATCAAGAACCACTGGAACTCCACCCTAAAGCGGCGGCGCTCCGTCGTGCCCGATGGCGGAGGCAGCATATGATGGATATAAAGAGGCATATGGAAGAGCAACAGCAACAACAACAGAAGGCAAAACTAACGGCGGCGGACGAGTTGGTGCTTGGAGCTGAGGAAGGCGGGTGGCGAGAGAGGTGAATTGGAAATTGGAAAGTGAACAAATTGAAGGCTTTATTATTCATCTACCCCATTTCATTGGGCAACGGATATGCCGATATTTAGCTCATCTGTTGCCCATCCGAGCGATCCATCAAGAACCACTGGAACTCCATCCTAAAGCGGCGCCGCTCCGACGTGCTCGACGTGGAGGCTGTATAAGATATGGATATGCAGAGACATATGGAAGAGCAGCAACAACAGCAACAACGACAGCAGAAGCCAAAGCTGACAGCGGCGGACGAGGTGGTGCTTGGGACGGAGCTGAGGAAGGCGGGTGGCGAGAGAGATGAATTGGAAATCGGAAGTGAACTAATTGAAGGCTTTATTATTCATCTACCCCATTCCATTGGGCAACGGATATGCCGATATTTAGCTCGTCTGTTGCCCCTCCTAGCATACGGAGAACTCCATCAAGAACCACTGGAACTCCACCCTAGAGCGGCGGCGCTCCGCCGTGCCCGACCTTCGAGGCAGTATATGATATGGATATAAAGAGGCATATGGAAGAGTAGAAGCAACAGCAACAACAAAACAGAAGCCAAAGTAGTATTTGATTGGATGGGATCGTATGTTATTTTGATCGGTATAAGAAACAGAACTGGAATCATTTATATTTATTATGTTTGCCTTTTTGAAGTATATAATAGAAACTTTGTCAAAAACGAGTTGGATGATTTGGTAAGATAAACAAATACGAGTTGGATGATTTGGTAAGATAAATAAATAGTTATTTATGATATTACCATAACAGGAAAGCACGACAAATGATTAGTTATACGACGGCGGGATCAACTTATTGCTAACAAGAATGGATGTCGTTTACAGTTATTTGGTTTGGCAGATCATAATGATTTGTTCTTATTATCATATTTATATGTAACAAAATCACTGTCCGAGAAACATCGAGATACACCTACCGCCAAAAAGGATCATAAGCGTCCAGCGATTTCAATTTATGAGCATTGAATTGTTACCCTTTTAAAACGCTTATGCGCTCATTTAAGGACATCAGTTTGGTTTATCATGACGTTCATTCGTTTGATTCCAAATTAAATATAGTATAAAATTACCTCCGAAAAAGAAAAATATAGTATAAAATTTAGTTTTACTATATTTTTCTTCATTTCATCTCTTACAACAACTCATTTTATACCAACGGGGTTGGTCCAAGTGGTAAGCGGCTTGGTATCGCTTAAGTAAGGTCTCGGGTTCGAATCCTTGTGTATGCAGCACCCCTCTTTGGGAGCCTCACCTGCCGTTACCAGGTACGCGACGCGAGGCGAACCGGATTACTTGGGTCAACCCGGAAACCGGTCGGGTATCCGGAAAAAACGACTCATTTTATCACAACCAAGTCCATTGGAGGCCAACCTCATCCAAAAAAACCTCACAGTGCTCAAGCCAAAACACAAAATCAACCATAATCCTTCAATCTCACAATCAAAATAGCTTAAATTGCGGAAAAAAAAACCCCGTAGCTACGAGCGGGATCAATCGACTCAATCAGTGCGGCCTATAATAGCCATAAACGGTGTAGAAAGTCTGCGCCATCGTCAAGGCCAGCAACACAACGGCCGCAAAGAACGAAACAATCGACCAAGGATTGTTAAAGTACTTGTGCGTCAGCGTCGCCCTCCACGCATTCCACCTATGCTCGTAATACCTATTCACCCTTTCGGACAACCTCGACAGCGAGCTGTCGTTGATGTCAAAAACGACCTCCTTGCAAAGCCTGTTGAACATATCCGCCACCTCAGCGTCGCTCCCGAGCCAATTCTCGACGATCCCGCAGTAGTGGAGGTAGCTCACGTCGGCCGGCGAGTCGATCAGATTGTCCATGAATATCACGTACGACGTTATGTCATTCGAGCAGTCGAGGTGGCACTGCTCGAACGCGATGAGGTTCAAGAAGAGCGACCTCGTGCCGTCGTGGATGAGCAGCCTCGGGATTTTCAGGACCCCCTTTTTGAACTCTACGTCCCAAAATCTGTCGGTTTTTCTCTTATTGAATTTGATTCCCGCTTCCTTAAGCTCGGTCACGCAGTGGATGAGCTGCTGTCTGCGCTTGTCGGCCACCATTTTTGTCTGGGACCAGCGCTTGATCCATACCCGCGGGGCGGGTTTTGGCCCGACGCGGATTGCCAGGAGGCTCCTTCGGAAGACTTCGAGGCAGTGAAGGCCGCCCTGCTCGGTTAGGGGGTCGAATGTTGGGGTGTTTGTGGTTCCTTTCGCAAGGGGCGAAGAAGAAGACGAAGTGTTTAGTACTAACTTGTCGCGGTCGCTCTTGGTTAGGGGCTCGTCGTTGGGCATCAGCGGGTCGAAGAACCTTATGGCCATCCTCGCCACCTTGTCGAAGAGAAAAAAAATATAAATAAATTAAAAAAACAATTGATCGTTAAACATACTAATTTCAAAGCTCGAGAATAATAATTTATCTTATTGATTTCGTCCCGTGAGCTGGGAGTATGACATTTTCATGACACCAAACTCGGAAACTGACATCTTTCGAAATTGAAGCAATTTTAGGACATGAAGCCTATGAAGCCTAATTTTTAGCAGAACTTTTGAAACGTGACCCGCACGTGTGATAAATCCCGCGTGACAATTTCATGGGCGCAACTAGTAATATACCTATGATTTAAGGACGCCTCTAACTTTTAAAAAGATCGAAACAATCTAAGTCCACAATTAAGGGCATTCGAGGCATTGTGACCTTAAAGTGCTTCAATTTTGAAAGTTCCTCAAATTGAAACTCCCTAAGTTGAGTGAAGGCAACAAAAAAAAAATTTAACCATAGTCAGTATAGAACTACTAACAATGAAGTGATCATCATTTAACAACAGAGTAAAGAACAGACCTCGCCCTTGAGCTCGGGATTTCCCGACTGAATGCCGTGCAGCCTATCCAACACGAATAGCGGGATTTGATTCTCGAGCATGATCATATCCCTCTGAATCGAATGCATCGTCCCCCTCATCGCAAACACGGGATCGTTCCTCGGGTATCCAAGCTGCGCAAATCCCTCGATCGCCCCTCGAAACAGCTCGAGGACGAAGCAAGAATCCAACACCATCATCTCCGCGAAATCGTTGCTTCCCATGCAGATCGGCCCCTCGTAGCAACACCTCGCCCTCTCCTCGAGCTCTTTAACGGCCTCTAAGTAGGCTTCGATCCCTTGGTTGGTTCGCCGGAGAATTCGGTGTAGGGCCCGCCATTTGTGGCGGTCCATTGCCCTCAGCCTCTTCTTGCCGTGGTGGTAGGGCCCCAACGACACCGTTTGGGGAATGTAGGCCTTGTCGTCGCCGTCCCTGAGGCTTTGGGGGACTCTGTAGATGGAGAGCTTGGCCCACGAGCCGGCGGCGTCGTCGTCTTGGGCTTGGGATATCTTCTCTTTGATGCTTATGAGCCATTCGTCGGGCTCGGCGGTGGTGGATCGAGGAGGGGCGGTGGTGGTCGGCGGAGGCTGATTTCTTGGGATTGGTTCGAGGAATTCTGGCCTTTGGCCGCCGGCGTCTAAGGTTTGGTTGAGCTTTAAGGCGATGAGGTACCAGCTTAGGAGTTCTTTGTTGAAGACTGCTACCATTTTTTATTTGTTTTCTTGAGCTTCTTTTGGCTTCTATTCCCTGGAATTAGAGATGATTGGTTTGGCATTTGCTTCCATGATGAAAAGAGTGGGTAGACAGTGATTGTTAGAATTTAATAAAAAGTTACGGAATGGTCAAGTCAACTGAGTAATCTATTCTATATGTAATATACGAAAAGGGCATTTAATGTCCGCATGGTTCTTCTGGTGCAAGGCCGATATAGAGAGAAACACGATCCGATGGATGAGATCTGAGGTTTTTTTTTTTTGCAAGTCGCTTTATGTATTACAAAAATCTTAATTCATAGATTAAGAGAGTGAGTAGACAGTGATCGTTAGAATTTAATAAGGGAATTACAACTCACCGTCCCCTTTTTCCTAGTCACCGCACCATAAAGGACTGTAAAAAGACGATTTTGCTCTTATTATATTTAAAATAATTTAAAAAGAAAAAACTAATGTGTATACAAAATTTTGGTACGAAATACTGAAAATTACACACACAAATAAATTCGAACTGATGGGGGTCCCGTATACAATGGATGTAAAACGCTACGTATTTTGCTGATGTTGGACACGATGTTAGGCTAACACTCACTCTCACTCTTTTGTATGCACAGCGGAAAACGATACGAACACAAATAAGTTTTTGTGCAGCAAGTCAAATAACTTGCTGCGTGCCCCAAAGGGTAAAAATCCTCTAGAAAGATGGATTACAAAACTATCGAAAAAGATAGTTAAAAACTAATCTAGCAAACGAAACGAATCAAAAGAAAGATTCTAAACCTAAAGATCTCACGACCTCTAAAAGCTAGACTTAGTAAAGAAAAACTCTTTCAAGATATAACTCTCGTTCTGAAAAGCTCTGATTTTCGCTCGGTGTTCGTTCTGTCTCGAAATGGTTAAGTCTTCGACTTATATATGCCTTCACCCTTGAACGACTTGTCCAAACGTCTTGGCAACCTCCCACAACATCCACTAACGTCCACTCAGTGTATTTGAACAGTTAGTGACCGTTGTAGATCGACTTGGTCAGCTCGGATTGCTCGGTCTTCACTTGAGCTCCAAGTCGCCTATTTTTAGTATGCTCTTTTCCGATTTTTGCTCTTGCTCATCTACACTTCTTCCACGCGGTTTGATCCGTTCCATTCCTTGAATGAGTCCTGCACAACACTGGAAAAATGCCACGTCATAATTAAAATAGGTTTTGGGCATGAAAGATAAAACTGAGAAAGGGAACATTCTCGGCCAACAGATGTTGACTAGAATGTTACCCAACATTGTTTCAGTTGAACGCTCAACATCAACAATCTCCCCCTTTTTATCTTTCTTCCCAAAACCAAAGCAGAAGTCAGTCGTCGCAAAACTCCCCCTGAAGACAACATCAACTCAACCACAAAACAAAATGGTTAGAGTTAGACGCAAAATAGAATAGTTATTAAAACTATTCAAAGTACTACTAATTAGTACATGCCTTAGAGGTCCTGAAAACAAAACATCTGCAAGACAAAAATAGACATGGTCCAAATTAAACAAAACACAGGAAAATAAGAAGCAAGCATGCAAACACAAACAAAATGCGCATGCTCAAAAATCGACGACGTCTAAATGTTTAGACTGTCGATCGAATCTTCTGCTTCTTCTTCAGCTCCTTCTCCTTGACCTTCTTGGTCTTCAGCCCTGGCTTGCTCTCTCTCACGACCCTGATCTCCCCCTGCTTGGTCTGCGTCAGCACCTTGCCCTTCTTCACTCGGCCCTGCTCGATCCTCAGCTCCCGGCTCAGCGCTCACTGCTTCTGCCCTATCTCCCCCTTTTTGGGAAGAAATGAACCTCCTCAAGGCATCCCTTTGAGCAACCAAAGCTGCGATGGACTCCTCAAGAACTCTAAGAGCCTGTTCTGCCAAAGATGTTGACCCAACATCGTGGTCAACATCGTGTTCAAGCTGTTCGGGGCTGCGCCAGGGAAGGTCCACTACTCTGCCAGAGCCCGCCAAATGGTTCGGCTGTACTGGGTAAGGACTGCGTAGGGTGGTTACCGTGTCTTTCCGGGTTGGCTGAAATCCCCCTTGCAAAAGAACTCCGTATATAATCGAGGGATAAGGAAGAATTCCCTTTCCCACCTTTTCAGCTTGATTCGACATATGATCGAGGATCAACTTTCCCCAATTCATCGGCAGATTTTGACCAAGTGCGTATAACACATGAGCCATTCCTTCAGTAACCCTAACTTCATTTGATGTAGGCAACCAACTACATACACCAATCTTAAACAATACTGAATAGAGGGATGTAAGAGAGCTGCCTGCACAATTTCCTTCCCACTTAGACACTCTACCCCCAGTAATGAACCTAACCACAGCATCATTATCATATTCATACCCCATTTCTACATCAGAAGTATGAAGAAATCTGTTTATAGCACTAGCCGACATGTCATACAACCTCCCCCTCAGAAAAACCTTACCATATTTCCTAGACTTAACTTCAGCCACATTAAAGAACAAGTTAGCATATACCTCTCGGACGACATTGTCACAGTACGTCCCTAAACTCGTCACCATGTGCCCGAGATGTCGAGACTCCAGGAATTGCATCACGCCATACTTCCTGAAGCTCACCTCGTCCACGACCCGTTCCACCCTAAAGAGTCTCTGACTCAGGGATTCCCACAGCTCCTCGTTGGCTGTGCGGTAAAATTTGCGGTTGGGCAATGGACTCTCCCAATCTGAATCTTCTAATGTTAGGTCAACATCAGACCCAACATCTTCAGTAACTGGAACAGGGGAGACATCACGGTGACTTGTGGCTGATTGAGGTGCTCTTTCAGTCCTCGCTCGCTTCGCTGGCTGGTCATCACTTTCCATGGGGCGTTTGCCTGCACGTTTCTCCACCCTTTTCTTCAAAGACTCTAAGGTCTCAGATAGATCAGCCTCGTCATCATCGTTACTCTCTGGTTTGTCTGAGGCTGTGAAGGACTCCGAGTCAGAGGACGGCGTTTCTCCCCCTGAATGTTTGAAGTCCTCATCTGATATCTCCGAGTCGACGCTGTCGTAGGTGGTGGAGTCGACGATTGTGTCGATTGAGTCTGAGTCGCTGGAAAGAGCGATGGGATCGTCTTTGTTCGAGGTGGGGTTAAGGGCACGTCTGATACGCCCGCTTCGTCGCCGCTTAGTTACAGGAGCCGATTTCTTGGCCTGGGCTTTGCTCCTCCTTTTCTTGGATGTATCTGACCGAGATTTCTTGGGATGTTGGGCAGTTGCAGTTCCCGGAATTGAGCTTGTATCGCCCGGTAAAGGCGGCTTGGCTCCTTGAGATGGTGGAGGAGACGACGGTGCTGGAACATTAATCGCGCCTCCCACCAGGCTTGTCTGAATCGGCCGTGGCTGGGATGATGTCGCACCGAGCGGCACGTCCGCAAAAGTGAAAAACGGCGGCGGAATAGTCTGTCTGGGAGCAACTGTGGCCGGATAAAGTGGGTCTGTCGAAACAGGAGTTTCTTCCGCCTGAATTGGTTCATCCACTAGTGGCTCGGCCAAAATTGGGTCTGTCGGAGCTGGGTTTGCACCAGACGAGGTCGGCAGAGCCTCCTCAGCCCTATCCCGGCGCTGTTTCTTGAGTGATCGGAGACGACTTCCCAGTGGCACATCCTCGTCGTCGTCTTGACTTGTCATCGTATCTGCGGTCTCTTGATTAGGGTTCGCCGTTGGGGGTTCAGCTGATGAAGGCTACGGTGGCGCTGCTTGTTCTTGGGCTGCCTGAGGTGATGGTCTGGGTGGTCGGAGTGGCTGGAAAGGCCCCGTGTAAACCACGATCTCCATCGGACCTGGAATCACTTGCAGAGGGACTGGAAAAACAGGGTTAGGATCGAATGTTGGGTCAACATTCGGCTGAGAAGATGAATTCGACATGATTTCAACAAGAAAAAGTGAATCAAGATCGAAAATCTGTAAACCCTAAAACACTGAGAAGGGAGCGAGATGATTTTTCTGCGATAGGTAGCTGTGATAGGAAGAAATCGAAGTGTAGAAAGTGTGATGATATGACAATTATATATAAAATCATATAACCTACCACTTATAAACTCAAGCTAGTCACAACGGTCATTGCAGTTAATTTATCTAATCATGGAGTTAATGGGCACAGAAAAATAACCGTTGAGAACATGGAGAGAAACCGCATAAATTGGATAAGTTCAAACTAAGTCATGATTTTTCAGAACATGAAGCTAAACATAGTAAATGACCAATCCAATTACACGAACACATATGAGCAAGTTTGAGACTAAGTCATGCGAGTAAATAGGAGCACTTTGAATCATGATTCACCCAAAAAGAACTAAGTCAAAAGTCAGGGCAGAATCAAGAAATACTAACCGTTTGAGCGACTTCGATGAACACATAGAGACAAGTGTAAAGAGCTGTTCTTCGAGAATTTCTAATGCAATTCTGAGAGATAACTAGACACATACGACACATAAAAACAGTACTAAAGACAGACGCGGACAAAAGCAAAAGCACAAAAAAAAAATGTAGCAGTATCGAACAGACAGTCACATATGTTGCCCTAACATTTGACTCAACATCCTGATTCCGTTATCCTAGACTTATCTGCTCGATTCTTCTCAACATCAGTTCCCATTATTTCTACCCTTTCACCTCAAATATCCGAGAAATTTATGCACTGCCCTTATACCCTCAGCCTCAAGGTTAGGCCTTTTGTCGCATAGTATACATCGTCACCGCGAATGCCGTGTACTTAAGGAATTTATTACCAAAAACCTATATCTAGCCGAGAGTTTATGAGCATGCTTATATGAGACAAGGATTGGTTTTTAGTCGCAATAAGTACATCGTCACAGCGAATGCCGTGTACCTAGGAACGTATTACCAAGAGCCTTTAAAAGAGGGGTAGGGTTCATTTTGGGACCAACCAAGAAGAATCAAGTCATTTCACAGGAAAAAACCGAACAGAATATCAAATAAAAAATAAAGCAGTAACCATCAAATTCGACATATGCTATGCTGATCCAAATGTTGGACCAACATTTAAACTAACATGTGCAAACCTATGGATTTCTTCAGGTCCGAAAACCTTTCAGAATCCAATGCTTTTGTGAATATGTCTGCTAACTGATTCTTAGTATCTATATGTTCAATATGCACTAACTCTTTTTCGACCATATCTCTCAGAAAATGATGCCTAATATCGATATGCTTCGTACGTGAGTGTTGAATGGGGTTCCTAGAGATGTTAATGGCACTAAGGTTATCACAATACATAAGAACGGATTCGCACTCTAACCCATAGTCACATAACATGCTATTTAACCATAATAATTGCGTGCAACAACTACCTGCAGCAACATATTCAGACTCAGCAGTAGACAAGGACACACAATTCTGTTTCTTACTATACCATGCAACTAAGTTATTACCTAGGAAGAAACAGCCGCCACTTGTACTCTTGCGGTCATCCTCGTCACCTGCCCAGTCAGCATCGCTATAGCCTACAAGACTCAAATTAGTATCTTTGGAGAACCATAGTCCTAGGCTACACGATCCACTCACATAACGAAGTATTCGCTTAACAGCATTTAGATGCGAAATCTTAGGTTCAGATTGATATCTAGCACATACGCAAACACTATACATGATATCAGGTCTACTCGCAGATAAGTACAATAAACTGCCTATCATAGATCGATACAATGTTGGGTCAACATTCTGCCCAACATCGTCTTTACTTACCTTTTGAGCAGAACCCATGGGCGTTTTCATTACCTTTGCTGTGTCTAATCCAAACTTCTTGACAGTGTTCTTGGCATACTTCTCTTGGGACATAAAGATTCCGTCGCTGCTTTGCTTAATCTGCAAACCTAGAAAATATGTTAATTCGCCTATCATCGACATCTCAAAGGTAGTGTTCATTGCTTGCACAAACTGATCTAATAAAACTTGTGAGCTTGAACCAAAAACAATGTCATCAACATATACTTGAGCAATCAGAACATCAGACCCGACCCTTTTAACAAAAAGAGTTCGGTCTGCCTCACCACGTGTGAAACCAAACTCAAGTAAGAATGTTGCTAACCGTGCGTACCATGCTCGAGGCGCTTGTTTCAATCCATATAACGCTTTCTGCAGCTTAAAAACATGGTTAGGATAATGGGGATCTTCGAACCCTTTAGGCTGTTCGACATAAATTTCCTTATCAATATACCCATTCAAAAACGCACCCTTAACATCCATTTGGTGTAAAGTGATGTTAAGCCAACAAGCTATAGCTAACAACAGCCTAATCGATTCTAACCTAGCAACAGGCGCAAACGTCTCATCAAAGTCTATCCCTTCTACTTGCGTATAACCCTGAGCTACTAAACGTGCTTTGTTCCTAACAACCCTACCAAGTTCATCAGATTTATTTTTAAAGATCCACTTCGTACCTATGACATTAATGTCCTTCGGCCGTGGGACTAAAATCCAGACTTGGTTTTTCTCGAACTGCAAAAGTTCCTCTTGCATCGCATTTATCCAAAAATTATCCTTGAGTGCTTCAAGGACATTCTTAGGTTCTATCTCAGAAACAAAGCAATTGAAGCGTACCTCAGCGTATACCGTGTTCATGCATACGTTTCTTACCATGGACTTGTAGTCTTTGCGTGGTTTGTCTCTGGTCTTTCTTCCTTCGTTCATATCTCCAATAATGAGGTCAGTGGGATGGTCTTTCTGGATCTTAGCTGGCGGATCACGTCGCACGTCACTGGGACCAGTCTCAGTGTTCTGATCTGCCTCGGATGTTGAGTCAGATGTTGGCTCAACATTGTTACCACCAGTCTCCTCTGTCCCATCGACAGCTTGAGTAACATCTGAAATATCAACTTGAAAAGGCATATTGCTAAGATCAGCAGCATCATCGAACACAACATTCACGGATTCTTTACGGATTTCAAACGCAAGTTATAGACACGATAGGCACGACTATTTGACGAGTAACCTAGAAAGATGCATTTATCACTTTTCGAATCAAACTTAGTTAAATATTCACGATCATTCAGCATGTAACAAAAACATCCAAAAATATGAAAGTATTTAACCGTAGGCTTTTTACCATTCAACAACTCATACGCTGTTTTCTTAGTGCCATGCCTAAAGAACACACGATTCGAAATGTGACATGCCGTATGCAATGCTTCAGCCCAAAAACGCTTAGAAACATTCTTAGATAACAACATAACACGAGCCATCTCTTGTAATGTCCTATTCTTCCTTTCGGCCACCCCATTTTGTTGGGGCGTTTTAGGGGAAGAATACTCATGCACTATGCCTTTCTTATCACAAAACTCATCAAAATACTGATTCTCAAATTCTCTACCATGATCAGACCTAATACGAAAGACAGTAGCACTGAAATTGTTCCTAATCATAGCACAGAAATTTTTAAAGAATACGAATGATTCCGCTTTGTCCCTAAGGAAGAAAATCCATGCATATCTAGAAAAATCATCCACGAGCACAAACGCATATTTCTTACCTCCTATGCTTTCTACTTCCATAGGACCCATCAAGTCCATGTGAATTAATTGAAAACAGTGAGCAGTTTTAAAATGTTGGGCAGCTTGTTGGTCAACAGTGTGACTAACATGTGTTTGCTTACCCTTCAAACATGACTCACAAACAACCTTACCAATCTCCTTAAGCTTCGGAATGCCTCTTATTGCATCATGTTTGATAAGTTGTTCCAATGTTCTGTAGTTGACATGACCTAGTTTGTAATGCCAAAGCACAACCTCGTCTTCGGCTTTTGATAGTTGACACACATCCTTCACACCGGACTTGTTCCCTACTAGGTAGCAATTGTCGCTGGATCTCTTACCTGCCATTACTCGAACAGAATTTCGGTTAAAAACTTCACAACACTCCTTATTAAACCTTACCTCGAGATCATCATCACACAGCTGGCTTATGCTGATCAAATTCGCTATAAGCCCGTCTACATGCAGCACGTTGCTAAGCTTGGGAAAGTCGGGCACATTTAATCTGCCTCGGCCAAGAATTCTACCTTTCGAACCACCTCCAAACGTCACAGATCCACTCCTTAAGGGCATGTAATCACTGAGATATTCTTTGGTACCCGTCATATGTCGGGAACACCCGCTATCAAAGTACCATGAACCTGTCACGTTAGCTCGCAAAGAGGTGTATACAACTAAACATTTATGACCTGATTTCTTGATCCAAGCTTTCTTAGGAGGTTTAACGGTATTCTGTTCACCGGAATTCGAAGATAAGCCAGCTGAGCCTGTACCAGACATATCTTTCAATACTGATTTCTCAATGTTGACCGATATGTTAGGTGACACTTCAGCCGACATCGATTTCTTTGCAGAAATCTCTCTCTTCAATTTCCAGCAGTATGACTTCAAATGACCTAACTTCTTACAATGATCACACACATATGATTTATCATGATTTTTCTGGGTCACATGCTCGGGACTATTTTTAGGCTTTACGATTTCAACATCGTCATTCACAGATTTAGCTTTAACAAAAACAATCTTAGGCTGATCATGAGACACGGGTTTTGAGCTATCACAAGCAAGCTGAGCACTAAATCCTAGGCCTTGCTTATCATAAATACCAAGAGACAATATATCATCAAGGGTGGACTTACCCTTGTTCAATTTAGTGAACGTTTCCTCGGCTTTATTGACATGTTTTTGAAGCGTGTCGAGTTCCCTCTCTTTTCTTGTCAGTGCGGCTTCCAACTTGTTCATGCCATCCATCAAGCCTTCAATGATCTTTTCATTTTTCTCATTTTCTTCGATCAATAGTTTCACCGCAGCTTGGAGTTGTAGGTTATTTGCCCTCTCCAAGTCGTATTTCGTGGACAACTGCTTAAAGGCTTCTTCACAACTCTCTGTTTTTGGTTCTGAATCACAACTCAAAAGACCATCAAGACAGTTTGAATCATCATAATCAAAAATAATGTGTTTTACAGATGTTGAGTCAGATGTTGGCTCAACATCAGTTACCGCAGTAAGTCCGATTTGATTATCTTCATCTTCTTCATCATCAGAAAAGGACTGTATGGTCACTGACGATTGCTTAGGCTCTTCATCTTCATCTTCATCGTCTGACAAGTCGATCCACATAGACTTACCATGCTTGCGAAGTGTGTTAGCACATTCGTTGGCAAAATGGCCCCAACCTTGGCATTCAAAGCATCTAATTGCCTCATAGTTGATATTCTTTTTCTTTCCATCAGACTTACCAAATGGCTTGCGCTTTACGAACGGAGGGGCAGAAGAGGTTTCAATTTGTGCATTCTGGCCTTTTCTGAATGTTGGGCCAACATTCTGCACAACATTCTTCTTTTTGAAGTACTTCGCAAATCTCTTCACAACCATGGCCATGTCCTCTTCGTTGTTGGGATCGAACTCAATCTGTTCCTTCGATGGCTGGCTGACCAGTGCAACACTCTTTCCTCGTGCGGCCCTCCTTTGGACTTCGAGATTGGTTTCGAAGTTTTTCAGAATGTTCATCAAGACGGTGAAGTTCATGTTTGCTAGGTTGTATGATTCCTCGATTGCCGATACCTTCACATTGAATTTTTCGGTTAGTGTACGAAGAGCTTTAGAGTTTAATACCTTATTTGTCATAGGATCTCCTAGGCTGGCGCACTCGCTTGAGATCGTCAACAGCTTTCCAAAGTACGTGCTGATATCTTCGTCTTCCTTCATTCTGATGTTCTCGAACTGACTGAGGAGGAGGCGAAGCTTGGTTTCACGCACACTCGCGTCGCCTTCACAGTACTTCTGGAGAAGATCCCACGCATCTTGAGCAGTAGAGCAATTTTGGATGATTTTGAACATAAACATGTCCACGGACGAGAAGATGGCGTTGAGTGCCTTGTCATTGTATTCGGCCGCGTTCTTCTCAGCGATCGTCCATTGCTCGAACGGCTTATCCACGACTTCGCCATCAGCGTCTTGTGGAGTCTTTGGAGTCGTATAACCATGCAGCACTGCTTCCCAAGCTCGCACATCGATGGACTTGATGCACTGCCGAACACGGACCTTCCAATAGGCATAATTGGAGCCGTCTAACACAGGTACTTTGGCGAGGTGGTTTGAGCTTGTAACGTCCATTGTAGATGATCTTCAGCGCTTAGTAATGTCAAGCGTAGGCTCTGATACCACTTTGATGGGGGTCCCGTATACAATGGATGTAAAACGCTACGTATTTTGCTGATGTTGGACACGATGTTAGGCTAACACTCACTCTCACTCTTTTGTATGCACAGCGGAAAACGATACGAACACAAATAAGTTTTTGTGCAGCAAGTCAAATAACTTGCTGCGTGCCCCAAAGGGTAAAAATCCTCTAGAAAGATGGATTACAAAACTATCGAAAAAGATAGTTAAAAACTAATCTAGCAAACGAAACGAATCAAAAGAAAGATTCTAAACCTAAAGATCTCACGACCTCTAAAAGCTAGACTTAGTAAAGAAAAACTCTTTCAAGATATAACTCTCGTTCTGAAAAGCTCTGATTTTCGCTCGGTGTTTGTAACGACCCAACTTCCTAGATACGTATTTTGGCGGATTTTCGCAGCGTAAGCAGCGGAAAACCCATTTAATTAAAACTTTTAAAATATAATAATACAAATACGTTCGATGTCTAAATCATAAGTTCAAACACAAACACATTTTGATTCATTTGGCCGAAGCCCAATATGTCCAAGCCCAAATTTTAAAAACACGAAACATAAACTCGTTCCACAGGTCGCGTCCCATGTACTGCGCCGCCCTCAAAAGTCCGTGGAGTCACCGCCATCAGCCGTCTTACCTACACACGTAAACCCTGAGCTTTTGCCCAGTAGATGAAAATATGCATGAATGCAAATGCTCTCACATCCCAAACTCGACACATCTCACAAAATGCACGCTCGACTCTTTTATAATATCCCATCATCAACTCAACTCATCTCATCACAATCAGGGCCCGAGGCTTAGGAACTAAAGGCAACACGCGCGCGCAGGGGTCCGTAGCTCGGGAGGCCCCACTCCCCACAAGGGTCAGTAGCTCGGGAGGCCCACTCCCCACATCTCAATCATATAGTGCGCCTTAGTCCTAACCTCAACTCATATCATTCGACAACCATCAATCGGTCATAAACTACCCCACTGAACATCACTATACAATATTACCGTGACTCCACACAGTTCTCTCTTTTCGTACATGTGTATGCAAATGTCGTGCAAATAGAATGCAACATATAAAATGCATCATTTAAACAACAACATATCGGCCCGATATATAATCTCGACCCGATTAAAAAAAAACTATCATACACCAAATAATTCGGGACCAAAGCCCGCGTTCCGATTTAATCGACCCGAAACCTTAACCACAGAAACTCTCCCGAAATTCACTAATAGTTCCCAAAATTTAATCCTTTTTACTTTAAGACCCTAATTTCACAATTGGTCCCTAATTTAATATATTTTAAAATTCTAACGTCCAACTTTCAAAATATCACTTAAATTTCTAATTTAAAAATATCTTTATGAATTTTGCACTTAAAATCCCAAAATCTCATAATTTACTTTTTAGGATCAAAAATTTTCCTAAGTTTCAGATCTGCCCCGAAAGCTTTAGAAATTTCTTTAAAAATCTCCCTTGTTCGGATTTTACATTCTCAGCCCCCAGAATTTTAAAACTTTTCAATCTAGTCTCCAAATTTTTTAAAACAAAACTATTTTATACGGCTATTTTGCGACAGTTTAGTATTTCTCAATGATCATAGAGTAAACGACGTCCGATGGACCTGAAATTTTAAACATAGATACAGAACTTGCAAAACTTGATTCTGTCCAAAGGGATTTTTAATCCGAATTTTAGATCGTGAGATATGAATTTTTGAACCTCTTGGCCGAAATGGATAAAGAAAACCCTAGAAAACACTAATCCTCCCCAAGTTTTGTTCTATCCTCTTAATCACAAGTCCTCTAACTCTATTCTTATGTTTCATAGACCTAAACTTCATAAAGATTAAGGTATTAAGCTGGCCGAATTTTAGCATGTAAGCATCATCGCGAAAATCATACAAGAAATTCACGTTTAGCACATAAACACGTATAAATTCGAAAGAGATCATGCAATCACGAAAAATTCACGGATTCAAAACTTGTTTACGTGTGTAGGTGATCTTCACCTACCTTAATCCGTAGAAAGTTGCGTTACGAGTGTTTAATCCCGACCCTTCGATCCCGAGCTCCTCCTCGTCCGTGAGCTTCTCCTTTTCTTTCCTCCTCTTCTTCCTCTCTTTTTCTTTCTTTTCTCTTTCTTTCCTTTCTTCCCTCTCCCTCTCGGTTACTCTTCCTCCCTTCCTCTTTATTTCTTTCTTTTACTTATTGATTATCATTCTTGTCTTCATGCACCAAATGAGGTGTATTAGTTGAGGAGCCTTTGTTTTATTCCATAAATTATGTAATGGTGATTAGATGATGATGAGCTCTCCCCAACGTGGCCTTCCTCTCTTTTTCTTTATCTTATGGGTTGTAAATTTGTCCTAAAGCAATGAGGTGTATTAGGGATCTTTTTGTCCTTATGTAACCAATGAGGTTGTATTAGTTGCATTAATTGGTAAGAATTTTTTTTTATTATTATTATACCAACCAACTTTATTAATTCCCTCTCTCTCATTTTCGCTTTTGATGTCCTTTATTTTATTTATCTATTATTATTATATATTTTTTTATTTATTTATTTATTTGGGCTTTCACTTCTTGTTTTTTTGCCCAATTAAATTTTATTAAAGGACCCAACTCCAAACCTTTTATTTTGGGCCATTATTTTCTTCATTTGGCCCATAGATAAATTTTTGGTCCATTTAAATTTTTCGGGCCCAATTGTAAATTTTGGGCTCGTTTCGAAAAGAAATCGTTTCTTGTTCGAAATTCGATTCCGTACATTTCGAATATTATTGAAGTAATCCCGTATAAATTTTACGGTATTACATTCTCCCCCCTTATAAGAATTTCGTCCCCGAAATTACAATATGGGAAATAATTTGGGGTACTTCTCTCTCATTTCGTCTTCTCGTTCCCAATTGGTTTCTTCCAATACTTGGTTCTGTCACAAGACCTTTACGAGGGGTATATTCTTATTTCGAGGCATTTCACCTCGTACATCAAAATTTCCACCGGCCTTTCTCCGTAGATCAAGTCCGTCTTCAATTGTTGATGAAATGATTTGCCCTGCACTACATGGCTCGGGTCTAGGACGTACTTCCATAATATAGACACATGGAAGATATCATGGATTTGTGCGAGCTATGTGGACAACTCGAATTGATACGTCACTTCTCCAACTCGTTTCACAATTATGAAAGGTCCGATATATCTCAGAATCAACTTCCCTTTCTTTCCAAAACGTTTTACGCCTTTCATTGGCGAAATTTTCAGAAAGGCTTGATCGCGCTGTTTGAATTCCAACGGCCTTCGTCTTTTGACTGTGTAATTTTCTGACGACTTTAGGCCGTTTGCATCCTTTCCCTGAATTTTTTTTTTCACAGCTTCAGTCATTTCACGAACCATTTCGGGACCTAACAACGCATTCTCGCCAATTTCATCCCAATGAACTGAGGATCAACATTTACGCCCGTATAAGACTTCATAAGGCATCACCCCGATCGTGGCTTGATAACTGTTGTTATAGAAAAACTCGATCAGTGGGAGGTATTTGCTCTAACTTCCCCGGAATCCAGAATGCACGCTCTCAACATATCTTCAAGCGCCTGGATTGCTCTTTCAGACTGTCCGTCCGTCTGACTGTGATATGCCGCACGGAAAAACAGTTTTGTCCTCATGGCATTTTATAAGCTCCCCCAGGATTAGGATAGAAACCTCGAATCCCGATCCGAGACAATTGAAATTGGGATCCCATGGAGTCTCACAATTTCTTGTATGTACAGCTCTGCGTACTTCTCTATGGAATAGGTTTAATTGATTGGCAAGAAATGGGCTGATTTAGTCAATCTGTCGACGATTACCCAAATTCCATCATGACCCTTTTCGGTTTTTTTTTTTAACCCGACGACGAAGTCCATAGTGATATGGTCCCAGTTCCACTCGAGAGTCTTCAAAGTTTGCAACATTTCCGCAGGCCTTTGATGTTCTGCCTTAATTTGTTGGCATGTGAAGCACCGTTGTACAAAGGCAACTATATCTTTCTTCATTCTTGGCCACCAATAGTTCACCGTAAATCTCGATACGTTTTTGTTGTTCTGGGATGTATCGAGTAGTTTGTCGTATGCGCCTCCGTCATTACAGTTCGACGAATCTCTTCATTGGGTGGCACATATAAACGACCCTGGGATTGTATGTATTCGTCGTCTCGATATTGGAACTCCGACGAAACATTCCCGCCTTGTTTCACCTGGATTTTCTTTTAGATATAGTTTATCTTTCTTTTGTGCCTCAACGATTTGTTCTAACAGCGTTGGTTTCAAAGTCAATGCTGCCAGCTTCGTTTTGATCTCCCGAAGTTGATTATTTTCACTCCGAGTTGACACATGTCTGTATTTACTGATTTACTGCTAAAAGCATCTGCAACAACGTTCGCTTTGCCTGAGTGATTATTTATCACACAGTCGTAGTGTTTTACTAACCCGAGCCCTCGCCTTGGCCTCATGTTTAACTTGTTCAGCATGAAGAAGTAGTTTAGGCTTTTGTGATCCGTAAAGAATTTCACATCGTTCCTCATACAGATAGTGTCGCCAGATTGTTTGTTTGTTTTTTTTTTAGCGCAAACACCACGGCTGCGAGTTCCAGATCATGCGTGGGATTCTCGTACGGTTTGAGTTGTCGGAAGGTTTATGCATTTACCTTTCCGTTCTGTATCGACACGCATCTCCAAGCCATTCTTTTAGAGGTGTCACTGTATACCGAGAATCCTTCGGTACCAGAGGGGATTGCAAGAACATGAGCTGTTGTCAGCCATTTCTTCAACTCCTGGAAACTCTCTTCACAAGCTTCCTTCCACTTAATTGGAACGTTCTTCATAAGTTAAGTATGGCTTTCTTCACCGTTATTGTCACGATGAGCAGGTGTCGTTGGATCCAAGATGGCGCGTGATCTAATGGTCAGGATTTCAAGGCTGAAGATTTAATTATGTTCCAGGATATCGTGCAAAAAGATCGACGGCTGAGATGTTTAAGAAGTCAAAGAATCGGATGGTGAATTGTGAGCGTTGGATCAAAAATCGGACGGATAGTAGTGAAGGTGCTATTTCACTTACAGAGTCGCATGCGATTCTTGCTCTAACACGTAGAAATGCAATACCACGTGGCGACTTGTGGAGCGTTCAATCGGATAAAATGGACGGTGAAGATAGATTGCGAATTCACGCTTAAAAAGATTTCTATCTTAGGATTTCCAACTTTCTCGAGCATGTAACTTCTTTTAGAGTGAAAATCATCGTGAGGTGAAAACGCGAGAGTTGTAGAAGAGATAGAGATCTGTAACTTTCGTGTTGTGATCAATAAGAAAGTAAGCTCGGTTGATCCATGGACATAGGTTGAAGTTCTGTCTTGTTTGTGCGTTAGTTCGCCGTACTAAATTCATTGATGTGACAGAGTCTACGCAGTGCAGGTAAATACGGCATTGATCTAAACGTGAGCACAATTTCTTTGTCGTAATGGACATCAACATCTTTTTTCGAGATTTTGGATTGGATTTTTGTGATAAAAGTCCAATGTGATTTTCTTCCTGTGCGTGATCTCTGAAATCGAGATTACGACGCTCGAAGAAAAATCTGATCTCGAAATTTATGAAGTTTATCTTTATACGGCGTTCGAAGGAAACTCGAAATTAATCTCGCTTATCATTCGCTTCACTCACGCCTATAAATAGGTACTTGATGCACGCTATTTTGCATCACAACACAATTCTCTCCAACCACATCATTTAATTTTTGTAATGTATAATCTTGGAGGAAATGCGGATCGTGATGATGTTCCTCAGGAACCTTTTTGGAGGGAAAATCTCGAAAAGCTTAAATTTGAGTTATTCCTTCTTTTGGGATTGCTCTTCGCTGCAATCGCCATTTTTGTGATGTGGGTTGTCACTCACTGTAGTTGCGTTTAATTTGTGAAAGGTTATGTCATGGGAAGCCGGGACTTTTTCTGGCATATTGAAAGAAGACGCCGGCAGAACTTCTAGAACGTCGTTGATGTTTTATCTTCTAAGGTTTTTTTTTTATGTATTCGGATTGTAATATGATTTTCAGTTATGTAATCGTTATGCATCGACTCTATCATGTTTTCTCTATGTTCTCGTCTCGCTTCCTAAATTTCTACAATTAACCCATGTTTCTCTACGTCCTCGTCTCATTTTTAAAATTGTATACAAGCTCCGATTTTTAAAAAAATTTTATATCGGTCGACTCTCTTTTATTTCGCCTTTTATTTATTTTAACTTTCCGAATTCAGCTTGGTCCAATTCGGTCAAGCCCAAATTAACAAAGCACAAATTTTGAAAAGGCCCAAAATTTAAATTTCGCCGAATTCCAAATTGACCCGAATTTTTAAGCAACCCCAAATTCTATCAAAAGTCCGATTTTTTTTTTTATCATTCTCTCCCTACCTTAATTTAACCGAGATTCTCCTACCAATCTAAGTGTAAAAGTACGAAATCTCTAACTTTTGAACACATCAAGGAGCACATAAAATCACCCAAATATTCACGTTAAAGGATATATCCAAAAATCATAAATCACATAATTACGTATTAAACTTACAGGCGTAGGCTGATCCTCCAGGCTTTTGAGCGGCAGTACATGGACAGTCTATAGAACCTATAACCTAACGCTCTGATACCACCTGTAACGACCCAACTTCCTAGATACGTATTTTGGCGGATTTTCGCAGCGTAAGCAGCGGAAAACTCATTTAATTAAAACTTTTAAAATATAATAATACAAATACGTTCGATGTCTAAATCATAAGTTCAAACACAAACACATTTTGATTCATTTGGCCGAAGCCCAATATGTCCAAGCCCAAATTTTAAAAACACGAAACATAAACTCGTTCCACAGGTCGCGTCCCATGTACTGCGCCGCCCTCAAAAGTCCGTGGAGTCACCGCCATCAGCCGTCTTACCTACACACGTAAACCCTGAGCTTTTGCCCAGTAGATGAAAATATGCATGAATGCAAATGCTCTCACATCCCAAACTCGACACATCTCACAAAATGCACGCTCGACTCTTTTATAATATCCCATCATCAACTCAACTCATCTCATCACAATCAGGGCCCGAGGCTTAGGAACTAAAGGCAACACGCGCGCGCAGGGGTCCGTAGCTCGGGAGGCCCCACTCCCCACAAGGGTCAGTAGCTCGGGAGGCCCACTCCCCACATCTCAATCATATAGTGCGCCTTAGTCCTAACCTCAACTCATATCATTCGACAACCATCAATCGGTCATAAACTACCCCACTGAACATCACTATACAATATTACCGTGACTCCACACAGTTCTCTCTTTTCGTACATGTGTATGCAAATGTCGTGCAAATAGAATGCAACATATAAAATGCATCATTTAAACAACAACATATCGGCCCGATATATAATCTCGACCCGATTAAAAAAAAACTATCATACACCAAATAATTCGGGACCAAAGCCCGCGTTCCGATTTAATCGACCCGAAACCTTAACCACAGAAACTCTCCCGAAATTCACTAATAGTTCCCAAAATTTAATCCTTTTTACTTTAAGACCCTAATTTCACAATTGGTCCCTAATTTAATATATTTTAAAATTCTAACGTCCAACTTTCAAAATATCACTTAAATTTCTAATTTAAAAATATCTTTATGAATTTTGCACTTAAAATCCCAAAATCTCATAATTTACTTTTTAGGATCAAAAATTTTCCTAAGTTTCAGATCTGCCCCGAAAGCTTTAGAAATTTCTTTAAAAATCTCCCTTGTTCGGATTTTACATTCTCAGCCCCCAGAATTTTAAAACTTTTCAATCTAGTCTCCAATTTTTTAAAACAAAACTATTTTATACGGCTATTTTGCGACAGTTTAGTATTTCTCAATGATCATAGAGTAAACGACGTCCGATGGACCTGAAATTTTAAACATAGATACAGAACTTGCAAAACTTGATTCTGTCCAAAGGGATTTTTAATCCGAATTTTAGATCGTGAGATATGAATTTTTGAACCTCTTGGCCGAAATGGATAAAGAAAACCCTAGAAAACACTAATCCTCCCCAAGTTTTGTTCTATCCTCTTAATCACAAGTCCTCTAACTCTATTCTTATGTTTCATAGACCTAAACTTCATAAAGATTAAGGTATTAAGCTGGCCGAATTTTAGCATGTAAGCATCATCGCGAAAATCATACAAGAAATTCACGTTTAGCACATAAACACGTATAAATTCGAAAGAGATCATGCAATCACGAAAAATTCACGGATTCAAAACTTGTTTACGTGTGTAGGTGATCTTCACCTACCTTAATCCGTAGAAAGTTGCGTTACGAGTGTTTAATCCCGACCCTTCGATCCCGAGCTCCTCCTCGTCCGTGAGCTTCTCCTTTTCTTTCCTCCTCTTCTTCCTCTCTTTTTCTTTCTTTTCTCTTTCTTTCCTTTCTTCCCTCTCCCTCTCGGTTACTCTTCCTCCCTTCCTCTTTATTTCTTTCTTTTACTTATTGATTATCATTCTTGTCTTCATGCACCAAATGAGGTGTATTAGTTGAGGAGCCTTTGTTTTATTCCATAAATTATGTAATGGTGATTAGATGATGATGAGCTCTCCCCAACGTGGCCTTCCTCTCTTTTTCTTTATCTTATGGGTTGTAAATTTGTCCTAAAGCAATGAGGTGTATTAGGGATCTTTTTGTCCTTATGTAACCAATGAGGTTGTATTAGTTGCATTAATTGGTAAGAATTTTTTTTTATTATTATTATACCAACCAACTTTATTAATTCCCTCTCTCTCATTTTCGCTTTTGATGTCCTTTATTTTATTTATCTATTATTATTATATATTTTTTTATTTATTTATTTATTTGGGCTTTCACTTCTTGTTTTTTTGCCCAATTAAATTTTATTAAAGGACCCAACTCCAAACCTTTTATTTTGGGCCATTATTTTCTTCATTTGGCCCATAGATAAATTTTTGGTCCATTTAAATTTTTCGGGCCCAATTGTAAATTTTGGGCTCGTTTCGAAAAGAAATCGTTTCTTGTTCGAAATTCGATTCCGTACATTTCGAATATTATTGAAGTAATCCCGTATAAATTTTACGGTATTACATTCTCCCCCCTTATAAGAATTTCGTCCCCGAAATTACAATATGGGAAATAATTTGGGGTACTTCTCTCTCATTTCGTCTTCTCGTTCCCAATTGGTTTCTTCCAATACTTGGTTCTGTCACAAGACCTTTACGAGGGGTATATTCTTATTTCGAGGCATTTCACCTCGTACATCAAAATTTCCACCGGCCTTTCTCCGTAGATCAAGTCCGTCTTCAATTGTTGATGAAATGATTTGCCCTGCACTACATGGCTCGGGTCTAGGACGTACTTCCATAATATAGACACATGGAAGATATCATGGATTTGTGCGAGCTATGTGGACAACTCATATTGATACGTCACTTCTCCAACTCGTTTCACAATTATGAAAGGTCCGATATATCTCAGAATCAACTTCCCTTTCTTTCCAAAACGTTTTACGCCTTTCATTGGCGAAATTTTCAGAAAGGCTTGATCGCGCTGTTTGAATTCCAACGGCCTTCGTCTTTTGACTGTGTAATTTTCTGACGACTTTAGGCCGTTTGCATCCTTTCCCTGAATTTTTTTTTTCACAGCTTCAGTCATTTCACGAACCATTTCGGGACCTAACAACGCATTCTCGCCAATTTCATCCCAATGAACTGAGGATCAACATTTACGCCCGTATAAGACTTCATAAGGCATCACCCCGATCGTGGCTTGATAACTGTTGTTATAGAAAAACTCGATCAGTGGGAGGTATTTGCTCTAACTTCCCCGGAATCCAGAATGCACGCTCTCAACATATCTTCAAGCGCCTGGATTGCTCTTTCAGACTGTCCGTCCGTCTGACTGTGATATGCCGCACGGAAAAACAGTTTTGTCCTCATGGCATTTTATAAGCTCCCCCAGGATTAGGATAGAAACCTCGAATCCCGATCCGAGACAATTGAAATTGGGATCCCATGGAGTCTCACAATTTCTTGTATGTACAGCTCTGCGTACTTCTCTATGGAATAGGTTTAATTGATTGGCAAGAAATGGGCTGATTTAGTCAATCTGTCGACGATTACCCAAATTCCATCATGACCCTTTTCGGTTTTTTTTTTTTTAACCCGACGACGAAGTCCATAGTGATATGGTCCCAGTTCCACTCGAGAGTCTTCAAAGTTTGCAACATTTCCGCAGGCCTTTGATGTTCTGCCTTAATTTGTTGGCATGTGAAGCACCGTTGTACAAAGGCAACTATATCTTTCTTCATTCTTGGCCACCAATAGTTCACCGTAAATCTCGATACGTTTTTGTTGTTCTGGGATGTATCGAGTAGTTTGTCGTATGCGCCTCCGTCATTACAGTTCGACGAATCTCTTCATTGGGTGGCACATATAAACGACCCTGGGATTGTATGTATTCGTCGTCTCGATATTCGAACTCCGACGAAACATTCCCGCCTTGTTTCACCTGGATTTTCTTTTAGATATAGTTTATCTTTCTTTTGTGCCTCAACGATTTGTTCTAACAGCGTTGGTTTCAAAGTCAATGCTGCCAGCTTCGTTTTGATCTCCCGAAGTTGATTATTTTCACTCCGAGTTGACACATGTCTGTATTTACTGATTTACTGCTAAAAGCATCTGCAACAACGTTCGCTTTGCCTGAGTGATTATTTATCACACAGTCGTAGTGTTTTACTAACCCGAGCCCTCGCCTTGGCCTCATGTTTAACTTGTTCAGCATGAAGAAGTAGTTTAGGCTTTTGTGATCCGTAAAGAATTTCACATCGTTCCTCATACAGATAGTGTCGCCAGATTGTTTGTTTGTTTTTTTTTTTTAGCGCAAACACCACGGCTGCGAGTTCCAGATCATGCGTGGGATTCTCGTACGGTTTGAGTTGTCGGAAGGTTTATGCATTTACCTTTCCGTTCTGTATCGACACGCATCTCCAAGCCATTCTTTTAGAGGTGTCACTGTATACCGAGAATCCTTCGGTACCAGAGGGGATTGCAAGAACATGAGCTGTTGTCAGCCATTTCTTCAACTCCTGGAAACTCTCTTCACAAGCTTCCTTCCACTTAATTGGAACGTTCTTCATAAGTTAAGTATGGCTTTCTTCACCGTTATTGTCACGATGAGCAGGTGTCGTTGGATCCAAGATGGCGCGTGATCTAATGGTCAGGATTTCAAGGCTGAAGATTTAATTATGTTCCAGGATATCGTGCAAAAAGATCGACGGCTGAGATGTTTAAGAAGTCAAAGAATCGGATGGTGAATTGTGAGCGTTGGATCAAAAATCGGACGGATAGTAGTGAAGGTGCTATTTCACTTACAGAGTCGCATGCGATTCTTGCTCTAACACGTAGAAATGCAATACCACGTGGCGACTTGTGGAGCGTTCAATCGGATAAAATGGACGGTGAAGATAGATTGCGAATTCACGCTTAAAAAGATTTCTATCTTAGGATTTCCAACTTTCTCGAGCATGTAACTTCTTTTAGAGTGAAAATCATCGTGAGGTGAAAACGCGAGAGTTGTAGAAGAGATAGAGATCTGTAACTTTCGTGTTGTGATCAATAAGAAAGTAAGCTCGGTTGATCCATGGACATAGGTTGAAGTTCTGTCTTGTTTGTGCGTTAGTTCGCCGTACTAAATTCATTGATGTGACAGAGTCTACGCAGTGCAGGTAAATACGGCATTGATCTAAACGTGAGCACAATTTCTTTGTCGTAATGGACATCAACATCTTTTTTCGAGATTTTGGATTGGATTTTTGTGATAAAAGTCCAATGTGATTTTCTTCATGTGCGTGATCTCTGAAATCGAGATTACGACGCTCGAAGAAAAACCTGATCTCGAAATTTATGAAGTTTATCTTTATACGGCGTTCGAAGGAAACTCGAAATTAATCTCGCTTATCATTCGCTTCACTCACGCCTATAAATAGGTACTTGATGCACGCTATTTTGCATCACAACACAATTCTCTCCAACCACATCATTTAATTTTTGTAATGTATAATCTTGGAGGAAATGCGGATCGTGATGATGTTCCTCAGGAACCTTTTTGGAGGGAAAATCTCGAAAAGCTTAAATTTGAGTTATTCCTTCTTTGGGATTGCTCTTCGCTGCAATCGCCATTTTTGTGATGTGGGTTGTCACTCACTGTAGTTGCGTTTAATTTGTGAAAGGTTATGTCATGGGAAGCCGGGACTTTTTCTGGCATATTGAAAGAAGACGCCGGCAGAACTTCTAGAACGTCGTTGATGTTTTATCTTCTAAGGTTTTTTTTTTTATGTATTCGGATTGTAATATGATTTTCAGTTATGTAATCGTTATGCATCGACTCTATCATGTTTTCTCTATGTTCTCGTCTCGCTTCCTAAATTTCTACAATTAACCCATGTTTCTCTACGTCCTCGTCTCATTTTTAAAATTGTATACAAGCTCCGATTTTTAAAAAAATTTTATATCGGTCGACTCTCTTTTATTTCGCCTTTTATTTATTTTAACTTTCCGAATTCAGCTTGGTCCAATTCGGTCAAGCCCAAATTAACAAAGCACAAATTTTGAAAAGGCCCAAAATTTAAATTTCGCCGAATTCCAAATTGACCCGAATTTTTAAGCAACCCCAAATTCTATCAAAAGTCCGATTTTTTTTTTTATCATTCTCTCCCTACCTTAATTTAACCGAGATTCTCCTACCAATCTAAGTGTAAAAGTACGAAATCTCTAACTTTTGAACACATCAAGGAGCACATAAAATCACCCAAATATTCACGTTAAAGGATATATCCAAAAATCATAAATCACATAATTACGTATTAAACTTACAGGCGTAGGCTGATCCTCCAGGCTTTTGAGCGGCAGTACATGGACAGTCTATAGAACCTATAACCTAACGCTCTGATACCACCTGTAACGACCCAACTTCCTAGATACGTATTTTGGCGGATTTTCGCAGCGTAAGCAGCGGAAAACCCATTTAATTAAAACTTTTAAAATATAATAATACAAATACGTTCGATGTCTAAATCATAAGTTCAAACACAAACACATTTTGATTCATTTGGCCGAAGCCCAATATGTCCAAGCCCAAATTTTAAAAACACGAAACATAAACTCGTTCCACAGGTCGCGTCCCATGTACTGCGCCGCCCTCAAAAGTCCGTGGAGTCACCGCCATCAGCCGTCTTACCTACACACGTAAACCCTGAGCTTTTGCCCAGTAGATGAAAATATGCATGAATGCAAATGCTCTCACATCCCAAACTCGACACATCTCACAAAATGCACGCTCGACTCTTTTATAATATCCCATCATCAACTCAACTCATCTCATCACAATCAGGGCCCGAGGCTTAGGAACTAAAGGCAACACGCGCGCGCAGGGGTCCGTAGCTCGGGAGGCCCCACTCCCCACAAGGGTCAGTAGCTCGGGAGGCCCACTCCCCACATCTCAATCATATAGTGCGCCTTAGTCCTAACCTCAACTCATATCATTCGACAACCATCAATCGGTCATAAACTACCCCACTGAACATCACTATACAATATTACCGTGACTCCACACAGTTCTCTCTTTTCGTACATGTGTATGCAAATGTCGTGCAAATAGAATGCAACATATAAAATGCATCATTTAAACAACAACATATCGGCCCGATATATAATCTCGACCCGATTAAAAAAAAACTATCATACACCAAATAATTCGGGACCAAAGCCCGCGTTCCGATTTAATCGACCCGAAACCTTAACCACAGAAACTCTCCCGAAATTCACTAATAGTTCCCAAAATTTAATCCTTTTTACTTTAAGACCCTAATTTCACAATTGGTCCCTAATTTAGTATATTTTAAAATTCTAACGTCCAACTTTCAAAATATCACTTAAATTTCTAATTTAAAAATATCTTTATGAATTTTGCACTTAAAATCCCAAAATCTCATAATTTACTTTTTAGGATCAAAAATTTTCCTAAGTTTCAGATCTGCCCCGAAAGCTTTAGAAATTTCTTTAAAAATCTCCCTTGTTCGGATTTTACATTCTCAGCCCCCAGAATTTTAAAACTTTTCAATCTAGTCTCCAAATTTTTTAAAACAAAACTATTTTATACGGCTATTTTGCGACAGTTTAGTATTTCTCAATGATCATAGAGTAAACGACGTCCGATGGACCTGAAATTTTAAACATAGATACAGAACTTGCAAAACTTGATTCTGTCCAAAGGGATTTTTAATCCGAATTTTAGATCGTGAGATATGAATTTTTGAACCTCTTGGCCGAAATGGATAAAGAAAACCCTAGAAAACACTAATCCTCCCCAAGTTTTGTTCTATCCTCTTAATCACAAGTCCTCTAACTCTATTCTTATGTTTCATAGACCTAAACTTCATAAAGATTAAGGTATTAAGCTGGCCGAATTTTAGCATGTAAGCATCATCGCGAAAATCATACAAGAAATTCACGTTTAGCACATAAACACGTATAAATTCGAAAGAGATCATGCAATCACGAAAAATTCACGGATTCAAAACTTGTTTACGTGTGTAGGTGATCTTCACCTACCTTAATCCGTAGAAAGTTGCGTTACGAGTGTTTAATCCCGACCCTTCGATCCCGAGCTCCTCCTCGTCCGTGAGCTTCTCCTTTTCTTTCCTCCTCTTCTTCCTCTCTTTTTCTTTCTTTTCTCTTTCTTTCCTTTCTTCCCTCTCCCTCTCGGTTACTCTTCCTCCCTTCCTCTTTATTTCTTTCTTTTACTTATTGATTATCATTCTTGTCTTCATGCACCAAATGAGGTGTATTAGTTGAGGAGCCTTTGTTTTATTCCATAAATTATGTAATGGTGATTAGATGATGATGAGCTCTCCCCAACGTGGCCTTCCTCTCTTTTTCTTTATCTTATGGGTTGTAAATTTGTCCTAAAGCAATGAGGTGTATTAGGGATCTTTTTGTCCTTATGTAACCAATGAGGTTGTATTAGTTGCATTAATTGGTAAGAATTTTTTTTATTATTATTATACCAACCAACTTTATTAATTCCCTCTCTCTCATTTTCGCTTTTGATGTCCTTTATTTTATTTATCTATTATTATTATATATTTTTTTATTTATTTATTTATTTGGGCTTTCACTTCTTGTTTTTTTGCCCAATTAAATTTTATTAAAGGACCCAACTCCAAACCTTTTATTTTGGGCCATTATTTTCTTCATTTGGCCCATAGATAAATTTTTGGTCCATTTAAATTTTTCGGGCCCAATTGTAAATTTTGGGCTCGTTTCGAAAAGAAATCGTTTCTTGTTCGAAATTCGATTCCGTACATTTCGAATATTATTGAAGTAATCCCGTATAAATTTTACGGTATTACAGTGTTCGTTCTGTCTCGAAATGGTTAAGTCTTCGACTTATATATGCCTTCACCCTTGAACGACTTGTCCAAACGTCTTGGCAACCTCCCACAACATCCACTAACGTCCACTCAGTGTATTTGAACAGTTAGTGACCGTTGTAGATCGACTTGGTCAGCTCGGATTGCTCGGTCTTCACTTGAGCTCCAAGTCGCCTATTTTTAGTATGCTCTTTTCCGATTTTTGCTCTTGCTCATCTACACTTCTTCCACGCGGTTTGATCCGTTCCATTCCTTGAATGAGTCCTGCACAACACTGGAAAAATGCCACGTCATAATTAAAATAGGTTTTGGGCATGAAAGATAAAACTGAGAAAGGGAACATTCTCGGCCAACAGATGTTGACTAGAATGTTACCCAACATTGTTTCAGTTGAACGCTCAACATCAACACGAACGATCTTCGGCAATGGATTGAAACGGAAAAAAAATTCATTTTTAACATTTTAGGACCGATCGATCGATATTTTCGTCCCTGCAGTGCAGGGGCCTAACGAATTATCGTAAAAATCGTACATACGTAGATGAATTCTCAAACACGGGTCGGAATCGTTGAAAAAAGTCCCGATCGAACGAAATTTCCGGTGGGCGCACGGCACGGCCGATCGGCATTTTCGGCCGGCACGAGGCGTAGCCGGCAAACAACGGCCGAAACAGTTCCGGCCGAAAATGGACTGTTCGGGCCGATGGATGAGATTTGAGGTTTTTTTTTTCAAGTCGCTTTATTTATTACAAAAATCTTAATTCAAAGCTACTATGATGAGACTAGAATAGAATTAAAGATCACACTTTTTTTCATGGTATTATTTGTGATTGTGGGGATGGGATTCATCTTGCATTAGCTGGAGAAAGAGTGGAAACTAAGTATATATCTTAATTCTTATATAGGCTGTCATGCGTCGTTCATCCCACTAAGTCCCCATTACAGACAGCTCCATATGCCTAACATATGACCAATCTTTCATGGAATTTTATTATTATTATTATTATTATTATTATTATTTTGTCATTAGAGTTTAGATTTTACAATGGTTCAAAAGGTTTAGAATAGCATTGTAAGTTCTGAATATAGGCCATTAAAACTGGCCCAATATTCTATATATTGGCCCATAAGTGCAATGCTCAATTTGCCCATCAATTGAGGACGAGATAAATACTATTCAATTAAGATCGGAATATGTTTGTGATGGTCAGCGAGCGTTCAACTTATGGTCAATATATAGAGCTCTGATGAACAAGATTGCTTGTGCGCCATTGTCTTAAGACTAGGTTGGCTGAGTGAATCCAAGGGCGGAGCCAGTTGCCTACCCTGAAAAAAATGTAAGTATATATATATATATCACATGTTGCCATGTATGCTGATTAAAATATTGAATTTATGTTGATATATATTTCGTGAGTAACGTTATTTTTGCTATATATTATATTACTATTTCTAGATTAATTATATGTTTGTGCCCACCCTCAAATAATTTTTTAGCTCCGCCCCTACTGAATCATATATATAATATACTAATACTTTTTGCTTTGGACATTTAAATGCATGGTACATATGTAATATTAAATTTATTTAATTTAAACTTTGCATTGGTATTTAGAGCTTAAATTTTAATTATGTATCTATTTTTTAAATTATAAAATTAAAGGTATAACTGCAATCATTAAAAATAGTAATTAGCAAAAATAGTAATTTAATGTACTTGGATTTTTTAATTTCTTTTTAATTCATTTTATTAAATTAACAGGCCAAAAGTCAGTTTATACGCATCTCTCCCAGCTTAATATAATAATATAATAGTAATAAGAGATTGTGGGGCCCATGTTAATTGGACCCATACCCAGTAATTTTAAAAATTTTCAGTGAGGTCCCGATAGTATAAATTTTTCAATTTTAGTCCTATAATTATTTTTTCTCTAACTAAATTATTAATAAATTTTTTTCCAGTGGGGTCCATGGACCCCACTGGCCCAACGGCTCCGCCAGTGCACTCCAATATTTCAATATCTCTTAGAACTTTTTATTCATGGGCTCTAATGACACTAGATTTTTATATTTGTCACGAAAAAATACAGGTTATTTGTAAGTATCAAGGGACTTATGAAAATCCAAACATTAAGAAAAAAAAAAGGGCTAAAACAGAGCGCCAGCCTTTTGTCGTTAATAAGTACAGGATAGTTACATGTTTTTCATTGTGTGGCAAGAAGTCGAAGATTGGTTGATGAAGGCAATTGAATTACGTCCCTTTGTTGACTTACGGTCGGAATCCGACAAAGTCATGACTTGTCTTCGAACTTCTTCCCAACCCAATATTTGTCTCATCATCATCGATGTTATCATATAAATTTGAAAAAAAAAAAATTAATCTCTCTTGGAAGTTGGATTTCTCCATCGTGACATACATTCGAGTATGCAAATTTTCAAAGGTGTGCAGTTTTAAAACACTACACGACGACCAAAGAGAATGTTAACTGTAAAAAATACTGTTCTAATCTGATATTACGAAGTTTGTTTGGACGCAATTTTAAAATTTTATTAACTTGGCACCTAAATTTTGACTAAGTGTCAGTCAGGTACTGAGAGACGTTGGGTTAGACTAAAGTGACATGTCAGTCACCTACTGTTTGTTTGTTCGTTTTACTTTATTTTCAACTTTTACCATTTCACAACTCATTTCTTCCTTCTTGTCCAAATCTCTTCCTTCATTGACATCTTCGTCTTCACATTTACAGAAGAAACATACAAAAATACAAAAACGGTCAAATAGTCCGCCGCCGGCGATGACCGCCGAGCTCATGACCGAAGATAAAGCGGTGGCCCAAGAAGCAGCTTCTGGCCTTCAAAGCGTGCAAAAGCTCATCAGATTATTCTCCCACCAACCGCAAAACGACGCCGTCTCGGAGAACAAGGAGGACTACGTCTCCGTCGCCGGCGACGCCGTAGACAAGTTCAAGAACGTGATTTCCCTTCTGGGCCGCCGCGGCGGCGTCCCCCGGACCACCGGTCACGCGCGTTTTCGTCGCGGCCCGGTGGTGAATAACCAACCGCCGCCGCCGCCGCAACAACCTTCGAGTTTTTCCGACGATTCAGCTTCTCCAGGCTCTTCTTCCCCGCCGAACGACGTCGAAACATCGCCGGAGTTGGGCGGTGGCAAAATCTACTGTCCGACGCCGATTCAGCAGATCCCGCCGCCGGGCTACGTAATCCAAAACTATAAGGCGATCAGCTTTTCAAGAACGACGAACTCGTTTGCTTCTTCGTTGACCTTTGGTGATGATCGATTCCAGATCAAGACATTCTTAGAACCATCTTCGTCTTCCTTTCAGATTATCGGCGGTGGTAATAATAACAACAATGCTTCTCAACTTTCGAATTCTTCAAATAAGCCACCTATTTCAACGTCTCCATCTTTCAAGAGGAAGCCATGTTCATCAACTGGGAACGCCACTGCGTCACTGAAGTGCAGTGAATCTTCAAACAGATGCCATTGTTCCAAGAAAAGGTACGTGAAAAATATGATCTTTATTTTGGCTGAATTTTTTTTTTTTTGGGTTTTTTCTTGACTTTAATTTATAATATTAGGAAGTTGAGGAGAATGAAGAGGGTTATTAGGGTTCCGGCGATAAGCATGAAGATGGCCGACATTCCGCCGGACGATTACTCGTGGAGGAAGTACGGACAAAAACCCATCAAGGGTTCACCACATCCAAGGTTTTCTATGATACTTCTATGTGCTTTTTTTTTGGTAATGAAACTTAATTCAATATTTACAGCCATTAATCTTTTTTTTTTATATATGTGTCACGCAGAGGATATTACAAGTGCAGCAGTGTAAGAGGTTGCCCAGCTAGAAAACACGTGGAGAGAGCTTTGGACGACCCAAACATGCTCATAGTTACCTACGAAGGCGAGCACAATCACACACTACTCAATATTCAAGAAACACCTACTAGTAATATTCTTCTTCCTAGCTAGTTCATCATTGTGAAAATTAAAAATTAAAATAGTGTTTTGAGTGCTTCATTAGAGCTATAGAGACGTTAAGGAGGTAGTGTGTAATGTGCGTTTTATTACTACATAGTATGTCTTTATCTCGAAGGAGGTGAGATTTTTTATGACCTTATCTTTGTTCCTTTGTTCTATTTTTCTTTATTATATTTTTCAAGTGAGTGCGTTTCTTATATAATAAGTTGCGTTGCGTAGTATAAAAGAATGGAAAGAAAAGGAGATGGTGGCTTTGGTTTGTGCTTTGTGATTACTTTATATAATATTCTAAAGAATGGGGGAGCCAATTTATGTTACTTTATTATTTTCACCTTTTGTTGGATCTCAAAATATAGATAGATGAATGAGATATATGTATTTTCATTATAATTGAATGACGGTATGATATACCTTTAGATTGGACATAGAGCATATGAGGTACTTTATTTTTGTGTAAAATATAAAAATAGAATACGTCTCTACTCAAACGGAACTCTATATTTAACGTTAATATTGTGTTATTAGCACAAAAACTCTAGTTCTAGAGTACATACAAAAATAGAGTTGTAGTTTCTATTTATTTATATTTATTTGATATTTTCTTATAATAGTGAAAGTAAAAATAATATTAATTTCATTTATTTATTGATATTGTCCTTTTAGTTTAATAAAATTTTATAATTAAATAATAAGCTGTATATATTGACGTTCTTTATAAATTAAAGTTTAATATGTTAATTAAGATAGTAATATATAAGAATTTGATTTTTAGTGTTAAAATATAATTAATGGTTGGAGTAAATATTATTGTAGAAAATAGAGTTTATGTGTTGGAGTAAAAGCATTGTAGCAACTGTATTATCGAAATTACGTGTATTTTTATGTTGTGGATTGTTGTAGATGTTCTTATCAAGGTTTTGAAGACCGGACCGGACTGGCCGGTTCGGACCGGAAAACCGCGAACCGGCCGAAAATCCGGTCCGATCCCGGTCCGGTCTTCGTTTTTTTAAAAAAAAAAGAAAAAACGTTACAAAATGTATAAATCGCTCAAAAAGAATTATATTAATGAAATAAAAGGTTGGTCCAGTGGTTAGGTGTCGAATATATATCTACTGGGTCTGGGTTCGATTTCTGGCTACCTATTTTTTCTTCTATTTTATAATTTACTTATGACCCAACTTTTTATTTCTATTCAATTTTGACCCTATTTTATAATTTACTTAATATCCAACTTTTTATTTCTATTCAATATGACCCCAAATGATAGATTCAACACTTTTTAACCAATGCAATTAATTTTTAAGGACCAACACAATGTACTTTATTTAATTTTGCCCTTTAATTTGATAAAATTATAATTTGGCAAAAATTCATAAAAATTATGTATATTTTCTATATTATTTGATTGATTCATTTATAAAATTAATATTTATTATATTTAAGATACCAGTTTTACTCCGGTTTGATTCTGGTTTGATACCGGTTAAACCACTAAACCTTAAACCACTAAAATTTTCGGTCCGGTTCCGAAACCCGGTTTCAGAACCTTGGTTTTTATAACTTAGATCTAATTGGGCCTTTTCTGTCCACTAACGGACCAATATATATGGGCCTATCAGAAAAGCAGAATCCTCGCTTCCACCGACACACGAGATTAATTTATCATAAATGCTACGCTTGGATAATCTTCCTATATTTTATAATTTCTAACGTTTTATATGGAGTAGAACGGTTCCTAACATTCGTAAATACTAAATTTAAAAACAAAACATTAAACGTTATTTTTTGAAAAGAATGCGTTGTATTACTTTATGCAATTATTACACACGGGCTACATAGATCTGTCGACTTCTGCCTAACGTATTTAGTGTATAGTTACATATAGAAAGAAAATGACATGACACGTGATAATAGGCACAATAGCGTCGAGGTTCTTCATACAACTTAACAACTAATCGATGACTGCGTCGCTTCCTTTAAATGTTTCTATTAATTTTCTAATGTAGGGGATAAGTTAAATAAATGAAACTACAGATAAAATAAATGAAAAATATGTACAAAAGAAAAAGAGGAAAATAACCCTTTTTTGACAAAGTTGAAACTAAATGTCCTACATGAACCCCATGTACTATAGGCATTGCTTGTTAGATACAACTTATCTTGACCCATAAATTAAATTATAATATGCCAACATTTTCTTGTATGAAATAATATAATATATCGGGTTTCGTTGTCCCACTTGCATGTGGCTAATTTCCTTTCTAGATGAATAAAATATGATTCCGAAAAAGAAGAAAATATATCTAATCATGCTACTATCGAAAGGAGGAATAAATGAATATCTGCGTTCGGCCTTTGATGTGACATTCTGTTTGTTTTTCAAATGGAATTATCAATCATCAATTGTGCGACGATTATACCAATTTTAGTTTCAATTAGAGTAGTGTTGCTTAACGTATGTAACATTATTGTTTTATTTTATTAATCTCTTATTTCATACCAATATCGATAGTATCTCTAATCTATGTCATTAAACTTATTTTATCTCAAGGCATTACTATGGAAACAAATTTACCACCGAGCTACTCCACTCTATACATTTCGTAAATTGTTCATAACTCAATTTTCTAAAGCAACAAGAAAATTAGTAATAGACCACAGACAATATTTAGGTAGTGAAGATAGGGGCGATTATCTTCACTTACTCCAATTTTTATTGGAATTTAATAAACTACTCTCTCTCTCTCTCATCCAATATTATTTACCTTTACACAACTAACGACAACCACTTAACAATATTATATTCAGAAATGAAAAGGAGTCAATAAACGTAACTTTATATAATTATATTTTAATCAACCGTTCGAAAATTGCCAGTACAGTGAGCTATTGCAACTCCGCCTCCTAGCTAAGATTCACACGCACACACGAAACTAATATTTGATGTAATGACAAAGACAACTATAAGTTATGTTAAATAATCTCAAGATTTTCTTGTAATTTTCTGTATATAATATAACTTACACGTACTAAATCGGTAAATTGATTGTTTGCTAGTTCGAATGACGCTACTTTCCACTCTCCGATATTATCCAACTCTTTAGTTATTTACAATGGAACAATTATATATATATATATAAACATATGTGTGTATGATTTGGTGTAAAACCTTTGGATATTAAATAAAATACTGAACTTACAGCTATTGATAAGAAAAGGAAAATCACCACAAGCAGTCTTAATTATATAAATATACAAGGAGAGAGAGAGAGAGAGAGAGAGAGAGAGAGAGAGAGAGAGAGAGAGAGAGAGAGAGTTGAGGTTATGTGTCGGTGGATTTTGTAAGTTGGGATCTTTCTTTCTCCGCAAAAACCTGCTTTAAAACTTCACAAAAGACGTTCTTTCTTCTGAGGTTATTATGTTAGTGTAGTTTTCATCCCCTTAAACTCTCTCTGCCCAAACACAATCATGCATCTCTTTTCTTGCCGCCGTTTATAAACAGCACCAAACGTTTCTACTACGTCGGAGGATCTTTTCTCTATAACAATGGAGAGCAGTTCAGCAAGCGGCGGCGGAAAGCAAAGAAATTCCCCCGGCGGCCGGAGGAACACGGCGGCGGAGAAGCCGTACAAGGGAATAAGGATGCGAAAGTGGGGAAAGTGGGTCGCGGAGATACGAGAGCCTAACAAGCGCACGAGGATCTGGCTCGGCTCCTACAACACGCCGATCGCCGCCGCGAAAGCCCACGACACCGCCGTGTTCTATCTCCGTGGACCCACCGGCAAGCTCAACTTCCCCGACGAGTTTCGAGGGGTCAGCATGGACGATCTTCCCGGCTTGACGGCGGATGCCATACGGCTGAAGGCGGCCGAGGTCGGAGCGAGGGTCGACGCCATGGCCGCCGCGGATGCGGCGGAAGCAGCGCGCCGCCGTCCGGGCCATCACGTCGACGGCGGTGAAGTGAAAACTGGGATTGTAATCGATTTGAATGAGAAGCCTGAGAATATCGTCGACGAGAGGGATGTTGAGTGAAGAGGAAAACCCTCGTTTTTTAGTATTTCTTCTTTTTTGTTTTTATAACAAATTGTAATTTCTTAGCGTTTGGCTTAACAAGCTTACCTCGTATTTCGCAAAAAATGTCAGAGATGGCTATGATCTCTTTTCCTCTGTACGTAGTAGTGTTCTTTTGTACGTTGTATTAATGATCTATGTATGCAGTTTTACCATTAATGGAACAGTGCTTTATGTACTCATTGCAGTGTGTGTGAAGTATTTCTTGAATTTCTCTTTTTCTTTTATTTCGAATATTGCGTCCTGTAATAATGTGGTGACTTCGCAATAAAGGGATAAGTGTGTGTTTTTTTGTTCACGTAGTGGTGGTGGGGAGGAACATTAAGGCCCTACTGATCTGAAGTTTTGATTGCAAAGTTTTTTTTCTTTATTCATCACTTTTGCTTCTCTATCTAATTTCCTACTTTCATACTCGTTATTACAAAGTATTATAAACTTTCTTTTTTCACACTTGAAAAACACAGACAGAGATCTCGATCTTTTTTTCTACAATCGATGATGAATTCAAGAAATTTTCAACATTCATTTACATCTAGGTTGATTTCTTTCTTAGTTCGCGGTGAGAATTTGTTTCCGTATCTTTTTGTCTACTCTTATATCATGTTAAATGGCAAGTGAAGTGGTCAAAATGCAAGTTATTAGACCATATTATATGTGAATATATAATATGAATATAAAGAATAAAATACAAATCTCAAAATAGCTGGAGGCAACGAGTTGATCGAACTATTATGTAATTTATTGCATGGACCACATATCAAGTCTTGTATTCATACCAAATGTAATAATTCAATCCACACTAAACTATGTTGTTGCGTTTGCGTCATGATCATACGTGCATTAACATTAAACGAAATAAAATAAATAAATTTGGCGCCGACCAACAAACAATACGTTTGCGAAAAAGGTTGTGGTAATACTATATAGTACTCCAAGAAATCAATAGAACAATGTATAAATTAATCAAACGTTCATTAATCATAGATCCAAAATGAGTCGTACTATATATGAGGAGGATGCATTATGCAATGAAAACCTGAAAAAGGTCAATTCTCTGTCCGCAATAAAGAATAGAAATTCCACAACCGGCCAAAAATTTGGGACGATGTTGATTATGAATCATGATGATAATGCAGAGGTACAAAACCAATTTAATACAATTATATAATAATTATTTATTAATTCATCGTCATTTAGGGTTGTCAAATGTCAACATGAAACTGATTACAATCGCCAGATCAATAAATCACAGACACAAAGTACTTAAAAGAAATCTAGATAAGTACGAACTTACATCATAGTACATGTTTGCAGTTTATTTCTCCAGCCACACACAAAGAAAAATAAATATCCAAATATTATTCTACGTTGAGCCCGATCTTTCATCAGTTAAAACTAATTCCTAATATAGCATGCCATTGTTTTTATTCATATCTCATCCATACCATATATACCATTACACAAATACAATATTCCACTTGCGACATAAGAGTGTATGGTGTAATCTCATAATTGGTTAACAGTTTATAACTTATGATGGAAAGAAAATACATAGTAGTTGTAATGGGAAAAAAGTTTATGTTCCATGGGTTTTCTTGTAGCTTGTAATAACTAAAAGCAGATTGGGCTAACAAGAAAAATGGTAATAATGGCACGAACTTTGCAAACCATGGGTTCGCCCATAAGAGTTTGGGCCTTATCAACAAACCATTGGCTTTCAGTATCACGATTCGATTATCAATAATTCCTAGTATTATGCTATTGTGTTCTCCAATTGTCCTATCGATTCTCTTTTCCCCACGATTTCTTTAGTTTATTTCAACGAGGCAATCTTCATATGATTCCATAATTATTTAATCCTTTCCAAAGGTTTGCAAGACGTGGTTAAATGATAGCCATTTACAGTTTGAACTAGATCAAATTTTATAATCCTATTTTGAAGTACAATATCGTATCTCGAAACTCCTCGAATGGATTACATATCTAATTAAATAATAAATGCTTTGCTAGCGACTATTCCTATTCTATAACGCCCCACCATTATTAGTTATTTTTGTATATTCCCCGTGAGCATTTAATTAAATAATAAATGCTTGCTAGCGACTGCTATTCCTATTCTATAATGCCTCGTTATTAGTTATTTTTGTATATTCGCCGTGAGCAACATCATTGGAAAACCATGGGTATGGCGAAAGAGAAGATATTACCAAAAAGAATCGGACACAACTTAAATGTGTAATCATCGTATTAACTACATGTATTTGCAGTGCATATGATAGAGCAGCTATAAAGTTCCGAGGCATTGAAGCGAACATAAACTTCAACCTAGAAGACTACGAAGGAGACTTAAAACAGGTAATAAGACGTACGAGTTGTTCAAGAATTGTCTTTTATCTCATCTTTTATTTACAGTGTGTTTTACCTCATCTTGTTATAAGTATAGATTCTGTCAGTATCTATATTAACTACACACAACACACATATACAGATGAATAGTCTAACGAAGGAGGAATTCGTACACGTACTTCGAAGACAAAGCAGTGGTTATCTAAAGGGAGTTCAAAGTACAGAAGAGAGGTGTTACTTTGCACAAATGTGGTAGATGGGAAGCTCGCATGGGCCAGTTCTTGGGCAAAAAGTAACTAACTAAATATCTTCATTTTTTTACACTTTTAATATCCTAACCCTTTCTGTAGTAACTATATCTGATCCCTGTAATAACCCTTTGGTGCCATTCTTGTAAAGTTTGAGTCTTTGGTTTCTTTCTCTAGGTATGTTTACTTGGGTCTGTTCGATACAGAATCGAAGCAGCAAGGTTTAGTTTTCTCCCTATCTTTTCCTCTTGCCATTTAATTGAATCGTATGAACTTTTATTTTCTTGAAAAATAATGAAGTAAAATAGATGTAGGGCTTATGATAAAGCAGCCATCAAGTGCAACGGAAGAGAAGCTGTGACCAACTTTGATCCCAGCACCTACGAAGATGAACTTAAATGAGCTGGTAAAAGGAACCGTTTCGACAACTAAATTATCACGCAACTGAATGAACCATTTCGACACGCCGGGATCTACGATGCCAGAACTCTCGACCAATTAACTTGTGGGATGAACAAGAAGAGAGCAGCATGCCTCTTTTACCAAACATGTATTAGTTAGAGTGTAAGGAATCTCAGTGTTGGGTGGACTGAAGTTCATTTGCGTATCCCCATCTCCTTCAATTTCAAACTTTTCAAAAAAACGAAAGTTTAGCTCAAGTTTGATGCAGTTGATGCAGCTAATATTACCTTAGCTGATAATTATGATTTCTTTCAGGATGATACTACTACCTTTCGAAGCGATTGAACGTAGTGGTATCAGCCTGAAAGGAATCATAATTATCAGCTAAGGTAATATCAGCTGCATCAACTGCACCAAACTTGAGCTAAACTTTCGTTTTTTGAAAGGTTTGACATTGAAGGAGATGAGAATACGCAAATGAACTTCAGTCGGCCCAACGCTGAGATTCCTAATACCATCACCAGCACCTCTTCGTGAAGACCCTGAGAAAAATAAGGAAGAGGACTGTTGCTCTCTTCTTATTCATCCCACAAGCTAATTGGTCTAGAGATTCTGACGTGGCAGATCCCGGCGTGTTGAAATGTTTCTCCAGTTGCCTGAACAATGATAATTTAGTTGTTGTGTTGCTTTTTTACAATGATAATTTCTCTCCAATTGCGTGTATTTGTCCCAAGTAGTTCAATTTAAAATTTCAAGTGAATGGCAATCCATAAGCTCCGCAAAAAATGTAAAATGATTGAAAAGTTGGATATATTTAAATACATACATAATGACGAGAAATTTACGCAACAGTGACATCGACCTTAGTTGCAAACAGATCGAGCGTCCAACATTAGTTGTGAATATGGAAAATCGCCTCTCACTCGACTCACGAAATTGAAGCTAATGACTTGTATAGTTGTTAACTTTGAGTCCACACTCCCAACCCAATTTTATTACTAATCGGGGGCCCCAAAAGGTTCGGGGAAGTACAAGCTAAGCGTCAAGAATACTATCGTGACTCGTACAAAGACTCGACAATCGCACACACTCGCACAAACGTACGCACAAGAGCTAAGTATAGAGGGCACTCTAACACCGGCGAGACGGTGCTAGTCTACACCGCACTACAACCCCGCGTTAGCACCATGGAGGCGCGACTTGGAGAATTCCAAGCCGTGATCGACGAGCTCAAGATAAAAATGCCTGAGGGCGTGAGCCAAATCCAGGAGCTACAGGCCGCAGTCCAGGCCATACGCGAGGAACAAGAAGACGCACATCGCCACCGCATCGAGACGGAGGCCGAGCTACGGCTCTTGCGGAACTTGGTGGCTCGAGGCGAGACCACTCACGGCTCAAGGCCGAAACTGCCTGAGCCCGAGACCTATAACGGCGCGCGCGACGCCAAGGATCTCGAAAACTTCATCAACGACCTCGAGGAATACTTCGAGGCGGCCCTCACCGCGGAGACCGACCGCGTTCTTCTCGCCACTCGCTTCCTCGTAGGCGACGCCAAACTCTGGTGGCGAACCAAAAAGAGGGAAGCTCTTGAGACGGGTCAAGGGCGTGTCGAAACTTGGGGAGAGCTCAAGGCTGAGCTTCGCGCTAACTTCCTCCCACAGTTCGGCATTTACCATTCGCGCGACAAGCTTCGCGCCCTTCGTCAAACCGGATCCATCCACGAATACGTAAAGAGCTTCCAACTGCTCTTGATGGACACGAAGGACATCTCGGAGTCGGACAAGCTGTACGACTTCATGAAGGGCCTCAGTTCGTGAGCCCAAAACCAGCTTGCCGGATGCCACATCCTGGACCTCAACACGGCCATCGCCGAGGCCGAGAGGTTGCGTGACATCCCAAGCGCAAAGACGGGACCCGAGCCTCAACCGGCGCAGCCTAAGGGAGGCGAGCCCAACCCAACTAAGAGCAATGGGAAGGGCAAAGGCAAAGGCAAGTGGAGCAAGAAAAGGGGCCAAGGCCTAGGGCAAGGCCAAGGCGGTTCAAAGCCGAACCAAAAGAAGGCGGACGGTGGCGGCAACCAAGTGCGTTGCCACTTTTGCGGACAAGGGCATCGGTGGTTCGAGTGCCCTAAGATGTCAGCCGTCAACACCGTCGCCGCCTTGCTCAACGACATCGACGTCGCCAAGCTCGGCTCCGCCGCCGACATGCCCTCATCCTCCGACCCACCGCAAGCCAATCAGCTCCAACTTCTCAACGCCCTTGAGGAAGGCCGAGGAGGTAAGAACAAACTTATGTATGTTCCTTGCTACATTGGCAATACGCAGGTCATGGCCATGGTGGATTCGGGGGCTTCTCACAACCATATGGCCGTGAGCACGGCATGGAACCTTGGACTACCGATTCGTCCTTACGAATCAAGGGTCAAGATGGTGAACCAAGTTCAAACCGTCTCGGGGAAGACCTCGGCCACTCTTCGAGTTGGCCACTACCTCGACATCCAAGAGTTCGTGACCATGCCTCTCCAAGACTTTGAGATCGTCTTGAGCATGGAGTTCCTAATGATGGCCAAGGTGAACCTCGTGCCATACTTAGGAGGGCTGCTCATCGCGGACGAATTCCAGCCCGGATTCATCCGTGGCACTATATCGTGCCCGACCAACCAACGGACTACGGCTACGACTACGAGGCCTCCTACTCAGCCCTTCAGCTGATGGACGACGAACAACCTCGCCCTGCCTCGGATCGGCTAGTCGATAAGGCCCCAGCCGCACACCAGCCCGGTCCGACCTTTGGAGTACGCCCCATCTCCGCGCGTTACGACGCGCCCGTTCCAGCCAGGCTGCCCACGCAGCCGCCTTCACATGGGATCACGAACCGTGCCCCTGAGCTGGACTCAGCCGCATCCTCCGCCACCTATGCCCACGCCAAAAGCCGAAGTCGACGAGGGCGTCGACAGCTCAAGCGGGGGAGGATTGTCAAGGCGTTGAACGGCGTCGACCGTTGACCGGGGGTCAACGGTGGCCGGACACCATGTAGCGGCCGAATTTGGCCGCCCCTGGCGCGCACCATCGGCAGGCTCGACAGCCTAGTGTGCGTGGGGCCTCCTCAGCGCGCGCGTGCACTCCTGCGCGCGCGGCATACTCGAGCCTGGCCCTGGCCAAGACGAAGGGCCTCAGCACTTGGCGCGGCTCGTCCCAACCATTGGCCGACACCCGGCAGCCCCTGCACGTGCGCGCGCATCCCTCAGCGCGCGCGCGCAACCCCAGCGCGCGCGACCCTAGTGTGCGCGGCCTCAACACCGCGCGGCTGCTCGACATGGGCGCTGGCCGGGACGTGGCCGGGACCTCACCGGAGCTTCGCCGTAAGTTCACCGGAGTTGGCCGGACCTCGCCAGAGCATCGCCGGACCTCGCCGGACATGGCCGGAGCATAGCCAGAGCTTCGCCGGAAGCTCGCCGGAAGTTCGTCGGACCTCGCCGGAGCCTCGCCGGACCTCGCCGGAGTCTCGCCGGAGGTCCTCATCCGGGCGGCGGTCAGACGCCGGACCTTGGTGGCACGGCGGGCGGACCACGGCGGCATGGGACTGCGCCCTGCCACGTGCGCCAGGCTGGGCCGCCGGTTGGTGGCGACGTGGCGGCCAAGCATCGGGTCAGACGGCGGCAGCTGAGGATTGGCCGTGTCAGAACCGTCAGGGCATCATTCCGCGCCAGTTCAAGAGGCGTCTTGGGCTTGGTGGCCAGCCAGCTTTGTCAGCCGGCCAGGCCATCATCGCGCGGCAGCCTTGGCCAGCTTTGGCAGCCTTGGCCAGGCCATGATGCCCCGCCTTCGCACAGGAGTGGCCGTGCAACACCAGCCCAGGCCATCATGGCGCGCGACAGCCTTGGGCCAGACTCAGCCCAGGCCATCATGCCTTGCCGTGTCAGCCAAGCCAACGCACACATTGGCCGAGACTTGAGGAATCTCTGCCAAAGCCTACTCAGCACATGGCCCTGCCAGCCTTCTCCAGCACGCAAGCAGCTAGCACTGGCCAGCCCAGCCCCGCGCCAGGCTGCCAGCGCGCGCAAGTGGCCAGCCCGCGTGGTGCGCGCCAGCGCGCCCCAATGGTCACCTCGGCCGGCTGCTCCTTCTATATATAGGTCTTCATTTGGCTTATTTTAGAGAGTTTTGGCTTAAGTTCTGCGTGTGAGTTAAGTGTTTAGAGTGCCCTCTATACTTAGCTTTTGTGCGTGCGTTTGTGCGAGTGTGTGCGATTGTCGAGTCTTTGTACGAGTCACGATAGTGTCCTTGACGCTTAGCTTGTACTTCCCCGAACCTTTGGGGCCCCCGATTAGTAATAAAATTGGGTTGGGAGTGCGCTCCCGTAATTCGTTGTGTGACCATTTATTGGAAGATATATCATATCACCTTTTCAATTCCATAGCATGTGGTCCAACCAAAAAACTCATTATCAAGCTTAAAATCAATTCTCAAACTCAAAATGAATTAATTATTCTCCAAACAAAAAACTCATTTTCAAACGCAAAATTTCTACCCACTTTCACAACTTTTCAATACTACCCATATATTTTACAAATTTCCAAAACTATATACTAACATATACAAATAAATACATATTAATTATAGTAATCTCATTTTTTTACAATTAAGTTTCGTAAAGAAAAAAAAATGAAGTTAGTAACTCACACTACAATTAATATTCATATTTTAATTAAAATCATATTTAATAATATCTACAAAAGAAGATGTCAGCATTTTGTTTATAATGCACAGTACATATCTGACTATTTCTCTTCTAATGTGCTTTAGAAACAGTATATGATTTTAACAATTCATCATCTCCATTGTCCATCTCCCAAATTGAAGAAAATTGGGGTTTAGATTGCAATTAAAATTTCAGACACATTTTTTTGCAGCAAACACATCTTTCCATTTCATATAGGAAAGAGTAACACTAAGACACATTTTGGATTCTTATTTGCAGTTTGATCGGACCTATTTGATATGGGGCTATCCCAATCAACAAGATTTATATGTGTGGGTAAAGAAATTTATATAGCCGGAGAATCGATAAAGTTACGTGCGTAAGGTGCTTATTTGTAAAGGAATTGGAAGGGACATGTTTGGGAGGTATTTAGAACATTAGGGGATCTATTTAGGGCGTTGGGGACCTGTTGGTGGCATATTTGGTAGTCGGGGACGTGTTGAAGAGTGTTTTGGGACATTGGGGGATCTGTTTGGGGACGTAGAACGTACTTGGGTACGTATTGGGACGTGCTTGTTTGCAAAGACATAAAAGGAGGACGTAAAACAGAAACAACACAAGATGTACGTGGTTCAGATCTTTGCAGATCCTACGTCCACGGGGGCTCTGAAACCTCTGTCGCTATACTTCGATGATTACACACTCAAACAACTCACTCTCTCTTCTTTATATCAAGAACACCTACTAAAACACTTAAAGACGTTATTTGTAGAGAGAGAATATTTTATAGACGTTTAGAAGTGTTGGAATGAGAATTCCTTGTGAAAATGATGAAGTCCCCCTTATATAGGCGGCTCTCTGGATATTGCCTGGAGGTCCGTCCTTAGATTCCTGGGGATGGAATGCATTCCATCACATCGGGGAGCTGCAAGCAGTCTGCGTTATGTCCCCTAATTCCTGGTGACAGGACCTTTTGTGTACAGTGTAGGCTGTCTGTCAGCTTTGTACAGTCTGCAGTCTTTTCAGTGAACAGTGGTTGGCTGACAGCTTTTTGCAGTTGAGCTGCCCTCTCTCAATCGAACACGTGGCATCTTCAGTGGATATTCTTCTTACAAGATCTGGTGGCGTATCAGGGAAGCTTTGTTCGTCCTTGGGGGCTGTCAGGTAGTTCCTCAGGTCCCCAGCACCTGTTGTTAGCTCCCTAAAACCTGTCGGAGGTCCTCGAAGGTCCCTATCTCTACTATTTACTCACTATAAGTATTTTCCAATGGGCCTAACGGGCCTTTTCTGATTTTGTTCACGCCATCTACTTTAGTCCGTATCAACCACTCCCCTACTCTAATTTGTCTTTTGGGACAAAAGTGAATTAGAGTAAAATAGTAAGATGGGCGTTACCTCCCTACCGTAATTACCTCTTGAAGGTTTAGGACCCCATTGGTTTTTGGGGAGCTTAACTCCCCTATGCACGTCTAGTGGAGACCTGATGGTAGAGCTCCTCTTCGAACATTGCATTATTGAAGGAGATCCCCAGGTTCTGTTGTACGTTGCTCCTAGCTCCCTTGCTCCCTCGGGTCCTGGTGGCACGGGATGTTTGCAAGGAGATTCCTCCTTTTGTAGGGACAACAGACGTCCCCGTGGTTCCTTCTCCTATTAGGGCAACTCAAGTATCACAGCCCCTGTTTTTTGTGTTAACATGAAAACAACTTCAACAAATGGTCAGAAAGAAACACAAAAAGGAAGTTATGTCCTTCCCCTTGGGGTGAATATGTTGAGCCTCTCATGGGACCTATGGGGACCTCAGTGGCTGAGCTCCCTACTTCTGTGGACCATCTGAACATAGGTGAAAAGATGAGCTTGTTAGGTCGTTAGGTGCTCCCAAACGTTCAGAGATCATCCCCCAGGTGGTGGGTAGCTACCGACCGTCCGCCAAGTCGTCAACCCGGGACCTGGGGATAGCTGATTAGACAAAGTCAATGGATTAGTACGAGAGGGAACTGCAGAGCTCCCTGGAGAGGGAAAGATAGAAATGCAGCTCTTATGAGATAGCGCGAGGAGGATCTCTGGAGCTCCTTCACTAAGGAGAAGGAAGAGTGGGATGTCGATTTCGCGCGTATGAAGATGGTGCATTTGGCTTGCTTTGAATGAGGTCCCCAAGCTCCTGGGAGTCCTCGTTTCTGGGTTGGCACCTCGAAGGAGCACGTGGAGGCCCTGGCCCATGCTACGATCTCCCAGACGTCATCTCCAGCTCCTCAGAGGACTTAGTGGAAGGCCTTTCGGGCATCCTAGGACCTGCGATGTTTTAGGAGAGCTCAACTCCCCTGGCGGGGACCTGATGGGGGAGCTCCTCTTCGAGCCTTTTCACTTGTAAGGAGGTCTAGGTCCCGCTGTACGTATCTCCGAGTTCCCTTTTGCCTTTTTCAGGGTGGTGACGGCCTGTAAGAAATATTTTGTCATTTTTTCCTTTCGAGATACGATGGTAAGGACTTGGGGAGCTTAACTCCCCATGAATGTAAGTTTCATCGGAGTTCCCTTCCTCCTCATATTATATTTTCTTTCGCGGGACCTGATGATGTTTCCGGGAACATCATTATCGTGGCATGGTTATAGCGCCAACTCGTTTATTCAATTCGTAAGCTAAGTACGAATTCACGCCCTTGGTTGCAATGACCGTCGTCATTGTCCTCGGGTGTCGCTTTGCGCTAGGCTCTCTTTGTCCTTAGCGAGTTCAGTAATGTAGGCCCGAAGATCTTAAGTATGAAGTGGGGATCTCTCCCACTGTTTTACCCTGGTTATAGCGCCAGCTACACTGAGGTACCTATTCACGTCGCAGGCCTTTCTGAGGACCTTTGATGTCCTGTACACCACAGCCCGTCAGCGGTGGCATCTTGTACACCCTCATGGGCATCTTTCACGTCGCAGACCTGTGGCCTTTGATGTCGGGTACACCGCCGACCCGTCGGTCTTTGGCATCGTCTCACGTCGCAGACTATCAGTCTTTGATGTCTTTGTACGCCGCAGGTCCGTCGACCTTTGGTATCGACTTGGTTATAGCGCCAGCTTCGCTTGAACGCGTGGTTATAGCGCCCTCTCGCTTAAGTGCGTGGTTATAGCGCCAGCCCGCTTAAGTGCGTGGTTATAGCGCCCGCTCACTTAAGGGCGTGGTTATAGCGCCAGCTCGCTTAAATGCGTGGTTATAGCGCCAGCTCGCTTAAATGCGTGGATATAGCGCCAGCACGCTTAAATGCGTGGATATAGCGCCAGCTCGCTTAAATGCGTGGATAAAGCGCCAGCTCGCTTAGTATCCGGGCTCCTTGCGGAGGCCTAGAATTTTGAAAGTAACGGAGATATGGAGCTCCTTTCTTCTCTGTTAGTGACGAGGTCCCCGGCTCCAGATCTCCGGAGGTTTGGATGTCAGCATGGAGCTATCTTCTAGGTCCTCTGGACCTTCATGTGTCAGCGCAGAGCTTGACTTCTTTGCTTTCAACCAGCACGGAGCTAGGTTTCAGCTTGTTTGGAGATCTCTTATAACGAACTTCGCATACTGGCGAGGAGCTCAGCATGGAGATCTCAAAGACACGGATCATGTCCTCGTTTTCAGCAAGGAGCTTGTCTTTAGGTCCCCTGGAGTTAGGGCCTTCATGTCAGCGCGGAGCTGGACTGTAGGTCTTCGTGCCGGCGGGGAGCTGGGCTTTTAAATCCCCGTGGCTTTTCATATGCCAGTGCAGAGGAGGACCTCGACCTCCCTGGGATCTCCGGATGCCAGCCCGGAGCTGGACTTTGAGGTCCTGTGGACCTTTGCCAGCGCAGAGCTTGGCTTGAGGCTGAGCATTAAATGGAGCTGGTCCTTATCTAGAGGAGGTGGGGGTTGTCTGCCTTTGATTGGCACAGATCCCCCAGATTCCTTCTTGGCTACCTCCCGACCTTGGTTGATGCCACAGTCAAGGAACTTCCTCAGTTGTCCCACTAGGGAGGGCACTTCGATTTCATCCTTAAAATAATAGCAGTTGTTAGTATGATGCATGCATTTATTATCGTTTCAATGATATAAATGAGAATAAGGTTTAGAGGGCCCTGAAATTCCGGCTAAGAGCCTTATCAACAAGGTAGGTCTCCCGTGGATTTTTAGGCGTCGTCGTGGAGTTGGCTTCTAGGTTCCAATTGTGGTAACTAGGCCACTCAGATCAACGCAGAGTTGGATTTGTGGGTCCCCAATATGGAGATTCGGGTCTGCGTGCTAGCACAGAGCTGTCTCTTAGGTCCCCTGGGTATTGCCAATGAGGAGCTCGGCTCTGAGGTTCTGCAGATCTTTGCCAGAGAGGAGCAGGGAATTGTCCTCCAGCAGAGCTTTATGTGCCAGCATGGAGCTGGTGGCAGTGCGGAGCTCCATTCGAGGTCCTACAGACCTTCGCATGCCAATGCGGAGGATCCTTAAATGGAGCTGGCTTCTTTCTGGAAGACGCATAGATCCCCCAGGCCCCTTCTTGGCTGCCTTCAGACCTTGGTCGAGGCTACACCCAACGGACCTCCCTAGACGTCATGCGAGGATGGGTCCTTCCAACAATAAAAGTTGTTAGTGTGACGCATATACTTATAATAATATTGGTGAAGTAAATGAAAACGAGATTCAGGGGGTCTCGAAGTTTCGGCTAAGAGCCTTCTTATCGCGGGATGTCTCCCGGATAATGTCGGGATTTCCACCATGTTGTTGCGTAATGGTGGGAGTTCCGTAGGACCCTAAGGAGAGATCACGACAGCTCCCTGTTGCGGAGGCCATTTGTTGGAGCAGTCGTATTTGGCGGAGGGAACGGTGGTAGGTGCTCCCAGGGATGCAATATGAGACCTGCTACTACACGCATGGAGGTCCTCGTACGCTAGTACTGAGCTGAGCTTTGACTTCCAGTGGAGCTTCATGCGCCAGCGCGGAGCTGGGAGGTCCCGCATGCGGAGCTTCGGGTCTTTGTGTCAGCGCGGAGCTGCGCTTCTTTGCCTTTATTCCAGCGCGGAGCTGGGTTTCAGCCGATTTGGAGATCCCCTGTAACGGACTTCATGTGCTAGCGATGAGCTCGGCATGGAGATCTCAAACACATAGATCATATCTTTATTTCCAGCACGAAGCTGGTCTTCGTAACTCCCCATGGTTCTTCACAAAGGGTCAGGCTTTGCGCGTGGAGCTTGGCTCTTAGATCCCGAATATAGGAGCTCATGTCTTTGTGCCAGCACGGAGTTGGGGAGATCTAGAATGCAAAGCTTCAGATCTTCTTGCCAGTGCGGAGCTGGGCCTTGAGGTCCCTCTGACCTTTGTACACCATTGCGGAGCTGGACCTTAAGTCTTTCAAATTCTCGAGTGCATGATTCGGGCTCTGTGGGCCATTGGAGTCCCCAGTGCCTCGCGCTCCTACTATGACGGGGACATGAGTCCTGACTGGAACTGGCCCCTATCTGGAGGAGGTGGACGTTGTCTGCCTTTATTAGGCACAGTTCCTACAGACTCCTTTAGGGCAACTGCCTGGATGAGCCTCTTTATTTCGTCCTTCAAACAGTAACACTTGTTAGTGCGGTCACATATTTATTATGATAACGATATTATATAATTGTAGAGGGCCCTGGAATTCTGGCCAAGGGCCTTATCAGCGTGGGATGTCTTCTGTGGATCTTGCCCTCATGGAACTGGGCTCTCATCTCCCACTGGTCTTCGAGTGTTGGCACTGAGCTAACTTCTAGGTCCACAGACCTTCGTATGCTCGCACGGAGCTGTACTCTGATCTCCCGCGGCTCTTCGTACATCAGCGTGGGGATTGGCTCCTAGGTCCCACGGACTTCCGCGTGCTAGCGAGGAGCTTGGCTTATATCCCCCGCGGATATCTGGACGTCAGCGTGTAGCTGCCTTCTAGGTCCCAAGGATCCTCATGTGTCAGCACAGAGTTGGGCTTGTACCTCCCGCGGACCTTCAGACTCTTGGCTCCTGAAAGCGGAGCTCCAGGTATTCGTGGTGGCGCGGAGCGTGAAGGTCCCGAAGGCGGAGCTTCGGGTCTTCTTACCAGCATGGAGCTGGGAGGTCCCGAAAACGGAGCTTCGGGTCTTCTTATCAGCGGGGAGCTGGGCTCTTAGTTCCCGAAGGGAGAGCTTCGGGTATTCTCGCCAACGGAGCTGGGCTCTTAGGTCCCGATGGGGGAGCTTCGAATCTTCATCCTTTCCTCCTCTCGGTCAAGGTGGTGTTTAATGCGTTATGCAGGAGCTTTAGTTGTGCTTCGGCAGCTCCTGCGGTTTATAAGTCCAGCTTCTTTGGCAGAGAGAGTCTTCTTGCCCCGTTTTTGCATTTTTGTCTTGTCCCAGTTGAAATAAGGAGAGGAAAAGAGAAATAGAAAACGTTAAGCACAACTTCGCACAACATAGGCAAAATTACGCACGCCTTCAACTCGGAATGTCCCACAGACGGCGCCATTTGATATGGGGCTATCCCAATCAACAAGATTTATATGTATGGGTAAAGAAATTTATATAGCCGGAGAATCGGTAAAGTTACGTGCGTAAGGTGCTTATTTGTAAAGGAATTGAAAGGGACTTGTTTGGGAGGTATTTAGAACATTGGGGGATCTATTTAGGGCATTGGGGACCTGTTGGTGGCATATTTGGTAGTCGGGGACGTGTTGAGGAGTGTTTTGGGATATTGGGGGATCTGTTTGGGGACGTAGAACGTACTTGGGTACGTATTGGGACGTGCTTGTTTGCAAAGACATAAAAGGAGGACGTAAAACAGAAACAACACAAGATGTACGTGGTTCAGATCTTTGCAGATCCTACGTCCACGGGGGCTCTGAAACCTCTGTCGCTATACTTCGATGATTACACACTCAAACAACTCACTCCCTCTTCTTTATATCAAGAACACCTACTAAAACACTTAAAGACGTTATTTGTAGAGAGAGAATATTTTATAGATGTTTAGAAGTGTTGGAATGAGAATTCCTTGTGAAAATGATGAAGTCCCCCTTATATAGGCGGCTCTCTGGATATTGCATGAAGGTACGTCCCCCAGTCCTTGGATATTGCCTGGAGGTCCGTCCTTAGATTCCTGGGGATGGGATGCATTCCATCACATCGGGGAGCTGCAAGCAGCCTGCGTTATGTCCCCTAATTCCTGGTGACAGGACCTTTTGTGTACAGTGTAGGCTGTCTGTCAGCTTTGTACAGTCTGCAGTCTTTTCAGTGAACAGTGTTTGGCTGACAGCTTTTTGCAGTTGAGCTGCCCTCTCTCAATCGAACACGTGGCATCTTCAGTGGATATTCTTCTTACAAGATCTGGTGGCGTATCATGGAAGCTTTGTTCGTCCTTGGGGGCTGTCAGGTAGTTCCTCAGGTCCCCAGCACCTGTTGTTAGCTCCCTAAAACCTGTCGGAGGTCCTCGAAGGTCCCTATCTCTACTATTTACTCACTATATTTATTTTCCAATGGGTCTAACGGGCCTTTTCTGATTTTGTTCAGGCCCATCTACTTTAGTCCGTATCACTATTTTTTTCATCCTATTTTGCGTATTCGTTTGAGATGGTCTAATTAGGATATAACACCACCCTTCTTTCTTTATGGCTTCTTTGCTTCTTTTCATTGTTAACAGTAATTTTCAGCGTACAAAAAAGTCATGATAAGTAAGGTAAAGCTCATGAAGCAGTATCATAGTCATATATATGTATACATTTATTTCCTTCAAAATCTTAAGAATACAAAATTATGGGTCGATGTTGATGATGAATCATGATGATAATGCAGAGGCTACAAAAATGAAACCAATTCAACACAATTATATAAATATATATTTATTTACATCATTAAGGGTTGTCAAAACTCAAATGTCAACATTAAACTGATTGCAATTGCCAGATCAATAAATCACAGACACAAAGTACTTTTAAGAAATCTAGATAAGAACATACTTACATTATAATTACTCTAGGTTGAGTGCGATCTTTCAGCAGTTAAAACTAATTCCTATATAGCATGCCATTGTTCACTATGCTCATACCCGTACTTAAATACAATATTCCACTTGCGACATAAGAGTGTGTGGTGTAATCTCGTAATTGAGTAACAGTTTGTAAGTTATGATAGAAAGAAAATACATAGTAGTTGTAATGGGAAAAGAATTTATGTTCCATGGGTTTTCTTGTAGCTTGTAATAACTAAAAGCAGATTGGGCTAACAAGAAAATTGGTAAAATGGCACGAACTTTGCAATTTCCATGGGTTCGCCCATAAAAAGAGTTAGGGCCTTGTCAACAAACAATATGATATACGGGTCGACCCGTCTAAATATTGGAAAAGATGGTCCTACTTAGTGTTATATTTTTTTCTTGTTTGATACTTAGTGTTATATTTAAGTATCATGATTATCAATAATTCCTAGTATTATGCTAACGTGTTCTCCAATTGTCCTATCGATTCTCTTTTTCCCCACGATTTCTTTAGTTTATTTCAACGAGGCAATCTTCATCATGATCCCATAATTATTTAATCCTTTCCAAAGGTTGCAAGACGTGGTTAAATGATAGCCATTAACAGTTTGTACTAGAATCAAATTTTATAATCCCATTTTGAAGTACAATATCGTATCTCGAAACTCCTAGAACGGAATACATATCTAATTAAATAATAAACGCTTTGCTAGCGACTTCTATTCCTATTCTATAATGCCCCACCATTCCCAAAATTATTTTTGTATTCGCCGCAGTAACATCATTGGAAAACCTCTTTATTTTAAGGGGAAATTTTTGTTCAGTCTCCAGGGTCTGAAATTTTAGTTCAGTTCCTGTCAGAAAAAAATTAGTTTTAAGGACTCGAGTAACAATTTATTGGTCTGCAGTAACAATTACTTGTTCCTCAGTAACAGTTCATTTTTCTGAAAATAACAGAATACGATCATCCGAACAGTTCATATACTTTAATAACAGTTGTATAATTTAGGTCCTTATCTTTAATTTTACGAAAATTGGGTCCATGAAACTAAATTTTTTTCTTAAAGGTCTTGGAAACTATTTTTAATCACTTTTGAGGCCGAATTTTAATATTCCCTTATTATAACAAGGGTATGGCAGAGAAAAGATATACCAAAAAGAATTGGACACAACTAAATGTGTTATCCTCGGATATCATGCCCAATATATTATCGAAAATTCTACCTTTTTTATCCAATATCTCAAAAAAAATTATTTTATTTTGCAACGTTGTTGTCTCCATACTTTATTTATTTGTTACATTTATATTGTTTGGTTTAAAAGGGACATAAAGAAAGCAAGAATCGAGTGATTTTTTGGGTGGTGGGGTATCATTCCAAGAGTGGCAATTTGTCTTTTCCAAGCTAAGAATATTGGGACCATAGAACTAAAAGGGACCACGATATAATAGTATTTTTATAACTTTATTCCCACAATTAATACTGTATATTTTCTTTTTACGAGTTTGGACTCTTACAAGGTTGTATTGTATGCTTTCTTAGTACGTTTTAAACTTATATGCAACAATGTTGTGTGAAACTTCGAACTCTAAAAGACAAATGAAGAGAAGTGAATAGAAATGTTTACCAAAACGTAGTGATTTGTGAGGATGCTATTCTCGTACTTTAGTTTATTATGTCGGAATAATTCCAAACGTAAGAACAATAGTATTATGGACTAGAAAATAAATAGATAAATAAATATGTCATTTAGCACTCCTAAACTATTATTGAATGAACGTACATCTATAATTGAGATAAATGCATTCAACTGCCAATTTAAGCTCTCGCATTAAAAACATGCAAGGGTGTGAAATAAATCAATCAATTTTAGTAATTCATTTTTTTTTTATTTGCATGATTTATATATTAGCGCAAAATACCTCGTACCCCATGAGTATGAAGTACATTTAATGCGTGTTCCGACCAACTTTGTCGAATTATTATTAAAATTTGAAAATTTTATGTAAGATTATCTTATAGTTTATTAAACATTATACGCAACTCCAATTTGCAGCTTATGCGCGCGACTATTAAAAGCGTTCGAGTTATTGATCAGTGTGTGACATTGTTTAAATAAAGCGTAGTGATATGACGACAAAATCATTTAATATATATCCTAATGGAGAGTTACCACTGTTTAATTAAAAGTAGCATGACATTATCCAAAAATCTTAAATTTATCGTAATAAACATATACCCGATTCATGTTTTCAACTAATGCGCGGCAAACAGAAAAGTTTCATTCTTAGACCATACATTATTTTTATGTATTTATTTATATCTTTTATATTGTCGTCGCTGATTATATCGGATTCCCGCCATAATAAAAGTGACGTGTTACACATTGTGTTTCCATAACTGTAAATATCTGATATATCGAGAAAGGTTGGACCATTCGTTGTACATATCGAGTAGGTCCGATGCAATTCACGGTTTGAAATTAAATGAGTTCCATTATTATTGAAACTTGAAAAATTAACTTCATTGAAAATACTTCTAAATCAAATCAAGCCACTTTACCGATAAATAAAAAACGTCGAAATGAAAGAGGAATAAAAGGGCAAAAGCAATAATAATAAAAAAAGATTCATATGTTAATTCGTTCGTTGTCTACAAGAATAAAACATAGGACGGGGCATTACCGTCATTTTCAGAAAATACATAAATATAGGAAGTACGTGGAGATAACCATGAGTGGTCCAACGAACATCTTTTAATCTACATTTCCTCATTCCCATTCCGACAAAGCAAAAACGTTGTTTTTACAGAAATAACCCTCGAATCTTGGCTCGTGCAAACATATCAAGGTTTCGTTCTTTATGCCACGTGTCGACTAGCCCTTGATCTAGGGTTAGTTCCCACAGAAGTGGCAACGATAACTTAATCTTTAGATTGACTCATAACATTACGCGACTTGTGAGTGGTTCGGGTCGGGTTTAGTCGAGTCGGGTTGGACCCATTGATTGAGGAACTCGAAAGTAAAAATAGAGGTTGGCGTGCTGATGTATGGAGATTGAATGAATGAATGAATGAATGAATGAATGAAAGTGAAATGGTAAATAGTGAGTCTTTCTATTACTAAATTTGGCGATTGAGTAATAACCCATCCATATAGCGTTTGGTACTGTCTGTTTCCATAACGAGAGAGAGAGAGAGAGAGAGAGAGAGAGAGGAAAACCTAGTAACATACGTAAAGATAGATATACTTGCACACACGAATAATAAATAAAATGGTTGATAAGCTAAGAACTCACACGACATGAACCAATATTGTTCACACGCATACATATATAGAAAGGGAGCTAGAAAACAATATCTCAGCTATTTATGACTTCGATTGGACACTGAACAAGAAAAGCCCATCCTCTCTCTCTAACCTTCTTCTTACACAAACAGAAACAGACCAACTGGCGTCTTGAATAGGTTAGTAGCTTTAACTAGATTTCGAGATATCATCTAAGCTAAGATCGAAACAAGAGATGTGTATGTAAGTTAATCGTTGATCAGTTGGCCTGGGAGATCGTCAGAAGTCTACTAGCTAGCCAGCCATCTCTATCTAGGCTTGTATTTGTGTTCTGAGATTTCATTCAATTTTACATTTTTTATGGAAACCCCACAATAGTACTACTGCAAGCAATTACCTTGATTAGATGACACTGATCATTTCCCCTCTCTCTCTCTCTCTCTTCTCTCTCTCTCTCTCTCTCTTTGTTTCTCTTACAAACCAGTTAATAAAACGAATAGTCACCACCTCGCTTGTTTTGGTATTCTTTCCTTTTTCCAATTAGGTTTTCCTTTTGTTTGCCAGTTTTCTTCTCGAGAGTTTGACAAAAATGTGGGATCTCAACGGTTCGCCGGATCAAACGTTTCCGGCGGCGGAATCCGACTCCGACGACAAGGGCAAAGGCGTCAATTCATCTGCTTCCAGCTCGTCGGCGGCGGAGCTGGACCACCGCACATCGGTCGAAGCCGATCAAGAACTCGACCAAGAAGATGATGTAATAGGAGAGAAATCAAGAAAATCCGCCGGGAAAAAATTACTCAGCTTATCAGTAGCAGATCGTGAGAACGAATATGAGAATAACGACGACGATGGTTTCGAGGATGAAGACGATCGAACTCTTGTGACTAGGCAGTTCTTTCCGGCGGAAGAGAGAAGCTCAGCAGTCGGTGGTAGCTCTCCGAGGGCGGCGCACTGGGTTGGGGTTAAGTTCGGCCGACCATACGGCGGCGGCGGAGGCTTACTGGAGAGGGAATCGCCGTCGGAAACGGCGGCGCAGCCTATGAAGAAGAGCCGCCGTGGGCCGAGGTCGAGGAGTTCGCAGTATAGGGGCGTTACGTTTTACAGAAGAACTGGTCGTTGGGAATCACATATATGGTTATATATTATATAAAATTATATCATTCATATTACCATTTTTACCTCGTCAATTTGTCTGAATCTTGATTTCCACTAACTTGCAATTGAATCGTCGATATATCATGTGTAGGGACTGCGGGAAACAAGTTTACTTAGGTTTGTTTCAACCTTTTTTTTTCTTCTTATTCTTTCTCAAATGAACTCCCCATATTTCTTCCAAGGGCTTTCAGATCTTCGATTCTTTAACCTCATTTTGTTCGGAATATTGGTTATGGTTAGGTGGATTCGACACCGCCCAATCTGCAGCACGGTAAGAATATTTCATTACCAGCGTATACATAATTATTTTTTCTACTATCATATAAAATTAATACATACAAAAAAAAAGATCCCATAATAATGATGGCAAGTTTATGTGTATTTGCAGTGCGTATGATAGAGCAGCTATAAAGTTCCGAGGCATTGAAGCGGACATAAACTTCAACCTAGAAGACTACGACGGAGACTTAAAACAGGTAATAAGACGAGTTGTTGGGAAGAATATCTTTCATCTCAATCTTTTACAGTGTGTTTACTTTTACCTTATTCAACAGTGGTTATAAATTTAGATTCTGTCAGTTTCTATATTAACTACACCACACACATATACAGATGAATAGTCTAACGAAGGAGGAATTCGTACACGTACTTCGAAGACAAAGCAGTGGTTATCCAAAGGGGAGTTCAAAGTACAGAGGTGTAACTTTACACAAATGTGGTAGATGGGAAGCTCGCATGGGCCAGTTCTTGGGCAAAAAGTAACTAATAACTAATTCTTCATTTTTTTTCTCTTTTAATTTCCTATCCCTTTCTGTAATAATTATGTCTGATCCCTGTAATAACCCTTTGGTGCCATAGTTGTAAAGTTTAAGTCTTTGGTTTCTTTCTCTAGGTATGTTTACTTGGGTCTGTTCGATACAGAAATCGAAGCAGCAAGGTTTAGTTTCTCCCTATCTCTTCCTCCTGCCATTGACTTGAATTGTATGAACGTTGATTTTCTTGAAACTAATGAAATAAAATAAATGTAGGGCTTATGATAAAGCAGCCATCAAGTGCAACGGAAGAGAAGCTGTGACCAACTTTGATCCCAGCACTTACGAAGAAGAACTTAAATCAGCTGGTAAACTATATACACACATAAGTATATACCTGCGCATTTTTTTCTCTCACCATAATTGTGAATTCTTGAACATCCATTAATATTCTTACATGGGAATGGCCGATTAAATTTATGCAACAGAGCCTTCCAACACTTCTACTTCTACTACAGTAGCAGACCATAATTTAGACCTAAGGTTGGGCAATTCGTCGGCTTCAAAGCCATTAATAGCAGTTGGCTATTCTTCGAAACAATTCGAAACTATCAATGGGAGACGGCGAGAAACTATGTATGATGCTCCTTCGTTTATAGCACAAGGCTACTATCATCATCATGTACGCACTTCTATTTACATATTCTTTACTTACATATATATACGCGCATAGATCTCTCTCTCTCTCTCTCTATATATATATATATATATATATAATATATATATATATATATTATATATATATAGGTTCTTGATCATATTTATAGCTGATTCATGGATGAATTAATTGGCAGATTAGAAATGGAAGTGAACATCAGCAATGGCAGCAGTCGGTGATGAATGAAATAAACCCTCCATCGTTTGCTGCAGCATCATCAGGATTCCCGCCTTTGACGCCTCATAATATATTATTGCAAGATAAAAATGGAGCTAATAATCATCTTTAATTTTAGTTTCTTCGATTGGGTTTGATCTAATCTAACTGATGATTAAATCTTTTTTTCTTTTCCCTTATCACACAACATGCGCATGTATACTTGTTTCTTTGGAAGTGAAGGCTGTGTATGTGTGTTGAAAGGCGAAGGCGAATAAAACCGATCTTGAACGTGGAAAAGAGAAAGCTTTGTCATTAAGATGAATTGTCCCTTTCGTATGTACTTTTGTTTGATTCAGTTCTCTTCTCACGAGCTAAAAGCGTTCCCAGTGTAAGAAATAGGCATAGCTGCTATGGCGAGAGGGACTTAACCTAACTACACTAATGTGAGAGAGAGAGAGAGAGAGAGAGAGAGAGAGAGATGTTAAAGTCGAGGGTTTTGTTGTCGCTATGATTAGTAATTTTCAGTAATCAGCATTGCATTAGTTGAGTTGGCTCCGTTTTTGTCGACGAACAATGTGTGAATTGACTCGACGTGGTTGATTAATCAATAACGTGTTCGATATAATTGACGTTGAATATTATCCCAACCCCACCATTTCAAATATTGATTTAGCTAAGATGCGAAATAAATAATTCAAAACTAGCACAAATTGCATCATCTGGGACGTCATTGTCGAGCATATATATAATAAAGTCGCTTTCCATTTTTAGTCTACTTTTATTTTTTATATTTCAGTTGCATGATCAATGGTTGAGAGAGTCCCTTGCCTCTTACAGAAAGAATGAATAACATTTAAAAAAGGTTTGATTGATCTATAATTCTATATACTTATGTATGCAGGCTTATAATAATCATGAATAATTATAATGTCGTTTTGCTTTTTCAGATGTTTTTCTTCCTTGTTGACACTTGAGAGTGCCTGTCAACGCAAGCTGTTACTTGTTGATATTTTTTAATGTTGACATGAAATTCTGCAAGCTGTGGTCCATGTCCAATGCTCTAACGTTTTAATTAAATGGAAATTATATTTGTGATAAAAAAAAAGACCATTTGACTTCGACTTTCTTTTTCTTAGGACAACCAATAACCATTATTGCCAACTTACCATGTATATTGTTCTTCCCAGTTTCTCTCCAATTGTGTGTATTGTCCCATGTAGTTCATACATACAACTAAATTTACAATTTCAAGTGAAATGGAACCCATAAGCTCCGTCAATGTAAATTGATTGAAACGATAGATTTATTTATATACATACATAACGAACGAGAAATTTACAGAACAGTGACATGGACATTCGTTGCATACAGATCGAACGTCCATGATTTTGCCTATATTAGGTTCCACTTAATAGATATATCATATCATCTTTTTTAACAACGTTCTAATTAGGGTATACCATCACCGTTCTTTCTTTATGGCTTCTTTTCATTGTTAGCAGTAATTTTGAGCGTACACAAAAGTCATGATAAGTAAGGTAAAGCTCATGAAGCAGTATCATGGTTAGGGGTGGTTCGGTACGGTATACCGTACCAAAACCGTGATACCGTTTACCATACCGAAATTTCGGTATTGAAAAAAATCATACCAATACCGTACCAAAATGGTATACCTTAAATTTCGATACGGATCATACCGAAATTTCGATACGGTATCGGTATCATACCTTCTATACCATTAACACGGAGGGTTTTTAACCATGCGTATCTCATAACTCGTTAATTCGTTTGTTTCCAATTTTAGTCAATTCAAACTCCTTAGGCCCAATAAGATAGATTATTAATACCAAAATTTTCAAAATTAAAAAGATTTTTAATTCATAAAATAACATTAAATAAATTACATGTTTTAGTCAGTCTCATTACTAAGACAAAGAACTTTACATAACTACAAAATACAAATTTATATAGAGATTAATTAAAATGAAATTGTTATTTAAAAAAATTAGTGAAAAAAGTAATTGCATTGCATCTTCACGCTTTCAAAATCCTGAGAAAAAAACATTAAAAAGGCCAAAATTAAACGTAACTTGACTTAATTATAATAAGTAAAATATGGTGGACGTCAATAATCTTAAAAGGTTGGGTATAGTTAATAATTTATGGGATACATAAATTTATGAAGATCCTTATAATATTTTTACCCATTTGATATTTTTTAGAAATAATATAATATATGTATGTGTGTGTGTATATATATATATATATAATATTTAAAATTTTATATTTCGGTATTTCGGTATAATCGGTATACCTAATTTTTAAAATTTTCATACCATTACCGTACCGAAAATTTTCGGTACGGTATCATACCTTACCAAAAACTTCGGTATACCAAATATTTCGATATTTTCGATACGTTACGATACGATAAGGACGGTATATCGGTATTTCGGTATATTCTCCGACCCTAATCATGGTCATATATATGTGTATATATATAGTGTATCTCTATATATATATATTTATTTCCTTTAAAAATCTTAAGAATACAAAAAAGAAAAGAAAAACAAAATTTGTAGCTTTATGTTAAATTCTAACCAGTGAACACTGTGGACTTGGATTTGTTTGAAGCTTTCTGAGATTGATCTCCTCTAACTGCACTTTATCAATGCAAACCAGTAACCAGCTTGTATTAATCTCAGGAAATCTTATATATCTTGAAAAGAACGCATCAACATGAGCCAAAATGCGAAGCGTACATACCTAAAAAGACACGACTAGATACACAGCGCGCCCATGTCGGGCGGTCCTCCTTGGGACTGTATTGTATTGGGGACGGTCGAGCCGTTCTTCCTTGATTGCTTTTCTTTTCGGCTCTTACCATAGTCGACCGTTTGATTTCTGTTGAAAGAAAACGTAATCGCCCCATTTGGAAATCAATCTTGGATAGAAATAACATTGTAGGCCTCGCAGAAAAAGGGAGGTTTTTTAAGAAGCGTACACTGGGATTCTAGACGAAGACTTCTCAGCACCCGTACCACAGCAAGCTTTGTATTTCTTCCTCGATCCACACGGGCATGCCTTGTTTCTCGACAACTTCTGCTGGGACACAACGATCGTTCATGATAATCGATCAGATGAAAAAACGATGACTTTGTAACTTTTTGTAGCAGATTCATCGATGATGCGTACCTTTTCGTCATTTTTCAGCTTGGAGGTTTTGCACGTGCTCACCAAATCATTGTTGAGATCCTTGCCTTCGGTTTTTGATTCACAATTCCCAGATTCCACATCTTGAGAGCCATCTGGGAATACCGTAAAGTCCATAGCATCATTAACTGATTGGATATCAATCATTTTTCAGGCATTAAAGACATGATCGAGCACATACCATGAGAACTTTTAACAGAATCAGAGAGTTCATCGGCAACTATCTGGTCATAGATTCCTTGTTCGGCAATAAGAAATTCTATTGCAGCATCCACGTCGCCATCTGCTTTTCGTAAAGCCTGAAAATAACATCAAGCTGATCAGCAATAGCTTATTTCACAATTCACATTCACATTTTAAGCACTGAGCAGATAGCTAACGGCTTTTCAAGCACTTAATTCTTAAAACACAGGCCAATTTCGTTAGGACATGACCATCACCTTTTCAACTTGTCGAGTATCTTCACACCCGCTTCCAGACATTACCAGTTTAATGGATCCCTCGTAAACGACACTTTGTCCACCGTTTTCTCTGGCCCTAGTGATTACTTTTGACTGAGACTGTTTTGCTGAAACTACGCCGTCGCCCTTTTTGGTGTGCACAGAGAGGAAGAGAAATAGATGCATTACAGCTAATTATGTTACTACAAATTGATCATTAACATCTATGAGTCTAGAAAAGAAGGGGAGAAACCTCAATGGTGATTGGCCTAGCTGGTCCTGAGCAAGTATCTTGCTTCGAGCGTACGCTGTTGTAATGTTCTCCGTCGTGATAAGAGCTGCAGAACGATCGACACTTCAAATTTTGAAAACGAAACAATTTTAAACTTGAAGGGAGGTTAAGAGCATTCAAAGAAATAATGAAACGAGGGTTTAGAACACCTACAGATGTATCATTCGAGCTTCGAGTTTATCAAAATTCTGAATGTACCAGCGCGGTGACAAGTGCTGTAAGAAAAATACAGCGGAAGTTACTGACGACTATAACAAAGAATTACACACATTACACATATCACGAAAAAAGGGCACGAGGTTACGAAAAATCTTTAGTATAAAAAATACATACTCTGTGGATGCATATGTTACTATGCGTGACCAACGAAGCTGCCTGCAACTCCATATGTCCGGCCCACGTGCCATCCTCTCCCATGGTTTTACAATACTCCTCAAATGGAATGTCATCTTCCACGAAAGGCTCAAACATTTCGCGGTTTTCCTGCATAAATCGAATTGAAAAATAGTGACGAAAATCATGAGTCGCGCTTACTCTTGGATTTGTTTGTCATAAATGATGGTGAACGTCTACGTTTGGCTGCAGCGTTTAAGTGTTCCAATAGCTTACAGCTTTCAAAATAGTCTAGTTTAGTCACTTACTAAAATAACTTTGCAAAAGAAAATCAAAGTGAACATATCTATCTATCTATATATGATATCGAATATCCTTCGTATGATCAAGCGTTTAATAGTGTCATACAAAGTGTTTTATCAACATAAGACAACCTAAAGTTGCAGTTGCACTCGATCGAAACTATTCTGCATGATTTCGGAAAGACTTCGAAGCTGTATATAAGGAAGATTGTTTGCACAAAGTTCCGAGCTAGCAGAATTCTGTGAATATGTTTCCATCAACTATAATACTAAACACTCAATCAGAATTATATTGCATGGTTGCCTAATGACAAGATAGATGCCAAAAAAAAGAAAAAAAAAAACCCTCATGATTGTTATACTCACGAAATCTAGAACTAAAACTCAGCTCATGCATTTACGATAATTCCAAGCATCAATGTAATCCGTAAGAAAATAGAATTCTAGCAAGAAATATTATCCTTGTATAAACGGTCTAAAAACTATCCAACTTATCTACTAACCAATTCAGTCAAAGGAAAGCTTGTTTACCAATAAAGAAAAACTGATCTATGACGAAGTAAAAACCTTAATAAATTGGACAACCAAACTCCTATACTTCTCGTGTTGATCCTCATCACCTTCCAATTGATCAGCCAAAGCCCTGCCAACCAACACAAAGAAATAACCCAATCAAAGTAATCACACGCTAAGACATACGTCGAAATCCAAACAATGCAAAGACAACTTCGATCGAAAATCACCTGAAAAAACAGTTGCCGTCAGCCGTAACTTGGACGATTTTCAGACCTAAAACATCGAGCTGTACGCGCAATTCTGCTACGTCGTTTTGACTCCCACCATGCTTTTTGTTCTATCGACAATTCGAGAAACACCAGCAAAATTATGAAGCATAAGCTATTTTATTTATAAAGAAAAAAAAAAAGATGTGAGTTTAGATTGAACACAATATTATCGCAAGGGTTCAGAGATTACTTGGTTTTGTCTGGAGGGTTTGTTAGCTTTAGCTCTAAGCTTTTGATGCTTTGGCCTCGCCATTGTTGAGAAAAAATTTCCCGGGATTAGGTTCAAAATTAGGATTTTCTAATTGGGGAATAGGAAGAGCCTATTTTCAGGAGGGGTGGGTGAGGCACCAAATTTTTGATATATTTAATTACCATAAAGGTTCGATTTTTAGTGAGATTTTAGAAATTCTTTGGCGGTCTCAATCAATTTTATAATTTATTATATCTATTATCTATTCTTCTATTCTATTATATAAAGGTTGTAGGGTGGCTATAAGCGCCACATTTGGTCTTTCACTTGATTGTAATTTAGTCATCACTAATTACTTTAATTTTTATATTACTTTTAAATTTTTTATTTATACTCATATCCCTACGCATTATTTTTGTTTATATAGTTAGAAATTATATTTTAAATATTAAACATTACAAATAATCTCAAAATTAGAAGTAACAATATAATTATATTCTAAGCACGCGTATAGAATGTGCGAAAACATACTAATATATTATATAAAAGGTGTGGGGTGGTTATAAAATGCACATTTGATTTGTCGGTTTTTGCAATTTAGTCACCCGTTTATTAATTAATTATTTTAATAATTTTTATATTACTCTTAAATTTTTATTTATTATACTTTCAAAATTAGAAGTAACATAAATATAATTATATTCTAAGCACACACATAGAGTGTGCGAAACCGTACTAGTAGTTACTAATCTGCCAAACTTATCAACACTTTTTTTTGTTTCCTTAGTTTATGTGAACATAAAATGATCATTACAAGCTAGGAAAATTAGGCATGTCGGAACGGAAGGCGCCATGATTCTATAACAGGTTAAAACACAGTTTATTAGCTGATCAGTTTATTAAACTGGCCATATAAGAATCAATTCTGTCAAAACTTAAAATCATTTTAAAATTCAAACTTTTCTCACTGAAGAACTCAATTGGAGTGTGAAACATCAATTTGAATATCTTTCTATTTTATTAAGACTCATGGTATTAGAGTAACTGTTTTTGGTGTGTAAATTCATTTTGCATTACAATTTTATCCTTTAAGTAATCACAGTTTAATCCTTAAATTTGTTATTTGTTCTGAATATCTCATAACAAATTAAACAATTTATCATTTCACTATGTTACTTATTCGTTAATTGTAAGTACATCCCTATAAATTATATTCCTCTTATATATAATAAAAAATTGTATTTCATCAACCAGCATAAATTATGAATAACAGAAAATATAAGGATGAAATGGGCTTTCAGAAAGTCTAAAATTTTAATTGGGCTTAAAACTAAATGGGCCGTCTTTAGAGTTTATCATAAGGATGAAATGGAACTGACGATAAAATCATCAAAAGAGAGCATAGTAAAGCATATAAAAAATTTAATTCAAAATAAAAAATAACGGGAACTTTGGTAAAATTTTAGACCAAAATAAGTACATGAAATATTCTCTACTGTTTCACTAGATAAAAGGTAAAAAAGAATAAAAATCCCAAAATCCAATTACTTTTTTTTTCTTATCTGTCTTTGTAATAAACTCGTGTCAGGAAATAAAACCGCCGCGTACCTATAAGAGCAAAAGTCGCCCACGCAGTAATCATTTCACACACAGACACACATGTATATGTGTGTGTTGTATACAGAGTTGGTTCTTATTACAGTACAACTAATCTGTGAAAAGCGCTCCATAGAGGCCCCTCCCAAATCGACCCACCTCCCCCAAAACAGACCTTTGGACTAGGGTTTGCTCCTCTACAATTTTCAAAAATTTCGAGCCCGCCAAGCCATAAGGTCCTGAAATTCTTGCATGAATCGGGCCCTCGTTGAGGGATCGAGCGCCACGTGGCACCTCGTTTACTTTTACAAGCAATGTCGGCGTCGAAGCCCTCCTCGTCGGATTCAGCATCCGATCCGATGGTAGTCGTAATGATTCAGATCGGTTTCGATGCTGCATTTTTTGGTTGAGACTGCGTTTTGAATGTTCATGGTGGTTTTTCGTTTCTTTTGTGAAATCGATTTTGGGGTTTTTGGGGGCCTTGAGAAGGGAGATGGCGTGTAGATTGATTGAGGAGGTACATTGTGTTGTTTTGTTTGCTGGAGTGTTGGGTTGTCGTCGTGGTGTGTTGGATTTTGTGCGAATCGTGTTTTTAGTGATGGTTGTGTTGTGGTGGTTTCATTGAGGGGGTGTTTTGGTTGATTTTCACTGTGAGTTATCATTATGTGTTTGATTTAGAATATATATTATTTACTCGTCTATGCGTAATGCTAGATAACTAGGTTATGTAGATACTTAGCTAAGGGATGGATAATATTTTCTCCATTGCCCTTACTGTGGTATTTACAGGTGCCCAAGATGCAAGAATCAAGTTCATCAGCACGAGACACTTTAGCTGTGATTGATTCTTTGAAGAAACAAGTTGCTTCTGACCGTGCTGATTATGTAAAGGTGGATATCTCTTAGTATGTTTCGGAAATCACCATCGCACGCACCTCATTTCATGATAATCGATGAATTCTAGTTATTTCTACTTTTGGTTCTCCCTAGAAAAGAGTGGAGGACAATGCAAAGGAAGTGCACGATGTAACAGAAAATCTCTATAAGCTGGCTTCGGAAAGAAGAAATTTGAAGTCTGTCACTGCTGATGGATATGTAAATTTATTGGCAAAGAGGCAGAAAGATGCAATTGATATGCATAATGGTATTGGAACTGGTCATGGAGATAATGATAGCAACAGCTCTCAAGAAGATGGATTTGCTCCCTCTGCAATTCTTTTAGGATCGAGCATCGCAGTCAAGAATGCTGTTCGCCCCATCAAGCTGCCCGCAGTGCAAAAGTTGCCACCATATACTACATGGGTCTTCCTCGATAGGTGAATCAGATATTTGCGCCCGATCCTTTTTTGGAGCAGATTGCTCTTGGTTCTATTACTTTGATTATAACTTATGAAATTTTGAATTACTCGTAGATGAAAAGTTTAAGATCTTCTTCTTCTGTGGTTTATTAATTTTTTTGCTGCTGCAGAAACCAAAGAATGACTGAGGATCAGTCGGTTTTGGGTAGACGGCGGATCTATTATGATCAAACTGGTGGTGAAGCACTAATTTGTAGTGATAGCGAAGAAGAAGCCATTGGTGATGAAGAGGAAAAGAAAGAATTTATCGAGGCCGAAGACTATATTTTGCGGTATAACATACATCTTAAGATTTTGTGTTCACTAACTTTAACTCTGAGACATGTATCTTCGTTAATAAAAATGAATATTCTAAACGCAACAACTCAATTTTTCCATTTCTGAGATATATCTTGCTATGCGCATGGGAAAGCAAAGAACAATTTCTGGGCTAACAAATCGATATAATTCAGATGGAGTAGCTTAAATACAGTCTTCCTTTGATGACCTTTTTCGTTTCTCCATTCAAGTTATGTATCCCATATAATTTCTTCGGTCCTTCAGATCAGATAAAAATGTGAGCCCCCATAAGTTATAGACATGGGTATGAGTATTTTGCTTTCGCTGATGGTCCTTGTGCATTTTGATATTTCTGGGGGAACCAATTATGTAGGTCTACCAACGTGTAATCTTTTTTTTTTTGGTTTATCCTATTCCTAAGCCCTTTTTTGTATTAAAGATGAGCAGTATAATGCCACATTCTTGTTTAATTGGATTGGTATGCTACTACAATTTTTATCATTTTCCAGGACAACCATTGAAGAAGTTGGGCTTTCTGAATCGACTCTGGATTCTTTGGCACATAATCTATCTAGAAAACCATTAGAGATCAAGGTATGATGAATTCATCTCTAATGAATCATGTAGGTTTTGTTACCTGGGTAATCAATAATTCGCCGGGATAAAAAATGTTTTAGTTCACATTCCATTTTTTCTGTTAAATATGATATGACCTACCATCAAATATCATTTACAGGCAAGATATGAGGAGCTTATGAAGAACTTCAGCGATAAGTGTCGTGTGAGCAATGAAAATGCTGAAGGCTCTGAGAATCCATATATTGATAAAGATTTGGATGCTGCGTTGGATTCTTTTGACAATCTGTTTTGTCGCCGTTGTTTGGTAAGCACTAAACTTAAAACCTTTGCACTTTTAGGAAGTAACACTTTAAGCTTATTACAGATTATATCCCTTGATTCTCTTTCCAAATCAGTCAGTGTCATGTGGCAGGTTTTTGATTGTAGACTTCATGGATGTTCTCAGGATCTAGTTTTTCCTGTAAGTTAATCGTCTACATGATACTATTTAACTTACTCAAAATCAGGCACTGCTCTTATAACATCTATTTCATTGTATAGGCAGAAAAACAACCACCTTGGTCTGGTCCTGATGGGGATAAAAAACCATGTGGCCCAAATTGTCATCTCCTGGTATGCAAACGTGCTATCTTTTATAATTTTTAATACCTTAAAAATCCTACTCATCTCTGAAACTTGCTTGACTGGTAGTTTAGAAGATGTCATTCTTCTCCTAGTGACATGCGATTATTCTTCTTATTATGTGCTTGTTATGACTTATTTACAACGTGTCAACTGTCAGGTCATGGTGCACGAACATGATACAGCAAAGTCCAGTAAGGCAATGTTGAAAGACAAAGGCCTGACATCTGATAACGTTTCTTCGCTAATGCAAAAGAGAAAACAGGGAGGCACGTCCACTAGGAAGAAATCAAAGTCTTGCTCAGTGGAAAGCACATCTTCCTCAGAGAACAAAGCTGTCAGTGATATCAATGCGTCGTCGAAGGGAACATCTAGCAGTGACAAAAGGAGTAGCAAGAGAATAGCCGAAAATATTCTCTTGGCCAAAAAGAAGCAGAAGAAAATGACGTCTGATTCTGATGCTGTTGCTGATCGTGGTCTCAGTTTTAAAGAATTGAATGAGCGTATGACTGCTTCAAGTTGCGAAGCTGAAGATTCAAACCTTTCACCAAAAACGAAATCAACAAGCTCTAAAAAGTTGAGGAAAAAAGAGTCCCCAGTGCTAGAATCTGACAAGTGTTTACTTGGGGATGCAGCAAGTGCTGTATCAAATGAGAGCGAGAACAATCTACCAATGACTAGCAGCAGTGACAATCTAAAGAAAGATGTGATTGTGGATGAAAATACGAGCAAGCCCAAAATAACTGATGATTGCTCATGGAGACCTTTTGAGAAGTCCATGTATGAGAAGGGTCTAGAGATTTTTGGTCACAACAGGTTAGATTAGAATAAGTTTGTGGCACATGGATAGAGCAGCATTCCATATTGATCTACTTTCTATATGCATGTCCCCACTCTCAGGACCGCATGATCACCACTGTTGTGTTCGGGCTGTCATGATTAGCCCTTATACTTCCTACGTATAATCTCACAGATTATTATCTCAATTTCTCTGATATGTTCTGGCCCTTGTGGGGTACCAAATACATTATGCAGCTGCCTAATTGCTAGAAACCTGATGTCTGACATGAAGACCTGTTCAGAGATATTTAACTATATGCATCGCTCTGACAAAAAATCACGAGCTGGTGATGGGACAGCCCTTGCTGATGACTCTCCAAAACTCGACGGTAACGAAACTGTGGTGAGTGTTTTATCGCTAGTTTTTATCTGAACTCTTACCTCTTATAATGGAAAACACGTTTGTGTGTGTGTATATGTTGATCGGTGTTTGTAGTACCTGTTTTTCGTGTAAAACTAGGACAATAATAATTCGATTGGTAGTTATGTCCTATGTGAAATAGTCAAATAGATGATATGCTTCTGCTTCATACCAAACCAGGGCGGTGGAGCACGAAGGAGATCACGATTTTTGCGTAGAAGAGGTAGAGTACGCCGTCTAAAATACACATGGAAATCTGCAGGATCCCAATCATTCCGTAAGAGGATTTCTGAAAGAAAGGACCAGCCTTGTCGACAATATAATCCATGTGGGTGCCAACCCGTGTGTGGAAAATCATGTCCATGTCTCGTTAATGGCACATGTTGTGAAAAATACTGCGGGTGGGTATTTATCATTTCCGTACTTCCAATATTCTTATTTCAATCCCCACCCCCTTTACGATTTTTGGGAACTCTTACTCATAGTATGTCATATTCCTGCAATCTGTTTTCAGATGCCCGAAAACTTGCAAGAATCGATTCAGGGGTTGTCATTGTGCAAAGAGTCAGTGTCGAAGTCGTCAATGCCCATGTTTTGCGGCCGGTAGGGAGTGTGACCCAGATGTATGCCGCAGTTGCTGGATAAGGTGATGCTACTTTAAAAAGATACGATTTGTAAGATCATTGCAAATGTGCTTGATCGTAGAATGCTTATCCTTTATTTGGTCGAGAGATGTGCTATTTTAGCTTGGGTTTTTATGATTATACACGTCGTCACAGCTGTGGTGATGGCTCTCTTGGGACGCCTTCCCAAAGAGGCGACAACTACGAATGCAGGAATATGAAGCTTCTTCTAAAACAGCAACAGAGGGTAAAAAAGTCAAAATTGCTGCCTTCAAATTGATGGCACTATTTGTAAATCTGCAACAATGATTTTTGTCTTTTTAACATATCCATAGGTTTTGTTGGGAAGGTCTGATATATCTGGTTGGGGAGCTTTCTTGAAGGTACCTTTCTAAGTTTTCGTGGCTTGCATTTTCATGCACTCGTACTCAACTTTCAGCTTTATGCAGAATAGCGTCGCCAAACACGAATACCTTGGCGAGTACACTGGCGAACTAATATCCCATCGTGAAGCTGACAAGCGTGGGAAGATATATGACCGTGAAAATTCTTCTTTTCTCTTTAATCTCAACGATCAGGCATGGTCATTTGATTCATCTTTCATCATCTGATTTTCATCAATGCTGATTACTACAATACAGCATTATTTAATGATTGACAATCAATTGATTTCTTTTCCAGTTCGTCCTCGATGCTTACCGTAAGGGTGACAAACTCAAGTTTGCCAACCATTCTCCTGATCCCAATTGCTATGCCAAGGTAAAGCCTTTGATTGTTTTTGTCATCACATTAATATCGACTTCTACGTTAAAGAGAAAAGCTGCTTAAATATCAACATATTACAAGCACAGCTCGAATTGATTCCTTAATTTTGCTGCTCTCAGGTCATTATGGTTGGTGGAGATCACAGAGTGGGTATTTTTGCCAAAGAGAGAATCGCCGCTGGAGAAGAGTTGTTCTACGATTATCGTTATGAGCCCGACCGGGCCCCAGCGTGGGCAAGAAAGCCCGAGTCGTCGGGAGCCAAGAGGGAAGAAGGCGGTCCTTCTAATGGTCGTGCAAGAAAGCACACTTAGTCCCATGTTCTCAAGACAGGAAATTTTCTTACATTATTTTCCCAGATAGAAGCAATTGTTTGAAGAGGCCTTTTCTAGACTTTAGTTGGCAATTCAGTAGCTGCTGGGAATGAACTCCGAAGAGTAGAGTTACAGTACAGTCATCGCTTGGGGACAAACCTAAACTGATTATTTCCCTTCTTTTGTTGTCCGTACATTTGCTGTTTAGACCAGCTGGGAAAGGATATTCTTTCATTGCTTAAGTCTCTGCCCTATTAACCTAAGTTGTTACATTACATATCACTGTTTTGTTTTTCGAAAAAAAAAAATTGAGATAGAAATGAGTGTAAAGTAAATAAAGACTATTTGAGTTTTTCGGCAAAGGGGGAAAGTAAAACATGTAGGAATAGAATATTATATCAGACAGACTAAACCCTCAACCCTAAATTTTCCTAACAAGACTTCGTAGAGAAAAAGGGTTCCACCTTTGCCGTCACTCTTGAACTGGGGAAGATGAAGAACCTTAAGCTGAGCTGGCAAGTCTCGTCCGAAGTGCAGCTTCAGAGCGACGATGTACGAAAAGAGTTCATTCGACTGTCGACTGTTGATGTCGAGCGTAATCGGCTCTTCTTCGCTTCATCGGCCGGCTTTATCTACTCCACTCAGATTGCTTCGCCTCAAGTATGAACACTTTCTTCTTATGTTATTAAATTTCTTATCAATTTGTAATCACTAAGATTTTTTAGCTATAGCTGGTGTCTACTTTTATTTTCCTCTTGAGATAACATTTTTCGTATCCATTTGCGGCATGAGTCGTTTGACGAAAATGACTGTTTTTTTATGAAATGGCCCAGAAAAAATGTTCGTTGATAGTCAAGTCGTTAGGATACAATGTTGATTATGTTGTGAAGGTGTCAATTTAGATCGATGCTCTATGTATGACTGTGCCAGCCTGCCTTACTTGATGATGATTCTCTGTAAAATCACCGTGAGGATAAAACCAGAATCATACTGAATCGCAAGGAGTTACTGCTTTTTGTAAAATATCATATTTGACGATGCCAATAAGTACATCCTGAAATCAATTCTGATTCCCATGCAGTTGCCTTTTTTTCCCTATTCACGAAATTTTTCGTTTGTTTGAACCAGATAGAAGGAACCTTTGGCAAGGTCATTTCACCTGCCAAAGTTGACTTAGAAGATGGGGATTCCATTACATGTTTAGAATACTTGATGGAAAAGGAATCGTTGATGATTGGGACTTCCAATGGGCTTTTGTTATTGTATTCCGTGGATGATCATGTGACTGAGGTTGTGGGGAGTTTGGAAGGTGGTGTCTGTTGCATTTCACCGAGTCCTGATGGTGATATACTGGCCATGGTTACTGGTTTTGGGCAGATTCTGGTGATGAACCTTGATTGGGATGTATTGTATGAGGTGCCTCTCGACGACTCTCCTGAAGATTTTGACGTACGTAAGGACTTTTTGCCATACACTTTACTTAAATGAATTAGAAGCAATAATGGTCAGCCATAACCATGTAATATCCATCAACAACAATACTCAAATTGTTGATGGTGCTGTGCTGCACTAGAATTGATTTGTGCATTTTGTATGCCGTCATTTGCTATTTACCTACGAAAACGATTTTGATTTCTGTAACTTTTTTATATTTCTCAACTAATATTAATTCTATTGAGAGGAAGGGGAAAATGTTGTTAAATTATATAAACGCTTTTACGGGTTTTCTTGGTCCTGTGTGATTGATTAGATTAATCGACTTCCTCTTCAGATAACTCAGCAACTTCTGATGATTATTACCATGAAGCTTTGATTTCATGGAGGGGTGACGGAAAGTTCTTTGCATCATTGAGCAAGGTACACTCTAATCCCCTGCATAAGAAGCTTAAAGTTTGGGAACGTGATTCAGGGATGCTCTATTCGGTCTCGGAACCAAAGCCCTTCATGGGAATGGATGTGGACTGGACTCAAACTGGTGCGAAAATTGCTGCAGTATATGATATGAAGAAAGAAAATAAATGTCCCTCCGTAGTGTTATTTGAGAAAAATTGTTTAGAGAGAAGCTCATTTAGTGTTGAAGAAGATATAAATGTGAGCATACAGTATCTCAGGTTCAACTGTAACTCGGATCTTCTCGCTGCTGTTGTCAGGGGTAAAACTTTCGACACCCTAAAAATCTGGTTCTTTAGCAACAACCACTGGTATGTAAAGCATGAAATTCGATATTCAAACGAGGATAAAGTAAATTTCATGTGGGACCCCACGAAACCATTGCAGTTGACTAGTTGGACTCTCGATGGTCGAATCACTACTTACAAATTCGTGTGGGTTACAGCTGTTATGGACAACTCAGTGGCATTTGTCGTCGATGGTTCAAAGGTATTGGTAACTCCCTTGTCTTTATCCCTGATACCACCACCTATGTACTTTCTTAGCTTAGAATTCCCTTGTGCGGTTCGGGAGATGATATTCTCTGACAAAGTTTCCCAGTATCATTTGGCTGCCACTTTATCGGATGGAAGTTTATGTATTGCGGAGCTTCCTTTACTTGATCAGTGGGATGAATTAGAAGGCAACGCATTCAAAGTCGAGCCCTCACGTTGCAGTACAGATTCTGGGTCTCATCTACATCTTGCTTGGTTAGATTCTCGCATGCTTGTTAGTGTGTCTTATCTCAGTAATCACGCCAAGAAATCCCTGCGCAGTGAGGATCTGCATCCGAGTTGTTACTTGCAGGAAATTCAGATAAATTGTTCTGAAGATCGGCTCCCTGGCTGTATTACATCCTCGGGATGGCAATCTGAAATTGTGAATCAGATTAACCTCGAAGGAGTGGTGATCGGTATAGCATCGAACCCTCTAACAAGATATTCTGCATTCGTTCAATTTGATGGTGGGCAAGTATTTGAGTACATGTCGAAGTTGAGTTCTAACAGAGAAATTGGTCTTCAGAGACGCAACAACATGGGTTTCTTGCAATCCTGCCCTGGGATGGGTGCTGCCCATGTTGCTGGCTATGCTCGTGACAAACTGCTCTTTTTGGGTCTCGACGATAATGGGAAGCTCCATCTCGAGAGAAAGATATTGTGTAACAACTGTGGTAGCTTTTCATTTTACTCAAGTTCTAATGATGAGATGGTTACGCACTTGATACTTTCAACTAAGCAGGATCTACTATTTATTGTGGACGTTGATGATATCATCGAAGGCAGTCTAGAACAGAAGTACGATAGTTTTCTTCCCGTGATATCAAAAGGTAAGAAGACTGAGAATGGCAATAATTCCATTAATATATGGGAAAGAGGGGCTCAGATTATTGGTGTCATTAACGGAGATGAGTCTGCTGTCATTCTACAAACCCCTCGGGGAAATCTCGAATGTGTGTACCCTCGGAGATTGGTTCTCGCCTCTATCATCAATTCTTTGGTACAGAGGCGATTTAGAGATGCTTTAGTTTTGGTACGAAGGCACAGGATAGATTTTAACGTCATTGTGGACCATTGTGGTTTTCAGGGCTTCATCGATTCAGCTGCAGATTTCGTCGTGCAGGTTGGAAACTTGAGCCATATAACCGAGTTTGTCTGTGGCATTAAAAACGAGAACGCTATGGAGACGCTGTACAGAAACTACAAGTCCTCGGCAAAGGGAGAGAAAGTTCTAGGGCAGAAAGAACCAAACAGCAGCGATGGTAATGACAAAGTAAATCTTGTCCTAGTGGCTATAGAGAAGGCTCTCAAGGAGAAAATCCCAGAGACGCCCGAAAGAGAGCTCTGCATCTTAACGACATTGGCCAAACGTAAACCCCCGGCGCTCGAGGAGGCGTTGCGGAGAATAAAGGATGTTCGAGAATCTGAGCTTTCTTCTATTGCTGATCCACGCCGAGCTTCTTATCCTTCATCTGAGGAATCTCTGAAACATCTGTTGTGGCTCTCCGATCCCGAGCCTGTCTTTGAAGCTGCATTGGGCCTTTACGATTTGAACTTAGCAGCAATCGTGGCACTGAACTCTCAGAGGGACCCCAAAGAATTCTTGCCATATCTTCAAGAACTTGAGCGCATGCCCAAACTTCTAATGCAGTACAGCATCGACCTAAAGTTGAAGCGCTACGAAAGTGCACTGAGGCACGTCGTTTCAGCCGGTGACCCTCACTATGAGGATTGCCTGAACCTCATGAAGAAAGTCCCAGAACTTTACCCACTGGGCATTCGCTTGATTGGAGATTCTTGCAGGAAAATGCAGATCCTCGAAGCGTGGGGCGATCATCTTACTTCCACAAAGTCTTTCGAGGAAGCTGCTGCCACTTACTTGTGCTGCCTCTGCTACGAAAAGGCTTCGAAAGCTTACCGTGCCTCGGGCAATTGGAAAGGAGTACTCACAGTTTCTGGGCTCATGAAACTCAGCAAGGACAATCTCTTGCAAGATGCACGTGAGCTCTCTGAAGAACTACAGGCGCTCGGTAAGCCAGGCGAAGCTGCAAAGCTGCTTTTGGAGTATTGTGGAGATATCAACGGCGGCGTTAGCCTATTGGTCGATGCAAGGCATTGGGAAGAGGCGTTGAGGATCTGTTTCTTGCACCAAAGGGACGACTTGGTTTTGCTGGTAAAGAATGCTTCGTTAGAGTGTGCAAATGCTCTTATCGGGGAATATAACGAAGGGTCGGAGAAGGTCGGGAAGTACCTGACGAGGTACTTAGCTGTGAGGCAGAGGAGATTGTTATTAGCTGCTACTATCCAATCTGATCAGCAGCAACCTTTGGACGATGAAACCCTTCTCGCAAGCCAGCAGCAATTATAGCGGTATGAGCGCATATACCACAGGGTATGTTTTTTCGCGACATTTTTTTAGGCAATAGCTATTCGGTGAGATTAATGAATAAAATCGCTTAGCTCATCGAACAGAACAAAGAAATTTTCGAATGCGTCGAACGCAACCACCACTTCTACGAAAGGCAGAGGGCGTCAAAGAAACAGAGGCAAAATCAGAGCTGGGAGGTAACCTATAGATACTATTATGTAGTCTTCGTTTTCTTCAGGTTTAACAGAGGCGTGATGATCTTAACACAATGAACAGTCCCGACGAAGAAATGGCTTTAGTAGATCATCTCAAGGGAATGGCTCTCACTGAGGGAGCAAAAACAGAGATCAAAACACTTCTGATTTCTCTCCTAATGCTCGGCGAGGAAGAAATTGCCAGGAAGTTGCAGAGGACTTGCGAGAAATTCCAGCTGTCTCAAATCGCAGCTATTAAGCTGGCCGAGGACGCCATGTCCACCAATTCGATCGACGAGCAGGCGCTGGCTTTGGACCGATACGTACAAAATGCTCGAAGCAATGCGCAGAACTTCGATGCAGTTTTCTTGGCAATTGAAAGTTTTGATGTGATGAAGAAAAGGCGAGTTACATTTCCTGCCTTGTGAGCTCATGGAAAGACTGTATCTCATCGAGCTTATTGTATCTTTGGTAGTTTAATTATTATTTTTATTTTTTTTTAATGATAAAAGTTCCCAACTTTTGTTACCATGCAAGGTCGCGTTTGAACGTCTCGGGTATCCCATATGATTCTTCCCATTCCATTTTTGATAAAAAATTATTTCAATAATTAAACTAATTACACCATTTATATTAAAAAAGACTTCTTAATTTGCGTGCCCACTAATAAGTTTTCTCACTCCGTACCTTAAAAGTGTACTATAATATTAAAATAATGTAGTTTCTTAATTTCCGTGCCCACTAATCTTTGGGAAGAATTAAGTGGGACGGATGAAAGCAGCAGCTATAAAGTTGTTGACTTTAATTCGATTGCTAAATATTTCTATTTTATTTACATCAAAAGTAGGGGTGTAAACGAACCGAGCTGCTCGCGAACAGCTCGGTCAAAGCTTGACTCGAGCTCGGTCAAAATCGAGCTCGAGCCGAGCTCGAGCTGGCTTGTTAATAATCGAGTCGAGCTTCGAGCCTATCATATCTGGGCTCGAGGCTCGTCGAGCTCTTATCGAGCCGATATTTTTAATTTTTAATATATTAAATATTTATATTTTATATTAAATACGTATTTTATTTAATAATATATATCGAACTCGAGCTCGAGCCCGTATTCGAGCTCAAATACCCCGGCTTATCGAGCTTATCGAGCCGAGCTTTCATGTATTTAACCTAGCCGAGCTCGAGCCGAAAATTTTCGAGCTCGAGCCGAAGATTTTCGAGCTCGACCGAGCTCGAGCCGAGCTCGAGCCCAATAAAGCTTAATCAAGCCGAGTTCGAGCTGGGCCATGTTCGGGCTCGGCTCGGCTCGTTTTCACCCCTAATCAAAAGAAATGATTATCGAGTTTCGCGTCGGCTTCCCTTATATATAGACGCACACTTATTTACGTAAATAAATGCATAAAGAGATCAAAACATGCATTTGTTGAGGAAAGAGGGAACACACACTGTATCAATTGAACGTTTAACACTATACAGTTTTCTTCTCGCTTGCCATTAATAGAGAGTCCTGCCTATAGTCAGACTCTTCAACACATCCTATATAAATGATATATTTATATGGTGTGAAAATCATGTTGAGACTTAAGCTTGACAGTCGTGTGATTTACACCAGTTTGAAACTTTTCATTGGCTATTGAATTTTAAATAAGAAGAAATTCAACCCATCTTAGCACGTAGTTTTCCCAAGTGTTCTTCTCTACGTTCACACCATATTTAAAATATGCAAGGAAATTCAGAAGTTTCTCATGCATAGTTAGTAGCAGTCAAAAAGAATGGTCCATCAATGACTACATTAAAATGCCAAAAGCAAAGTCTTTTATTACAATAATAATTGGTCAATTTTCAGGAACGGAAACAAAAAAAATTCAGACTCAAGGAAGAAAATTCGAGTGTGAACATAACATGTGTAACTTAAATCCTTGCTCATTCAAGAATTTCCTGGTCGAGTCTGCGTAAATGAACGATTGACTGGGCTTAGCTTGGTTGGTTAATAAATTTAATTAAAATAATACAAAGACATGCAATTACCTCTCTATGTTCACACAACACATATGCCTACAAATACACATGCATTCTTAATACATTGTTAGAACGTACTTAAATTTGTTCTCTAACACATTGCAAAAAAGACAGAGCATCGAAGGTCGATTCGCAGGAGAGATGACACCCTCTTTTATAGTCGGAAAATCGAAGCGAGTGTCATACTTCTGCGAATCAGCCATTGCATGCTTTCCAATTTTAAAAATATTTGTGGTGAAAAATTAAAATGAAAATTTGAAGACTTAATTAGGCTTGTCATAGTGGTTAGAAAGTTGTCTAGTTTTCCAACCTGTATTTTTTTTTTTTTAAATAACACTATATACATACGATCATTCTCTCGCAACTTTGTTCTCTTATTGATTGTCGGCTTATTTCTTGTTGGCGCGTGGAATGTAAGTAGTCATGAATGCTCAAATGGGCCACTAAATGGGCCTCAAAAGTGGGCCAAATCAATTTCATATATTCATCACCAAACAAAATGATGGGCTTAATGGCCCAATAGAAGATGTATTTTCATTAAGCTGATTTTGCTTATGATATAATATAAGATATACTTTTCGAATAGGCTCTATCTTGCTGATTTGATGATCATTCCAAAAATGATGAGATTTTATGTGAAGAGAAAGGAAATCTAATAAATTTAACGGGCCGAATTTGAAATTTATCGACAGTCAAGTGACTGATGGGTTCCTCATCATTGACTTTTCACCTTCTTGATTTTACCATGTCTTGCTTTTACTTTTACACGCTATATATATAACGTGTAATCTCCTTTCTTACGTTCTCCGTCTCTTCTCCAGGGCGAATTTGCTGGCTGCTACTTCGTTTTGAGACCATTTGAGGCACGATTTCGTCGATTTGAATCTTAATATTTTTTCGTTTTAGTTTAATTATTCAGTGGCAGCTCTATTTTGTGCTGGATTTGTACTTACTTGTGTTTGCCTGCCATTTTTCGAAACCCCAGCTTGAAAAGATTTGGCCTTTTTGTTTTGTTGGGAGTGATTAACTAGGTCTTCGTTTGTTTGTGGTTTCGGTTTATGTACTCGGGCTTTTACCGATTTTTTCTCATTTATATTTACAAAGTTAATTTTATTTTTATGACCTAATCATCTTGAATTTCAGGAATTCTGTTGTCGAAATATAAGATGGGAAGTCATGGAGGTGACCAGACAGCTATACCCAGAAATGGTGCAATTGGGTGTTCGGAAACTACAGTGGAGATAAAGATCAAGACCCTCGATTCTCGAACCTTCACGCTGCGAGTGGATAAATGCGTAAAGTCTCTCTTTTTTTGCATTTATCTGCTTCATTGATTTGGTCGTGATTGTGTATGTGTTTCTATGACCAACTGGTGGTAGGTTTCTCTCATTAAGAAATCTTTAAGAGTGTAAATAGAGATGAGTGATGGCATAGAAGTTAGGTCTAATGATTCTTGATCCGTGCTTCAGCGTCTGAAAATCTTCGAATATTCCTTATTTTTCGTACTTTTTTTATCTTTTCAGTTTCTTAAGCTCGTTGTTCACTGCAGGTGCCTGTCCCCGAGTTGAAGCAACAGATTGCTTCACTAACTGGTGTCTTGACTGAACAACAACGGCTTATATGTCGTGGTAGAGTTCTGAAGGATGACCAACTACTTTCAGCTTATCGTATCCTTTTGTAATTTGTGCACCATAGCTTTAATAGTTACTTCAGTCTCACGCCCTTTGTCCTGAAGCGTACTAAGCAACTGTTTGTATGGTTGCTTTCTACTATGTTCTGAAGTATGAACTAATTGTATTTGTATTCATTTCCTGCAACTGTCTTTTTCTTCTGTAATTCCTTAATATATATGTTTAGAAGTTGAAGATGGTCACACCTTACATCTGGTTGAGAGGCCTCCTTCAATGCACGGGAGCTCGTCAGGTCATCCAGGTCTGATGATTTATAATAGTTAATGAATAGTTTACAAATTGGCGTTTTTCATCTTTTGTGCAAATTGTCTTGAAAGTTAATCTGAAGCATCGTGTGGTTTAATTCATTAATCTAGTTCGAGAATTCTTTTTGTGTGTGTGTGTGCGTGAGTAGCCATTAGATTGATTAATTAAGTCTTCTGAATACAAATCTCTTTTTCTTCAGCAACTACTAATTCGGCACTGGGTAGTGAGCACGACACCGTTGGTAGAACAGGGCCTGAAATGCTGGTTGGGACCTTTAATATATCGGATCAAGGCGATGGATATTTTCCCGATCTGAATCGGGTAAACTAGGTTCTCTCAATATCATTCTAGCTCTAGCTGACATATGCTAAAGTTCTGGATTTTTTCTGTCTTGTAGATTCTTTCCTCTGTTCTTACATCAGTTGGAATGACTAGATTTGGAGGCGAAACTGAAGGATTGGATCTTAACGTAAGTTTTGTTGAGTTCGAATGTACCGTCTTTGATTTTTTGCGAATTTCTACATGACAACGAACATACATATTGATGTATGATGGGAAATTGAATAAAGTATTCTGTTGGACAGCAACTTCCCTTGGAACAGCTCCACACTGCATCAGGTCTCAACGTCAACAGTGCAAGAACTTCTGGCAATCCTGGGGAAAATTTGCAGCCGCCGGTACCTTTTTAATATACTGAAACATGTCAACTCGATCTTAAAAATTTCGATAAAATATTTATAACACAATCTCACTATGCTAGGAACAACATTGAATACTTTGACTATCCTCGTAGAAAGTTGTCATTTTTTCTGTGCCCTCATGATTGTCTCAGTGTCCTTTTAATTCAGCACTATAATTTCTTGCAGGTGATACCGGATTCATTGACTACCTTATCGCAGTACTTGAATCACTTGAGACAAGAGTTTCTTTCCATCGGTGCATAACTTTATCCTTGCTTTACATTTTGAATACTTTACTTTCATCAAACAACTTTTTTTGTCTCTTATTCACCGACTCCACTACTACCCAGCTGAAGGAGAGAGCACAAATTCTCTAAACACAGGTCTTTCTAGGAGAGGTGAACAAAATTCAGATGGTGGGGGACTTTCTTTGGACGGCAGAGGAGCTATTGCACCCGAGTCCTTGGCTGAGGTGATGTCTTCTAGCAGTCAAATGATCCTCGAACAAGCCTCGGAGTGCTTATCGGTATGTAGACAGACCATTAAATTCTATTAATGGAAATCAACGTGGATGCTATATATATATATATATATATATATATATATATATATATTCTAATATATTGAGATTTACAACATGTTCTTTTTGTTACTTAACTCGGCCCTCTTCCTGCAGCAACTTTCTGGGCAACTGAAACGTCATTCAGAGATGACTGATCCGTTAGAGCGATCAAGAATTCAATCTAATGCAATGAGGTCGGGCGCACTTATCCAAAACTTAGGTGCTCTGTTTCTTGAGCTTGGCAGGACAATGATGACCTTGAGAATGGGTCAGACGCCTGTATGTCCATTTGATTTCCACTTCCCTGTCTTAATTTATGTAGCCCAGTTTACAGTCCATGTCCCTTTGCAGTTTATTATTACTTCAAAATATCTTCTGTCTCTACCTATGGTGTCCGAACTAAGTAGTGTTTTCATAACTTGCTACCTACAGGCCGATGCATTGGTGAATGCAGGACCATCTGTTTTTGTCTCTGCAACAGGGCCAAACCCAATCATGGTTCAGGTGGTACTTTATCGAATCATTTTCCTCACTTTTGTCATGGCATATGCATATCATAACTCATATTCCCTGTGTACAACAGCAATTGCCTTTCCATCAAGGATCGAGTTCAGCTTCAGCTCCTTTCAGCAGCGTTCAACATGCGCCTGGGTTTACTGGTGGTTCTGTTGGCTCCCCTTTGCGCCCTAGGAATATCGATATCAGAATAAGAACAGGTTTTTATACCAACCATACCATACGCACTGTTGTTTTCACTTGGATTGTTTGTTGAAAGATTTTTTATTATTGCACAGACCCCTCGTAAAATTTATTTGATGATATGTTGGGGTATGAAAACGAGCATTCATCTACAAAGTTTTATCTCATTTATGTTTTCAGGTTCTGTACTTTCTAGAAGAGAGCCAACTGCTTCACAGCCTCAAACTCAAGTTAACCCAGAGTCGTCCACCACTGTAAATCCTTCTCAGCAGAATGCTCCAAGGCCCGATTCTAATTCTCAGAGCCAAAGACCACAAGTTAGGTCATATTCTCGGGGTTCAATAGGGATTTTATACCCAGTTTTGGCGAGAGTGGAAACTAATCCAGGAAATCCCTTTGGGGTTGTTCAAGCTTCTCAAACATCAGATAGATCACATAATCCCAACGGAGAACAACATGGCATGTCTTCTTCAGAGACACAGCGTCAAAGTGCTGTAGGAAATGGTAATTCTGAATGCATCTTTACCTGCTCCTCATTTGCATGTATGTGATTCGTGCATGATTTGTGAAAACCATTTTACAAAGTCAGCTCATCAAAGAAAGCAACTATAACATTACAATATAACCAAAAAAACGTCTTTTTTCAGGTGATAACAACTTACCCACCAGTGAACGTAATGATCAAGGGTTCTCGTTTCCAATCGAAGGTGGAATTGAGCAGCTATTCAATGAAATGGAGCAATTTTTCAATCATGATGCAAATCCTTCAGGTATAGGTGTCAACCAACGCCATGGTGAAGCTGCACAAGACAATGGTAGTTCTCAGACAACTTCAGAAGCCATCACCGATGAAGGGATACTATTATCTAATGCATTGCGTCAGTTATTGCCGATGCTGTCTGAAAATATTCATACTCAGCCATCTACTGAAGCATCACAGGTAAACAATAAGAACGGTTTCAAAAAACTACTACTTGGTGCCTTATTTAGCTTTTGACCTCTCTATGGACATCACAAGAATTCCCTTACATTGCCCGTATTATTAAAATAAATTGTGACGACATAGTGAGCTCTGTATGTTTGAGGGCTTGTGAACCCTTATACACTCAATTCTCTATGGTACCTTTTTAGGTTGATGACACCACAGATCAAGGAGCATCTTCTTCACATCGCCTCGGTGGCTCTGATTCGCAGCCAAGTCCAAAGCGTCAGAAGGTATGAGTTATTGGTTAATTTTTTCAAGTTCTTTTTCCAGTTTTAAGTATATATATATTATACATGGTGGTGAAACAGTATCCTACTTCTTCGACTTACCTTTTTGATTTGGAGGTGAATCAAATAAACTAAAGCAACACACTATCAGATAGATGTATCTACTATCTTTTCACGCTGGAGTTCCCTTTACGGAGCTCTATGTGAAGTGAACCTTTGAGATTTCGTATGCTCGCATTATAAGCATTTTTTTATTCCTTTTTTGCAGAGGGAGTGAACTTTTTGGTTGCTATGAAGATCTCGGTCTGGGCGAGGGGAGCTGTTTTGCTAGTGAGACTGTTCGTGGTGGCGATCGGTGGTATATGAAAATAGAACCACAGAGTGGACATAAAATGTCTTGTTCAAAATCGACCCTTTTTTTGTTTTCACATCGACTTTCCTTTCTCTTGCTTTTTGGATTCCTTATTGACTTACAGTAAGAGAAGCTCCGATGCAGCGTTTGTTTGATATCCTCTTGGTATTTTTATTTGATCTTGAAACTTTTAAGTTTAAAAGATGACATCTTGGAAATTCCTCATGCAATGAATATATGATATATAGTGCGTATCTCTTCGTTTGCATGGTATACTATTATTGGCAAGCAAACAGTTTAAGTGTTAAGAAAAAAAGCGATATTGAAAATCTCCTGTCAAGCAACAAACCATCAAAATTTCACCAAAGAATCTCAGTTCATAACAGACCTCAGCAATACCTTCCATAACTAATTAAAAGTTTTTTCGTCAAGTTAACGTTCCCCAACGAGAGTATCTATATATATGGCTGGCTATGCTATGCTATGCCGAGTCGTCTCACTCCTTTTACTGGCTAACAATTTATCACATGGTAAAGAAACGATAACGCCTTGATTCGCCAGAAATTTCAGATTCCAAGTTGAAATATACCAAAATGTGGAAACAACAAAGACTGTCAGGAAAAAAAAAAAAAAAAAAGAGGAAGAGGTTCGAGCAAGCGACCACCAACTTATTACAACACTTACCAAAACAGAGCCGTCAAGAAAGCGCCAAAACCAAAAGATGCAGTTTCCTCGTCATTGGACCAACATTTTAAGAACAAACTAGTGATATAAGCTCAGGGCTTGAGCGCCAAGGCTAAGCCAAACTTGGCGCTCTTGTCAATGGACTTTGTGTCCACCTCAGTCGACAGAGTGACGAGCGACTTGGGACGCCATTCGTGCTGAATCAAAGCACTCGCCTTGCCAAAGTTGTTCACACGCGCCTTCACGGTTGTCAAAGGATCCAATGCGTGCTGAGTGCCCACGGTGATGCTGTTCTCATTGCTCGAAAAGCTGTGGGTCACCTCAGCCCCGACGGCGGTGTTGCTCAGTGGGCTCACCACGTGGTAATAGGAAGCACTCAACGAATCACCTTTGTCGTTCCTAAAAACATAAATCGATAGTTCCTTTGATGGTTAGGGTTCGTTAGGTTACATGATATTATGTTATGTAAAGAAGTGGTTTTACGTACAGTGTCAGAGATGCAATGAGATCAGAGTTGGTGAAGCTTGCTCCAAAGTTGTACTTGGAGAAGGCACCTTCCTTGGTGTCGAAGGAGACATCACTTCCCAAAGCAAGTGTGTTGGTGCCCAAAACGCCAGAGAAGTTCACGACTGGATTGGCTGTCAATCCAATGCTTGAGCAGATTCCAGCATAGTCGTGCAAGTATTGGAGTTCCAACTACAAATAATTGACGATGTTATGATCTGATGGAAGTATTAGGCGAAGGTAGTGAAAAGTGATAGCATAGAAATATGTGTAGATCTTCTTACCTTTCCAGACCTTTGATCGGGAACTCGAAAGCTTAAGATAGCCTTCAATCCAGGAGTTGGCTCATCGACAGTGATAGTTGTTAAGAGCTGGAATTTGGGTTGGATAAATCGGTGCATGTCAAGGTTTAATGTAGAGTTCACGAGTTGACAATTGACGTGAGGATTTAATAGAAAAATATATCACGTACATTTGAACTTGTGTCAACTTTAATGTCGGTGGTGATGTTCTTGTTTTTCAACTGTGTATTGACATCAGCCAGGAAAAGGTCTCCTTTCTTTGTCCCTGATGAAGTGAGAGTCTGCATAGAAATGCAGGTACCAAATGAAATCACCGCATGCCTAAATATACAACAAAAGGAGACATAGCAACTTCCAGACTGAACTAAATAGCGTAAGTTCTGAAAGAATATGGATCAAATCAGAAAAATAACGAATGGACAAAACAGTTCCTGTGACGTAAAAAACTGAAGTAGCAGCAAGAAGCCAACTTCCAAGTGTTTAGATCACTCAACACAATACCATGACATGAAAATGCAGCATTTCATGTGCAGTTTCAGCTAGCAATACATGCACATGAAATGCTGATTATACTACCAGGTACCAACCAATTCACATAATCAGAAATTTTATAAAGCAATAATAGTATAAAGCATCAAAAATCCCAAAGCAACTTAAGATGCGCATATTGTCACACTCGCGCATATTGTCACACTCAACAGAACTGAACTCGGCACAAACTTATTTCCAAATTGCGCATACATAACATTGCTGAATTAGCAAAGAGATACAGAAACATAAACCTTCAGCTGTTAAAAGATTACAACATCCATAAGCTACATATTAGCATCAGCGAGAAGACAATTAGGCAAGCAAAAACTACTTGTGACATTCAAAGACGATCACTAACTGTCTCAAACTAGCCATTCACCACCAAGCAACAAAGTCTCAAACACAACACGTTCACAATCCTCGGACAGTTAGAGACTCGTCGCAAAATCGTGAAAATACAGGAGAAGACCATCGTTTAGAAGGAACATCCATTAAACTCGCTTCACCAGTATGACTCTACCGAAAAAACTCAGATCCGCGAAGGATTACGAAACGAAAATATAATTATTATTAGAAACTAAATTCGAGAAACTCACCACTCCAGTAGGCGAGTAGGTGGTGATGGTGAATTTCTGGTCGCTCAGGTAATCCTTGTTCAAAAGATCTAGTCCAAACAAGAAAACAATTGAAGAAAAAAGCAGATTAGCTGAGCTGACAGCTAAATCTTCAAAACATGACCTAGAAACCAAATCAAACGAAACGAAAACACAAACCTCGAGCTCTTTTGCCGATGTCGGAGTAGAGACCAGGACCTTTGCCCATGACTGCTCTAAAATCTGAAATTGGAAGATCGAGGAATAATAGAAAATGCGTACAGGTAGAAAATGCCGAGTGAGCCTCTCGTGTGCAGCAGCAAACAAGAAAAATATACTCAGCAGAATACACCGAAGCCCTAAAGCGTTGTTTCTATTTTGTGGGACTCGTTTTACTGGAATAATCTGAACCGTTGACGTGATGCGTGCGGGTCGAACGGGTGCATCGTAACCGTTAATTTACATGGGCCGCGAAGTAGTGATATCATTTCAATTTTTCATCTCAATATGGCACTACAGTCGATGAGGTTAATAAAAACTATGCCCACATGGCCAGGGGTGGGCATCAAGGCGGGTATCGGATTGTTCGGGTTCGGATAGTTCGGCTTCGGATTGGGATTTTCACTACCCGAACCCTATCCGATCTACGGCGGTACCTGCTTGTCGTGTATATATCGGGGATTGAAAAAATATGACTAAAAATATTAGAATGCAATAAGTATCAAAATATTCATGCTATATATTAAATATCACTTTAATATTTGATGTTTTATTTTCAATAAATATACATATATACCTATTTTTATATGTTTATTTAAATTTTGAGAATATATTTTGAATTTTTAAAATAATTTATGCATTGATAATAAAATATTCCTTGTTAATTACGTAATTAAAATAAGAAATTAATCGAATATTATTAAAAAACTTTAATACCACTCACGTTAGATATTAATATCTAGATATGTAATTATAATTTTTTAATGTTTATGTATAATAACTAATATAGTTTTTTTAAAATAATTTACCGGACCCGAATAACCCGACCGGGTAGTAAATTATTCCCTGATACCCGACCGATTAATAATTATTGGGTATCGGATAACCCGATAAATAACCCGAATTATCAGACCCCAACTACCCGAACCCGAACGCCCATCCCTACACATGGCCACATTATATGTCTTAATTTTGAAATTATAATATGTTTAGTAGATGAAATATAATTTTTTATATATAAGGAAAATAATGATTAGGGGTATAAGTATAATAACTAAAAATTAAGGGGTTAAACGTGATAATTATTTAACTAATAAAATTAGAAATAGAGAAGTTAAATTGTAAATATTTACGGACCAAAATAGCAGTTAATTGCCACTCATCACCCTTAAATTGCAAAAACACATAACAACATTTGTACAAGAAAAGACTTTTTATTTTATTATTGACTATGGAACTATCACTGCTCTCCAATTGAACCGGCCATTGCTTCCCTCGCAAGTCCACACAAACAACAATGAACAAGTGAAATCAACTTTTGGAGTTATCATATGCTTGAACGACTTGAGCAAGAAGATCGATACATAAAATAGAAAACAAAATAATAACAATGTTCAATCCATCAAAACGTAACAAATTTATTAAGAACTCCACAGCCCATCAATCCAAAAAAGAAACGACCCTAATTAGAGAATTGATCCTAGACCACTTAAAACAATAAACAAATTATTACAACCACAGTTTTTCAGTCAATGGCCTACCTGCATCTTCGAGCTTGGCTGAAATTTGCTTATATTTAGACGCTTCATCACAGCATTGAAAAAAATAACACAATTACAAGAGCTTCTTCTGTTTCTCCTTACCGCCCTCGTAAGAAGAAGCTCAGCGTATAGTTCTTCGTCTGGGTGGTTGAGCTGTGATCCTTAATACACATGAACGATCGAGCTCGACCCCAGACTGAGTCGAAAATCGAATCGAACGATCAAATATGGAAACGAAAACAATGACGCAAAGAAGAACGATGCGCTCGTTGATCGTCCTCTTCTTCGCCCTTTCGACCATTTTCCCAAACATCGATGCCAACATGTTCGAAGGGTTCGACGAGTACTGGAAGAACCGTGCGTCCGAGGCATGGAATCGGACACTCGTGTCCTATGAGCCCGAGCCCGAAAAGATCGTGAGCCACCTCAACATGCACGTTCAAAGGTAATACATGCGTAAGATCAATTTCGATTATAGTTGAAGCGACATTGCATTGTTTTTAATAAGGTACTGCATTCTCTCATCGCGCCGAAAATTGCTCACGCCGAGCAATGTGCTTCGCGACTCAACAAAATTACGAACTATTAGAAATGTACGCTTCAACCTAAAATCAATTGACGATAGGTGAAGTCGCCTACGGAGTATCAATTGATTACGAGAGCTCGATTGGCTTGATGTGATGTTAATATAAATCTCAACACGCTGTCTCACGCTTGACATGACTGAAAGCCTAACTTATGGATATAAGAATCGGGTGACAGTGAGTGAGATCGAACCTGCTCTGATACCATATTATGAATCGAGGACTGACCGACGATATGTTAAGTTGCCTCTTGAGTATGTTCATTGATTATGAAAACCCGATTTATTCGTGTGGGATAGATAAAAATCTCAACAAGAACCATTTCGAACGCGCTTAACCGTCAAAATAGGTACCACGATAACCTTCCTCGACAAAATTTCACGTTAGGCATATTATACACAGGAGCTTCAATGAAGTATCGAACGCAACGGCAAGGGGGAGACACCTCCTCGGCAAGGGCGGGTACCACGGTCCATGCAAGGCCACGAATCCCATCGATCGGTGCTGGAGGTGCCAGCCCAACTGGGCCCAGAACCGCTTCAGGCTAGCCGACTGCGTCCTGGGGTTCGGCTACAAGGCCACGGGCGGGAAGAACGGGAAGATCTACGTGGTCACCGACCCCTCGGACAACGACGTCATGAACCCTAAGCCCGGAACCCTAAGGCACGCCGTGATCCAGAAGGAGCCGCTGTGGATCGTTTTCCAGCGAAGCATGCTCATCAGGCTCCAGCAGGAGCTGATCATGGCCGGGGACAAGACGATAGACGGCCGAGGAGTGAGGAGGGTGGAGATCGCCTACGGGGCGGGAATCACAGTGCAATTCGTGAGGAACGTCATCATCCACGGCGTGAGGATCCACCACATCGTGAGGGGGAGCGGAGGGATGATCCGAGACTCTGTGGACCACTACGGGCTCAGGACGCAGAGCGACGGGGACGGGATTTCGATCTTCGGGGCGCAGGACGTGTGGATCGACTACGTCTCGATGACCCACTGCAGCGACGGGCTCATCGATGCCATTATGGGGTCGACTGGGATCACTATTTCCAACAGTCACTTCACAGATCACGATGAGGTGAGTTGATTAGTGTGTCGCTGATTGATTAGCTCGTTCTCGGAACGGATACGAGCGTTTCAGTTCCATTGCACTGCCGCTTTTCTATGTTATACCCAAATCGATCGGTGATCGAATCATTTAACCCTAAATATGGAAGCTCAATATAATCCATTAAACTTGTATACTCACAACTTTGTTATCTCAACCGATGTAGAATTGTGTTTCGCGCCCCCAAAAGAAGTCATAACGCTATGATATCTCTATGATTTATCCAGGCAATGCTTTTTGGCGCGAACGACGCTCATTCGCAGGATTCGAAGATGCAAATCACGGTGGCGTTCAACCACTTCGGAAGGAGGATGATACAGAGGATGCCGAGGTGTAGGTGGGGATATTTCCACGTCGTCAACAACGATTACACCCACTGGCTAATGTACGCCATCGGCGGGAGCAGAAACCCTACGATTATCAGCCAGGGAAATCGATTCGTCGCACCGACGGAGGCTGAGAATCCCTACGCCAAGGAGGTGACGAAGAGGGAATACACGCCGGAATCTGTCTGGAAGCAGTGGACGTGGAGATCTGAGGGAGATATGTTCCTGAGGGGCGCTTTCTTCGTGCAATCGGGCGACCCGAGCTACACGAGCAAACATCCAGAGAAGTACGATAAGATTCAGGCTGCTCCGGCGAGCCACGTGGCGGAGATGACGGCGTTCGCCGGCGTACTAGGGTGTAAGGTAGGGCAACCGTGTTAGACATTAATTTCTGAGCGTCGGTCTTCTTTGTTGTAATCGGTTTTCTTTTCCGTAAAGTATTTGGTACTTTTAAGTCGATGATTCAGTTTTTTGTTGTTCATTTTTTCTTTTAAGGTGCGGATTTATGTTTTTGTGATGTAACTTAGATTATATTGTTTTGATTAACTAAAATCAGAGAGCTTTATCGTAGTTTCGTTATTTTAATCAAGTATATTAAATCTCACATCAGAGATTTCAGCTCCTCGGTGATTCTTGCGGTAATTGTCATTGTTTGTACCCTTCAAAGATCACTCTCATCTTCCTTAATATATAGATGAGAACATCAGGGATACTCTGTTTTTCCTTTCTTTCCCCTGTTTTACTGCGTTTTAGACAGAATGGGAATCGAGCAAAGAGTTGGGCGGTGGTAAGATCAACGGTGTGTATAGCGATGAATCGAAGAAGAATAGTAAGAGGTATAAGAAGTTGAAAAGCTTGCATTTTCACTTGGTATGTGGTTCGCCCTTTTATTATTTCTCTGTCCCATGTTCGTAGTTCCTAAAAATCTGTTGCCTTTTTTCTGATATTGTATGGCTTGGGTTAAGTTTTTCTTCATACAGTACAGTGCTTGCCATAATGTGTTATACTCTGTATGCTGTTATTTGATCTTCTTGTTTGTGGCGGCTTTTGCTTGTACTTGCTTATTGGATGGTTTCTCATGGCTTAAGGGAAAGAGAAAAATCCCAAAGACCTGTGATTTGTTGTTTGCCAGTCTTGCAAGTCATAGGTTTATTAACATTGTCTGAGTTGGCCATCTTAGCTTAGCTGTGGGTAATCACGACTGGAAGTGGTTGGAACTTCGCTGTTAGCTTTTACTATTATTGTAATTAGTTGCTGTTGTGTCTAATCTTCAAACCTGTCATTGTTTAATTGATTTGTTTACTGGAAAAGAAACGCGGTGGTTGAATTGATTATGGAAGGTGTCGGCGGTGGTTCTGAAGGTTGGCCACCACCATTTACTGCATTCTCTTGTACAATTTATGGAAAAGTTTTGATTTTTATCTTGAAGATTCGCATCCAATGTTTGTCTTGGAAATTTAGATGGTAGTGGTCGATATTTAAAGTTCTTCCTGCATTAGATAAGAATTGTAGATTGGATAAAAATTGAATCTTGAAATTCTCGCGTATGTGCCTCTATCGTATTTTCCAAATTATTTATTTCCAAGAACAATCACAGGCAGGGCACACTGACCAACTTTACTTAAAGCGACTGTACAACTATAAGTATAACCCCACTCAAAAACGCTCTCTCTCTAGGGTTTCCTCTCATCTCATCTTCTCTCCCTCGCGCAGCCAACACAAAAAAACGTGGGTTTCTCCCCCATCCTCCATTAATGGAGGTGGGGGAGCCATTCTTTTTCTTTTCTTCAGTGTTTTCCCTTTATTTTTTCTTGATCTTTATATATATTAAAAAAAAAAAAAAATTCCCTGTGGACTGCCGCCTCCCCTGCTCCGCCACCGGCGCTGTGGTCGCGCGTCCTCCACCTTTCCAGCTGGCGCCGCTGCCGTTCACCTCCACCTCCGCCGCCCGCGGTGCCGCTGCTGTGCACCTCCGCGTCCACCTCCGCCGGTGCCGCTGCTGCGCAGATCCACCTCCTCTTCGGGCCTCTGCCATGCCACCTCCATCTCCTCCGCCGGTGCCGCTGCTGCTCACCTCCATCCCCACCTCCGCTGGTGCCGCGCCACCCCGCCGCACTGCCCCTACTCCAGCCTACAGCCGCGCCGCCCCACCGCAACGCAACGCCCTAGCTCCAGCCTCCAACCACAACGCCGGTCGTGCCGTCTCAGCCTCCAGCCACGCCGCAGGCCGCGCCGCCCCATCTCCAGCCTACAGCCACGCTATCCACCGCCGTCTCGCTGTTGCCCGTTTTGAGTTTCCCCTTGTGGGACTTCATCTCTCTCGACCTTTGGTCGTGAGCATTTTCTCCCTTGTGGAGCCTCAGTCCGATGAAGATAAAAATTCAGAAATTGAAGGCCAAGTGAAAATGAAGAGTATCGTAGATTAAGCTTAATAGCTTTTTCTGTTATAGGTTCTTTAGTTCTTGGTCGTAGATTATGAGTTTTTTTTTTCTGTCGGTTTTTGTCCCTTGTGGACCCTTTTCTCTCCTCGTGGGAGTGTTTCTGCCCCTTTGTGGGCTGTGTTGTGCTCGGTTGTGAGCCTTTGTTCTCCCGGTTGGCGATGTACCGGTGAGACCCTTTGGACTATTTAGTCCCTGTATCTTTGTTAATTTATACAAGCTATCGTTTCCGGGAAAAAAAAAAACTATAAGTATAACCCAGCACCACCAGTCCACCACAGCCCACTCGTTCACACACTACACGCTGTACTGTGTGTCCAAATACTCTGTTTTTGTTCTACTCTAACTCAGACGCTTAGAATAGATATAAATAAGAAACAAAAGGTGCGAGTAGAGTGAGCTAAAAAGGTAGCGACTTGAGGTATGGGCCTGTTGCTGGTCTTTTATTCTCATCTTCTCTTTTACTCAATCTCAGTCAAAGTATCTTGGCGAAAGCTCGTTGGTTTGTGGTCTATCCTAATTATCTTGGTCTATCACTTTGTTTACTTTCTGGGTTGTCCAGAGAATGTGTAGCTGCAGGACCTGAAGTTCGGAAGAGGTCAAGAAGACTATTTTGAAAGGTGAAAATGCTAGATCTGAATTGCATTACTGTGAAGCATAGTTCATTTTTTTTTTATTTATTTATCACGCCGTTCTTTTAATTTCTTTGTTTGTGGAATAATGGTTGGGATCTTTATTGGTCTGTACGGTATTGTTGGTTGTGCTTTAGTTTGATGCCTTCATTGCCAGATCTCGGTGATGCTTTGTCTTAAGTTCTGGTAATAAATGCCAATACCTGTTTATAGCTTATGTGGGTCGTCGTGTTCGTGATGTTTTATCCTCTATTTCTCGTCTATCACGCTGTAATTTGTTGGGATTTTGTGAAAAAAAAAGTATCATAATTCGAGTTTTGAAGTAAAGCTGTGTGTGTGAAACTTGGTTTGACTCACTGTTTGTGTGCATTATTAATCATTTCATACAAATTTCAGTCTGACATATCAATCTCTCGTCTCTAGCTGTCTGTGGGCTGACATGGGGAAGTCGGCGGGAAAATGGATCAAGACTGTTCTCTTCGGAAAGAAGCACACAAAAACTAATCTATCAAAAGTAAGAAGTCGGACCCTTCTTGCTTGGTTTCCTAATGTCTTCTTTCCGGACTTCCGTTCTTGCCACTCAATTTCAAACCAAATCACCCGCATTTTTCTGTTGATAATCTTTCTCCATGCGTCTGCATGAATATTTAAAAAGACTAAAGTTTTTAATAATTTTGCGGTAATATGTTTCTGATTGAAAATCTTCAATTACTCATGAAGCACGCTGCATTTGCTGAAAGGACTCCCGTCGAAGCCGTTGTCGAGGATCCATCAGCAAACACTCCATTGATATCAGATCCCATACAGTTTTCCGAGAGAGGCCCACATAGCTTCCAACTTGAGAAGGGACCGTCTCTATCTCCCAGCGATGCAAACACTTTACCACCACTCGAAAACCAAGGCGTGGATTTGCCACTTTACGTGCCTTCCATTCAAGTCAGCAATGCTGAGATGATTAGGCAAGAGCAAGCTGCAATTACTGCCCAAGCAGCATTCAGAGGCTACTTGGTAAATATAGTCTCTTCTTTGCTCTCTCTGTTTTGATGGTAATTATATATGGTATAGTCTAGTCCTTTTGATTTTATTTCAATCGTACGGTTATTTAAGATTTCACACGTAAATTTGCTTGTATTACGGCAATAAAATTCACCAATTCTCTCTAGAACGTATATGCCAACTAGTCAGCATTTTGTTCTTAATATGTTAATCATTGGCTAGTCATTTCCTTCCAAGTTAATGCATTGTTATAAAGTCTTTATAAAAAATTTTTTTACGCAAGGCTCGCCGTGCTTTCCGTGCTCTCAAGGGAATCATAAGGCTTCAAGCTCTTATCCGCGGCCATCTTGTGAGGAGGCAGGCCGTCGCCACTCTGCGCTGCATGCGTGCGATCGTTCAGCTTCAGGCATTGGCTCGTGGCCGAATAGTTAGAATTTCCGAAGGTCATATTGGAGCGCTCGAAATACACAAGCTCCAGGTAAACTACAATTCAGTATTAATGGTTACACTTGGGATTCCCATATGATCGTTATATTTATCTTTCGTCAGGCTGCAAATCCAAGGGACGATGAGCTAAGTTCACTTCTTCGTTTCGAAAAATTGGCAACAAATGCCTTTGTCCTCAAGGTAAAAAAAGCCTGATGAATCTATAGCCATCAATTTCCCGCTTCTCTGTAAGTAATGGTTAGCCTGACTATAAACTATGAATTTGTTTCTTCAGCTTCTAATAGCACTGCCCCATGCAATGCCACTCGCTCTTCAATATGAGATTTCTGAACCAAACTCAGCTTTACAATGGCTTGAGCGTTGGTCTTTGTCCCGTTTTTGGGAACCCTTAGTGCGAGCTAAAAAGAACGCAAAGGCGAGGCCTCAGAGAAAGCAGAGGGACTCGCAGATTGCTGAGGTGGAGCCCATCAAATCGAGAAGAACCATCAGAAAAGTTGCCACTAATGGGGACCAAACTGCGTCGACTTCCTATGAAGCAGATAAAATCAAGCGTAAACTGAGAACTGCTGCGAATGGTAATCAAACAGAGGTAACGCAAGATCAACAGCCACAGACTGAGCTCGAGAGAGTTAAGCGTAATCTGAGAAGAGTTTCAGCAGCGGCAGCGGCGGCGGCGTCTGAAAAGTCTGAGGCATTGCCTAAGAGTGTGGAAGTGGTTTCTGATCTGGAAATGGAAACTTCGAACGTCGCTGTAGTCGATGGGTTTGGTTCGCCTGAAACTCCTCTTGGGACAACGGCGACTGAGGCCATCAATCCATCTTATGAAACTCCTATCGACTTAGAAGAAAATGGCGTGAAGGAAGATGTGTGCAAGGAAGAAGAATCGAGTGGTAAGGAGTATCAGAAAACCCGTAAGAGAAACTCTCTTCCAGCTAATAAGCAAGAGTACGCTGAAAGCATATTGCAGAACGATTCTCCTGCCTTGCCTAGTTATATGGCTGCAACCAAATCCGCTAAGGCCAAGCTTCGTGGCCATGGATCTTCGATGTTCACTGAGGATGGCGGTGATCAGGGCTATAATGTTCGTCGCCATTCGCTTCCTGCCTTGACCAGCGGAAAATTGAGCTCAATGTCGCTGAGGATAGGGAAATCGACGACACAAGCTAATGGGAAGAGAGGAAGCAGGGCTCATCGATCATCGACAACCTCAAGAGATGGTATGAAAATTCTACTTATTAACTCTTTTTTTTATGCTCAAACCGCCTACTCTCTCATTTTTCCTTTGCTTTATGATAAGTGGTTCGATTAACATACGATCTTTTCTTTCTTTGGCAGATAGAGTGCTGCTTCAGCCTGGATGGAGGAGGTGAGAATACGGCGGAGACATCGAATGCTGTTTAGTGTTTGACTTGCTGGTTCTCGTACAAAGTCTTGTTTTATCATGTGGTCGTCGTAGTAGTATTAGTTGATTTCATGTTGTTTGCTTCTTGTCTAAACTGAGAGTGAGTGAGTAGTACCGATGAATGTATAGTCGCCGTACATGAGAATAGCTTCCGTGACTTAGTGTGCTTCCATTCCTTTATTAGACTCGTTACGATGAAAACCAAGACTATGGCTGCCCGTGCATTGTGTTTTTTCGTAACCCTAATTTCGGTCATTGGAGAAGCCAACAGAGATGAGATAAGGGTATTGTACAAACTACAATCACATGTTTCTTGGTCTGAGATTCAGATTATGTTATGTCTGAATTCAATATTAGCAGACTGTGTCAAGCAATTGTTGTAGTAGACTGATGTTATGATTTCATTAATAAAACCACTGACCAAATCTCGGCTGCAAAAAAGTAAAAAGTCGAAAGAACGAAAAAAAAGATGCACGCACAAGAAGAATAAACAAAGCACACTCTGGCGATTCATTCAAGGCCTATTAGCCGCCGCCGCCGGCGATTGGAAAGGCCTGTATGGCGAGCCTTGATAGTGACGGTTAGGCATCGATGGGCTCCTCGTCGTCTGCTTCGTCGAGCCATTCTGCGACCTAACTCCGCCCCTCCCATTGAAACTCCCAGTCCCACCACCACCACCACGGCGGGCGGCGTACAATGCCTGAAAGTACGAAGAAGAAGAAGCCATGTCCTTTAAATCGGGCAAAGGCTCCAAGGCCTCGACCACCTGGCTCATGGCGGGTCGAGCCTTTGCGTCTCGGCTGAGGCAGCGAGCAGCTAGCTGGACGGCCTCGTGGGCCCCCTTGATGCAGAAACGTCCCTCGAGCCGAGGGTCGACAAGGCGGTACAATCTCCTCTTCTCGGCTAAGTACGGGCGGGCCCACTCGACCAGGTTGTGTTCCCCGTTGGGTCGGGTCTTGTCCATGGACCTCCGACCCGTTAGGAGCTCGAGCAGCACCACTCCGAAGCTGTAGACGTCGCTCTTCGCCGTGAGGTGGCCTTTGGGAACGCACAAAGTTTTATGCCAACAAAATGTTAGGACAAGAAAAAGATCAATTTCAGAAGTAACAGTCTATCATTTCTCACCTGTCATTACATATTCGGGGGCGGCGTAGCCATACGTTCCCATCACTCGCGTGGATACGTGTGTCTTGTCTCCCTCGGGCCCATCTTTGGCGAGCCCAAAGTCAGAAAGCTTGGCATTGTAATCCTACGAAATTATACGTTCTTAAAGAGTATGTAAAGATAAGGATAAGGTGGATAAAGTATATAGGCAGCTGTTTATTGCAACGTACGGTGTCTAAAAGGATGTTAGACGTCTTAAAATCTCGATATATGACAGGTCGTTCAGCTTCTTCGTGAAGGAAAGCGAGTCCCTTTGCAGCGTTCAATGCAATCTTCATCCTCAGAGACCAAGGGAGTGGCATCGATCCTAGAAATCGATGGAATATCAAACAAAATTAGTAACCATTTCTTCTCATTCAAAGATTCTGCATAAGCCCACATGCATCTTTGTAATAACTTTTAACAGTTTTTATTGCATGCTGTAAGAAACGGGCAATACGAAGAATACATACTCTTGAACAAGTGATTCTCCAGGCTTCCTCGAGGCATGAACTCATAGACAAGAAGCCTTTGGTCACCCTCTATGCAATACCCAATAAGTTTAACAAGGTGAGGATGGATAAGCTCGCCAAGGTAATCAATCTCGGCCTGCAATGGAAGAACAAAAACCATCGTTTCTTGAACTTCGAAAACAATTCAAATCTTAAAAAATCAATAGCAAAGATTATGATCTTACAAGCCACTCTTTATGACCCTGAAGCCCATCGTGATTCAGCGTCTTAACAGCAACGGTGAGCCCTGTACCAGGTTTGACTGGTGCGCTGCCATTTTCGTTGATCCACCCTTTGAAAACACAGCCAAAGCCACCTTCTCCTAGTAAGCTATCGGGCCTGAAATTCCTCGTGGCAAGTTTTAGTTCGCTGTAAGTGAACTTTCGAAGCTGAGAAGCAATTTTCAACTCCTCGTCTGCTTTGGGAGTCGAGGGTATAGTTTCGGGGTTGCTTGTTGTTGAAGAAGTTACGACAGGTGCGACTGGTTGGTCGTTGCTGCCATCGTTAGTCGATTTGCTTTCAGCTGGTAAAAGTCAGCAAAACATATTATCGAATATATCATATAGCTTGAGCAGAACAAGAATGCTATGTAATAAGATTCCATGTCCAAACCAAAGAAAGGATAGAGATACTTCATGCCAATGCAATTTAAGGGATGGGATCTCAAAGCAACATAAGGAAAGATTTCTTTCCAAGAACGAGCCAAATTCGCTCCTCCCAAGGAAAATATCCATGCTCAAACATACACACTTCAGTTACAATAAAACACCTACTTTTAAGGTTTGACTGAACATTAAAACATGAACTCGTACTTCCAAAGGTTAACCCAGAACAGGAATTTCTTCTTTCCTCAATCATTATCATTCCAAATTGTCACTTAAAATATTTCATCTGCTATAGCTTCAACTTCAAACTGCCATTTGGTAATAAATGAGAACTGCCCAGAATGTTTTTACCAAACCCGTAATAAAACATCACCCTAAAAGCATCAAATCATCGTCGAAAACAGTAAACTTGGAATCTCAAAACAGAAGTTAAACTGCTTACCATACTGTGAGCTCGAGCTAGAACCACTAGCAGAGCTATCAACTTTAGATCTTGCAGACAAGCAGCTTCCGAAAAATCTGAACTTAATCCAACATCGACTCTCACCACTAGTATTTTCACCACCATCGTCATTGAATATCTTTCTCCTAGCTTTTGATTTTGAATGGTCTACATCCATATTGCCCCCACTCTTACTCTGACTACTTACACTCATCTTCCTCCACACCCTTTTTTCACTAAAGCCCAATAAATCAGATAATGAAACGCCAGATGCAAACAAAATTAACTCCTTTATTTCAAAACCTGCCGTTATCCCAATGTTTTAATTTATCCAAACACTTCCTTTTGTTTCGTTTTGTGGGTTGGACTGAGAGAAGGCGTTCGTTTTTCCCTAATAGCTCAAAGATACCAAACTAACCAGAAAAGACAAATGTAGAAAAATAAAAAAGACTGCAAAGATAAGGTTGAAGCTTCAGTAATAAACAAATCAAGACACACTAAGAACAAGCAAAGCCCAGGTGACAAAACTTGCGTGGTAGTTCAAAGATCCAATCTTTCAGATGCTAATTTCGCACCCCATGACAAAAATCTCGAGCTTACTCATAACTATGAATCCCTCAAAAACGTTAGTTAGATAAGTAGCAACATTGTGGCTCCATTAACACATCCCTCCTCCCATTTGACTATAACTTACACATTCAAAATAGGAACAGTAGTAAATCACGCTACTAAAGAATCTGTTTTTTATTCACCTCTTTTTCGAAAAAGAGACAGTGGGACAAGAGCTGTTTTCGAGGCCAAAAACAAAGGTACAAAAGTTACTGTGTGCGTTTGTGTTGTGTGATGATGGGAGAGAGAGAGAGTGAGAAGAAAGAGAAATGTGCGCTTGTGCGTGAAAAGCAGTGAGAAAACTCGAGCGAAGATAATGAAAAAACGATAACGTTTGAAAAATAAAAACAACGAAGACGAATGATGATTGGGTGCGAAGTGGGGCCCACTGATCAAGTCCTCATTTTGATTGGTCAGTGGCACTGTTTTAATCTTCACACGACATGTGAAGTTTAGAGCAGATATCTTTTCCTTTTCCTGGGATTTTCTGCAAATGTAATGTTGTCTGCAGCCTCGTATAGGACGTATAATCTTTCTTGATTTAATATGAGATATTGCTTCAATTTGCTTTTATTTCTCTTTTCCTTGATTTAGATTAAATTCAAATATGTGCAAGAAAGAGGTAACAAATGATTTCTTCTAGTAGTGACTAGTGAGAGAGCTAACCTAAGCTTATCACAAATATTTGCTATTTTTGTTGGTATGGCTATGGTTATGGTTATGGTTATGGTAGTTTCCATTCTACATTCTTTAGGACCGAAGCAATATTTTTATTCAAAATTAATTGAGAAAATGTTGGTAATTTTATGGGCCCAATAGAATGCAGCCCATTAATACCCAATAAATTATTACAAACGTTAGACAAGACATATATAAATGAGTAAACAACAAAAATGGTGCTTGAACTATACCACAGTTTCATTGTTGGTGCTCAAACTTTAAAATGTGCCGTTTTGGTTCTTAAACTTTGCAAAACATGTTATTATTGGTTCCTTGACCTAAGAACAGGTAAAAGAACCAAAAGGGAATATTTTTGCAAAGTTCAGGAACCAAAATGGCACATTTAAAAGTTTAAGTACCAACAATTAGTATTTTTTATATATGCATGATATTGTGTAAAATTAATATAAAATTCATATTTGATTACTATGAGATTTCTTTTTAATTTTTTTTATTTTAAAATGTATCTCAACACAATTACACCGTAATATGTATGCCTCTTGAAAAAATAAAGAAGTTAAAAAACGTGTAAAATTTTTTTTTAATTGTTGTTGGTGTTATTGTAGTGGTATGCCTCGTGAAAAAAAAATCGAAAGAAATTATTGTGGTGATCGAATTTGAATATATTCGATTACTACGAGATTTTAATTTTTTTATTTCAAAAAGTATCTCAACATAATTACACCGTAATTATGTATGCCTCTTGAAAAAAAAGAAGTTAAAAGATATGTAAAAAAATTTAATTGTTGGTGTGATTTTGTTGGTATGCCTCGTGGAAAAAATCGAAAATAATATTGTGGTGATCGAAAATGAATTTTATATTAATTAAATTAAATTCTAATTATTAGTTGCTCAAACTTTTAAGTGTGCCGTTTTGGTTCCTGAACTTTGCAAAACTGTTCCATTTTAGTTCTTTTACCTGTTCTTTAGGTCAAGGAACCAATAATAACAGGTTTTGCAAAGTTTAAGAACCAAAACGGCACATTTTAAAGTTTGAGCACCAACAGTGAAACTGTGGTATAGTTCAAGCACTATTTTGACCGTTTACTCTATATAAATACATTACCATTGGCAAAATTATTTCTTTGGGAAAAAAAATCGACTATGATAGCCGAATATCCTATATATAAATGCAAAATAAAACATTTCGTGAATTAACAAAGAATGGGTGGTCAATTAGCAGCCCTAACCATAACCAACAATGTAATGTAACAAACCGACATGATTAATTATTAAATATTATCTGTACTTTTATATAATTGGTGAGGGCTAAAATCCGCCACATTTAGTCTGTCAAGTTATTTTCAATTTAATCCATCTATTTATTTTCTAATTACTCTAATAATTTTCGTATCACTTATAATTTTTTTATTTATTGTATTTATGTCCCTACAAATTATTTTCTTTTTATATATTTAAAAAATTATATTTCATCTTAAATTTTAAATATTATATAATTAAATTTAATTATATTTTAAGCACATGTACTAGTGTAAGCCATAATAGTTGTGTAGGCCGTTTCGGATTAAGACACTATTTAAATCAGAAAGCAATGTCGCTATCTCTCCCCTGATAAGATGTTAAATCAACAGAATGATATGAATGTAATGTAAGCCATGTAAGAATTTGCGTGTTCTTAAGCATAAGAGATGATCATAGTTAAGGAATCAAATTCGAATTATGAATCTGCAATAAATGTCCTAATTATTACAGTACATCACTAAGCACGCAATCATTAATATACCCCTAACAGTTCCAACATTGTTAAGCACAGAAAAAAGACAATCGAGGTTACTTTATAGTATTACTATAATAGTACCAAGAATTTAATAAACAATTAAACTAAGCTCCTAATTATATCAGCCTCGGGGCTATTAGAATCAATAGTGTATAATAGCTGCGAAAGCCTTTGGCTGAGATCGTCGACCTCTTTGTGCAAATCTTTTATGTAGTTGCAAGTCTCATGAAGCACCTCATTTGCCGATTTCTGCAAAATTACTTTAGTTGTCAGTGCAACATTTCATATTTTAATCGTTTATCAAAAATATATTCAGAATTTTTACATAACATATAAGTAAATATACCTTGTTTGGACGCCTGGTGTTACGAATTTCTGGGAGTAGTTGGTGCAATTTGGAGATAAGATCAATAATTTGATCGTCACTTATTCTTGAAGTTCCACTCGATTGTCTTGACCTTCTTGCAGACATTTTTTTTCCTTAAAAATGCATATAACTTCACAAGGTTACTAAAATAAAACGTTAATGTTCTAACTAATTTATGTAATGTGATATTTTAATTAGTACAAGAAAGCAGGGAGAAAGGTGGTTTTGAATGTTGATACAGCAAAACAAAAAAGGAAGGAAGACGGAGAAGAAGACTTGGGTTGGTAGCTGTACAATAACAATAAATTATATGCTGGACATGTTAAATAAGTATATAATAGTGGTGATCGAAAATCAAAAGAGGAAAACGAAATGTCGTGAGAAAGTCGCAAAGTATCAAGGACCACAATAAACATTTAAGATAAATAATCTACACTATTATATAATTAAATAATTGGTGTGATCTGTAAGTTATTTTCAATTTAGTCCATCTATTTATTTTCTAATTACCCTAATAATTTTTGTATCACTTCTAGTTTTTTTTATTTATTGTACTTATGTCCTTACAAATAATTTTTTTTTATATATTTAAAAATTGTACGTCATCTTAAATACTAAATATTACAAATGTAAAAATTTAAAATAATAATTACTCCCTCCGTCCCATGAGTTTTATCACATTTCTTGGTGGGCACGGATATTAAGGTGACATTATTATAATAATATAGTACAATGAAAAGGTAAAAAAGGTGTATATTTTGATACGTCTTTTAAGAATATTTAATATTATTATATTGATTATTTGTGATAACTTTTTACCCAAAAAGGAAATGTGATAAAGTTAGTGGGACGTCCGAAATGGAAAAATGTGATAAAATTAGCGGGACGGAGGGAGTATATTTTAATCACTCTTCAATCCTGGTTTTGACATACTTTCTCCATTCCACTTATTTCAATCCATCTTTCTATTTCGAGCGTCCCACATAATTCTTTCTATTTCTACTTTTGGTAGAAACTTATCCCAATAATTAAACTAATTACACCATTTATGTTTTAAAAAAGGCTTCCTAATTTGCGTGCCCACTAATTAGTTTTCTCTCTCAATTTCTTAAAAATGTATTATAATATTAAAAAAATGTGATTTCTTAATCTACGTGTCCACTAATTTTTTGAAAGTATTAGGACTATTAACTTATATAATTTGAGGTAGAATGTGGTCGGGTTAAAACTTAAATATCTCAAGTTGGCGTTAAATATTACTCCCTCCGTCCCGGTAATATATGGACATTTGGGATTGAGTTCGGTTTTTAAGAAATATAATATTTTAATAGTATAGAGGAAGATAAATGTATGTGTGTGGCACGTCTTTTAAGAATATTTAATGCTATTATATTGATTGTGTGTGATAGTTTTTTACTAAATATGTAAATGTATAAAAAATAATGGGACGCCCAATTTGGTAAAATGCACAAAAGTTACCGGGAAGGAGTTAGTATATTTTTTCTAGTGTGACTTTGATTGTACTTAGAGATTGGGGCCCAGCCCATCATGTGCATGTCTCAATATACAAAGATCTATGGCGACTTTTTGCTTATTGATCGAAAATACTCAGCGCCACTTGACAGTTGCTACTTTCAAATAATTATATTACCCAAATAATTTTAGAAAATTGCAACGGGGCTACAAGGGTGGTGGTTGATGGCGTCGACATTGGTATTATTTGTGGAAGATTCGTATAAGAGGAAGATGATTAGAGAAAGAAACCGAAATTGGCCTCTTAGTGGGCTGAATATTTATTGGGCTATATTTTAAAAATATGAAATAATAAGGCCCATTCCAATTAAATTTCAAAATCCATTAATATTAGAAAGTTTGATTATTCGAGTCAACTTTAACTTAAAGAAACAGAATTAAATCTTATTAATAATGTTAATTTTAATATAAATTATTCTTTTATTATGTAAAAAATAATATTTATTTACAGTTATTTCTCTCCATAGTATTTACCTTCTATTTAATATTTCATGATAAATATTCATAAATAATATTACCAATAATCTTATGTCAAAAAGATTAAGTAATCTAATCATGATTTTAGTGCAATTTAAATTAGTAGTAAGAAGACGCGTGTTTAAATTTTTTCATTATGAATCATGATAAATAATTTGAATTTTAATTTTATTGAACCAAAATATGTTCAGTTACATTATACATATTATTTCATATATAAAACACACATTTTATGAAAAGGTCATTTTGCAAGCATTCCTCGACTCTTTTAAGTTATAATTTATGGTTATGTAACTATTGTAATGTGCTATTCCTTCTTATGTATGTAACATATGTTATGAAAAACGTATATAAGACACGTTGAGATTTACAAAGAGCTCGTTGTTTTTACTATTTTGTTTACAAAGTTATAACTTATAAGATTATTATTGATTATAATATAGAATTAATTTGCATCTATGTAATAAACATCTATGCAAAACGTATATAAGACATGTTGAAGATTTGACCACGGACTAGACACTGTTTATTATTGTTTTTTAAATTTATTCTTCGATTCCTAAGTTACAATGTCTCATTTTGTCATTGATAACAATATGTAATAAATATGTTAAAAATTGACGGAAAATATTTTAGCGATTACACGAAGAACTAGACGTTTGTTATGATTTCAACGTATACTTTGATCTAAATTTATTGTTTCTTCGTTAATTACAATATGCAATTTTCAGGTATATAATAAACATATTCTGTAGAACGTATATAAGAAATCTTTACGATTTACCACGGACCTAACCTTCGTATTATTTTGTTCATTTTCGACCCCACAAGTTACAACTTCTGTTTCCGTCGCTGAACACAAATAAAATACAAATCTTATATAATGAAATGTAGGTTTCTTTTGATGTCGCCACGTGCCCCCTTAAATTATTATAAAACATATATTATAACATTATTACAAAACCACCCACAATTGAAAATTATAAATACCTGAGTGTCGTACGCCTCTTTCTACAGTTCTTAGAGCAGTTTTTTTTTCCGAAACCATCATAAAGCGAATCATCTTCAATGGAGGTTCCTGAGGACAATGAAGCAGTGATCATCGAAGAAGAAGCTGCGGAAGTGGTCGTTGTAGAAGTTGCTGAGTCAAACCATGTTGTGATTGCATTTGAAGATCCACTGGCTGAGCTGATTAAATTTCTCTCGACGGCAACTGTCTTAGTTCGAAACCTTCTCCATATGATTCGATTACCTCAAGAGATAAGAGGCAACCAGGAGTTTCATCCAAGCGGCAAGCAACATCTACCATGCTATATGCAAAGCCTGGCAGTTCTAGAGCGCTCTCCAGGTTTTTGAATTAATTTGCATCTATGTAATAAACATCTATGCAAAACGTATATAAGACATTTGAAGATTTGACCACGGACTAGACAATGCTTATTATTATTTTTTAAATTTATTCTTCGATTCCTAAGTTACAATGTATCATTTTGTCATTGATAACAATATGTAATAAATATGTTAAAAATTGACGGAAAAATATTTTAGCGATTATACGAAGAACTAGACGTTTGTTATAATTTCAACGTATACTTTGATCTTAATTTATTGTTTCTTCATTAATTACAATATGCAATTTTCAGGTATATAATAAACATATTCTGTGAAACGTATATAAGAAATCTTTACGATTTACCACGGACCTAATCTTTCGTATTATTTTGTTCATTTTCGACCCCACAAGTTACAACTTCTGTTTCCGTCGCTGAACACAAATAAAATACAAATCTTATATATAATGAAATGTAGGTTTCTTTTGATGTCGCCACGTGCCCCCTTAAATTATTATAAAACATATATTATAACATTATTACGAAACCACCCACAATTGAAAATTATAAATATATGAGTGTCGTACGTCTCTTTCTACCAGTTCTTAGAGCAGTTTTTTTTCCGAAACCATCATAAAGCGAATCATCTTCAATGGAGGTTCCTGAGGACAATGAAGCAGTGATCATTGAAGAAGAAGCTGCGGAAGTGGTCGTTGTAGAAGTTGCTGAGCCAACCATGTTGTGATTGCATTTGAAGATCCACTGGCTGTGCTGATTAAATTTCTCTCGACGGCAACTGTCTTAGTTCGAAACCTTCTCCATATGATTCGATTACCTCAAGAGATAAGAGGCAACCAGGAATTTCATCCAAGCGGCAAGCAACATCTACCATGCTAAATGCAAAGCCTGTCCGTTCTAGAGCGCTCTCTAGGTTTTTGAATTAATTTGCATCTATGTGATAAACATCTATGCAAAACGTATATAAGACATTTTGAAGATTTGACCACGGACTAGACAATGCTTATTATTGTTTTTTAAATTTATTCTTCGATTCCTAAGTTACAATGTATCATTTTGTCATTGATAACAATATGTAATAAATATGTTAAAAATTGACGGAAAAATATTTTAGCGTATTACACGAAGAACTAGACGTTTGTTATGATTTCAACGTATACTTTGATCTTAATTTATTGTTTCTTCATTAATTACAATATGCAATTTTCAGGTATATAATAAACATATTCTGTAAAACATATATAAGAAATCTTTACAATTTACGACGGACCTTATCTTTCGTATTATTTTGTTCATTTTCGACCCCCCAAGTTACAACTTCTGTTTCCGTCGCTGAACACAAATAAAATACAAATCTTATATATAATGAAATGTAGGTTTTCTTCTGATGTCGCCACGTGCCCCCTAAATTATTATAAAACATATATTATAACAATATTACAAAACCACCCACAATTGAAAATTATAAATACCTGAGTGTCGTACGCCTCTTTCTACCAGTTCTTAGAGCAGTTTTTTTTTTTCGAAACCATCATAAAGCGAATCATCTTCAGTGGAGGTTCCTGAGGACAATGAAGCAGTGATCATTGAAGAAGAAGCTGCGGAAGTGGTCGTTGTAGAAGTTGCTGAGCCAAACCATGTTGTGATTGCATTTGAAGATCCACTGGCTGAGCTGATTAAATTTCTCTCGACGGCAACTGTCTTAGTTCGAAACCTTCTCCATATGATTCGATTACCTCAAGAGATAAGAGGCAACCAGGAGTTTCATCCAAGCGGCAAGCAACATCTACCATGCTATATGCAAAGCCTGGCAGTTCTAGAGCGCTCTCCAGGTTTTTGAAATTTTTGCTGAGTGTAATGTTCCTGATGCTCGTAGAGTATAGAAATTGTTAATCTGAGATCAGTAATAGAAATGTAATGGCTCTAATTGTTGTTCGTGAATAAGACACATTTTCGCTCATGTAATCAGCGTGCAGTTGTAAGAAAAATGATCCTTTCAATTCGAGCTTCTATTAGTGAGAACGATCAATTTTTTAGGCATCGTAATATGGCGAAGCTCATGTTCGTTCACATGCTTGGTTACCCTACCCATTTTGGTCAAATGAATGCCTTAAGTTAATCCCGTCGTCGGGATTTCCAGAAAAGAGGATATGATATCTTGGTCTTATGTTGCTTCTTGAAAAATTTTCGGAAAAGAGGATATGCTATTTTGGTCAAATGGAATTCCTTAACTTAGAAAATTACAACACAAATAAAATACAAATTATTAAAAAAATAAGTGTTATGTCATGCAAAAGAATGATGATCAGCCCGTGAAATAGTTAATGAAATCTGTCGATACAGCTCAAAACATAAATTTAAAATAGGCTTAAAATGTTTCACCAAAGTATAGTCCCCTCAATTAATTGTTTTCCTCCTCATTATAGACAATGGCACGAGGGAGTCACGTGCATTCCCCACCAACCAATACCTGACACGTGGTACTGTTGTAAGGGAAAGCGATCTTTCTTAAAGACAAGGCAATGTCGAGACCCCTCCCACTCAGTCACATGCCATGAAAAGCATCAACATTTAACATGTAATTATGTCCCCGTAAAATTACATTTATTGTCCTATAATTATCCCTAATGTTATTTTTTCAAGGATTATTTAAGTGGGACCGTGGAATATCTGATATACATTGGGCTGAGCCCACTTAAAGCCCAACTTTTGGCCCACATCGCGCAAGTGTTCAATTTTCACAGGCACGCGGCATCGTTATCCACTTTCAGGAGCTCTCTCTGTGTTCTTTGATGATTCTTCTTCTCTCTACTGAAAGTTGAAAATGCAAGCGATTGTAATAGCTCATGCTAGGTCTCTGCCCAAACCACGCAACTGTTGTGTGAATCATCCGTCTCTAGGCCGACGCAAGCTATGCTGCCACATCGTTTCGCGCGTTCCTATTCACTCCTCTTCACTTTCGTGGTACTATGAAGCTTTACTGTATTTTTAGTATGAAATTTTGTTCTCTGGCTGAAATTTGATCGGTTTGCGTTGATTTTGTTCGCAGGGGAGAGTCGAAAGACGAGATTGATCGCGCTTTGGAGCAGGAGAAGAAGTACACGTCGACCACGCGTCGAACGTTGTTTGCGAACTTTCTGGTGTCTGCGTGCTTCTTTTATCTTCTTCCTACAAGGTACTTGGCAGGTGTGACAATTTTCGCAGCTATTTTAGATGATCCGATGAATAATTTTGCTCTGTTTTACCCTAGAGTTTGAGTGTTCGAGTGTTTTTACTTTGGCATGAAAAAGTAATAGCCATATTTCATCACAGCTTATGCATTAGGAGATCCATCGGTGACAGTTGAACAGGTCACTCCTCCAGTTTTGGCTGCTGGGATTCTTTTCCCATCCGAGGTCATTCCCAAGCCTTTGATAACTTTATCCTTCATGTCTCGAATTTCAGATTGTTTATTTTGTTAAGTCTTTGACGTGCGTCTACTTCTTGGCAGGAAAGAATCGTTAATCTTTTCGAGAAGAATACGTATTCGGTGGTCAACATATTCGATGTTACATTGCGGCCCCAACTTAATATTTCAGGTGCAGTAGAGGTAACAATCTTCATGTTCATTTCTTGTTTTATATTTCCCCATTACTTTACGTTTTGATTGAGGCTTCCGCTTCGTTCTCTCTTGAAAGAGTGACTGAGTAAACTGCTATCAAATATAGATTCCTGAAGGAAATGGATCGGGAGTAGTATGGGATGACCAAGGTCACATTGTCACAAATTACCATGGTAACCTATGTCACAAAGTGTAATTAAAATATTGAAGTTGTTAAATGGCTAACATGTTACCTTTTCAGTTATTGGTAGTTCTCTCTCACGGAAACCTAGTAGCGGCCAAGTTGTTGCCCGTGTTAATATATTAGCGTCCGAAGGGTGAGAAACGACACATTGGCCCTTTTTCGAAAACTGATGTTTCTGTGTGTGATTCCTTTTTAGTCTTACTTTTTTTCTTGTATTTTCAATCATGTAGGATACAGAAGAGTTTTGAGGGTAAGTTAGTTGGTGCAGATCGTGCAAAAGACCTTGCCGTTTTGAAGGTTGCTCATGCACTATTCTGTCTTTGCATCAATCAGTTACAGAAAACCACAAGTTTGCCCAGGCAGTTCAATTGACTGATACGTTTCTTCTCAGCTTGAAGCACCTAAAGAACTCTTGAGACCAATCAAGGTTGGTTCATCTTCGTCGCTGAAAGTCGGCCAACAGTGCCTAGCAATTGGAAATCCATTTGGGTTCGACCACACGCTCACGGTCGGGGTCATTAGTGGTCTCAACAGAGACATAAATAGCCAAACTGGCATTACTATAGGCGGAGGTATCCAAACCGATGCTTCCATCAATCCCGGGAACAGGTTTTATTCTTAAATGTTTCCTTGTCCTTTTGAGCCCCGTCTTTAAGAAACTTCGCAATTTAGGCATTAATTTTCACCCATTATTCTCAGTGGAGGTCCTTTGTTGGATTCCAAAGGCAAACTGATCGGAATCAACACTGCTATATTCACTCAGACAGGTGAGATCTCCTACTTCATATTGCTGTTATCATATTTGCAAATACTTGCTTATAGTAAAGGAAAATTCTAAAGTTCGACGATTACATCACACTTTCTATGACACATTCTTAGGAACCTCGGCTGGTGTTGGATTTGCGATTCCTTCATCGACTGTGTCAAGGATTGTGCCACAGCTAATCCAATTTGGCAAAGTATTTTTTTTTTTTTCCTTTCTAGCTCTGTAATATATTCTGGCGTCTGTATGTCTCCTGGGAATGGCATAAGTAAGCGCCAATTTGTTCTCACAGGTTGTTAGAGCTGGTTTAAATGTCGAAGTGGCCCCCGATCTCATTGCCACTCAACTCAATGTTCGAAATGGAGCCTTGATATTACAGGTAAAAGTAACACATTCATAGTGTGCAGCACAATCATGCATTCTCTGTCTTCTGACTGTTTTACATGCTATTAGATGCCCAGCGATGGCATAGCAGCTAAATCTGGGCTTAAACCTACCGCAAGGGGTTTTGCTGGTAACATTGTACTCGGAGATATAATCACAGCCGTCGATGGAAAACTCGTGAGCCCTCTTCCTGACTTCGCTTTTACCCGATCTTTTTGTCAATTTAGACTAAATGGAGCATGCTAGCTGTAACTGGTCGAGGGATTTTTCTTTTTTCTTATCATTTTTTTTGGTCAGGTAAAAAGCAGGGCGGAGTTATTCAAAGTGTTGGATGAGTATAACATCGGAGACGAGGTGGTTTTAAGGATCAAGAGAGGTAATGAAACCTTGGAAATTCCCATTGTTTTAGAGGAAACGAAGTCGAAATAATTAGACTGACTCTTTGCTGAAGATTGTAGAGTGCTACCGTTATATATCTGTAAGAAAATAATCTATTGGGGCCGCCTTAATTAATTTTTTCTGTGTAGTACTAATTTTTTCTATTCGAAATGATATTTCTTCCTAATGAGATGGATGGTCTATAAGCTGCATGTGGGTTCGGTCAATCCAAATGCTACAAAAAAGCTTTGTTGGTAAATAGTTCTTTGATTGCAGAAAATGTATATGTAACAAATATGTAGTATTTAATTATCACGAGGCAAAAGAACGAAAACAAAAGACAGATACATATGGTTTAGGTCTGGTCTATAATTAGATATAATGGATGTGTTTGTGTTTGCTTTGTATATAGGGCTTGTACATGTGCATCATAGACATGGGTCCATTTTGTGTTCAACTTGAAAAAAATTTCGTTCAATTATGTGACTTTTATCTATCCCTTTGAATATATATGTATATAATATATAGGCCAGAAAAGGAATTACCAATCTTAAGACGCATAGTGATTATATCCAATCATATCAAGGAACAAACAGCTAATCTCTCTAAGATAATGCAAAATGGCCAAACACCTCACCAAGAGGACGACGTTGGGCTAACCGCTGATAAGAGTCATTATATGTTCATTTTCACAAAGCATAACAATATTAGGGGGGTTTGCATATATATACATTTATTTTGAATTGAAAGAAGATGAGAATATAACGTTTTAAATTTATTTTGCAATCTCTATTAAAGCCATCAAAACTACGTAGGTCGTACGTCCGCTTATTTATATACAGAAAGCTTATATCCTCCGTCCTCGTGCTACCGTAGTAAGCGCTTATTATGATTATAAATAAAAGCCTCTTAGTGTTAGGGTTTTTTCCTTCGTGCACCACCAATCCTCTTCGCATCTCTTCCTCGAAAATCTATCTCAGCTTCTTCCCATAATATTAGCTTTAAATAATAACTCTCCAACAGCCTCCACTTAATTAAATACATCATCGTAATAACAATCACGCCAAGTAGCCTTCTTGATGAAGCGAACACAAACAACAACAACGTCAGACGACGTCGTTTGCCGTCACTCGACTCGAAACTCATCTTCTGCGGCGAGGTACGGTACGGCGAGTGTCAGATTAATCAGGCGGCTGACGTGGGTGGACACGCCGTCTACGGATGACGAACGGCGCCGGCGAGGAAATGGACCACCGAGCAGGCGAGGACGTGCGCCGTGTGGGTGCCACCGTAGCGTCCGTAGGAGAGAAATAGTCGAGACAAACGTCGCATGTTGAATTTTAATATCGTGTAAGTACATATATGTAATGTGTAAGTATTTGCTTTGTGGGTCGTGCTTTTATGCCTTTGATTATATTATTTTTAGCTAACGAGTAAAGCTTGCGCGTGGTTATTATTGATTTAATTGTAAGTATCTGATTAATCACCTGGTTTGGTAATTTGTTAATGAATACTTAACCACTCATTTAAATACGCGCGTGTGTGGAAGCACCATGACTGTCGTGTGATGACGTGGAAGCGTGTCTACTAGGTCTTTGAGGAGGGGAATAACCTATAGGTTTAGATATACGTTAAGGTGTCCACACAATAACGCACTCATAATACTGCCACATCAGTTTTTCACTATATTTTTCTATATTTATTCTATAACACTTTTATTCTACTTTTTCCACAATAATAACAATACTATAACACGGACCCACAACTATAAATAAATAATTTCTTTTTTTTTTCTCCATCATTCTCTCTCCTCCATAATACTATAATATTCCTATAACACAGTGTCATAAATATGACACAGTGTCATGCTCATGACACATCCACAAAGGTGGTGTGTCATATAAAGTGCCAAATAAGCACATATGACACACATATAAACCACCATTGTGGTTACCCTAATTTATGTGTTGTAGTTTGTATATGTCAAATCCTAGACAAATAAAAAGATAATAATCTTATGATAAAAAATTATCTACTTCCTCGGTCCCAAACTGTTTTGGACATTTGGGGTATGATACGGTTTTTAAAAAATTGAATATTTTAATAATATTGTACAATTAAAAGGTGAAAAAATGTATATTTTGACACGTCTTTTAAGAATATTTAATAGTATTATATTGATTGTTTGTGGTAGTTTTTTGCTATAAAAGTAAATGTCCAAAACGATTTGGGACGTCCGATATAGTAAAATGTCCAAAACGGTTTGGGACGGAGGTAGTATCATTTTATTATGTGAAAAACTAAACGTAGGCTAAGCATATTCATGTGCTATATAATTCATATTTGAAGAATTAATTTTGAATGAAATTTTAATTATCGAATTATTTATGTGCTATATACATAAAGGAAAAAATGGTTTTGTATGTAATTAGAATAATTTAAAAATACAAAGGTTAAATTGTCATTACAGATGATATACCCAATTCATTGATATGTAGTAGATAAATTTGGTTGTGTGCAATTATAAACAATATAGATTTGCATCAACTTCTTTACCTAAATATTTAATTTTAAAAATACTAGGGACCAAGATAAAAGCGAAATAAAGTGAAGTGTTCTTCACGATTAATAGGGAGGGGGTGGTCCTATTCAAATTGAACTTTTATTACATTAATATTCTTATGCACTATATAAATCAAATTTTGAAGGACTTTTTACTTTCACCCAAAGTATAGACATTGGACTATGGATTTTACCACACACTTTGGGATGCAATTAATCTTGTTTGGTGAGAATGTCCCACTTTCCATCCAATAGTCAAAAGTCACATCTTATTTTATATTGATGTTTATTATTCACGTATTAGATAGGTGACAACTTATATTAGATTTCCCACCCACTATTCTTTTTCATCCACTAGAATTCTAAGTTCGAATTCGAAATAAATGGAAAACCTCACTTGGCAGATGACCTAATATATTTCCTACCTAGCAATGGCATGGAATAATGCCAAACAAAATTTTGACTTAGAAAATGATTAATCATGGTTACGAAAATTAAGTTAGTGTGATCTAAAAATCCTAATGAATAACTTGAACTTTTTCTTTTACCGGTCAACATTAACTCAATTTATAGTTAAGTATTAATTTGGGTAACTCGATAATGTCCTTTAGGTCTATTAATTAAAGCAATAAAAGCCAGAATTGCCTTCGTGACCTAAACCTATTACCTAAGCCTGAGATAGTCAATGGTTCTGATATTTTCTTTATTTGGCAGTCACTTAACCGTAGTGTGAAGAAACAATCATATAGCTAAAGGAGCATTTGCAATAAATGGCGAACCATGTGATTTAAGGCTGCAAGCAAATGGAGTAGTAAATACACTACACACACAAACCCACACAATTATACAACTTTAAATAATTAAATAAAATACACTACCAAAATTAATGAAAGTAAGGTTGGTCGTTGAATTATATTATTGAGATCATCAATATGTACTATCTCACCCTACAAGAAAAAATAAATAAAAATACTTCTTTTCTATCTCGTTTCTTCAAATCAACACCTACAATAATGTGATAAATTAATATTAGAACCTCTTTGGTGATCATGCAATTTCTCTATTTCTAGGGGGTGCTTGTTTTATGGGATGATCCTCCAAAACATCACCGTGGTCTTCACATCACCTCCTTATCACTGTATTTGTTTTTCGTAGGTGATGAGCCATCATCGTAATGAAGGATCACCTAGGTGATCAAATTGGGGTGATATTTCAACTTTTGGATCACCCAAAAAAGCTAGGTGCTCCAACACTACGGTGATGAGGTGATATTTGAAATTTTTATTTGGACAATATTACCCATGATATTTTAATATATTCCTTATATAACCTTATTCATATTTATATAACTAACTATTTTAAATCTTAAAAACATATGTAATAATTAAAAATATAAATATAATATTGATATTATGTAATACTTACAATTAATGCTTAAATAAAATTTTAAACTCGATACTAAGACATTGATCATTACTACCTAAAATATCATCTCAACATAAACATATTAAATCACATTACTTATATGATATACGTAGGGTTAAATATGTCATTTATGCAATATCACGCCAGAAATCACCGTGATTAATCAAACACAATATTTCACTATCACCTTGATATGCAAAATGAAATATCATCCCAAAACAAACAAAACGCTGCTATATCACCTTGATCCACATCACGGTGATACTTACATTACGGTGATGCGAGTATCACCGTGAGGCTGGCTCATCATAAGCAAAGATCCCCCTAATGTCTTCGTTACGTGGTATGAAATAATGTAATTAGGCTTGGGAATGTGCTAATAATATTATATAATTGGCCTCAGATTTAAGTAAAAAGTACAACTTTCTGCTGCTACAATCTCAGACAAACCAACCCCTCTGCTTCCTTTCTTACATCACATTCATGCATTATGCAGTTGTGCTATTACCAATAAAAATGAAATCTTGATACTGAATAAAAGAAGATATATAGCGAGCTGATCAAGGTATTTATTTAAGTATATATTTGCCTTAACATTATATATTTTCCTGAAAAATAAGCAGCAGATAAGAAGATGATGATCGGTTAACGACTAAACGCTAATCGGCATTGGAGAAACAACAGAGAGAAATAAAACCATATTAAGAAAAGAAACTAACAAATCCAAGAACCAAATATGAGATTAATTAAGCTCACCAAAATCCACCTTTTTCCCTCGATAAGCTATCTAAAATCTGATTAATAGGGATTTCTAACAGCATGATCCACCAGTTAATAATCCAACGCCACGCTCAGATCTACTACTGCTAACCTCAACTCCATCTTCATTATTAGTTAGCTTCTAGAAGATCATGGACTTCCTTAATTTCTTGACCATTGGCGTTCTTCACCCCATTGCTATTATTACAAGGACCTTCAATGGTGGTACTAGGTTGACGATCCTTCTTGCAAGAACGAGGGTTCTTGTTATTGTGCATCCATACCTTAAAGACCCACCTTTCAACTCCAATCTCATCGCAGCTTTTGACGATGATTTCGTCGTCTCTCTTCTGCATTTTCCAGCCGATTATCTCGGCGAGCTCAAGCATCTTCGCCTTCTGTTGCTGAGTGAATTTAGTCCTACACCTCTTCCTCGCGCCGTTCGAGCCTCTCCCCGCCGCCAAGTGTCCCGATCCAGGCGCCGGAGCGCGGCGGTCGAGCGACAGCATGCCGTGTGGTGGGTACGCGGAGGAGATGGGTGGGGGCGAAAGCGACGGAGAATCGGCGCGCGGCGGGGGAGGGAGGTGGCGGTGGTACGGATGGTACTGTAGGGCAGGGATTTGAGGAGGGTTTGTGGAGGCGGCGCCGCCGTCTTGGGTTCGGCGGTGGAAATTGCGGTGGCAACTGCACGCCGCGCACCTGAGGGAAGCCGGTTCCGACGGGTTCGAGGCCGGAGACGGCATGAACTCGCCGCATCCGTCGACGGAATAGCCTCCCGCCGCCGCCGCGTGGTTCCTCATGCATTCCTTGTAGCTCACCACCACTGGGTGGCCGCCGTTGCCGTGGAGGAGATCGAGCGGCGGCGCTTGGAGGCGTTTGAAGACGCCGTTGGTGAAGGGTGCGGGTCGGGTTTGGGTTTCGGGCTCACTTTTAGCGGTGGTCACTTCCATTCGGTCGATGGAATTAAGTCTATTTGTTGTAATAAACTCGGCAAGAAAAAAAATAGGGAGAGAAAGAAGAGCTGTTGTTGATAATGATGATCTCTTTCCCAATCTAGCAAGCAAAAAAATCTTAGCTGTGGGGTTTTGTGTGGTAGTGATATTTTTAACATATTTCGTAATAAAGATAGTCAAAAGGGTTATTTATCTCATTTTAGTTTGGAATTCTTCAGTTCAGTTTATCTTCAGGCAATTACCGTACTTGTCAATTATACTCACCATAGTTAATGCCATGCCATGAGTTTTTATGGGCCGTAAGATTGTTATTGGGCCGGCCCTTTAAGATATCGATTGCAAATAAAAAGTCCATTCCAAAATGTAGCTTGAATGGGTTCGACTAATAATTGTGATGAGAACACTTGATGATGATTATTAGTACTGATTAGATTTAGGCGTAAAAAAAGCATTAAGCTAAATTTGTTTTTCAGTTGATCAATTTAAAAGAAAAAAGGAAAAAAAATATAACGAATGCACTGTAACGTACAACAAAACAGATCCAAAAGAATGGAATCCAGCGAAAGATATCAACTTTTGTCTAAACACGGGAAAAGAAAATGTCATTTTGATCGACCCACGTGACATGAACATGCATATATCCAACTTTAAATTTATGTTATCATTTCCTTAGTACATAATAAGGATAAAATTTTAAATAAAATCCCACTTGAAACTTGATAGTGAATTCGGACCCCACGCTTCGCAGCTCCCCTAAAATGATATTGATTCACATGGCGTTTGTGTTCATTTGTCCCAACAAAAGAATTATTATAGATCACCGACTCTCTTTATATGGATTTAATCCGTTATTCATATGCATCTGCCAATATTTCATTAATATTATTAATATTCGTCTTGGATTTTCCACCCCGATAGTCGTTGAAGAACAGAGGACTAGTGAAATGCTGAAATTGCGGAGATGATTGATAAACTTTGTAGTTTAGCTGACAATGATAACATAAATCCAACATCATTCATGATATCATAATTAAATTGGAGAAATTTCAATTAAAAAAGTCCTCTATTTCTTCCCCCTAATTGTGCAAGACAATCTACCACACCACACATATAACACAACATAGCACTTATTACGCCAACTAGACTGAAAAGAAAAAGACTGACGAGCATGTGAAAATCTGATAATTTGTACGTGACTAATGCAGATTTTAGAAATTTTCTTGAAAGTGGGACATAGGAGGACCATATATATATATAAAAAAACTAAATAAATTCACACACACAGTCGGTAGAATACATTATACATCCCATTCCATAAAGGCATTCAACGACCCTCTATTTATACCCACCATTACTAATTACATTACTACATCAAACGTAAAATATAAAACTAAAACTTTCTCCAACACATTAAAGTGCCTTTCAATTTGGTCTCCTCCCTTCGTTCCTCTAACAGAAGAAAAAGAAAAGAAACGAAATGGCTAAGTTCTTCGCCGTCTTCGTTCTGGCGATGGTCGCTCTCTCCATGTTGCATATGCCTGTGAGTACATTTTCTTTCTTTAGAGTCTCTCTATGCGTATGTCCATGAAAATGATTATGGAGTTTATATAATCTTCTTACAATGCAATGCACTTCCATTTTCTTCGTATGTCAAGGCAATGGCAGCAAACGGTGGCCATCGCGTGAGCAGCAGGGTACGCATTATTACACTGAAAAAAAAAATGAAGCTAAATATGTGAAATGTTGTTAATTATTCGATGTTTTTTCTTGAATATTAGGGTGGATATGGTGCGGGCAGCCTCAAGAGCTTTCGTAAGTTTTTCGTTTCCCATCTTCTTTGCTGCATTGCATTACACGAACTTCGATCTCTCGTGTCTTGAGAAAAAATATAAAAAAAGTTAGAAAAAGCTGTCGTAGTTTGACCAGAATGATGTTGGGTATTGTGAAATGACCAGAATGTCCCTCGCAATGTACAAGGAGGTGCAGCAAGACACAGTACCATAAGCCATGCATGTTCTTCTGTCAAAAGTGCTGCAGAAAGTGCCTTTGCGTGCCGCCGGGATTCTACGGTAATAAAGCTGTTTGCCCTTGCTACAACAATTGGAAGACCAAGGAAGGTGGACCAAAATGCCCTTGAATTCCAATCAATAATTAATTTTAATTAATTAAATATTATTGTCATCACTGATGAGATGTGTAATCCTTCTATTATAACTGTTATGATATGGTTATCTTTATGTCCCATACATAGCATAGGGAACTAATGTACGAAGGGAGGGATGTTATGCTATCATGAACCCTCCTCCATCTTCTCGCTATTATTATTAACTATATAAACTATATTTAGTTTGTTATATTCAATATCAGACTTTTTTGCCTTGTTCAATTCCACCGTGATTTAAGGCGCCTGTCCACTGACTTTTGCAACTAGGGGTGGGCGTTCGGGTTCGGGTATTCGGGTTTTACCCGAACCCGATCGGGTTCGGGTAGTTCGGATCGGATAGTTCGGGTTATTTGTCCCGATAATTATTAATCGGGCCGGGTATCGGGTAGTATACTACCCGATCGGGTTATTCGGGTACCCTTATTTGTTAAAAAAAAATTAGTTTTGTACATAACACTAAAAGTATATAATTACATATATCAATATCTAACTTGAGTGATGTTAAAGTTTTAAATAATATTTCGACTAAATTCTTATTTTAATTGTATAATTAAGGAGTGATACTTTATATCAATGCATATATAAATATTTAAAATATATACTCAAAATTTTATAAATAAACATATAAAGATATGTATGTATTATATTTATTGAAAACAAAATACTCAAATATTGTAAGTGATATTAATATATAACATGGATATTGTAATTTGTTTATTGAATTATAATATTTTTAGTCATATCCAATTAAAAAATTAGGTACCCGACTACCCGACGTCGGGTACCCAAATCCGATATATACCCGACAAGCGGGTACCCGCTGTAAATCGGGTCGGGTTCGGGTAGTGAAAATCTTAACCCGAATCCGAACTACCCGATCCGAATTACCCGATATCCGATTATCCGACCCGATGCCCACCCCTATTTGCAACTTTGTCAAAACAAGACTTGCGTGCGAGAGGGAGAAAGAGAGAGAGAGACGTAATGATTTTTATCGTTTCTTGAAAGAATTTTCCCATTATCAATTTCCATAAAGAATTTTCGCATCCAGAATTCAGTATTTTAATGGGCCATATGATAAGTATAATGGGACTAATGGGCTTCAAATGAATTGGGCTTGTCAATTATAGCACGTGGCATCTCATTTATTTTATCTATTTGCCAATAGATTTTATATTAGTAACTATTATATATAGGCCGGGTTGGTTCTCTACTCTCTAGGTATTTTACTAAATCTGCATTATAAAGTAGCATTTATGCAGCAAAACGTTGGTTGACAAACGAGCCCCACGCGGCATTAGTTAATCTACATTTCTTACTTGAAATTTCAAATACCTTCTCCATTAATGTTACTTAATTGCAGCTATGCTAATCCCTCGGCTTAAACGCCGTTATCTCTTAGAGGCGGGGTTATATATCTGCGTAGGTGACGTAAAGATTATTAATTTTTGTTTGAAACAACAAACATTTGAATTCCGATGCTAATAATAATACATACATGGTAATAACGTGCGTGTATCGCACGACAGAAGCTTAAATGAAGTAAATGTTATTACAAGAAAGAATCCCATAAATAATGCAAGGTCGATTGTCAAGGAGGACTTGACTCTCCCCCAAAATGTCAGAAGTCAAATCTCAGAGCCATATATAAATCCCACTCCAACCATATATATCTTCCGTATCAAGAAACTCTAATTATTTGAACACATCATATACGTATTCTACGGACAACCACCATGCCCATGTCCTACTACATCTTCTACCTCGTCGCCCTCCTCGTTTCATCACCATTCTTCGCCGGCGCCGGCGGCACCAACTGGTTGAACCACGGCGGCAACATCTACAACCAGAGGTACGCTTCCAGCGAAACCCTAATAAGCCCACTGACTGCTCCCAAACTACGCCTGAAGTGGTCGTTCTTCGCCGGAAACGACATATCCGCCACGCCGGCCATCTTCGCCGGCGTGGTCTACTTCCCCAGCTGGGACGGCAATATCTTCGCCGTGAACCAGCGAGATGGCTCCTTAGTGTGGAGAAAGAACTTGCAAGCGCTGACTGGGCTCACGTCAACTAACCCTTCAACAAACATCACCCTCTCAAGATCGACTCCGACCATCGCCGACGACAAGCTGATCATTCCGATCTACGGCCCCGCCTACGTCGTTGCAGTCAGGCGCTCGAACGGACAGCTTCTGTGGAAGACACGGCTCGACAGCCACCCAGCGGCGGTTATTACCATGTCGGGGACGTATCTGAATAGGCGAGTATTATAGTACGTAACGTAACGTAAGGAAGATGAATCGACGTTGTTTACTCACCGTTTGCTTTTATTTCTCTCTGAGCGCAGAGCCCTTTACGTCGGAGTATCGTCGGTAGAAGAGGTCTCCTCCGCCGAAAACTGCTGCACCTTTCGCGGCAGCTTTACCAAGGTAGACGTCCAAACAGGGGAAATTCTGTGGCGGACGTATATGCTCCCAGAGAACGGCGGAAACAGAGGTGGATACGCCGGCGCTGCGATTTGGGGAAGCAGCCCTTCGATTGACGTGAGAAGAAACCAAGTCTACGTTGCCACTGGGAATCTATACTCTGTGCCCGAATCTGTGGAGAACTGTCAAGAACGACAGAACAATCAGACCTCGCCGCCGTCCACGACGGAGCAGTGCGTGCCGCCGGAGGTTCACTTCGACTCTATGCTAGCCTTGGACTTGGACTCGGGGGCTATAAGGTGGTTCAGACAGCTCGGAGGATACGATGTTTGGTTCTTTGCTTGTTTGGTTCCTAACAACCCAAATTGCCCGACGGGGCCCAACCCAGATGCTGATTTCGGCGAGGCGCCGGCGATGCTCACCGTGGCTATCGGCGGCAAGTACGTCGACCTCGTCGTGGCCGTCCAAAAGAGCGGCTTTGCGTGGGCGTTGAACCAAGAAAATGGGAGCATCGTTTGGTATACGGTAAAAGTCGTCTATTCTTAAACCCACTTACCTCGTTTTCTTGTAATAAAAGGACTGATTCTTTGCCCTCGGTGTAGGAAGCCGGGCCCGGCGGCACGTTCGGCGGAGGCACGTGGGGGTCGGCGACGGACGGCGTGAGGATCTACACCAACATAGTCAACAACGAGGGGAGGAACTTCACCCTCAGACCGTCGGCGAACGTCACGACCGGCGGTGGATGGGTCGCCATGGATGCTAAGACGGGCAAGATCTTGTGGTCGACGGCGCTTCCGTACGGCGCCGCCGCGAATGGCCCTGTGACCGTCGCCAACGGCGTGGTTTTCGCCGGCTCGACGTACGGCACCGGGCCGGTGTATGCGATAGACGCTGCTACGGGGAAGATTCTGTGGTCGTATGAGACCGGCGCGACGGTTTACGGCGGCTTCGCCGTGAGCAGTGGCTGTGCGTACGTCGGACAAGGTTATCGAACCATCCCGAATTTCACTGCTGGAAACTCGCTCTTTGCATTCTGCGCTTATTAGAATGTGAAAGAGTTGCTAATTGCTGTCTGCTAATAAACGGATAAGCATATTATATAATACAAAAAATAAAAATCTATACTTGTGAAAACGCGTTGTTCACGAAGCTATTAATCTCTTTTTATTAGAACGTGAAAGAGTTGCTAATTGCTATCTGATAATAAACGAATAAGCATATTATTATATAATACAAAAAATAAAAATCTATACTTGTGAAAACGCGTTGTTCACGAAGCTATTAATCTTTTTTTACTCAATTATATAATATAATTAAGAAAATCTATACGAGTCAAAACGCGTCTTCCACACGATCTCTATCAAGTTAAGCAATTTGGTCTAATTTCAGTATTAAAAGTTAAAACCTCCTATGTATCTAATCTAACTTAATTTTATTACACAATAGACAATACAATTTTATTCTAGGACCTTCCACTCTGATCAAAAGGCCCAAGATTTATATAACCAAAAGGCAAAACAATCAATCGAATTCAGTTCACACAGATTCAAAAAGAGTAAACAATCGGCCGTGAAGAAATGTCATCGCCAGATTCAGATACACCCGCGTCGCCGTCCCCGCCGTCTCTGGAGGAGCTCACAACGCGCAGCGCCGCAGCTCTACTCCTGCCATGGGTCCTCGGAATCACCGCCGGCCGATCCACGGCGAACCGCGAGGTGATGGTGTTCGTGCACCAACCCACGCGATCCGTGGCTCTAATGGAAGGCACCTCCGACGTGGACTCGTTTATCTCCGAGCTCATCGCGGCCAAAGAGGGCCCACTCCCCGCCTCTAAAACGTCCATAGACTCGCTGCCGCGCGTCGGTCTGTCTGAAGACGAGGCCTTTGAGTGCGCGATATGCTTGGAGGAGCACGTCGGCGATGGGTCGGCGGTGGAAGCGAAAGAGATGCCGTGCAAGCATAGGTTTCACGTGGGGTGCATAGACAAGTGGCTGAGGTTGAGAGGGACTTGTCCGATTTGTAGGTTCGGTATGCCGGCGGAGGAGGAGAAGAAGGTTGAAGAGTTGAACGGTTGGAGGGTCCACGTGTTCTTCGCCCGGGAGAGGGGTTCGGGTCATGGGTCGGGCGAGGAAGCCCATGGGAATGATTCCGATGATGACGATGAGCTGACAGCTCAAGAAATGGAGACGGACGATTTGATATGAGTTTAATATTTCATTTGGGAATTTTTTTTTCTTTGTTGTCTACGGTGGTTGACACAGTAGTGTTGTTCTGAGTTCTGACGAAGGATTCAGTATTATACATTTGTTTTCTGTACATACAACATAGGATGTAATATATCCAAGATTATTCAGTTCAGTGTGTTCTTGGTTATAAAGCCTCACATTAGAGGAAAAAAAGGGATTTCACTTACTTCTCCTCCTTAATTATCGTTTGAGCTTTTGGATCAATTCAGTTCAGGGGTAAGAACTGAACAAAAACAATTCTATGTTCAACAAAGGTTGTTAACTGTTACATCTCATTATAAGCAGCACATATGCAGCAAATTACAGCTGCTTTTGCAAGGTGAAGCAGAAAATCAAAGAAACAGACATGGTTTTGAAGGGAAACAAAGTTGAACTGCTAAGCTCAAGTTTATAATCCAAACTCCTAATTGCACAGAGCACGTCCATAGGTAACGATATTTGTTCGCAAGGGCCATAAGCAACGGAAAATCGAGCATCACAGCAATAAAACAGACGACACGAACAACCACACTCGAGGGCTTTTATTCGAACAAGAAAGAAACTGCAGTATTCTATATGTTTTCACTACATGTGTATATCATTCCAAGTACAGATAACTTATTCAAATACTATGTTGTCCATCACTGAGTTCAGTATCACATATCATATATCCTCTATACTATCCAAAGAAAGAAGAGGAAAAACAAAAGAAACTTCACTTCTTAACCTTCCGAGACTTTCTTGGGCCCGACACCTCCATTTTTCCTACAGAACAACCACACTTTGCCCGAAAAACAAGAACAGCTTTGCCATTAACAGGTGCCAACTTCTTGAGATCAGCCTCCAATTCCCTGTAATAATCTCGAGGCAAGCCCGAGAAACCACCATTTTCCAAAATCGCACTCTTCGCCAAATAAGTCGACTTTTTGACGCCCTCGTCGCTCTCCAACCGAATATCGAACTCGGCGTGCTTGCGGAGCCCACGACATCCCGCCCGCCCGCAATCCCTATCGGCGTAAATTGCTATTATGATCAGCGCCACGATGGAGAACAACATGCCTAAACCTAAGCACGCAAAGACCCATGGAGCTTGATTAATTTCTTCCTTCATTACGCCTACGAATTCTTCCCCGAATTCGAGGGTTTTGCGGGCCAAGAAATCGAAGCATGGGTAGAGCAAGAACCCTGAAGCGCCTATTACGGCGAACAGGATTATTACATCGATCACGGCGTAAAGGGGCTGTTCGCAAGCTGGGATGGGCCGTTTGTTCCTGAGGAGATTATCGATTTGCTTTGATTTGGGGCAGGTAACTGATGAGTTGACCGATTTGGGCATGTCAACGGTGATTGAGCTGTCCAAAGAGACCATTTGATTTTGTAAGAAAAATGTTGAAGGTTTTCAGATGAGAGGAAGACCTAGGGCAAGTTTTGGGGGGATTAAATTAAAGACTTCCTTGCAAAACGACTGATAGCTTAATCGAAGAGTCTTATGTATGAATCAAATCCGTATGAAGGGATCTGATATTGAAGGTGTAATAACAAACAACCTTAATAGTCAGGGAAAACAAATTCAGCTAAACTAAACCCAGGAAATCCAAAGATAAGCTTTATGATTTAACCCACAAAATCCAACCCAGGAGAAATTCGAAGGCTAAAGTTCTATCAGCAACCCACGATTCAAAATCAAAGTATGAATCAGTCCACGCGAGCTCAGAGATCATTAATCTATTTCAAAGTACCTAAGATTGATCGAATCAAGAGCCACCCAGAATCTGATTATGAAAGAAAGAAACGTTTTTCAATAGCCCAAGGAAATCAAGAATTGAATCGATTGCCAAAAGAACTGGGGAAATCTTAGGTATGCAGGGATGTAAAACTAGGTAGGATTTCTTGGCCGGCTTTTGTTGGGAGGAAGATAGACATCAAGTGGCGGAGTTGTGACGAGGTTATATTTGTTGTTACACAATTGTACTCAAAACTTCTTTATTATCATTATTAATTAACCCATGACTTATTTATTACTCCCTCCCTCCAGCTAATTTTATCATATTTTTTCATTTCGGGCGCCCATTAACTTTATCATATTTCCTTTTTTGGTAAAAAAATATCACAAACGATCAATATAATAATATTAAATATTCTTAAAAGACGTGTCAAAATATACACTTTTTTACCTTTTCATTGTACCATATTATTATAATAATGCCACCTTAATATCCGTGTCCACTAAGAAATGTGATAAAAATCGTGGGACGGAGGGAGTATTATTTTAATAGTTACTTATCCCATAATAAAAAGGGCGAGAGAGAGAGAGAGAGAGGTGAGAAGCAATAGCACGCTTCACTCTTTGGAGTTCATGGCCTTCTGAAATAAATGGGCTTCTGATATAATGGGCTTTTTAAGTACTTTCTCGTTTTTCTTTGAATACCTAAATTATATGATCTGTGTTACTATCAAGTATCAACTTGCGTGGCAATAAAAATACTTATCTCAGTCCTTCATGTTTCTTTTCAACTTACGCGATGGAATGTATATAATCTTATCAATGTTGTACTTGTAGAATGAGAAGTGATTCTCAAATATATGACTTTGGTGACCGATCAATATAATAATACGTTTGTCTAAGATAAATCGAATCACATAAAAAGAGAAAATATTACACGTTTGTCATGATCTAACATGGTAAAAAACATTGCAACGTGTAAACGGATTTTCGTAAAAAGAAAGATGAATTGATATATATATTCTATAGAGAGTATTCTAATGACTCTTAATCTGATACGTCAATTTGAGTTGAATTATTATTTTGCTATTAATGCTTAGATACTATTTCTAAAAATTATAAATTTCTAGATTAATTATCAAGAGTTTATTTCAAAAATTTAATAGATCAGTTAGAATTTGACAGTCAACTGTCAAGGTCATCTATCTTGGCAATTTATTGCGAATGCAATAAGATCAGCTTCATACTAAATTAGATAAATACTTTCATGTGGTTCACATGAGAGGTGAACTATACCTATTTATATTGCAATTAATCATGTACGTAAAACCGAGAGAAAGAAATCACATAATATGTAGGTTTTAAAGAGGCAATCTAACAAAGCATCTATGTGTCTTTTCTACTAGAATATCGAATAAAAAAAACCTTTAGTTAAAGTAAGGAGTCCATAGGTAACTCATAGGACGGATCATTACATCTTCTCAAAGAAGTATGAGTTCGAATTAATGGAATCGGTCAGTTTATAAGTGGAGACAGAAAAAACGATATTGAAAGGTGAAAAAACGCTGATTGCTTAGCTTTGTATTGAACAACTGTAGGGTGCTGATGATGCCAAAACATATAACTGTAGGAAAATAAATGGAAAAAGAAAAAGAAAAAGTTAAAAAAAAAGGGTAACAGCAGCTGAGTCAGATTAGGGGGGAATCATAACAAAAACTTCAAAGAAAAAAAAAGAGGCAAGAAAGAACTAAAAGGGAAGGACAAAACCTTGAGGCCACAAAGAACACTTGTGGCTGAGAAATTTTCTTCTGTGATGACGTGGCATCGTCGTAAATTTAATAAAAACCTATGTCTCTCACATTGTTTGTCTCGATATCGAAACATTCATCAGAGAAGCCCTTAAAAAGCGAGGAAAAAACTCAGGCGTACATTCAGCGTGTGTCTTTGTCAAGTTTCTTCTGTTGAGTTCTGTTTTTAGGCTTTTTTCTATACCAAAATTTGGACAATTGAGAGAATGTCTGCACTGAAAGATCCCAAGATAAAGCTCTTTGGGAATACCATTGAACTTCTTGACACGTCAGCCGCCGGCGACGAAGCGATTGGATCTTTCTCAGTTCGGTGTACTGAGCCCTTACACACCTCACACCAAGAGCCACCATGTTCCTCCTCTGTTTCGAACAAGGTATGTAATAAAGTGGTTGGTGTGTGTCCTTTTTGTAATTCATTCAGTCGATTTCTTGGATAGTACTAAAGTTTTGATTTTTACGGCAAAACTCAATTCTATTAGAAACCTTCACTTGATTTGATCGAACTCAATCTTACGAATCCTTAATTCGATCGAACTGACTGAGCTATTTTCCAATCCAATACAGAATCTATCAGACAGCAAAAAAGACGACGACGATCACGCCCGAAATTTGCCTTCAAACGTCGATCCAAACGAGCTCAGCAACAGAGCAACGAAGCCCTACGAAGAAGAAGAAGAAGACGAACAGAACGAGGCAGGCGATTCTCCTAACAAGGACAAAACGGCCCTGAAAAAACCAGACAAGATACTCCCCTGTCCCCGCTGCAGCAGCTCGGACACAAAGTTCTGCTACTTCAACAACTACAACGTTAACCAACCTCGTGACTTGTGCAAGAATTGCCAGAGATATTGGACGGCCGGCGGCACCATGAGAAGCGTGCCCATAGGCGCCGGCCGTCGCAAGAACAAAAACCCTTCTTCTATTTCTCCTTATGCTCTCTCTCACAAAGGGAAAGATGCTCCTCTATGCGAATCAATGGCCTCTGCTCTAAGCGTTGCAGATAAAAATGGAGCCCAAAACTTGAATTCGAACGATGATACGGGTCGACCCGGTTCGACCCGTATGGTGCAGTATCCATGGAATCCCTCAGCTTCGAACTTTCCCATTCCGTACTACTACGGGGCCCCACCGCCGCCTCCTTACTGGGCTTGGAACTTCCCTTGGATGGTTTCTCCATCTTCATTTTCTTCTTCTTCTCCGCCGTCGACCCTCGGCAAGCATTCGAGGGAAGACTTAGGCTGTCTTCTGAAGGAGGACATCAGCGCTGAAGGGGAGGAAGGAATCTTGTCCTTAAAACAGAGGAGCGATTCTCGTCATGAGGGGAAATCTCTGTGGGCACCTAAGGCTTTGAGGATCGACGATGGCGAAGAAGCTGCTGCGAAGAAGAGTAATTCGACGAATTGTAATAACAACAAAGGACTACTCTTCAGAGGGTTTGAAGGGGTAAGAAGGGGGAAGTCGAAGGGAGACGAAGAAAAGGCGATTGCTTCTTCTTGGGAGGGTTCGAAGGTCTTACAAGCTAACCCAGCGGCTTTTTCGAGGTCATTGAGGTTCCATGAGAGCTCATATTCCTCTTTCTGAAGAAGACACTGTTTAATTTGCTGTAATGGATTATTAAGTGGTCATTTGTTTCACTATAAGTGGGAAATAATATTTCGTATGTGAGGTCTATGGTTTCGACTACAAAAAGCCTACTGAAATTCGTTCCCATGGAGTTACTTCCATAAAGTCAATTCCCTAAATTTACAGAAAAACTCAATAATTCAAAATCATTAATGATAATTAATTTACAGAAATTCGTGTAATCAATCCATAGGATATTAAGACTTTAAACCATTGTTTTCCCAACGTAATCACTAAAAGCATGCATTAACAACCACATTGCTTGTATATTGAGCATTGGCACCCCATGCAAGATTAGTCAAGTTCTACAACCAAATTCTCTTAAAAACTGCAGAAAAAGAGAGATACATAACACAGATTATCTTCAAGCTTGAGGGGTTTGCTCTTTCAAGTGGTTCCGACTCCAAGAAAATCGATGAACGCAATTGGTTTTCCATTAAAATGAGAAGTAAAGTTGCTCCAATCTTTGTTAGATTCTTCAATGGCCGGCGGTTGATGATCAGACAGTCCAGCAAATGAAATCTGAGACGCCGAAGTGTCTGCCTTCTGAGAATACGATGATCTTTGATTGCTGTAATAAGCATGGAGATTGTGGACATAGTTTCTTGATTGACGATATTCATTGTCGTCTCTCATTCCATTCCATGAACTTCCATCAAACCCTGCAAGTTATTTAGATTTTTTACTCACAATTTAAACACTGTCTATATGCTCCCTCTAATATATATAATAATCAGTTGATCATAGGGTTTTTGAGGCTAACCTGAATAAGGGTTCTTCACACCGTAGTAATTACCAGGTACATTTGTACTCAGAGCGCTGTAATAAGCACCGTAATTGTTATGTTCTTCATGATCTTCACCAGGTTTCTCAGTACTGATGCCAGCAGTGCTCTTCCATTTATTCATTTTATTCGTGTAACTGTTATTGTTGTTATTAGAAGAAGACTTAGACGACTGCTCTGATGATCTGTACTTTCTAGCCATCAAAACGTGCCAATGATTCTTCACAGCGTTATCAGTTCGTCCAGGAAATAGCTTGCAGATCAAAGCCCATTTGTTTCCGTATATTCTATGGGCCTCCATTAATCTCTCCTCTTCTTCCTCGTTGAAAGCTTTTTTGTTAAGCTTAGGGTCGAGCTGATTGTACCACCTCAGCCTACAGCTCTTACCTGCAACACATGTTCTTACACATATGTCATGGAAAACTGATAACTATGAGGATCAAATATAATATGTCAAAACACTTAATAACCTGATCGGCCTTCAAAGTTCTGAGCAATGAGGTTCCAATTCTGTGGGCCGTAAGCAGCCACGAGTTCTTTCAGCTTTGCATCCTCCGATGGCTTCCAATGACCCCTCGAACAAGACTTTGTAACGTTCGAATTTTCCATTTTCTTGGTATTACTATTACTGCCACTAGGGTTTTGTCCTCCTCCCTCTCTTGCGTAGAAACACAGAGATGATGATAATATTCCACTTTTAGTACCTCCTACAATAGCCAAATTCTCTCCAAACAAGTTCATGTTCTTTTGCTAGTATTGAATGAATAAAATCCCATCGAATGACATATACACACATGCAAACCCAACTCTACTCTATATATACTGAGGGAGCAGCAGTAATGCATTATGTACAAAGAGGGTTAAAAGGTGTCCAAGAAAAAGGGGTAGTTGAGGTGGGAATAATGGAAGAAAAGGTTAAGAAAGATTCGTTGTTTAGTAGAGAGGAAGGAGACAGCGAGTTATATCAGTGTGTTGGCATAAAGACAAAGGTTAATTTCGTTTTCACGCCCCTTTAAAGTTTTAAAATAGGTTTCAGACACTTTCAGAAAAAAACTATTGTTGAAAGGATCCAATTTTTTTTAAAATTTAGAAATAAGGACCTAGACCACACAAGTGTTATAAGTATTTATGAACTGCTATCGGATGATCGATTTGTGTTATTCCAGAACAATAAAGTGGTACTGCACAACAATGAAGTGGTACTGCAGAACAATAGAGTGGTATCGCATAAATCGGGTCCTTACAACTAAATTTTTTCCTGACAGACCTGAAAACTGAAATAAAATAGTGACGAGGGCATGAAACGAAATTTGTCCAAAAAGAAAAAGGTGGCCTTTTTTTCTGAAATAATTCACAGAAATCCATAAAATTAGTTGAGTTAGATCTGCTTCCCTGCGCTCATGTGGTGAGGGCCTGGCACTGACTAACCAGTAGGAGATGACCCCTAATTTGACTTTATTACCGTACTCCATTAAATGCATTTTATGACTATTTATTAATTGCATATATAAACTATATATTTCAGAGGGGAAATTATAAAATTAGGTCACTAAGTATACATGTTTTCGTTTTTTGGTCACTATGTTTGATAATTGCAAAAGTAGGTCACTAACTATTCATGTGAAAACAATTTTGGGTCATTTTTCAATTTTAGGTCACTAAGAATATATTTTTTCGATTTTGGGCCACTAAGTTTACATTTTTTTCAATTTTGGGTCACTCATGTAGTACTAATGTTATAAACATAGTGACTCAAAATTGAAAAATCTAAACTTAGTGACCCAAAATCGAAAAAATATATTCTTAGTGACCTAAAATTGAAAAATATCCCAAAATTGTTTTCATATGAAAAGTTAGTGACCTACTTTTGCAATTATCGAATATAGTGACCCAAAAACGAAAACTTGTATACTTAGTGACCTAATTTTATAGTTTTGCCTAAATATAATGGATCATCATCGTATCCATCATCAGTTTTGAAGTCATTTGGTATCACCAGAAATGGCCTGACTGCTTTTTGCTGTTACATTTTTTGCCACTACACGAGAAGGAGCTTTTGTGTTGTAATTAATATCTTTATGTTTTTGGAGAGAAGTGGATAAAAATGATATATCAACTAATTGGCAAAACTCACTACGTCTTTTAGCTATATGCATTTACGTTGGGAATTATTTACGATTAAGTTTTATGCCTACCTACCTTAGTGTTCTAAAGTTAGCACAGGTTTGTCTAGAGATTACAGTTTGTTATTAAGGTTGTTACTTGCAAATGCTGATTTGCTCTACTTGTAAGAGGCCTACTTAATTAATTTTGGAACAATTGTGGTCTTTGCAAAATGCAACCACACCTATAATCATAATAACCAGTATATTTCGCAATATAAGTATCTCATATTGATCTTATTTTTATCAATTTAATAAGAATTATAACTTAAATATAATTATAATTAAAAAGAATAAATTAATTATTCATAAAAGGTAAAAATACTAATTAACTAAAAATAGAGACGTAAATAGTAATTAATTAAATATAGTGTGCTATTTTTTTTAATTTATAATTTTTTTAAATGTTTACCGACAAACCGTGACCAATTTATATCTAAGCCATGAACCTTACCATGGACTAGTTTAAATTACAGACTCATACGTCTATGCTATCTAATTTATTTGTTAATTATTAACTGATAATTACTAAAATAGAAGGGTAAATATCGCAATATAAAATAAAATAATGGGTGGTTTTTTAATTAAATATTATTATTTTTAATTCATTTTAATTGAGAGACCAAACTTACGCCAGTTCCTGCCACTTAATAGAAGAGTATAGATAGTAAAGCGAATAATAACAATAATAATCTATGTGCGTAAATGTAATATGCTTTCATGCCAATTAGTGCCAGTCTCTACTTGCACATTTAGTAGTACTTCAATCATATTAACATCCTCTCTTTAAATTGGTCAAACTAAACTCTACGTACCGTAATTTATTTATGCATTTATAAAAATTTCCATAAGAGTATATAAATGAATTAAAATGATTTAAAAAGGAAATAAAATATAAGGGTTTGACATAGGTCACATAGTCTCTTGGGCCTTCATAACTTTGTGCTATTAAGATGAAAATTATGTTCTACCTTATGCCCATCTCATATACAGCCCAACAATCATAACACGAGCAAGGCAATTGGCATCTCTCTTATCTTTTCTATTATATAAAGGGATAGCGTGACTAGAAACTTTGTCATTTTATTTGTAATTTAGTTGCCCTATTTGTAATTTAATTAATTTACTAAGTTATCATTTCACTTCTAAATTTTTTAGTATAATTATACCCAACTAGGGGTGGGCATCGGGTCGGGTAGTCGGGTATCGGGTAGTTCGGGTTCGAGTAGTTCGGATTCGGGTTAAGATTTTCAATACCCGAACCCGACCCGATTTACGGCGGGTACCCGCTTGTCGGGTATATATCGGGTTCGGGTACCCGACGTCGGGTAGTCGGGTACCCGATTTTTAATTAGAATATGACTAAAAATATTATAATTCAATAATATTAAAATATTCATGTTATATATTAATATCACTTACAGTATTTGGATATTTTGTTTTCAATAAATATAATATATACATTGATATAAATTATCAGTTGTTAATTATACATTAATAAAAATTTTGAGAATATATTTTAAATTTTTATGATGATCTATGCATTGATATAAATATCAGTTGTTAATTATACACTTAAAATAAGAAGCTAGTCGAAATATTATTTAAAACTTTAACATCACTCAAGTTATATATTGATATATGTATTATATATGTTTTTAATGTATGTACAAAACTAATAATTTTTTTTATAATAAAATATATCGGGTACCCGAATAACCCGATCGGGTAGTAAATTACTATCCGATACCCGACCCAATTAACAACTATCGGGTATCGGGTTACCCGATATCCGAAAAATAACCCGAACTACCCGACCCGAACTACCCGAATACCCGAACCCGAACGCCCACCCCTATACCCAACACAAGTTTTTACTTTACATATCTAAAGACTATATTTCATAATTAAATATTAAATGTTAAAAAATTGAAATAACATAAATATATTATACTTTTAAACACACGGATAGAGTCTGCTGAAAGTACTAGCATTAAAATACTCGCTGTTACGGAGTACGGACCGGTGCCACACACGCTCAAAGATGGAACTAATATTAATCAAATTAATATACGTTTAAAAGCGATAATTATAAGATTTGAACTCAAACTAAGGGATGAAATGAAAATACTACTCCATGCCTTTAGCAAACCCATAGAACAAACACCATTGTATTGTACCCTTTTAAATACACTTCAAATGCACACAAAATGACAATAAATTATATATAAAAAATAAAAACAAGAAATGATATTGGTCAATAATATGATCTCTTTTCCCACGTGGGAAAAAAAAGCAGTTCTTTAACGGATTGCGCCGTAGTATTTATTCAATCAACGAAATTGACCGCCGGAAAACGTCTGACCGAAAGACCAGTTAGGCGGCGCCACGTTGTAAGAGACGACGCTCCGACCGTCGCTGGTCGTCACCTTGAACGACAGCGCCTGACCGTCGAGGTAAGAATTGCTCTGCCAATTTTGCCCCCAATTCCTCGACAACGCCTGCCAGCCACTCCGCGACCCCTTGATCGACACCGACTGAACGTCGCCGGCGCCGCCGACGTTCGTTATCAGTACGAGGTTGAAGTATGAGTGGCCGTTGACGGTGAATCTGATCCCCCCTCTCCTCCTACACGGTACCCTGCAATAAATCAATTAAAACCTAATTTTCATCAGCATTTCTTGCTTACGACGCCGTTTTGAAGGAAGAGAGATCGATTAGTTAATCGCCACCTTCGATAGAGCACTGGGACGACGCCGGCACTGTACTGAGCGATCCTCAGAAAAATTGGCTGAGAAAGGTCGAAGTGGTGGTTCGGCGGCGCGCACCAGCCGCCCGGCGGACAGAAGTTGGTCGCCGTCACGGTGATGACCGACCCGCGGATGCACTGCTGGTGGTGGGCGCACGTCAGCTGAAAGCAAGCGCCGCAGCTCAGGCCGTTGTTGAACAGCGCCGTGCTCAGCGCCGCCGTGTTGGTGCCGTAGCCTTGGCTGTAGAGGTTGCCGTAGCCACACGCGCCACCTTATATGAATTCATTTAATCCGTTGATTAATTATATATTTCTTAAAGCAGAAACAAAAGGTTTTTTTTTTCTTGCTTTTCATAGATACGTACGTACCCATTGTGCCAGATGCATCAGCACCACCGTAGAAGGTGGCGCGTGCGTTGGTCCAACCTCCGTAGTAGGCGGATGCTGATGAGAGCAATGATGAAAACCCTAATAGCAGTATTGCGATGTACCTCAGATTGCTCATCCTTTTTTCTCTTTTTGCTATATGTTTGAATTTAGGTGTTGAAAGAGGGAAAAAGAAATGAGAAGGAATTCACCATACTACTTACTCCCTACTGAAGCGAGTCGTCTGCGGTGGGAAATAAATAGAGGGTTCAAAATTTAAATAAAAAATTATTTTATGGTAGTATGAAATGTAGGAATAATTTTCTTTTCTTATCTTATTTGGTGAGTGATTGTAACATACCGACGCGTAGAATTTTAGTTGGAAATTGAAGTATTTGGCAATTAGCTATAATCGCGGCAAGAAAGCGTTGCATGACAGTACGAAAAAGTATAGTACTTACATTACATTGTGGGTTTTCGGGCATTAATTGACCAATCATAAACAAAATGAATTACAGCGAAGATTAATTAAGTCTAATCCGATAATCTAAGCACGTAACTACAGCATGCCATGCATCGAATTGAATTAAATGATTAATAGAATAAAGAGTAATTGAGGAGACGGTTTTTTTAGTAAAAGAATGGACCAGAAATTATTTAATAGGGACAACCACCAGGATCAGACAAAGGTAGTATATCTAGTGTGTCTAGAAGCTTTATAAGTGGCGGACCCAAAAATTATTCATTTCATTTTATAGTGTACTAAGCGTGGGTTCTTTTTCATTTAGGATGTCGTTTATATAATTTTCGTAGAGTTGGCTAGTTAAATGTGATTTAAAAAATATTGATGATTTCTCATATATTGTTCCTTCGGCACGAACTTAACATAAGCTGATAAGCACATATTTATATATCTCGATATGTATTCAACATATGCGGAAAAAGAGTAGGAAATAAATTAAAGGATGAAAGAGATGTAGCCACAATCAAGGAAATAGTAAATGCAGTGTTTGCTCCATTTATTTCAAAAGCTATAGTGCGTGCTGTTGACTAATAAAGAGTAACTTCATCAAACCATTCCACCATAGCATCAATCGCGGAGAAATTATTGGCCATATATAATAAATACACAAATAAACATGAAATACAAGAAAATTTAATCTTGAAAGCCATTCATTGTCTTGTGCTCGACTTGCCCCGACATCTGAAATTACATTGTTCTCCCTGTCGTTGACTTGTTTGATTTATTCTCTATTGGGCCTTCATTGCTCAATTTTGACCAACAAATTGGACTCAAAGAAAGCTACATCAAATATATATGTACAAACGTGAATTTGCGGTAGCCCAAAAGCACAAACGGCGCCGTTTGCTCCTATTAACAAAATGAACTATGAGAGAAGCAACTATATAAAAAGCCGGGAAAGAATAAAAGCTTTGCTCCATTCTAAAGGTATAGGATATATACATACATTATGCAATAATATACAAATCCCCTACTTGTTAGAGGCAAGTACGCCGAGCAGGTGTATAGTAATATTACCATATGATATGAATTCTCTTCTATGCTTTTTTTATGACCAACTACGCTGGCTTGCCCATCATCATAGACTCCTTCCTTTATAAATTGGAGTCTATTAGTCGATAATAATACAGCTTCTATCTATGAAAACAAGCGTATATTTGATTCTTGATATAGTACTACTGTCTTATTAATATTACATATAATATTATGGCTAGTCTTGAGCACGGTACTAAGCGTGGAGTTGCGAATCGCTGCGATTGTCGGCACCTTTGCAAGTGCGATAGCAATGGTGGCGACCAACTAATCGCTGCCATTCTTTACGCAGTTCATCAGATTTAGGGCTAAATATAGCGATCTTCCTACTTTCACGTAAGTGTTCTTCGTATACTATGTGTGTGTGTGTGCATGTACTCTTATATATAAATCCTTCATAATTTTCTGATAATCTCTTATTATTAGGTTTTTTTGTGGTGGTGAATTCGTTCGTAGGCGCTTACCTGAATGCTTTTTCTAGCATTGTCCATCTTACACATTATAAGAAGCAGCAGCTCCAACAATTCAATGCATTCTGAGAAACGAACTTCGGTTGTTTGATTAGATCTTTCGCCGGGATTGTTATTCTCTAATGTCTGCTCTCGCCCTTTCTCCCCGTCTTTGAGTTTGTTTACTTTGTTACTGTCTGATGCTCAAGTACTGGGCTGTAGTGTTTTGCTATTTATTCACTAGTGTTTGTCATAAGACTGTTTATTTGTGCTGTAACTGCAATTGTTCAATATTGTTTGTCTGAAGTTTCATGTTTCTTTAAATCGGAGGAAAGGAAAAGACAAGACAAGCAAATAAAAGACACAAATAGAGTTCCATTCCGCCACAAGTACGCAAGAACAGAACAGGACTTAAAGACAAGAACACGAGCGAGTCTCTCTTTATTTTCCACATATTGGCAGCAAGAAAGATAACCCAACAGTGCTTCGAAACAAACAAACGATCAAAAGCAAACATAAGTAGTAGTAAGAAAACACACGACACAACACACACAGTTCTTATTCATAAAAGAAACTTAGACATATCATCACCATTACGATTCAGACACAACGAACAAACACGATAGAGAGACTGAGACAGTGTTTAATCTTTGTCCTTCCCTTACTCGTCGTCATAGTCCTTGCGATGGTGGTGTTTGTAGCGATGCTTCTCCTCTTCATCGCCAGAATCGTCTCCCTAAAAGAAAGCAGACCAACAAAGATAATGTGTGAAAAATATATCATTAATTATGTTACAAATTGATCGGGAAAAAAGAGAAGAAAAAGAAAAATGGACATATTTCTTGCGGCCATAGCCTTGATCCTCGTCATCATCATCACGCCTCTCATAGCTGGGCTTCCTATAGTCTTCTTCCTCAGAACGCCCATAGCTCGGCCTCTCATATCCCTCACTCTGATAACTCGGCTTCCTATCCTCTTCATACTCATTTCTCCGCCCATACCCACCGCCCGACCCATACTCCGACCCACCATACTCTGTCTCCTGCTTCCTTCCATACCCACCGCCCGACCCATACTCAGACCCACCATATTCCCCTCCTTGTTTCCTACCATACTCAGAACCACCGTACTCAGACTCCTCCTTCCTCCCATACCCACCGCCCGACCCATACTCAGACCCACCATATTCCCCTCCTTGTTTCCTACCATACTCAGAACCACCGTACTCAGACTCCTCCTTCCTCCCATACCCACCGCCCGACCCATACTCCGACCCACCATATTCCCCTCCTTGTTTCCTACCATACCCAGAACCACCGTAATCAGATCCGCCGTACTCAGTCGCTTGCTTCCCCCCATATCCACCAGTTCCGTAATCCGACCCGCCGTACTCGGGTTCCTGCTTCCTTCCATACCCGCCAGATCCGTACTCCGACCCGCCGTACTCAGGTTCCTGCTTCCTCCCGTACCCACCCGATCCGTATTCCGATTCGGTTTTGCGACCGTATTCAGATCCATACTCCGAACCCGGCCTCTCGTATTCGGGCTTCCCCCCATACCCAGATCCACCGTACTCGCTCTCTCCACCGGCACCGCCATAACTGGGCTTGGGCGCATCAAATCCGTATCCACCGCCGCCGCCGCCGCCGCCCTGAGGGCCTCCATAAGAAGGTGGACCTCCAGGTCTGGGCTTGGGCCTCGCGTAGCTCTTGTACTCGTTATCCAGCGCCTCGTCGGCGTAGGCGCACGGCTCAGCATATGAGTTGTAATTGGGACGCTCGTAGTCGAAATCGTTCGACTCGGACGATTTTGGGTAGCAAGTTTCCTCGGAGGGGGGAAGCGGACGGCCGTAGGTGAGGTTGATGTCGTATCCTCCGCCGTATGGAGTGGGATCGAACTCGTCGAAGTCGTCGACCTCGTCGTCGGTGGAGTGGTGGCCCTTCGGAAAGTAAGACATGGCTGATTCGCTTGGTTGATTGAGCTAGAGAAGAAGAAGAGATTGGTTTTAGATCTGATTGCAATTCAAGTAAACGTGGATCAATTAGGAGGAGGAGCAACTGTGATTAATCTTATATAGAGAGCCTTTTTGACTTTCGATTTGGGATCGTAGGGCTATTTACGGACAAGTGATACGTGGCGAGAAGTTCAGTGGTTTGTTTTCGGGCGAGGCCCCCGTATTTATCGGATCCGATCCGAGTTATTGTCAAAAAGTAGGATAGTGAGAAAGCCCAACTTATCAAACCCAATCACAAATTTGGATTGGGTAATAGTCCGTTTTCAGTCCTCTTTGGCCCTCATCAATCATCATTGATCGATTCGATATTGTGGAATCAAAAGTAAACGACAGTCACTGATGATTAATCTTCAAATTTCACGAAGGAAAGAGCCAGTCTTTCAGTTCTTCAAATGACACTTTTCAAACATAGTATAAACGGGAATCATTACAGCTGACCAACTATGGTAATCAAAGCTGACAAAAAAAGCCAGTAATAATGCTTAAACCCTTCTTAGTTCTTACTATACCATACCATTCTGTTATTATCATTACACACAATCATCATTGTTCTAAGAAAACAAAGCAATCCTTAAGAAAAGCAAAAAAATTTCCAGTTACCAACCAACAATCGTGGCCTTCAACCACCAACCAAGTTGGCGCTCTCTCAGAACCTATTACCTCGGCAGAAGTCAGCATCTGTTGGGTACTCCGACCCCCTTCTTCGAGACACAACCTTTGACAAAAACAACAAATGCACAGAAAACATCGATGAAGTTCTGCTTCTTTCTTCTTACGCAGCAGCCTCATTCTGGGAAACAACGACATTACCGTCGTTAGTCGGACTACACCCATTCTTACCGCCGTCACTTACTTGCAACTTCTCCAATTCCTCGCCGGAGAAAACCTCCGACTGCAACGACGGCGCAACGTTCTCCACGTGGGACCATGTCAGCTGCCAAAAGCTGTCTCCGCCATCAGCGGGCCCGCTTGGCGCGAGAATCCCGCTGGTCTTCATCACCATCAGCGCGTTCTTGAGTAGCTCGGGCACTAACTCGTGTATCTTCTCGCTCCTCTTCCCCCTAAACCTCATCTTCATGAATCTTTCCATACAGCCCAGAATCCTCACCCACAGCTGCCCAAACGAAGGGGACTGCACTATATCGAGCATGGACTGTAAGAAAGCCTTCGACAACAGCTTAAGGGCCAAGACGATCGATCCTTCCATGCTTCTGTATTCCTTCTGAGACTGAGGCTGAATCGCCTCGGGCAGTTCGTCGAGCAACGTGAAGATTATCGAATCGAAGCATTGAACCCACAGATCGGTTGGAATTCGAACGCCTTCGACTCCCACGAAGCATCTCTGTAGCAGCATTATCGCGTGGTTCCTCACCTCTTCCCTCTGATCCAAGCACACCTTTCGCAGTCCCTGGACGAGCCTCATCCACATTTCGAGTATGTCTTGGGACATTTTATCGGCGGACGCTTCTTCCTTAGCACGGTTAAACCACGTCGTCAGGCATACGATCGAGCCAGCCATCAAGTCAAGGGACTTTACGGCTCGATCGACTTGACCCACCTGAGACTCGGCGAACTGCCTGGCTGCATTCACGCAGATGACGTAGTTGGCGGGCGAAAGGTGGGTCCCTTCGGACATGACGTAAGATAAGGTCTCAAACCCTGCCTCGGAAGCTTCGGGGTGACACGCTGTAATAGAGAGAAGAGATACGATAGTTCGCCAGCCCATGTGAGAGCGTATCTGCCCGGCGTTTGCTTTGACTAGATGCATGACTTCTTGGGTGATCTGCTCGCAGTAGGCGTCTGCCACGCGGGCGTCGAGCTTCAGTATCAGCTGAAGGGACTTGAGAAGCTCGTCGGTTAGGTTCTCCTTGTAAGGGAGCAGACGCTGGCAGATTCGAAGGAGACCGAAGACGGCCTTCTCCACGAGGTTGCACGGCATTACAGTGGACTGAACGATGCTGGCTATGTGATCGTAGACGTTCTGCCACAGAAGCATGATTCGATCGCGGTTGTTGAGAGTGATGGTTATCAGCAACTCCAGGCAAAAAACGGCTGAATCTTGATCTTCCTGGGTGGCATGATTTCCTTTAGGAGGTGGGCGTCTTGCAGCTGCGACAAGGGCGCGCACGAGGTGCGATAGAGATTCTGCTTGTAAGAACTTGCTCTCGGCGAAGATGCTGTCGATGTGGCAATTTTGGATTGTCTGAAGAGTATGCCGACGAGCCGCGAGCTGTTCTTCTGAGGGTTGTGGAATGGGTTCTTCTGAATCGTATGACAAGAGCAGACTGAATCGGCTCATAATCCCAGATGATTTTCTAGCAGGAGTATTCGCCGGCGCCTGAGAAGTTTGAGATCGAGCTGTTGATGTTCTTGCCTGATTGTTGTCCTGGGAAGTTTCGAGCTCATCGGTGGCATCGCTAGTGAGACGAGAAGGAAGGAGGCCCGTCTTTTGCAGACTCAAAATGCAATCTGCTACGTTTCTCCATCCCGAACGAATGTGATCGCCGTAGTTGTTAGCGATGGTGAAGACTGCTACAGTTGCCATCTTGGCTTTCACGTCGTCTCCGAAATAAAGAATGGATTTTTCACTGAAAGATGGATGCAGCAAGGTTGTGAATCTGCAAAGAGAAACGACCAAATCGTCCAATACCTCGCCCAAGTTATAAGAGGCTGCAAGCTTAGAGATTGCTGAAAATCCGTCGATGCATGACTGTAAAACATCTTCCTCCTCTGCATGGTCGAAGACCACACATAAGGCAGCAACTGCAGGGCCCGACAAAATGGAAAACATGCTGTAGTCAAGGTGGGACCCACAATCACATACGATGAATGGAGATGCCTGCTTTGCTTTGTGAGTTAGTCCAATCCAATGGCTTCGCGTAAGGACTGGAACCGAACCAATTTGATCAGGAAGCATGCGTATTTCGTTCTCAGAAATAGAGTGGAAAAGCTCAGATAAGAACTCTCTAGGAAGGTCGTTGCCGGCGTTGATTTTGCGGCTGTTGCGAATAAAATCATCCTCAGTCATCCTCTTCTTGACCTGGGCATTGTGCTGATCCGTGTTGAGCATTATTATAGAATACGCCAACACGAAAGTGGCATCTTTATTAGCCAATATCGACGGTGATTGCTCGTAATAACTTTCGGAGAATGCTTCAAGAACTCTCTGTATCTTTTGTGACTCTCCAGGCAATCTAAAGGTTTCCAGGAAGATGCGCAGAGCATTGTCCAAATTCATGTCTCTAAAATTGAAGGTCCGGGAAAATTCATGAAGCACCTGTATGCAGAATTCTTCGTGACTTCCAAGAAAATCTCCAACAACATCTTTATCCAATCCCACTGTGTACCGAAAGAAGCACGCTACACTCTTAGGGTCAAGATTTTCAGGTAGCAAATGCATCCCTCGAAGAAATTCAAGACCCTTTTTTAGGATCCCGGTTAAAGTGGTCAACGCCAATCATCAACTTTCTCTTTATGTGCTTCATGCTGTGGACATATGAAACCCATTGAAGAGGTTTATCATAATCACTAAATTTCTCAGTCCAAAATGGCCTATATTCCCCAAAGTTCCGTAGATGCTTCCCTCGCATTTGACGGATCATTGCCTATTCTTTCAGCCATACCTTGGACCAAAACAATCAATCCATCTAGGGCAAGTATGTTCATTGCAGATAGAGGGGAGTTTACTGGAAAGGCATTCCTTGATAACAGATTAGCAAGGTCTTCATATAAGTTGCTGGAAGAAATGTCACAATCATAATTGGCATACAACTCAGCAGCAAACATTGGCTGCCTGCATAAGTCGATAAGCGCCTCCATAGCAACTTCCTGCTGCTGATAAGAAGCTCCATGCTTATTCTGAGCAATCCTCAAGAGCACATTGGAGATGAATGCTTCAATCTGTAGTTTTAATTTAGTGCGGAGATGATGATAAAGATTGAGAACAATGCTACATACAGTAGAAAGTATTAGTGGGCTCAACGACAAACCAAACTGCATCAGATTGTAAAACAATTCTTCCTGTATTAGGGCCAATAACTTAGGATGATTTCCGAAAGAAGCGCCGCCCAACTCTATTGCTGAGTTAATCAGACTGAGAGCAAATAAGGGAACATCTTCATGATATGCTATTGGGTTACCTTGAGGACCAATTTCAATGTTCTCCAAAACATTTAACAGAGAGCAAAAGAAATGGAATATTTCCACCATAGCTGGGGCACCATATGGATCCATCATCGATGGATCAGGAACTATATGGTCATCAGCCTCCCCATTAGCAGTCTCATTTTTTTTATCGCCCGATGCAGAAGTTAATTTACCACCAACATATTGCTTTCCCAAAACAGTGCACATCTCTGTCTTTTCCTTAATCTGCAACCAAAGCAGCTCTTCAGTATTTAGTTACTCTAAGCTTCATGCATATGGTTTATACTGGTCGTAGAATCTTTGGCGAAGCAAGGAATTTCATAGCAATCATATTATTAATTCTGAAAGACAATATTTCCATTCATGATGCCATTAAAACACTCCTTGGCTTTCTATATCTTATTTCCCGATCTTATTAGCACAGAAGCATGTTATGTAGTGTAGCTAGGTCTTAAACCCATCAAAGAAATTATAGAGTTGCAAAGATATGCCACAAATTTACTGCATTATTTACCTCCACATTTGGCGAAGACGCGTTTCCATGAGCTGAATCATGCACTGCACAGTCCAAGTCCGGAAGGCGCATAAACACACACCTGGCTAGTTCGTGCATTGTGTGGCGGGAAATTCTTTGCAGCAGTTCACTTTTTGAACTCGCCTGATGCACTATTCGGAAGCATGTATTCACAATGCTGCAGACATGATGGTTGGTAAGACTAGCTGATGCGTTGCATTTCATGCAAGCCAAAAGAACTTGAAGAATCTTCATCAGTACAACTTCTTCAGAAGCTGGATCAGTTACCTCAAAGCGGCAGCTTGTTACAGCATCAACAATAAGATTCAAAGCATTTTTTACATCAATAGTTCCTAGATCAAGCATCTGAACGTTTAATAGCTTGTAAACAGACGACAACGCGACACCTGTGATTGGCGCACCGGTTTCATCGGATTTAATGACATCTAAGAAGGGCTGCAAATATAATATTGGGTCAATTGCATGCCAGTGATTTCGCCACGAAAATATCTTCTTCCGTAATTCCTTAAAAGAAGTTATGAGAGAATGCTCTATTTCTTCATCGTCCGCCGCATAATGAACTCCCCATCTCACATTTCTCCTCATTACTGCCAAAACTGCACCAATTTCTGAATTTATCATACAGGCTAAGGAACCACCATAAGGCTTGGGCAACATCTTGGGAGTTTGCACCGACCCATTGGCTTTAATATGTTGATCTGACAAGCTCATAGTGATGTGAGTTGAAAATCTCCAAACTCAGGCAGAAAATACACACATGAAGAGCGCCCTACAGCCCAAATGAATGTCACCTTTCACAAAACAACAAAAGATTAAACTCAATCATGATAAAAGACCCATACTTTCAAGTTTAACCCTATGATCTCAAAGGATATCTGTATTACAACTGTTCAGTTTCATCAATATCACGAAGGTAAAGCTTAATTTACCAAAACTTCTCGTCTGCATTTAAACTCAAACGATACCAGACGACCATGTTTCAATGCAAACTAATTCAAATGCCAAAAATATAAACTCCGAACCCAAATTAAACTCCTTGACCTGAGATCCATACAATTATACAATCATAACTGTCTGCATTTTTTGCTGAGCACGTAAAAATCAAACAGACAAAAAGGCAATCAACCAACAAAAGCTCAACTAGATCTAAACTATATCAGCGAAACAGACCAAATCGCAGTGAAATCCCATCAGAGTGACCGCCGTACAATTCGAACAGGAATATATCAAAACGAAAAAAAAAAAACCTTCTCCTGAGTTGATAAATCTACAATCGGAATCGGACGAAATTGAATCGGAGATGCCACTAACCAAATGGATCCAATCGGATCAACGAATCGTCAACGTTTTCCCGCTAAGCCGCAGGATGGAGGGAAGGAGATCGTTCGCCTGCAGAAACAATGAGCACAACTCACTCTTTTGCAAATTAGAATTGAATTTTTGTTTTATAATTACATGAAATTAATTTTGCTAGAAAATGGAGTACTAGCTAGCAAGCTGCAGTTTTCTCTTGTGGTTGGTTGACGACTTGAGGTTATAATGGGTATTTTCTTTAGAGATCGCACCCTCTATTTTTTCTCTCAAATGGTGTCCTCTCCTCTCCTACGATGTTATATTAATTGCAGTCTGAAATTTTGCCCTCCTTATTTGACTTTGTTTACTTGATCCAAAAACAACGAATTTACCGAGTTGGTAAATAATTAACCCTCGCATTAAGATAAAAAGAATAAGATATTGCAAACACAACGCAGCAAATTGGGCTTTTAAATGGCCCAAATATTGATAAAAACACCAAGTTTGTAGGCCCGTTAATCGCTGATTGATGCAAATTATTACGACGTTGAATTCTAGAACATCAGCTAAGATGCTGAAGTGTTGTATTTCGTTGTGTCCTAAATAGATTGGTCGAAGTTCTAAATAAAATGCAACGTGGAGAATGTATGAAGTGATGCGTGATAGTTTAAAGATCGAAACTTTACCAATGCTTGAAGGGTTACGTGGCGAGAGGGACATTTTGTTAATAATTGACTTTGGGTCAATTCGAAATCAGACCCCATTAAGGGTTCGATTTCGAATTCAGACCCTGTTTGAGAATTTTTTAAGTTAAGGACTTATTTTGTGTGGTGTAAAAAAGTGGTATGAAAGATATATAACTTGTATAGAATGATCGTTTTGTGTTACAAACTTTGAATATACTGGTATGTCAAAGCAATAAGGTGGTACTGCAGAAAATAAACTGGTATCAGATGATCATAAACTGGTACCGGATTATGGTTTTGTGGTACAGAATTTCAACATACTGGTATGTAAGAGCAATGAAATGGTACGGCACAAAAATGGTCCTTAAAATTAAATATTTTGTGAAGAGGGTCTGAATCTTAAACTATAGTTATAGGAGGGCCTGAAATGAAAATGCCCTTAGACTTTTTTTTTCGATAAATTCGACATTTTGTTACGATTAACAAAATAGTAGGAAGTCTTGAAGGTTCGTTTCTTGATTGCTTTGAAATAAATATACTACCCCTTACACGTACTCGAATGCAGTGATCAGTTCTTGATTAAGATATTTATCTGCATCTATTAGTGTGGTTTGCCGGTGCTTTATCCCCATCTTTCTTCTTGAACTGCGCGACAGCCCGAGTTTTTACCGATAGCCCAGTTGCTTTAGTTTGTATGTTATTGCTGAAATTTACATTATAAAAACTTCTCTTGCACTGTTTGAGGTTCTGTTTGAGCTTTGGTAAGAAGAGTGGAACTTCTGAGTCTATATTACTCCGATTTTTCAGGTATAAAGCACTTTCGAAGCGCGCCAATCTATCAAAAGGAGGTTCATTTCGCAAATGCGGTTTTGAGTTTCTTGGGCAGCTGAGATTCTTTGAAGAATGATTCTATCCGCGCTTTTAACTTCGGTCGGAATAAACGTTGTCCTTTGTCTGTTATGCTTCACTCTCTACACCTTTCTGAGAAATTGGCGGAGCCACGCCGATATTTACACGCCGCGCTTGGTGGCCGATGAGGACTCTCACGAGGAAGACGAAGTTAGAAGGAGAAGGTGTATGCCTTCTCTTAATTGGGTCAAAAAAGCATGGAAGCTCACCGAAGATGAGATTTTGGACAACTCTGGCCTCGATGCTGTGGTTTTCATGCGCATTTTTACATTCATGTTAGTGAAGTCATTAGATTTTTTCTTACCGCCTTGTTCCTAGCAACTGTTTCGTATGAATATATCGTATTGATTCCACCTGGCCTGAACCTTCAAATTGTTACTATGTTTGCAATTCATTTCTTGATTATTAGCTGAAAAATCCCATCTTTTTGGTTCTTGGCAGGCTGAAGGTATTTGTGTTTGCTGTGTTGGTCGGCATGCTTCTCCTTCTTCCGTTTAATTACATGGGGAAGCAATTGCAAATCGACTTTTCGGACCTGCAAAACAAATCGCTGGAAACGTTCACCATCTCAAACGTCGACGATGGTTCAAAAAGGTGACTGTGATAATTTTACGATGAACCCCATTATAAATTGTCGGTGAAAATGTTGCTGAGATTTTAAAAAATCTCTGCTGCTCTCTGTCTCGCTCTAAAAAAAATGTTCTTTTCGCATGTGAAGGCTATGGATACACTACGCCGCCATTTGGGTTTTCACAGCAGTTGTCTGCTATCTTCTTTACTCTGTAAGTACGCCATGCGAATGTTTCTTACTCGAAGCTCCAAGAACAAGTTTTTTTCTGGGAATTTCTTGAATCACGTAAGCTGCTCTCTTCGCCCCGTAGGAATACGATTACATCGCAGCAAAAAGAATTGCCTACTTCTACTCCTCAAAGCCTCGGCCCGGCCAATTCACCGTCTTAGTTCGAAGCATTCCTTCGAAATCTGGGAGCAGCTTCAGCGAAAGAGTCGAGAGCTTCTTCACCGAGTACTATCCCTCTGAATACCTCTCGCACTACATCGTTCATCGCACAAGCAAATTCAAAGGGCTCGTTGTAAGTAAGCCATCTTTGAGCAGTCTTTGACTCTTCTGAGCTGCTATTTCCTCATATCTGCTCCCATAAAATTCCCAGGCCAAGGCAGACAAGGCCTACAAGAAACTCAAAGCCTTTTCGAGCAACGATTCCCAAGAAGGAGACGAGAATTCGGGCTGTCTGGGATTTCGCCGACGAAAAAATAATCTCAGAGATCATTATGAAAAGAAGTTGGGCGACGTAGAAGACAATGTCAGGGCAGAACGATCTAATCTAACTGGAAAGGTAAATATGTTTGCTTTTCTGAGTTCTTGGATAGCGTCCGATGTTAAATTATATATATTACGCCTTCGATAGGAAGTCCCGGCGGCGTTCGTATCTTTCAAGTCGAGGTTCACCGCGTCGGTAGTCGCACACATCCAACAAGGCGTAAAGCCCAACGAATGGCTCGCAGAGAAGGCGCCCGACCCCGAGGACGTCTACTGGCCCTTCTTCACCGCGTCGTTTTTCAAGAGATGGATAAGCAACATCGTCGTGATAGTCTCGTGCTTCGCCATCACCGCGTTCTTCCTCTTGGTCGTCGCCTTCGTGCAGGGCCTGACCAACTTGGACCAACTGGAAAAGTTTCTCCCCTTCTTGAAGGGCGTGCTGAATATGTAAGAGCTTTCTCGTTCTTTATTCTTACCTTGTTCGACCTTCGTGGGTAGGGTTCGAACTTACGGTTGGTTATATATGACGTTGCATTGCAGTAAAGTCGTGAGCCAGCTTATCACTGGGTACCTCCCGAGCCTCATTCTGCAGCTGTTCTTGTCTCTGATCCCGCCCGTCATGATCGTGCTTTCGTCCGTGCAAGGATACATCGCCCTGAGTCAGATCGAAAAGAGCGCATGCATTAAGGTGCTTTGGTTCACCGTGTGGAATGTCTTCTTCGTAACCGTCCTCGCCGGGTCCGTGTCTTATCAGGCCGACATCTTTTTCGAGCCCAGGTTAATTCCCGAGGTGTTGGCCGTGGCTGTGCCCGGGCAGGTATTTTCTCATTCTTGATCCCTCGTAATAAAAAGAGATGGCATTACTCGCGGTGGAAGGATCAAATTGGTCCAAAATTGACCAGCATAGTGGACTGAATTGGTTCACAGGGTAAACATTGGGGATCATTATGGGTGTTCTCATTCTTGACCGCTCGTAATAAAAAGAGATGGCATGTGACTTTTTCGTGTTTAAGTTGATGTTAATTGTGACGGAAGGACTGAATTGGTCCACAGGGTGAACATTAGGGGCTATTTTGGGTGTTCTCATTGTTGACCCCTCGTAATAAAGATAGATGGCATGTGATTTTCGTGGTTAAATTGACATTAAATGTGATGGAAGGATTGAATTGATCCACATAAACACTATGGGCCATTATGGGTGTTCTCATTCTTGACCCTTTGTAATAAAAAGAGATATAACATGTGACTTCGTGTTTAAATTGACATTAATCGTGACGGAAGGACTGAATTGGTCCAAACTGACAATGTCTGGGACTGAATTGGTCCACATGGTAGACATTGGGGGACTGGTTTGGGTGTTTTTGTCCTCTGATTTGAAAAACTCGCTCTCGTCGGTTATTGGCTTCAATTCCTTCTTATTTTTCATTCGTTCAGGCTTCGTTCTTCATAGCGTACGTGGTGACGTCTGGCTGGACGACGACGTTTTCGTCGGAGCTCTTCAGGCTGAAGCCGCTCATATTTCGGTACTTGAAAAGGTGCTGTTGTTGTTGCTCGTCGGACGACGACGAGTTAGACGTCCCCTCGAATCCTTACCACAGCGAAATCCCGAGAATACTCCTCTTCGCCCTTCTCGGCTTCACTTACTTTTTTCTTGCACCCATAATACTCCCCTTCGTCCTTCTCTACTTCTGCTTCGGATATATCATCTACAAAAACCAGGTAATTTCTCACCACATTTTCTAATCGAAAATTTTGAAAATAATCACTTCACCTTGAAGCTAAAGCTTAAAAGGCACTGTATCATATTTAAAATTATAATCCATCCCTTCCTAAAAACAAGTCCTTTTAGATTTTATTTTTGGTTTTAAATACAAATCGTTTCACAGTTTTCAAAGATAAGAATATTCATTATTTTCAGTTTTACCCCTTATCTTAAGTATAAATTGTTAAATTAAAAATAAATAAGATAACATAATTAATTAAAGGTATAATGGAGATTTTTACTCTATTTTTTAATGTGTATAAATTTCTTAAATGACATGTATTTAGCAACAGAGAGAGTATATTTGTATTTTCAACTCGCCCCTTAACTCACGTCTGTCTATGCTGGTTTCTTTACTATCCGTCTTAAATGTATAATATTTTCATTTAACTGGAGTGGTCTTGAGGATTCTTACCCGTGGCCTTTGGCCCTGGGCTTCTAATATCATATTGAACGTCCAGTTCGCTTAAAAGCTTAAGCATGAAGAGCGTTTTTGATTTACACATTTTATTTCCAGCAAATATACTGATTAATTTCTGTTTTTTTATCTTGTTTGTAACGTGGCGCAGATACTGAACGTATACGCGCCGAAGTTCGACACGGGCGGGAAGTTCTGGCCCGTAGTCCACGACGCGACGATATTCTCGCTTATTCTGATGCAAGTCATCGCCGTCGGGATTTTCGGGCTGAAGAGCGTGCCGTTGGCTTCGAGCCTAATGGTCCCTCTCCCGATACTAACGCTCATGTTCAATAGCTACTGTAGGAGACGGTTTCTGCCTACATTCAAGGGTTTCCCCGCCGAGGTAAACGAAAGATAGGTTAAATCATCGTAGCTTTATGAAAGATCATTCCCAAAAAAAGGAGGTTTAATTTAATCTTTTTTTGTTGCGTTTTCGCAGTGCTTGATAAATAAAGACAGGCTAGACCAGAACGATCCCGCCATGTCGTCGTTCTACGAGGAGCTTTCGACTGCTTATCGGGACCCAGCGATGAAGCCCGTCGGCCGAGATGAAGGTGGGGAAAGTAGCCGCTCTCCTCTGCTTCATGGTAAGAATAATAATCATAGTTAGAATAGAAGGCTTCATTTCATAATCATCATGTGTGTGTGTGTGTGCGCGCGCGTAGATTTTGCGACATAAACATATACGAGTTTGTTTTTGCCATGAATCGATTGAGTAGTATTATCGTAGTGCTTGCGTAAATAAAAAGAAAACATCTACGTATAGAATGGAGATCGATACACAAATATAGTTATGATGCAAAACGATGTATGCGTCGTCGAAGGAAACGTAAAGAAAAAGGAGGGGGAAAACAATTGTAGCTAAGAAATACCGAAGAATGATCTGCTTTTGACAGTGATGAGTGAAGAAAGGCACCGCAGCTCCTTGATTTTTTCTTGAATTAGTTTATCCGTTTAATTATATATTATTCGAATTTAAATATTTTATATTTCTCACATATGGGCTACTTGTATTGGGCTTCATTTGAAGCCCATGAGTTGAGCCCACAAGCTAGGGTGGATTCGTCCTTTACATCGAAGTAATGACAATTCTATGATGGCAACATTAAAGTTACTTTTACAAAAAATAAAGAAATAAAAAAAAAAGATAAAAAAAGAAAGGAAAAAAAAAAGGCTAGAAAAAAAAAAGAAAAAAAACTATAAAGTTACTTATGATTTTTGAATAAATCACTATTACTTGTTTTGCTGAATTGGTTTTGCGTAAATATGCAACTAGCTCCAACGTCAGCTACAGCCTACAGCTGATCAATTTTGACCTTAATTTATATACTCCCTCCGTCCCTATATCTTTTGGACATTTGGAATTGGGTTCATTTTTAAGAAATATAATATTTTAATAGTATAGAGGAAGAAAAGTGTATAGGGTGACACGTCTTTTAAGAATATTTAATGTTATTATATTGATTGTGTGTGATAATTTTTTACTAAATATGGAAATGTATAAAAGGTAGTGGGACGCCCGATTTGGTAAAATGTACAAAAGTTACCGGGACTGAGGTAGTACATTGCACGATTAAGTGGTATTAGATTACTTATGGACGGCTACATGTGATGCACGAAACTCATTCATAATAATTCACAATAATATTTAGCAAATACATTATGTACAAATATAATTAATATTTAATTTATTAATTAAGATAATGATATAATTGTAATAAATTAAAATATTAAGAGTAAAATGGTAAGTTAGTTGATATACAATTGCCAGCTTTTAGACACTTAAAAGAAGAATAAATAATAAAATCTAACAATTCAAAGGACATTACAAACCTAAAGTAATTTTATGTTGATCACCTAATGTCATCACTTGCTGATGTGATAACGAATGGTGTCATTTCGACATTCCACATCGACACTAAGGTTATGTCGTCTTAATTAACACCTTTTAGGCAGTGGCGGAGCGACGTGAGGACCAGTGGGGTCACTGGGCCCCACTGGTATTTATTTTTTATTATATATAAGGTAAACTTTTATTGTCAGGGGTTGAATTGAAGATAAATTACCTACGAGGATCCAGTGAAATTTTTCTAAAATATATGGTCCGGGGTCCAATTAGACTGGAACCCACTAAACTAACCTGCTGGTTCCGCCACTTTTTCAAGTGTCGTTAATCGACATTTCTGATGCTGAGGTGACATATTATACTTACATAACATTTTACATGTCAATGAAATATATCGCGTCAACCAATCCAAAATGTCGATTAACGACATCTAAAAGGTGTTAATTAAGACAACATAACCTCGGATGTCGATGTGGGATCGGTGTCACATCAATGGGTGTCCACGTAAGGTGCTCACATAAATTGAGAAATTGACCACCATAAAATTCCTCTACAAACCTACAATCTCTAATTGCTAGACGATCTACGATGAATGCTACAAACACATATCAATGAATATATATTATTATTTATAATGAGGTAGACTTGCGTACGTGTTTGTATGAGTGCCTCTTGTAATCCAATACACTGAAAATCTATTATGACTTCTTTTTCTTTGACACATTGAGACCGTGGCCCTTATTAAAACTGAGAAGTTTGGGCGTTGACTTGTCAAATTAATATTTTTGATATTTCTTCCCAATTGGGGGATTTCTTATCCACATATTTATTTCAGTAAGTAACTTCGCAAACCTTTTGATTTTGGGGCAATGACATAGTATCAATATATTATTTGTAAATACTAATTTGAAACACGTAAATATAAAATATTAGGATAAAAACAATAACAATAAATTTTACCAGAATTTGGGATATAAATATTTTATGACCTAACAATATTCTCTAGCTCGATAATATTTTTTTCTACATTTTGTTTAGAAGTGTTACGAAACAAAAACTATAACTGTTCTGACCAACCATATTGAATATTCAACTAATAAAATTAATGTTGTGGACATCCACATAAAAGATATTTTTTGGTATTTGATAGCAATATTTGTACTACGGATTATTATTCATACACCCCCCCCCCCCCCCAAATTATTGAGAAGTTGAAATTTGTGGGAGTTGACTGTCAATTCATTTGTTAATTTTCTTATAATTAGATCTAGTCTTAATCAAGATATCAAATAAATGCAATTCTTTATCTTTTTTGTTATTAAAAACCTATCAGGTCAGTCACCTGTTATAAAATTTTATATATGGGTATCGAGTACAAAAAAAAATTTCACATAGCTACCCATTTGGTTCTTAGCGTTACCATCTTTTACGTATATGTATGTTACGTATCATATCACGTGTTTATGTGGTACTAATTCCAAAATATGTCGTGTGATGTCTCTTTAAGAATGATATACCTTTTTTTATTGTATTATGTACCAAACTAAGTTTCTCTATGATACTTAAATTTCTATTATGATATATCTTCAGTCAACTAAGTACATATATGTGTAAAAATTTTAACTACACATAAAAAATGTTGACAGTTAACTGATTTGATTTTCATTACATTATTAGGTACTTAAGCATTAAGGGTAAACTTCCCTTTTAACAAAATTTTAACTAAAGGATAAACTTGTAATAAATTTAAAATATTAAGAGTGAAATTGTAAATAAGCAATTAAGGTTAAAATTATAAATAATTATTTATCAAATTGACAGACCAATTTGACAATTTTATCTACCATACGCTCTTTATATAAGAGTATAGATGTCCATTTCTAAAATTACTGATTATTTTCGGTTAGAAAAAATAGTCACGCTCTCAATAATTTCAATGTTAAAAGTATCTCACTGGTTTTTTGAGTTCTTACATTACTGTGAAATGAAATAATGCGTTAATTTTCTTTAAAAACAATAATATATATACGCATATATATTGCCCAATTTTTATATTAAAAAAATAAACTGTTCACTATGATATTTTGTATCCCTGCTGCAGGTTGTAAAAAAATAGTCACACGAACCATTCCTTAATTAGTCGTAGTTCATAAAAAATAATGATATGATATTACAGTAAACTCATTGCATTGTACGTTGACAATGTTAATGGGAATCTGTTGAAAAGTTTCACGACAAGTGTGGTAGAGTGAAATCTTTCTTTTTCTTTTCATACTTCTTCCACTAGCTTCCCCTGAATTTTTCCCACCTTTTAGATAAAGATTCTTTGTGTTATTTCTCAATGAAGGAACACCATCTTCGTCCACCATAAAGCCACGTCATCAACAACTGGATACATCTCATTTTTGTTCTGATTAATATAGCATTAGTTTTCGATTAGTTTTTGTAACTTAATTCCCACTTGTATACTGTAACAGAGTAACGAACGAATGAAACAATGGAATAATTTTTCCCTCCAAAATAAGATTCTCTTCATCTGCGTCAGTGTTTTAAAACGCGTTGGATCGCGCGCTTGCGCGCGTCGCGTGATTATCTGTCAAAACGCTCCAATGCATTTTCAATTTCGCGTTTTATTTTATTTTTTTATTTTTTTTCTTGTTTCGACGGATTCCGTCGAAAATTCTTGATTTCTTGTATAAGCCGTAGAAACTTCCGTCGCCAACCAAGTCAACCGATTCCCTATAGCCCTAAATGCCTTGTAGTGCTCTGACATAAAAGCTCAAATACTGACAATAATATTTTATTTTTAATTCTTTTTTAATTAGACTTCAACTGAATAATTAAAGCGTCTTTATTTTGATTAACTTAATTGAAAAATATACATAAGTATATCCAATTTATTCCTTGTTTCATGACGATCATAATGACATGCATATCATATATTTTTCGACACCAATATAATTTTCGATAGTTATAAGAATCATTTTAATAGCTTATTTTAGTTGTACTTATAGTAAGTCGTAACTATGATTATTTAATTGATATGAGTCATATTTTATTGTTGGGATTGTATAAACTTTTTACTATATAATTCATATATATTTAAAGTTTAGATTTTAATCAATTATATGTACATTTCATTGAATTTCTAAAGAAAATATAGATTATTTAGTCTCATAAATACAATAATAATATAAAAAGTGACCATATTTATATTTATTATATATTATATAGTATTATATTTATATTATCCGAAATACTCACGCAATGCGCTACGCTATTTACGCTACGCGCTACCGACACTAAAAAGCAACGCACTGCGCTATGCGCTTTTTAAAACATTGATCTGCGTCGACATGGTATCAGAGCAGACGTAGCTAAAATCGCTATCTGAAATCATCAATCTGTCATCTATCAGCTGAAATCATTATCAGGAATCAATAATATGTCATCTATCGGCAATCAGTTTCTCAATTTCATCAACATCATCAAATGAGTTCGCAGGAGGAATCTATTGGAGGATCTGACCAAAATCAAGTAGATGTCGCTGAATTGGAGGACGATTTTCAACTCCATGGGTCAGACAACCCAAAAATGATGATTGTATCTACACCTCTGACATCACGCAATTATCTGATATGGAAGAGTGCCATGATCGAGGCTCTCGAAGCGTGAAGCTGCGATTTATCGACGGTACATACAAGAAGCCTGACATCAACTCGCCGCAATATAGGAAATGGAGGAAAGTAAACAGCATGATCACTGGCTGGATCAAGAGCTCGATCTCTAAAGAAATCGTCAATAGCTTCATGTTTATTCATGACGCCGAGCAACTGTGGAAGGAGATCGAGGAGCGCTATGGAGTATCGAATCTGTCATTGGTTTTTTAAATCAAGCGAGAAATATCACTGATGAAGCAAGGAAATATGTCTATTGTCGATTACTACAACAAAATCAGGAATCTCTGGGATCAACTCGATCAATTGAGGTCTCCAATTCAAGCAGAAGGAGCTGTGAAAGTTAGCATTGAAGAAAGGAAAGCAGAGGACAGATCTATGCAGTTTTTTATGGGATTGAGCAAAATATATGAGGCTGAAAGGAGTCAGTTGCTGTTTCTTGATAAGTTACCAGCAGTGAACAAAATATATGCGATGATTGTCAAGGCAGAGAAACATAGAGAGCTCACAATACATATGAATACCTCGACTGAAGACTCAGCTATGCTGGTGAAAGGGTTCAATTACAGAAAAGATGCAACTTGATCGCGTGCGTGTGTGTTTAAATAAAAGATCGTGCGAGTACGTCAAGTAATAATTAAAACGAATATATTATAACTAGAATCACGCGCGATAGGCAGTGTACCTATCGTTTGTAATATAGCTATAGTGAATATCCGAGTATCGAACACGAGGAATAAAATGAGTACTAGTATTAACCTATCGAATCGATATTTAGCCTAAATAAAAGAGTAGGATTTGTTTATACTACGAACTAACTTAACAGAACAACTTAAAGATCGGAAAACTAAGGAACACAACTAGAAGTAATAAAAGTGACTTAAGATGACAAATATGTGTTCGGGAATTCGAATCCCGCTAGGTGCTGTCGCCAAAGCTACGGAATATCGTTCCTACGTGAAAATCGACTAAATCGCAGTAATTTCCTACCCACTCACGGATTTGCTGTCGCCCTAAACGTTCGTGGGAATCTAAATTTAGCGATTACTAGATGGCGAGGATCGAGTATTTGCTGTCGCCCTATACTCGAATCCTAACGTCTATGAATGGCCTAATCGTTATTTAGCTGTCGCCCTAAACGATATACCACACATTCATATCAACACATAGACATATTGATACGAAGAAACAATATCATAGATCGATAAATAGTCGAATACACGTGTTCACGATTATCCTACGCCTTAACTACGACATAACCCAACGTTCATCTATTCCCAAACACACAAGAGGATTAGCTACTCATATTGAACGTCACAACAACGAGATTTAAAGGTAACGAGGATAGAGAACTCATAGAAACTTCCCTAAGAAGTGAATATGGCGTTTCCGAGGTGGAGCTCTCGTTCCTCGATCGTATGAGCGTAGCTTCGTCGTTGGATCGTTCCTTGAGCTTCTCCGAATCACGGGACTACTTCTAGTGTTCTCCCTTCTCTTCTTTGCTCTAAGTTTTCGTCCCTATCCAGTTCCCCCTGAGTTCTAAGGCCAGCCCCCCTTTTATGCTTCGAAAATGGGCTAAAACCCTGAAATTAGGCATGTTCACGGCCTCTTATCGGGCCTTCACGGCCGTGAAGGCGGCTAAAAAACCCTATTTCTTGACTTTCTGGCATGAGTCACGGCCTCGTGCAACACGCTTCACGGCCGTGACGGCGGCTTAAACCCTAAATATTGACTCTCTGGTATGAGTCACGGCGTCTTGCATCGGCAGTCACGGCCGTGACTATGTTGAATTTCCATTCGTTGAACTCTCTGCCTTGATTCACGGCTTGTTGCATAAGCCCTCACGGCCGTGAAGAGGTGGTAGTTTCTTCTTAGAGTTCTCTGTCCAGCTTCACGGCCTCGTGCGAGATGAGTCACGGCCGTGAGTGCAGCTACTCCAACTCTCTGCCGTCGTTCACGGCCTCGTGCGAGATGAGTCACGGCCGTGACACTGGAGGCTTTCTTCTTCTTACTCTCACTGCCCACGTTCACGGCCTCTTGCAAGATCGTTCACGGCCGTGACTGGTTACTGGCAGCTTCAAACTTTGCCATTTTCGCGTCGTTTTCGCCTCGTTTTCGTTCCTTTTCTCTCGATAATCATTCGGAGGTCCTACAATATTTAAATGAGTGTAAATAGAGCCAATAAATGCATAGAATGATCAAAACTTTCCTATTATAACTCAAATAAACATAACAATAAACGTATTAAAATACGTTTATCAAACCTCCCCACACTTAAGCTTTTGCTTGTCCTCAAGCAAATTAAAAAGCAAGAAAAGGTAACAACATAGTGGAATGACCATTCACAGTTCACCAACGCAGATGGAAAACACAAGATGAAATCGAGCAAGCAATTACGGACACTGTAACAATAATCAGCACTATTCGACACGAATTTCCTTAGCACTACTAATCGAGATCCACACCTTGCAGGGATTCACTCAAATCACTCAGTGTATAGGCTAATAAATCTGTGAATCGCTCAATTCATGCAATAATCTAGTCTCTACCATATGCTTGCTAGTCAATCGCACGTCTACAACTTAAAGCAGTTAGCATGAATCAGAAGGTCTTTTCAGGTTAAATGGGTTCAGATAGTAATGAGGTGGTAGTGGGATCACATATGAGTAGCAGTCGTGTCGGTCTTCATGTCATTGTCTAAAGCGCGCCAAGAATTAGCCTTTTTAGTTACGCCGTCTTCATATTCCTCTTATTTCTGCTGCGCTCCACTAAGCCTTTCTTCTCCCAAGTCTCGAAATGAAAGATGATGTGGAATTCACGAGACTGGAAGATTATCGAAGGAAAGGTTCTTTCTTTCTTTTCGCAACAGTTCATCCTTTTCTTGCTTCAGTTTCCCAGCAGCCACACAATTTCCTTTTTTTTTTTTTTTTATTAATAACCTTTCGCATTGCGGTGTGCTGCCCTTACGCCATTGAAGAGGGGTTTCTTGACTGCTTTGACGTTGTCTTGAGACGTCATCCGACTACGCTTTTCGACTTTGACATTTCGACTTTCACTTCTGCTTAACTCGGGTTCAGATGATCTCTGGAGGCTGATTTAGGTTAGTGGCTTATGATATACGAAGTGTAAGAAATAAATAGGCTTAGGCTCAAAGTGGCTAACTACGGTGATCAGTCGTGGTTGGAAACTTTGGCCCTGGACTTATTTCCTAATGCCTTCGTCATATTCATACAAAACATACTATAAGCAATTTCAATGCGTATCAAACAAGCAAGTTCTAGAGAGACGTAAATTATGCACTACTCACACAACCAAGAAAAATGAGCAAAAGCTCGTCAGCTCAAACTCTCACAACGAAACATGGGTTATGCGTGTGAATCTCTCAAAGTAACACTATATCTATTCATGCTGAAAAGATTAAATCACTGATGCATGTCTTTATCGCTCACTAGACTCCCTAATATGCAATCCACATTGAGATGAACGCAAACAACCATGCCAGACTTCTTTAAATTTAATAACCACAGCACCTAAAAAAAATTTTTTCACGTAACTTTTCAACAAAATTCCCAACACAATTCCCCGACAATTCCCCCTCCCCACACTTAAGATTCACGTTGTCCTCAACGTGTAAAATAAATACAGGAAGGTAAAAGAAATTGAAAAGAACGTGACTCCCCTGAAAAATTGGCGTGGCCCTGCCTCCATCAATTGATATAGTTTGAATATGATTGCTTCACTGATTGTGAAAATTTTGGGTTGTAGTGGCGTAAATTGTGACACGTTTCCTGAAAACACTGAAAAGAAAATTAAACGCACGATGGAAATAAGAAGTAAACAGCAAAACGAGTCATAATCATCAAGTGTCTGGATGACTAGACCAAACACACAAAGTGTTTTACAAAAGAAAAATCCCAACTGCAGTTGGAACTAAGGTGGTGGTGGTGGTGAGGGTTGCCGAGGGCGAAGGAATGCCAGTGACTCCTGCGATCGCCTGACCGCGTCGTCCATGGCTTTAAGGGCCTGCTCATAGCGCTGTTGCTCCTCGCGGTAGCGTCGGTGAGCTTCCTCGTTTCGACGCTCATACTCTTCCTGGCGCCGTCGTGTCTCCTCATCGCGTCGAATGGCATCCTCGTTGTAGCGTAGCATTTCTTGGCGCAATGATTGAAAGTCGGCGACTGACGCGTAATGACCGACACCTGATGACTCGCCCTCGTGAAAGCCGGAGGAATGGGAAGGTCCGGCAGTGTCTGAGTGAACCGGATCTGGCCCCACACCCTCAATTTGTAGTGGCTCAGGGAATTCTTCGCCCAGGTCCGTCTGCCCACGATAGACCTCGTGCCAGACGTAAATCTTGTTTGAGCGGGACCAGTTCGGCGCTTTGATCAACATCTTCATCTTCACCATCATATCCTCGTTGACCGGATTACGCCCGCCCACAATCTCCATCTCCGGTGGGTTTTCTGGCCATAGGTTAAGGCCTTCGATGATCCGAGTAACAAATGGCGCTACTGCGATCTTCCCGTGGCTACGAACGTCGGCCTGTGCCGCGAAGGCGTGCTTCAGGGCCATTCCTAGGTGTACGTGTTCCCCGCGCTGCATCTTGAGTAAATAGAAGAGGTCGCGAAGGCCTATCGCGCCGTGTGAATCGCCCCTAGGTGTGAGCGAGGTCGTCAGGAGCCGGTGGATATATCGCAGGCCGGGGCTCCTGAGCGACGAGGCCTTCGACGTTTTGACGCTGAAGGGGGGCTCGCCGGGTCTCGTAATCTCTGCCCAACCGGCCTGTCGGACATCCGGGTTTTCCAGATAATTCTTGTAGTATAAGTCTTGTAGTCCTTGATGCCCGTAAGGTAGCTCTGGTGTTCCCATTGCACGGCAGAAATCTTTAATAGTAACCACCTCCTCCGTGTTAAACGCCCGGAATGTGATCTTGTTCTGGCCAAATTCTTCGTGGGCGAAGGTGGACAGGAACTCCAGTGTCAGCTCCTTATATCCCGGCTCGTCGATGTGGAAGAATTCGAGCCACCCACTCAGTGACAGGTATCCGGCCACCTGCTGGTCAATGTTGTACTTCTCCAGCGTCTCATGATCAATCTGATCAGTCAGGATGAATTCCGTGTTCTTTAGCCTGTTGTAGCGGGCCTGATGTGTCTCATCGTCAAACTGCCCCATAGCCTCTAGTAGTGACGGTGTGCGGCTCGTGCTTGGGCCTCGACGTTGACGACTCGTTGATGCAGATGAGCGGCTTCGACCCATAGTACCTAGAAGTCCAAATGTTAGTTGGCGAGAAAAAGATAATCAACACAGCTCGACTCGACCAACGTAGCGACAAAATTGACAATTCTAAAGCAAGAACATATGAACATTCAAAGCGGCATTTTGTCGAACACATAATAGACTAACTAAAATACTCATTCAAATCGTAATAATCGATTAACCAAGCATAATCTGCAACTTCAAACGATGAATCAACGCTAAGTAAACCATTAAACGCAATCAATTCCGTTCCAATTTCCAAAATTCCCCAATTTGTAAAATTAGGATTTATCATTCCCGAATGAAAATTATTGGACGGAATCAAGAAATTAATCGAACCCAAGGCATTCAAAGCATATATCTAACCATAAAGATCAATACAAACACCAAAGCAGGTCCAATTTTGGGAATCCCCAAATTCGGAAATTAGGGTTCATCGCCCAAAATCGAAATTAACACATGAAAACTGCAAATCCGTCAACCCCAACATGTTTATAGCATAAATCTAGTAATGAGAGAGCAATGTAAACATGAAAAATCGATCACACCTTCGAAGATTCCCCAAATTTCGCAGAGAAAGAGTTTTGGAGACAAAAACATATACCTTGTTGATTTAGCCCGTTGAATTAGATGCGAAATGATTTGTGAAGGATCGCCGGTAATTCGAGCGGTTGAAATGGCCGGAAATGAGGTGATTTTGGAGTGAAAGAGATGAAGAATTTTGATCTTTGGTTGATTTTGGAGTGGAGAAGACGAAAAGTGTTGAAATGAAGGTATATCAAGCTAAAATCCGTCACATTCACGGCCGTGAACGACAGTACCCAGGCCGTGAAGACGAGCAGTGCACTACTATCAGCGGAGTCACGGCCGTGATCGATGGAGTCATTGGCCGTGACTTCGGGCAGAGAGTTAAGCCCGTCTATGTCACGGCCGTGACTGTTGAGACACGGGCCGTGACTCTTATTTATTATTATCATTATTTTTTTTTTTTTATTATTTTTGTTGGTCACGGCCGTGACGATTAGCCCTCTGGCCGTGACTTGAGACAGTGCGCGAAATGTGTTGTGATACTAACATTCACGGCCGTGACGATTGAGCAAAAGGCCGTGAGGAAGGGCAGTGCGTGTTGCAGCGCCAAGTCGCGGCCGTGACTTGTGAGTCATTGGCCGTGACTTGCCCCCTTTTTTTTTTTTTGTATTATGATTATTATTTAATATATATTTTAACTATAATTGACACGCAATCGACGAATTTTTTCGAGAATGATTTGCGCGAAGGAAAATCTTGTAATCGACAAGAGAAATATCACTTTCTCACGCGGCGTCAAATCTTCCAAGTCAATAATTCGTCTGTATCATTTAATGGATTGTCGGGTATGATAATGATATTTTTGTGCCGTTCATGCCTATAAATAGACAGTGGTAGAAAAACACAATAGCATCATCTACCATACACCCACGTCTTTAACAATCTTATTTTAGAAAGAGTTATCTAGCCACTATGAATTGGGGACAGCAGCAAGGTCGTGAGGATGAGAGTGAGGAGTATGCAAGGGTTCGTCGTAATTTAGATATGGTATCACTCTACCTTGCTCTTCTTTTGGGCTTGTTTGGAGTTTTACTTGCGTTCGTGTGTTGGGTTATCACAAGGTGCACTTGTGTGTAACCCGCCCTTATGAAGCAAAATAAACTATTGTTCTGTCTTTTATGTTATTCGCAGTTTTTGATTTGCTTTTGTGTTGGTCTTTCGCACGTTGTAATGGTATTGTAACCATCTTTTATGAAGTAAAACTATCGTTCCTATCTCGTCTCTAGACCCTGCGTTGTACCCATCTTCAATGTTTGTAATAAACGTATTATTAATTAAAATATTATTGTTATTATTATTGTTGTTGTTTTATTTAATTTAATATATATATATATATAGTTTTAGATAGATTTTTTTATTTTTGAATTTTTTTTTTTTTTACATAAAACATAAAATAAAAATACCTGGGTTGCCTCCCAAGGAGCGCTTCTTTTAACGTCTCAGCCTGACGTCCTTCCTAGGCTCTTATGCTGGCTTGAAATCGAGGTATAATACCTCCTTATCACTCATATCTTCCTCGCCTCCATGATAATGCTTCAATCGATGCCCGTTCACTTTGAAAGTACCCTGCCCCATACCTGAAATCTCAACAGTACCGTACGAAAAAAACACGAGTAACAGTGAATGGTCCTGACCAACGTGACCTAAGCTTACCAGGAAAAAGCCTAAGTCGAGAATTAAAGAGGAGGACTTGGTCCCCTTCTTGAAATTCTCGTCTGTGCCTAATTTTGTTATCATGGTAGGCTTTTGAACGCTCCTTATACATTCTGGCGTTATCATAAGCTGATAAACGCCACTCGTCAAGCTCATTAATTTGGAGCTGCCGCTTTTCACCGGCTTTCCCCAAATTCATATCCAATGACTTAATTGCCCAATAGGCTTTATGTTCGATTTCTACGGGGAGGTGGCATGCCTTCCCGTAAACCAATCTATATGGTGTAGTACCTATCGGTGTCTTATACGCGGTCCTATACGCCCAAAGTGCGTCATTAAGCTTATTAGCCCACTCCTTACGGTTCCCATCTATAGTTTTCTCAAGAATACGTTTTAACTCGCGGTTCACGACTTCTACCTGACCGCTAGCCTGAGGGTGATAAGGGGTGGACAGACTGTGTTTAACACCATATCGATCTAAGGTACGTGCAAATTGGGTGTTACAGAAATGGGTGCCTCTATCGCTAATGATGCATCTAGGTGCCCCAAATCGTGAAAATAATGCTCGTAAAAATCGCACAACAACCCTAGCATCGTTCGTGGGTAAAGCTTGCGCCTCGGCCCACTTAGACACATAGTCTACAGCAACCAGAACGTACTTATTATTATACGAACTGGGAAACGGGCCCATGAAATCTATACCCCAAACATCGAAAATCTCAGAAACTAGAATAAAATTTTGAGGCATTTCATCACGTTTTGAGATATTACCTGTGCGCTGACATTGATCACAAATGTCAACGTACCGTTGGGCGTCTTTGAAAATCGTCGGCCAATAAAACCCGCTTTCCAGTACCTTCTGAGCTGTTCGATCGGCTGCATAATGCCCTCCAGTAGGTCCGCTATGGCAATGCCCTAGAATCTTCGTCGTCTCAGGGAGAGCAACACATCGTCGTATCATCTGGTCTGCACATCGCCTGAACAGATATGGATCTTCCCAAAAGTAATACTTCAAGTCAGAAAAGAATTTCTTCTTTTGCTGACTTGTGTATCCCTTTGGTAGAACCCTCGCAACAAGATAGTTAGCGTAATCTGCAAACCAGGGAGTGTCGTCACTTACCACCTGTATCGCGTAAAGATGCTCGTCTGGGAACCTATCTTGTATCGGCCTTCCGTCCTTGTGGTATATTTCGGACTCCTCCAGTCGAGAGAGGTGATCCGCCGCTAGGTTCTCCGCACCTTTCTTATCCCGAATCTCAATATCGAACTCTTGCAGTAGTAGGATCCATCTGATCAGCCGTGGCTTGGCGTCGGGCTTTGCTAACAAGTACTTAAGAGCAGAATGGTCAGTAAAAACAATAACTTTGGATAGGATAAGATATGACCTGAACTTGTCGAAAGCAAACACGACGGCCAACAGCTCCTTTTCGGTGGTCGTGTAATTAGCTTGGGCTGCGTCTAGCGTCTTACTCGCGTAATATATCGGCCTGAAATGGTTGTCCTTACGCTGCCCTAGCACGGCCCCAACTGCATAGTCACTAGCATCGCACATTAGTTCAAAGGGCAGCCCCCAGTCAGGGGCGACCATGATAGGTGCTGCGATCAATCGCTCCTTAAGCAAATTAAAGGCATGCAAACATTCATCGTTAAAATCAAACGGAGCATCTTTCTCAAGTAATCTAGACATGGGTCGAGCAATTTTAGAAAAATCCTTAATGAACCTACGATAAAAGCCAGCATGTCCTAGAAAACTCCTAATTGATCTCACGTTCGAGGGGACAGGTAATTTTTCTATTGTCTCTAATTTAGCTCGGTCCACTTCGATTCCTTTAGAGGAAATCTTATGACCCAGAACTATACCCTCTCGAACCATGAAATGACACTTCTCCCAATTAAGTGCCAAGTTCGTTTCTTCGCAGCGTGCGAGTACAAGCTTCAGATTAGCAAGGCATACATCAAACGACGACCCAAATACCGAAAAATCATCCATAAACACCTCCATTACCTCACCTACCAACTCGTCGAATATTGCCATCATACATCGCTGGAAGGTGGCCGGAGCGTTGCATAGACCGAATGGCATCCTTCGATACGCAAACGTACCGAAGGGACAAGTGAATGTGGTCTTCTCCTGGTCCTCAGGTGCAATGGGAATCTGCAGATATCCTGAAAGACCATCGAGAAAGCAATAAAATGAATGACCAGATAATTTTTCTAGCATTTGATCAATAAATGGTAAGGGGAAATGGTCCTTTCTCGTGGCGTCGTTTAATTTTCTGTAGTCGATGCACACACGCCACCCAGTAACGGTCCTTGTTGGAATCAATTCATTCTTATCGTTAGTGACGACCGTCATTCCTCCCTTCTTCGGGACCACTTGGACCGGACTTACCCAAGCGCTATCTGAGATAGGGTAGATCATCCCCGCGTCTAATAGCTTAATAACCTCTTTCTTCACGACATCTTTCATATTCGGATTGAGTCGCCTTTGACGTTGGGCGACTGGCTTAAACTCGTCCTCCATCAGGATCTTATGCGTACAGTAGCTCGGACTGATCCCTCTGATGTCGGATAACTTCCACGCCAATGCCTTCTTGTGTGCTCTCAACACTTCCAAAAGCTGGCCCTTCTGTCCGTCGTCGAGACTCGATGAAATGATGACTGGTAGCCCTCCATTGTTTCCGAGAAACGCATACTCGAGGTGGTCAGGTAACTGCTTCAACTCTAGGACGGGTGGCTCCTCGACCGAGCTCTTTTCCTTGTCTTCTTCGCTACTCTCGTCGATAGTTATGATGGGCTCGTCGACTTCCTCCCCACACTCGTCAATTGCCAAAATTTGCTGTGTATCCTGCTCGTAGGGGAACTGTGATAGACCTTGTACAGAAAAGAAAAAATCATGCTCAATAGCGTCTAAGTAGTAACACTTATCATCATGCTCATTAGTCTTCTTCATCGACTCAGCCATATTGAACGTAACTTTTTCACCGTCCACCGTCAAAGTTAACGTCCCATTTCTAACATCTATCATAGTTCACCGGTAGCTAAAAATGGTCTACCTAGAAAACTTTCTCATCCTCCTCCATATCTAAGATAACAAAGTCGGCGGGAATCACAAATTTACCTACCTTTACTAGGACATCCTCAATAACACCCCTAGGGTATTTTAACGAACGATCAGCTAATTGAAGACTCATCCTAGTGGGTCGTGGTTCACCTAGTCCTAAGCGCTTAAACATGGAATACGGCATTAAATTTATGCTAGCTCCTAGATCAGCTAAAGCGCGTTCAACAACTAAGTCTCCTATAAGACAGGGAATCGTAAAACTCCCTGGGTCTTTGAGCTTCTTCGGCATCTTGTTTTGAAGTATCGCCGAGCATTCCCCTCGTAAGCACACCGTGGAAACATGTTCGAGTTTCCTCCTGTTCGTCAATAGGTCCTTCAAAAACTTGGCGAAGCTGGGCATCTGCGTAATAGCTTCAACAAAAGGCAGGTTAATATGCAATTCCTTACACATACCCATAAATTTACCAAATTGTGCCTCGTCTTTGTCCTTCTTCAGTCGAGCCGGGTAAGGAATCTTCGGCTGGTATGGCTTCACCGGCGGCCGCTCGATCTCCCTCGCCTTTTCTTTCTCAGGCTCGACCTTTTCCTTCTCAGCTTCGGCCTTTTCGATATCATCGCCTCTGATCTCCTCCACTTCGGGCTCATCGTGGCTCTCGAAGTTGGCGTTCTCCTTGGTCTTCTTCTTGGCGGGCACTTCTTGCAGTTCTCGTCCATTCCTCAGAGTCACCGCCTTGCAGTACTCCTTTGGATTCGGTTCGGTGTAGCTTGGGAGTGAGCCCTGAGGACGCCCCGCCAATTGCTTCGCCATCTGCCCCACCTGTTGCTCCAACTTCTTGAGTGAGGCGTCCGTGTTCTGGGCACGCACGTCGTTCGCCTCCATGTACTCCTCCATCTTCGTCATTCGGCTCTCATGGGCTGCGGTGGTTTGGCTGAAATTGGTGAGGAGTGTCTTCATCATATCCTTCATTTCCCTCATATCCTCAGATCCTCCGGCGGTTGCATTCTGATATTGACGTGGCGCCCCGTTTTGGAAACCGGATGGTCTAGGCTGAAATCCTGGCGGTCCTTGCCCCTGGTGGTTTTGATTCCCATATGCCAAGTTTGGATGTGCTCGAGGCTGGAAGGTTCGCTGGCCACCTTGGTAATTGCCCATATAGTCCACGTGCTCCAGCGGCTGCCCAAGTTGGCATTCTGAGGTCTCGTGGGCTGCTCCACAAACCCCGCACAAGGGTATGTATGGCGTATGCTGCGTCGGTGACGTGGTGGTCACCACGGCGTTCACGGGCTGTGTCTGCCCGGATTTCGGTAGGAGTGCGCCAATGACTGTCTGCAACTGAGAGTTTGTTGCAGCAATTTGTTGCTGGAGCGCTTCGAATTTGGCATTCGTGGCCGTCTCCTCGCTAACTCCGAACACGCCTGGCGTCTTGATCCTCGTGTTACCCCTCATGAAGCTGTTTCTTGAGTAATCCTCGATCAGGTTCCAAGCGTCTGTGGCATTGAGCTTCACGAGCCCTCCTCCTGCGGCTCCATCTAGCATATGAACTGTTTGATCATTGAGGCCCTCGTGAAATCGGTTGATCTGGGCTGCCTTCGACATCCCGTGCTGCGGGCACCTCTTCAGTAGCGCCTTGTATCGCTCCCACACCTCGTAAAGATTCTCCGAATCCTTCTGATGAAACAGAGATATTTCCGTCTTCAGTCGCAAGACTTTCGTCAATGGGAAATAATGGCCGATAAATGCTGCTCGTAGCTCTTCCCAAGTAGTGATTGATCTGGGCGGTAGCATCTCCAACCAGTCCTTCGCCCTGTACTTGAGTGAAAATGGAAACAACATCAGCTTGATCGCATCACTCGGGACCCCATTAATCTTAATGGTGTCTGTTACTGTAAGAAAGGCCTTCAGGTGGGAGTAAGGATCATCATCGGGATTTCCTTCAAACTGGGCCGTCTGAAAGATCATCTGAAGCCAGGCATGCTTCAGTTCGAAATTGTTGTTCTCGATCGGCGGAATAACGATCGCCGATTCAGTTCCGCCGAGGGAGGCGCTCTTGAGTAGATCTTGTAAAGATTGTTCCTCTTCTTGGTCCTGGTGGACCGGTACTCTGCGTTCAGCCATCTCGACTTCTGTCTCTCGACCGTCTACAGATGCCTCGGTTCGAGAATTCTCTGCCGACTCCTGAGAGTTGTCCTCCGAGTAGCTAACCAGTGCTTCCTGATAGTTACTAGCCGTACCTTCTGAATTGTATCTGAGCTGCCTTCGTAACTTTCGCTCGAAATCTGGATCTTCCTCAACAATGGGACCTGAAGGGTGGCTTCGGGTCATCCACTATCAAACAGTACCTTCAATGAGCGAAACTGAAAATTAGCGAAGATCTAGATAAATATGTTGAAAAGGTGACGGACTAATAATGTAGGAAACAAATAACGCAATTAACGAAAAATTGAGAAAATGTAAAATAAAATGGCTAAATTACCGAACTACGGTGTTCCAAATATCAATCTACTCCCCGGCAACGGCGCCAAAAACTTGATCGCGTGCGTGTGTGTTTAAATAAAAGATCGTGCGAGTACGTCAAGTAATAATTAAAACGAATATATTATAACTAGAATCACGCGCGATAGGCAGTGTACCTATCGTTTGTAATATAGCTATAGTGAATATCCGAGTATCGAACACGAGGAATAAAATGAGTACTAGTATTAACCTATCGAATCGATATTTAGCCTAAATAAAAGAGTAGGATTTGTTTATACTACGAACTAACTTAACAGAACAACTTAAAGATCGGAAAACTAAGGAACACAACTAGAAGTAATAAAAGTGACTTAAGATGACAAATATGTGTTCGGGAATTCGAATCCCGCTAGGTGCTGTCGCCAAAGCTACGGAATATCGTTCCTACGTGAAAATCGACTAAATCGCAGTAATTTCCTACCCACTCACGGATTTGCTGTCGCCCTAAACGTTCGTGGGAATCTAAATTTAGCGATTACTAGATGGCGAGGATCGAGTATTTGCTGTCGCCCTATACTCGAATCCTAACGTCTATGAATGGCCTAATCGTTATTTAGCTGTCGCCCTAAACGATATACCACACATTCATATCAACACATAGACATATTGATACGAAGAAACAATATCATAGATCGATAAATAGTCGAATACACGTGTTCACGATTATCCTACGCCTTAACTACGACATAACCCAACGTTCATCTATTCCCAAACACACAAGAGGATTAGCTACTCATATTGAACGTCACAACAACGAGATTTAAAGGTAACGAGGATAGAGAACTCATAGAAACTTCCCTAAGAAGTGAATATGGCGTTTCCGAGGTGGAGCTCTCGTTCCTCGATCGTATGAGCGTAGCTTCGTCGTTGGATCGTTCCTTGAGCTTCTCCGAATCACGGGACTACTTCTAGTGTTCTCCCTTCTCTTCTTTGCTCTAAGTTTTCGTCCCTATCCAGTTCCCCCTGAGTTCTAAGGCCAGCCCCCCTTTTATGCTTCGAAAATGGGCTAAAACCCTGAAATTAGGCATGTTCACGGCCTCTTATCGGGCCTTCACGGCCGTGAAGGCGGCTAAAAACCCTATTTCTTGACTTTCTGGCATGAGTCACGGCCTCGTGCAACACGCTTCACGGCCGTGACGGCGGCTTAAACCCTAAATATTGACTCTCTGGTATGAGTCACGGCGTCTTGCATCGGCAGTCACGGCCGTGACTATGTTGAATTTCCATTCGTTGAACTCTCTGCCTTGATTCACGGCTTGTTGCATAAGCCCTCACGGCCGTGAAGAGGTGGTAGTTTCTTCTTAGAGTTCTCTGTCCAGCTTCACGGCCTCGTGCGAGATGAGTCACGGCCGTGAGTGCAGCTACTCCAACTCTCTGCCGTCGTTCACGGCCTCGTGCGAGATGAGTCACGGCCGTGACACTGGAGGCTTTCTTCTTCTTACTCTCACTGCCCACGTTCACGGCCTCTTGCAAGATCGTTCACGGCCGTGACTGGTTACTGGCAGCTTCAAACTTTGCCATTTTCGCGTCGTTTTCGCCTCGTTTTCGTTCCTTTTCTCTCGATAATCATTCGGAGGTCCTACAATATTTAAATGAGTGTAAATAGAGCCAATAAATGCATAGAATGATCAAAACTTTCCTATTATAACTCAAATAAACATAACAATAAACGTATTAAAATACGTTTATCACAACTGCTAATGCCTTAGGGCAGGCTGAGAAGGATTATCTTGTCTGCAACTACTGCAAGAAAACTGGGCACCTAAGGAGAACTGTTTCAAGCGTAACACTGATAAGAGTCATTTGATGTGCAGCCATTGCAAGAAAGCAGGGCATGTGAAGGATGACTGCTTTAAGGTGCGTGGTTTTCCAGACTGGTACCTAGGAAGGAAAGGAGCTGATCGTCCAAGTTTCAGGGCAAATGCTGTTTCAGATGATCAAAATCATCAAAGTGAAGTTCAACAACCTGAAGGGAAGGATGCACAGTCCCTGCAATCAATGATGTTGCGCATGATGAGGCATGAGATGGCAAGATTGTTCAAAGGGCAACAGTCTTCAGATGCTCACAATTCTGTCAACTTCGCTCACTTTGAGGACTTTGCAGGTAGTTCCATACTCTAAAAAACTGATTGTTCAAATCTGAATGTTGTAGGTGATGGTTCTTGGTTCGTGGACACTAGCGCTACGAGTCACATGTGCAGAAAACTCACCAGAACCTACAAGCCTGTTAATTCCTTCACACCAGTATACTTACCCGACGGATCTCTACAACCAGTTACTCATATAGGAAATGTCATGCTATCTGGACCCTCACCATCACTAATTGCTTACATATTCCCAGTTTTAAGTACAACCTTCTATCAGTCAGAAAATTAGTGTGACGCCCGGGGCCGATGAGGGCGGGGAGTGATCGCCGGTGCTAGAGAGGTGCACGGATAAGGAGCGGCTCCTGGCAGGCTTCTAGGCGAAGGGGTACGTGAACGAACCGATCCGACACCCGAATGAGAGGGGATCCTGATACTGACAATGTATGGGCATGTCAGGCTAAGAATCGTATAAGGAAATTGATAGTACTACTCATATCACCAAGGTCGACCTACCTTTTCGGGAGTCCATCTATAGAAACTGCGAAGTTAAGCGTGCTTGACTAAGGGCAATCTAGGGATGGGTGACCCCCTGGGAAGTTTCTCAGGGTGCGTGTGAGCGAAGCACGCTAACAGGTTAAATGGTGGTACAGTGGGGTCAGACTATCAGTCGTAGTGTGGTGGGCCCAACCCCACTTGTCCCGGTAGGGACCGATGCTATACTGACACCCGGTATGGGACGGGTCGTTACAATTAGCCCATGATAGCAAAATTCATTTTGATTTTTTTGCTGACTTTTGCCTGTTATATGATCTACAGAATGAGAAGATCATTGTTGTGGGAAGAATTATAAACAGCCTTTACATCATTGATCACCAGTCTTTCACCCAAAAGGCCATTGATGACTCTCGAGAGATATATGCTTCATACATGCTCACTCGAAAGCACCCAAAAATAAGGTTTTAGATAGTATGCTGAATAAAGCTTTCATTGTTTCAGCCGATGTTTGGCACTCTAGGCTTGGGCAACCTTCTTTGCTGGTTATGAAACAGTTACCCAAATCAATTGTTGACATTCACAGTGCTACTATCTTTTCTGAGTGCAATGTTTGCCCACTATCAAAGCAGCATCGAAAATCCTTTCTAAACAGTCATATTCAAAGCACAGCACCCTTTTCTCTCCTTCACATTGATATATGGGGTCCCTACAAGACATCTACGCATAATGGTTGTCATTATTTTCTGACAATTGTTGATGATTTTAGTAGGTTCACATGGGTCTTTCTCATGAAGCATAAGACTCAAGTCATTACCACACTGCAGCAGTTCCTTTCCTATGTCAAAACACAGTACCAAAGCCTTGTCAAGATCATTAGGACGGACAACGGCCAAGAATTTCTTAGCTCGGGCTGCCAAGAACTGTTCTCGTCCAATGGGATTGTCCACCACAAATCATGTCCATATACTCCTCAACAAAACAGAGTTGTTGAGAGGAAGCATAAACATATACTTCAGGTAGCTCGATCACTTCTCATAGAGTCTAAACTTCCTAAATATTTTTGGGGCGATGCAGTGCTTACTTCAGTCCATCTTATAAACTGTTTGCCCTCTAAAATTCTTCGCTGGAAATCACCATTTGAGTCACTAAACCATAAAGCCCCAACCTACTCCCATCTTAGAAAATTTGGTTGTCGTGTGTATGCTGTTAACAATGCGCCTCATAGGGACAAATTCGATCCTAGATCAACAGCTGGGATTTTTGTGGGATATCCGGTAGGTCAAAAGGGGTATAAAGTTTTCTGCCCCGTTCAAAGGAAATGCTTTGTCTCTCGAGATGTCATCTTTCACGAGGGTGTGTACCCATCCTTTTCTTGCCCCGATGATACAATCGTCTTGCCCAATGTTGCCATTGGAGACCCATTTGACACCCTGAACCCCACAATTGACAATGTCGAACCTCAGTCACAAACTACAGAATCTAACTATCATGATCCCACAATCATACCTGAAAACATGATAGCTGATGATTCCTATGTGAGTAACTCTCCCCAGAATCCCATACCAATTTCCAGAATCAGTACCAGACCCAAAGACAAGCATGCTTGGATGAAAGATTTCATTATCTCAAGTGCATGTCTTCAACCATCACCCATGTCACTCACAGACCTTTCTAACAAGCCACCATCTAACCCATCTGCTCATGAGATTTTTGTAGCCAATTTGTCTACTTTTCAGGAACCTTCCACTTATAGCCAGGCGAGAACAAATCAGAAGTGGCTAGATGCTATGGCCGATGAGATTCAGGCGCTAGAAATGAATGACACTTGGGAATTGACCACACGGCCAAAGGACAAAAGGTTGATTGGATGAAATGGGTCTACCGAGTTAAATGTCATGCCCATGGATCTATAAATAGGTACAAAGCACGCTTGGTCGCAAAAGGATTTACCCAGATCGAAGGAGAAGATTTCTGTGAGGTATTTTCACCAGTAGCTAAAGTAGTCACTGTAAGAATCATATTTGTTGTTGCTGCAGTTATGGGCTGGTTTTTACACCAGTTGGATGTCAATAATGCCTTTCTCCATGGGCATTTGGAAGAAGATGTCTATATGAGGCCGCCTCCAGGCTATTCCCGAGCTAAGCCAGGGCAAGTTTGCAAGCTGAAGCGATCATTGTACGGCTTGAAACAGGCATCGAGGCAATAGAACGAAGAATTCACCTCTAAGCTCACAGGTTTCGGTTTTGTGCAGTCTGCACATGACCACTGTCTTTTTACCATGATTACTGAGAGCTCTCAGACCTTCTTGTTAGTATATGTGGACGATGTTCTCATGACAGGGAATGATGATTTAGTCATACAACGTGTTAAGACCTTTCTTGACCAAGCTTTCACCATCAAAGATCTTGGATTGGCAAAATTCTTCTTAGGAATGGAAATTGATCAATCTCATCAGGGGATTCATATCACTCAGAAGAAATACCTCACAGACATTCTTTGTGATGCCCATATGCTAGATTGCTCAGCCGTATCCACACCACATCCTGGGAATTTTCAGTTCGCCTCAATCGATCAAGATACCTCACCTCTGCTCTCTGATCCTTCACGATTTCGCAGGTTAATTGGCCGACTATTACATCTCAATTACACGCGCCCAGACATGACATATGCTGTTCAGCAGCTTAGCCAGTTTGTACACTCACCCCACGAGTCTCACTGGCAAGCAGCTCAACATGTTCTTCGATATCTGGCGCATACGTGTTCTACTGGTTTGTTCTACTCAAGTACATCAAGCTTAAATCTGATTGCTTATTGTGACGCTGATTGGGGGGCTTATAAGGCTTCACGACACTCAATACCGGCTATTGCATTTTTCTTGGCGACAACCTTATTTCGTGGAAAGCAAAGAAACATACTACCATATCTTGTTCTACTGCAGAATCAGAGTACAGATCAATGGCATCCACAGTGGAAGAATTACAGTGGATTTCATACATTTTATCATCTCTCAATCTTGCTGCATCTACACCTATTCCACTACATTGTGACAACAAGGCAGCTCTTCACATCACTTCTAACCCGGTCTTCCATGAAAGAACGAAGCATATCGAGATTGATTGCCACGTCGTGCGTGATCAATTCAAGAAAGGCTTCGTTTCTCCTACCCACATCCCTTCCAACATGAACGTTGCTGATATCTTTACCAAATCCTTGTTCGCTCCGCTCTTTGTTAAGCTTCTGTCGAAGATGAGCCTGTCTCCCACCCACGCTCACCTTGAGGAGGGGCTGAAGGAACACAATCTTCGTCCACCATAAAGCCACGTCATCAACAGCTGAATACATCTCATTTTTGTTCTGATTAATATAGCATTAGTTTTCGATTAGTTTTTGTAACTTAATTCCCACGTGTATATAAACTGCATACTGTAACAGAGTAACGAACGAATGAAACAATGGAATAATTTTTCCCTCCAAAATAAGATTTTGTTCATCTGCGTCAACACTCAATACTCCTTATAAAAATAAAATAAAGATGCACGAAGACAATTGTGTCAATAGTGTTAGCAACGTGGCGGGCGGGGGTGGAGACCTAATCCCCGTCCCCGCCCCGCGAGGCTTTCGGGGACAAAATTGTCCCCGTCCCCGCCGGATCCCCGCGGGGATTCAATTTTTTTAAAAAAAATTAATATTCTAAATATAATATATAAATTTAATTATATTTTCGTTATAAATATTATATTAAATTATAATTTTGTATATTATTTTTATTAATTTAATATTATTTAATCTATATTTAATATTATTTAAATTATAATTTAATATTATATATATTATAATATATATATATATATATATGTATATATATATATATATATATATAGAAGGCAGGGATTCCCGCGGGAAAAAATCTTTCCCCGTCCCCGCCCCGCGGGGATAAAAACTCGGGGATTCCCCGCCCCGTTCGGGCGGATCCCCGCGGGGACGGGGGCCATCCCTCACCTATCAACATTCTCCACATTTATAGTTTAATACACATCTTGCCTCCAAAGCTTATATTATATTGTACTAAAAACCTGGCCGCCTCGTATTACTATTTTATGTTGCATTGATGTAGAGCTTTGAGTTGAACTTGATTATAATATACGTTATAATACATATATATATATATATATATATATATATATATATATATATACATTGTATCCACGGAGATCGCCAGCCGATTAAAATAACAAATAACCAACGTAGTCTCAACCAATACAACCCTCTTCACTAATTATAAAAAATTTAAAAACAACTAATATATATTGGGCAAGTATATAAATAACAAATAAACGGAATCTCAACCTTCGTAATTATTCGTAGAAAAGCTGCACGGTTTTCCAGCCACATTTTTTTTCTAAGGTTTTCCAGCCACATAAAAGGTCCAAAATATTACATGCCAAACTCTAAACTTAGAAATTAAGCCCAACCATCACCATCATCTTACGTCTCTTGCCGACCCCAGGACATTAAATACGCTCCCTTCCCTATTTGTGCTATTTATTTCCTGTAAACTGGGGATATGCTTTATTGCAATACAGCGCATCGAGTCTTGTGTAAGAAAATAAATACAAGTAAAAAAAAAAAAGAGAAAATCCTCCATGGAAGCTTCTTACATTTCTTCTTCAACTTCTTTCACGAAAACCATGCGAGTTGTTCCAATGATCGGAGAGAAAGTTCCCATCTTTACCAACAAGTTCCAAACTACAAAGAGAATGATTGCTAATCCATTGTCTGTATCATGTAAGTTCTTGCTTCTCATTTTCCCTTGTTTCTCAAGCATCATCACAAAAGCTTCGCTTATATAATATTTCAACTAAAATATTTAGTTCAATTTTATCGATAGGTTGTCAGCGATCTACTTCATCAACGTCGTTGGGATCGAACCAAGGCGAGGTGGGACCCATCCTAGCAAACTCCGACTGGCGAGCATTTAGGGCAAGGTTGGTCGCCCAAGAGCAACGCGGCGGCGGAACGCCGCCGACGGCCAATTACGTACAAGAAAAATGGGCCCATAGGATCCATGAGCTTGAGAAGGGCTGCCTCTTAGTAGCCACCGAAGAGCTCGACGGCATCCAAGTCTTCGAACGGGCCGTCGTCCTCATTCTCTCCACGGGCCCGATAGGCCCGACGGGCCTGATACTCAACCGGCCGGCGGAGGTGTCGATCTCCGAGGTCGGAACCTACTTGTTCGACGGCGGGTCGGGCGCCTTTGCGGACAGACCGTTGTTTCCCGGCGGACCGTTAGAGGACGGGCTTCTGTTGATGGGCGGTCCGAACGGCGGAGACGCGGCGGAGTGCGGCGGGTTTGAGGAGGTGATGGAGGGATTGTATTATGGGACGGAGGAGAGTGTGGGCTTGGCGGCTGATATGGTGAGGAGAAACGTCGTTGCAGTCGGCGATTTGAGTTTCTTCGACGGTTGTTGTCGGTGGGAGAGGGGACAGCTTATGGGTGAGGTTAGGGATGGAAAGTGGGCCGTGGCTGCTTGTAGCCCAAGTGTAATTGGGCTTAGTTGTGTTGGGCGAGTTGGGCTTTGGGAGGAGGTTAATGGGCTTTTGAGCCCAAGGAAAGTGATGTGAAAGTACATAGATACTTTGCTTTGATCTATTTTGATTATGAAGCAAAGCTTGGTGTGAGAGATTGATAAGCCTCCTAGTTTTAGACTTCAGTTAAGGAGAAAGATGATTGTACATTTTTCAGTCGAATTGAAAAATGGGATAAAGATTAGTGAAATGAATGTCGCGAGAAACCTTGAGAGGAAATTGATGGAGGTAATGATCTAACATTTTATCCAACACAATTTATGATATTGCTTAAAAGTTGGGAAAAAGCAAAATCATGTAAAAAAGGTCTTACCGGGAGTCGAACCCAGGTCGCTGGATTCAAAGTCCAGAGTGCTAACCACTACACCATAGAACCTTTCTTGCCTAAACGTTTTTTTAGATTTACTTATTCGCTCACGGCTCTAAAGTTATGTGAACAGAGAAAAAAGTTAAACTTATGGACTTGACACTTTAAATTGATTAAATAATTATAAGTCTCTCTCTCTCTCTCTCTCTCTCTCCACAGAAAAAGCTCTTTATAACTAACAAAAAGGCGCAGAACAATGAAAACTGTTGCATAGTTGGGAATTGGGATGGGACATTATCTCTCCCTCGAACTTATCGAAGCCATAACTTCGCACGATCTCTCCGCCATAAATATTACATATCGACAACAATAATTAACAGCACACGACAAGCCAACGAACGCTGCAGTGATAGAAAAAAAGGTGGGAGCTTTTGCTCATCATCCGCTTTCTTTATGGCTTTGCGACCGAGTTCTGATTTTATTCTTAGAAAATGCGTATGTTTTTTCGTGCGGCAAAGAAGGAAAGAGACACAATAATGCTTCAAAAGCAAAGAGAGAGGGTGACATGAGAGCATACACGTTGCTCCTTGTTTAATTAATCGTTTTAAGACAAGCATTTTATGGAATCTGATAAATGACTTTTTGGGTCTTGCATTTCTCGGCTTTCTTTACGTGGTAATGTTCCAAAGATTAGATTTTGACGCCGTCTTTGTTCGATCGAATATTGGGATTTTGATGTTTGTCTAATGTTGGGTTTGGGCTGTTAATCACATGTCTGTCGTCTTTGGGATTTTCCCTGCGTGCTGGTAATTGAATTTCTTCTCACCTGCAAATGCAAGTTTCATGCACTGAACAGTTTTCTGTTAATCTTTTACTGCAGGTTTTAGTTTAACCCTCAGAAGGTCCTTCCTTGACACTTATGACTGAAGAGAGAAGCGATCCCAAGAGAACAAACGCAGAAGATGATGACTCGAAGACAGTTTCTCGCTATCTAAAACATCGTGTCAGTTCTTGCCATGAGTCCTGTAAATATAGTCATAAGACGAATGAGATATCCGAGCAGATTCCATGGAAACCTGTAAGAAGAAGAGTTGAGAAAATGCCTACTGTGCCTAACGAGGGCAGTTTCGTAGTTTCGAGCGTCAAGAAATATGAAAAGAATGCCTCGAACAAGCCTATTGCCCGCGATGTGAAGCCCAGCCCTGTTATAAAATCTCTGGAAAGAAAGACTTGCAACATGAAAAGGGTTGTCAAGAAGAAGCCTTCAGAAGATGCTGCTGATTCTTCTGTTGAAAAAAAGATCCCATTGCTGAAGAAAGATGCTTCGCTTCAACATAAGAAATCTCCGTGGCCGAATTCCCCTGAGATTATCAAGGAGGAATTGGCAGTTGGGCAATATCCTCGTCTGAAATCGAGATATGCTACGCCTAAACAGACATGTTCGTGTTCGAATTCAGATACCATACCTCCTATGCATGGAAGTGCTGAGAGATTTCCAAAGCCTCGCTTGTCCACTTCGCATCGTAGAGTCTCCAACAGTGAGAAAAGTTCATCCTCAGTTGAGAGCTCTGCGTTGATGCCTCCTTTAAATTGTCTAAGCAATTCACTTGGGGTTGAGAATGTGTCCGAGAAAGTGTTGCATGTAATAAAGACAGAAGAAGCTTTGCCACACAATGCCAGTGGAGAAGAGTACTATGAGGAGACAGAGTACAGCGACGGCGATGCATATGACCTAACCTCGAAGGATAAAGAAGACATGGAAACTGCAAATGGAGAAGAGACGAGGAAAAAGAGTGAAAGCCCATCTGAGGAATCGAAGGTTGAGAGCGGGAGAATAGTGGGAATTACGACGCCCGACGCTCCAATGAGGCTCAGATTCGGGAAAGCAAGGGCCTTTGAAATGGGAGAAGATGGCGAAAGTGAACTGAAGAAGATGACCTCTGAAAAAGTGGTTTTGAGGCGCGGGGAAGTGCAGCAGGGCAAGAAAGATGCTCGAGTTTTGCTGAATAGTGTGATCGAAGAAACGGCAAGTAGGCTCGTTGAAACGAGGAAGAGTAAGGTTAAGGCTTTGGTGGGAGCTTTTGAAACTGTCATCTCCCTCCATGAGACTAAACCTGCTATCAATTGAAGTGTGAATAAATCCCACATAAGAATGGTGGCTGCTATGCTATGTAGTAATCTATCTACATTTTACGGTTAAAAGTTTTTTTTTTTTCGAATTTTCTTGATTTAAACTTCAGAACAGAAGAGATGCATGAGATGATAGAAGTACTCAGAATTAGTAATATGCTCTTTCAATACATCTTTCCTCAAAGCAAAGGAAGCTGCAAATGCATATTCGTTGACTCTGCAAACTTGGACTTCCTAATTTATATGAAGAAGAGTTTACCAGTGAATAAAAAGCTCAGATCTTAGAACATGGGTGAATCAAGAACAGTAACAAAAAAGAAACCTTGCTCTGAGTATTTATCCGTAACATTTCATTCCCAGAAGAAGTTTTCCAGTAAAACATTCTCACAGCACACATTATTACCACCATGAACCACAATTAAGATCCCTAATCAACCCAGGTAACTATAAGTATCCTACCAAAGAACAAGCAAAAATTACAGAGAATCCATGCATTAAGTGTAAAAATCATCCGAAGCGAAGAGAGACATTGGAATTTGGAAACGGAAGAGAGAGAGAGGGAGAGAGAGAGAGACTAAATTTCATCTTTTATTTCACAACTATTACCAATTATTCCACGTTGTTTTATGTGGTCAAAAGAACATTCCACCATGAACAATGCAAGCATTCCCACCATGTTTAAAAGCTCAATGCTCAAAACATCACAGATATACTACAGAGCAATGATGAGTGAGGAATCCCAGAAACATCTGTACAAATCTAACAGACTAAAAGTTGCTTTCCTAACTCTGTTCCGAAACACTCAACGAAAAGTTGAGATCAACAGATTGTTAACCCCAAACACTTCTTGTTCTTGCTTCATCGCAGCCCCCATTTCTTGTTCTTTCAGCAGAAAGCCCGCACCTTCTTCAGTTTCTTGCTTGATTATATACTCGCCATGACCAAGCTTGCAGTCTGCTTCTGAGTCATTGTTTCCATGGCGTTTCCAGCTCTCACAGGAAGACGACGAACCAGCTCCAAAGTACAACGAATTATCATCATCTTCATCGTCATCAGAAGAGAATTCCCTGACACCTTGTGAAAGAATTATCAACCATTTAGCCGCCTCTTCAACATCCCAAGGCTCTGACGCATCATTAACAGACAAATTCGAGCTTGAAACCGATGGATTACAGTAGGGCTTATACTTGATCGTAGAACGCTTCTTCTTAACTGGGCATAAGATCGCGGGAGGAGCCTTCTCAGAAGCAGCTTTCAATCTCTTTGTGGAGTGAGTTTTCATGTGGCCAAACATCGCTCTAGGAGAATCAAACCCTTTACCGCATTTTGTGCATTCATTCAGCTGAATAGTTTTGACGATCGAATGACACCTCATGTGGCCCGAAAGAGCCCTCGCCGAGTGAAATTTCTTCCCGCATTTCTTGCAGGAGGGTTTTTTATTCACGAAAGAAGTTGCAGACCTGGTTTTGAGAACGGAGCTTTTCTGGGATTTCTTTGGATTCTCCCTCAGTTCGTAGCAGTTGCTCTGATCACCTTCGAGGTCCATTTGGGCTGGGCTGTTCTTGGATCGATTCTTGAAGCTTTCTTCATCGCCTTCTTGGAGTTTCTTCGTCTTGATCTTCTTAGTAGCTTCAGCTTGTGCTTCCTTTTTAGAAGCTGCGATCTCTGCTAAATGGATCCTCATATGGCCGCCCAATGACTGTCCACTCACGCAGCTTTTGCTGCACATTCTGCAAATGTACCTTCGTTCTTCTGAATCTTCTTCCATTGTTGCGAGATTTTTCCAGCTATTGAGAGAACAAAAGGAAACCAGATGAGAAATTCAAGAAAGCATCAGAACTATGCTGAATTTGAGCATCGCATTGAAACTGCTCGATGATCCAATCAGAGGAATTGCATTCAGATAAGCAAAATCTGAGCTTTCTTCATGAAAGCAGATTCCCGCGTTTCAGAGAAAAGGAGAAAAATAAATTTCATTAGCAATGTCAGATTAGCGTCGAACAGAGAAGTGGAATGGAAAAAGATTTCCAAAGAAGCCTACCCAGAAAGTGTCGTCCCACTTGTTTCCACGTCTTTTTTCAAACTCTTCAGTTGCCCATATGACTGTGAACATCTAAGTAAAGAAAGTAGTGTTCCATATATAATATATATAGTCTGACCAAGAATTGGAAAACAAAAAATCAGAAATTTCCATGTTTCTAAAGCTGACCACGCAATGATTTCTTGACTCTTTGATTATGGGTTATTTATTTGTTGGTCTATCTATATTATAATTCGAGGTAGAAGAACAAAGTGTTTTGCATGGCATGACATTGACAGCAGTAACGTGCTTCTTTTCAATTTCTAACGAAGTATAAAACTCAAAAGTTCAAATCCAACTACGTCAAAGTTGGGCCAAATTATTGGGCTGTAACTTGGGCCCATTATCTCTACACAAAGCCCAATTAATTTTATAACCCTGAATACAGATATACCCTAGCAGATGAACTTTTGCAGCTCGGCAACACTCTGTTAGCGTTAGGGAGGTGAGGCACCAGTGAGCTGCGCACAGTAACAATGGCGACTGCAAAGACTGTCAAGGATGTTTCTCCTCACGAGTTCGTCAAATCCTACGCCGCACATCTCAAGCGGTCGGGAAAGGTCAGAGATGATTATTTCTTTTTCTTTTCGTTTGTTGTTATATATATAATAATTAAAGCGGTTCAGCTTCAGCTACTGAATTATATTCCTTGGAGATATCTTTTTTTGGCATGGATGTTTTTTATTTGTGATTTTTATGTTTATTAAATCGGATCAGGATTTTTCTGCAATCGTTGTTGTTCGTATCTTCGATGTCAGTTGATAATGCTGGAAACTTAAAATTAGATACTATCCGTACAGAAAAGTGCCTTTTGTTGCTAAAAAAACATCGTTGCTTGTGTTTGTTGGAATGAGTTTTCTTGCCGAGGATTAATTGTCCTTGAAGCTTATTCGTACGTTTAGAGATATTGATTCAGTCTCAGTTCTATGCGCTTATGTTCCATGTTCTCTGAAATGATAGATGGAACTCCCTGAATGGACTGATCTAGTGAAAACCGGCGTTCTCAAAGAACTTGCTCCCTATGATCCCGATTGGTATTACATCCGAGCTGGTAATGTTATTACTCGTGGAATTCCTTAATTCAATTCCATAATTTTCTATACATGGAGTCATTTATGCTATGTATCAGTTGCACTTTAAATTTGACTTCAGTAGCTCATGATATAGTACTAGCATCAACTTCTGCTACATAAGATTGGAGCACTGACGTATCGATATACTTGAAATGCTGTAGCTTCAATGGCAAGGAAGATATACCTTAGGGGAGGTCTCGGAGTAGGCGCCTTTCAGAGGATTTACGGTGGGAACAAGAGAAATGGGAGTCGTCCCCGACATTTTTGCAAGAGCAGCGGGTCAATTGCACGCCACATCCTTCAGCAGCTTGAGAGCATGAACATCGTTGAGATTGATACGAAGGGGTTAGTTTTTTTTTCTGTCTTTTGTTGGTAGGCTGGATTCAGACAAGCCTGTCTTTATATGTTGTGCGAAGACTGTTTCTCTTATCATGGCTTTGCCTGCATTTTGTGCCCTTTTTTCTCAGAGGGAGGAAAATCACATCTACTGGCCAGCGAGACCTCGACCAAGTTGCTGGGAGGATCGTCGTCGTTGCACCGTAGGTATAATTCGAAGCAGATGAATGTGTTTTTGTGGGAGATTTTTTCTTGGTTTTCTCTTTGGATGACGTCGCTCGTGTTTTGAATTCGTAATCTGTTCGTTTTTAATGGTTGTGTCTGAGTTCTGACTCTATTATGTGGAATTTTTATTTCCTTCTCTTCTCAGCCTTCAGTTACCGAACATTACCAAGAAAACTTCCATTCATAACTGTGGTTGATACATTACCCACAAATACAAATCATAGTTTTTAGCCTACTACAACCCCACATAGTCTTACAACAGTAAAAAATAACCAGCGTTAGGGGTCGAGAAATGGACGCCCATCGGGGAATCAGATTTAATTATTGGAATGATTTAATTAGTTATCGAAAGATTGATGATTTGCTCGTATATTGAGTATGAACAAGTCGCGGATTATTCAGACTAGGGTTGCAATTGAACCGAATATTTTCGGTTCGGTTCGAGATTCTATTCGAAATTTAAGATTCGAATTTGAAATAAACGAATACGAATACGAATACAAATAATTTTTATGATTCGAATAATTTCGAATACGAATAAGAATATATCTGTATTCGATTCGAAAAATTAACGAATATTCGATTCGTTATATGTAATATATATTTAAATAATATATATTATATATATACTTGTAAGCCCAAATAAAATATTAGACCCAAATTATTTATTTGTTTTGACCCATAAAAGGAAATAAAGCAAACCTTTCATCTATTTAACTCACGCTCCAAGTGTAAAAATAAAAAGCAAATACGAGCATTGAGTTGTTTCTTAGATTTTGTAATTTTTCGGAATTATTTTGTAATTCTAACAGGTTTTATAGGGAAAAAATTGAATTTTTTTTCGAATATTCGTATATTCGTGAATATATTCGAATATCGTTATCGAATCGAATCGAATCGATTTTTAGGATTCGAATGCGAATACTTGAAAAAATGAACGAATACAAATTGAATAGTATGATATTCGATTCGATTCGGTTCGTTTGCAAATCTAATTCAGACGGCCCAAAATTACCACATCGATTATGAAACTTGCCCCTAAACCTCAGAGTATACAGTGCTAATTCTTGATTGCCAGACAATTCAGGGAAATGATCGTAAGCATAAGATTTCCCAACTGGAGAAGACATCATTCGAAATAAGTAAAGAGTTCATTAGCTCGAAATTATAGCTTTCAAACCGTTGGATTAGATCCAACTGCTGTTTATTGATAATGAGTTTATACAATTTGTCGAATGAACTTGAAGGCTGTTGCTTTTTGTGTGTTTTAAACCGAGATTTCAATGAAGTTTGTATAGATATTTTCTGGGCCTTGATGTTTTTTCTATAGATATGACAATCTTGAGATTTTCTTTTTGGGGTTTGCCTTATAGAATTGGAAGATGAAAAACACGAATCCAGACATTGTCAAGAGTACTAAAAGATGGGAACATCTAAAGAGAATTGGTGGATTTGATTCCACATTTGTTTCAGCTGCTTAAATTGAAAATGAGGGAGACGAGGACGCAACAAGCTCTTCATCTGCACATTACTGAGGTGCATAGCCACCGTCAGGAATGTTGAGCCACTGATCAACTTCAGCCTCAACATCTTTTGCAATGCTGTTAGTGCTGTTCCCGGGAACGTTAGTATTCCCTGCAGAGAAATTGAGACCATTCATCACATCTTTGGGACCGAAGATCAGACAAGTGATCAAAAACTGTCTGAAAAGAATTACCTGGTATTTGATTTGGCATTTGAATCCTCTGTGGCTGTATTGGTGTAAAGAAGTTGAGACCACTGACCACTCTTTCGTGGGACGGGGCCATCTTGGCCTTCTTGGCCTTGTTACCTCCAACAGGGATGTTTCTCAGCTTTCCACCTACGGTCCAAGACCGTTGGCAAGCATTACAGTAGTGACGAGGTTGTTCCTTGCAATAGTTATTGTAGTAGCAGAATTTGGTGTTCAAAGAGTCGCAGCGAGGGCATTGCAAATTGGCTGGTGGAAGTATCTGTCGCAGGGGTTGGTTTTCTACTCTTCTGTGTTCCATTTCTCGTTTTTTCCCCTTTTCTACGTTTTCAGCTTGGTGCTAGGTGATGTTCGACTGCGGGGCATATTTATAGTGAACATTGGAGTTTGCCGTAAAACATCGGAGGTAATCCGACTTGAATTTTATTTAATTTGAGAATCCTACGTCGAATTGCATGATCTTGATAACGTGCAACAATATTAACTATTTTCTGCCTGCGGTTTATGCAATGCAAGTGGTAGTTATGACCGGGAGTTGAGTCGAGAAAGCATGCCGACAATTGACGTGATATTTTCTCTGTGTCTAAGTTTGATTCATCTCTTTAAAGCATTTTTCCGTCTCCCGTAATACGTATATGACGGAGATCATAGCGTCACTATTACTGGATTTTGCTAGATTTATGATGAGAGCTAATTGAATGCAGTTCGCATAGTGTATAACGGTAATTGGTATAAGATCTTTGTGCAATTCGTAAATTTTAATTTGATCTTGGGCATTTTGGCGATATTCTTTATTTTAGTTAATATTTTTTCCGGAAATCCAATCGCTATAACATCAAGCCTTCTCCATTTTAGATGCCCTGAAAAACTTAGTCTGTATGTGGCTGGAATTGTTGGCTATTCATTATCAACAATGCACCGTTATGAAATTGCTTATACACAGATTGCATATGCATATTTAATCATTCATCATGGCTACGGTTAACTGTGCTAACCTATTGTGTAAGTAAATTTTTGCTGCTGCTACAGTTTGAAATAACCATAATGATCTCCTATCAGCGTATTCTAGTATCTTAACAAATTTATAAGGAATCTGGAAAACAAAGAAAGGGCAACATACATAATCACTTGCTAAATAGCTGTCTGCAGTTCTTCATTCCCCTGTCATGAAGAACTGGAATTTCACCTAAGACTACCTCACTGATAAGGTCCTTAAAGATGAGGCGCTCGATATCCAGGATGAGAACTGGAACTTCACTGTTATAATCTTGCCAATCTTTAGATTTATGCATCATATCAACAGTTAATAATCTGGTTGCTTCATCCTTGCCATCAGAGCAGTTGCTTTCTGGTATGTTACAGGTTCTGTCTATCTCCGTATGTACTTCTTTCAGAAGATCGTGCATGCCTTTGATTCTCTTCCCCACTGTAACTAATCTGCCAGAATGTATACAGTCGACCAGTATTTCATTTACCATATCAAATATTATCTTTCTATGGACCTTCTCTTTCAGCATTCCTCTGCTGGTCCTTTCTTGGAGCTGTCCGCTTGGCACATCACCAATGTCCTCCGTTTGTTCGAGGACATGAAACATCTCAGGATTGATCAAATGACATGACGAGAGAACATGGTCAGCTGTTGGAACGAAGCTTGACTCTTTTGCTCCTAATGCCATTAGTATCTTGTAGACATATCTGTGATCTGAATTGATTGTTTCATATAATTGTGATTTTTGACTTCCAACAGTTTCACCATTCGAGTGGTTTTGCTGGATAACTGAGTGTTGCAATTGTAACTTGCAAACATATCCACTATCAGATCTTGTGCAGTAATTGACGCTGCTTATATCCTTACCATGCCATTCTGCTTCACCTGAACTTGGACTTTCATCTTCTGTTTCATGGGAGAAAACAAATATCAGTCAGACTATTCTTGTTTTGGTTTGTGGAACAGTAACTGTTCAACATTGTTCTCTACTTTTGTTTGGATAACTTTGCATAATGGAATTAATCAGTGTAAGCTATTCTAACATGAAGAACTGCAGCGGTTGTTAACTATGCTCTACGATGAAGTATCTGTTTCGACATCATAGGGCAGTAATGACTTGTATTTTCTTTAGAACTACTTTTTCGAATCATAGAGCAATACCTCGAAAGCTTCTTGGTGTGTTCTTCACGGGTGACATATCTTCAGCGTAAGACGTGGCATCGAGCACTGAGATTGGACTTGGCTGTTCGTGCGTAGTTCTTGAAATTTTAGCTGCTTGCTTTTGCTCTCCAAGAGACTTCAAATCCTGTGGTCATAAACATAAGGTAAAACAGCTAACCTTATTGGACACTGGAAAAGCATCAAATTTTACATACCCCTTTTTGTTTTACCCGTATGTTACTTGAGGAAACCGAGCTTATAGTCTCAGATTCTGTCTGTGACACGATGCTGTTGTTTCTTTCTGATTTTACAGAGGCCGTATCCCCTTGATAGCCTGAGAAATATGTGTCGCGACTAATCTCACTCAATTGCACATCCTTAAGATGACTCGCTTCTATGAATTTTGTATGGGGCTGCTTTTTGGCCCAGTTCAAATCTGATGGTGGGGTTCTAGACTGTTCTTCTTCCCAGAGTTGATTTGGTTTTAATCTTGGGCGAACTGTTCTTGGCTTCTTATCGGGGGTGAAGTGTTTTGCTTCTTTCATGTGTTGACTGATGGCAAATGTTTTGTCTGATTCCGAGCTTCTCCGATTTGGCTTCTTCTTGTACGAGGGTGGATGCTCACTACCTCTCTTGTTTTTTGGTGCAACATTTGAAGGTACACTTGCTCTTGGTGATTTGGTATCTCGGGTTTCAACTCGTTGCGAATGCAATACCTCTGATGTGGATATTCCGATAGAAATGGAACTATTAATGTTGTCTGCCGCTCTAGTTGCTTTCATGGACATGGTGGAAGGACCTAACTGCTTTTGAAGATTACACTTTCTGTCCTTCCATGCACAAGCATTAGAATTCTGATCGGAACAGTTCCCTTCTGAACGACTCAGTTGCAGCGTGGATTCACCACTGTCTCTGGTTCTGTGTATTGATTCCAGCACGTGTTTCAGAGCTCTGAGGTTCTTACCTGATTTTCTGAATTCAAGTTCGGTTATCCTTTTCTCGATATCGCCATAGACCGAAGAAGGTTGCTCTGGAAAATTTGCTCGAGCATTGTTCAAATCCAATTTTTGGGTATTTTGAACTGCACTTGTTGATTTCTTGGGTGAATTGGCATCGCCCAGTTTCCTTGACACTGTAGTGGCATCGTTTTGCGAGACCCGAGGAGAACAAGTGACTTGGTGCTGCTTTCTTTCCTCGGTCCTTGAGGTGATTCTTGAAAGAAAAGCTTCTTTGTAGTATGATTTCACTGTTGGACTACTACCGTCGACTGGGGCAATAGCATCCGCAAAACGCCCAAGCCCATCAGCTTTGTCACGATACTGGGCGATCTAATATGAGTTCCTTTCACTGAATCATCATGGCCCACATTCCTTTCTGTATGCAAATTGTGACCAAGAACATCCGATTTTGACTTGATGCCTGAAAAATTCGAGGAACTGACGTTACTGTCTAACGACAGCCGTGGTGGCTCTCTGTGTATCATGTTTGACTTAATTTTCTCCCGTAATTCATCGTAGGAGAAACGAGGAGGTAGCATCACCTGCTCATCCTTGGATATCTTTGTGCTTTCTTGCACCTTAACGGAGGGTCGATCTGATCTCTCATAGCCAGTAGCTTTTGGCTTTATTACATGTTGAAATGAGAGTGCAGGCCTTGGCGAGTCGATATGCTTTATCGACATGCATTTCTTCTCACCATAAGCCATGGAGTTAACAGTCAGTCCTCCAACATCTCCATTTTTCGAGAGTTTCCCTGCATCTCGATCATCGAGGTATCTTATTCCCTCACTTAATGGAGGCTTTTGTTCTATCGTGGTTTCTGATTGAGCTGATCTGATATAATCCAGTGATGAGAGCGTCGATGAACATGAAGAGGAATACGAAGTCAGGGACGAGTCGCTCGATATTCTTGGGATGTCCTTCTGCCTCGACTGTTCTTTTTCCTGCCAGTATGAGTAGCTTAAGTTTCTCCATGGAAAACTCATTTTAAGCAGTGAAGCTATATATATTATTTCAAAATAAACAGAACTTGTGGAGACTTCTTATTACCGTGAGAGCTTTCTGACTGTATTTGGGATCAAATTGCTGCTGACCACCTTCGGAGAATAAAATCGAAAGGTAAATTTAATAACTTTACAAATTCTCATGACAGAATCTGGATGAATGTTTGTGCTTATATATTGCCCCATTGGGCGTGTTAGAATTAAAATCTATGTGGAAGCTTGAAGATTAAGTACATGACTATTGCATTCTAACTATATAGATTATTTTCGATATCTCTTCTTCACGCCATATGATGAATAGATGCTTAATAAAATCTTTAACTGAACCTTGTAATAGCAGCAGTTTCTGATTATGCCTATTGTTCATGCGCCTGCTTGTTAGGAGATGTTGACGGTCGAAGATTTGAAATACTCCGTTCATGCATCCAAACTTCTTCCGAAGATCTTTGTTTTCCTTGGTTTGAGATGACATAATCTTCAGAGGTTATCTGTTAATTCGATTCAAGAACGAAAAATTCGAAAAACACGACTTGGAGGAAGATTCAAGAGCTTCAATCTTAAAACACAGTCAGAGACCCACACCGTTGAAGAGGCTTGAAACGTTTTGCAACTGAAGTTTGAATCTTAGAAATAAATGTGAGCTTTTTATTCTTTATACATATAAGAACTCTGAAGAAAGAAAAGGGGGACAGAGATGACAGAACACTTACATTACATGTAGGAGGTGCAAAGCTTTAAATATGGTGGGCTGGCTTGCATGGATCAAAGGTTAGACAACTTCGTCCCCTCTGAAAATGGACCCATAAATCAATTACATATTACTATTCCAACACACGCCTCTGATCGGTTAAAGACATATTTATCTATCTGTATTTTCTGTACCTAAACCTTGTGGGATTTTTAACCTTTTCACAACTGTTATCTGTCTGCTAGCTCTCCACCGTGGAAGAAAAGAAAAAAAAGCTGCTAAGTGTGTTGATGATCGATGCAAGGTTCTTTACGAGGAAATTTGATGTGTATATTAAGGTATGTGTGCTTATACTTGTCGATTTTTTATTTAAGAGTGTGGGGCAGATGTAGTGTGAATTTGTGGGGGCATATGTTCACTAGTCAAGAATTCCTTTATTATTAATAATTGCTCAATGGAGACATGTAATGTGGGGGGTGGAGCCTCGACCTTTCTTTCTACTTGGGCATGTGGAGTGTGTCAGGGAAAGAAATGCAAGAAGAAAAGTAATCTATATCATATAGTCATAGTGTGCTGTGTTCTGCAAAATCCCTTTTGATGATCCTAAACAACTGTACTTAGTCTTTTTCTTATGTCCAATCAATGGATATATGGTAATAAAGTATGACTGAGATCGATATAAGACAGAAGAAGCTAATCGTCATCTTCCTTCTGTTATTTCGAGATTTGTTGTGCTTGGGTTTTGTCTATTCACTGAACGTGGTAAATTCCATTGTATGCTTGGATTGAAAACTCCCACTGTGTGTATGTGTGTGTGTTTTTTCCCAGTAAAAAATGATTATCTTACGAAGTCCTCCACGTGGTTATTGCTACCAAAAATATCATTCGATGGTCGAAGTTTCTTCACGCATACTACAAAAGGTTCCAAAACAGTTTGTGCAGAAAACAGATATTTAAAGTTTGAACTAATTGGAGCTTTCTTGTCACATTAGTTCAAACTTCACATTTTTAAGGACTTTTTTGAAATATGAGTAAACAATATGATATGCCATGCTATTTATTTATGTCAAAAACTCGAATCTATTTAGTAATTTTCGGTGGAATTAAAAAATGTTATTGTGACAGTTCGTTTTTCCAGCTAATAATGTGTGATTACCTTTTGTAGTAATAATACAAAACGGAACCAACTTACTTTAAGTTACGTAATGCATGTGTGGTGTGAATGTGTTCGTATTTTCAATTATTTGACTTACATCTTAAATAGTAGACAAAAACAAGTTATGCATGCATGATCACGTGGACAAAGACAAAGTAGTCGCAAATATCAAATAATAGCAGAATACTATCTTCCAAGAGACTCTTACCCTATTTGAACGCTAAATGCCCACATGATGATCCACGAAGAACAATTGTGATTCAAGACACGTAACGATCAAGAATTCGTAAAATATATATGTGGAAAAATAAATCATAAGAACTCCACATTATTCATCGTTTACTTTCTTTTAAAAAGAAGTCATTTTTCTGCATATAATCACATGTCAAGTGGTCCGTGCATAAATTTCTGATCTATTGGGATCCGTGAAATGACAAAGAATAAGAAGGTTGCAATAATGTACATCAAAACTACGTAATGTTTGGAATATGTCAACGTCAAGGCTTTACATTTTAGAACATTGTAGTGAAAGATATTATATCTCATTTCGTGTCAGATTAGTTTAGTGGCTGTAATAAGTTGAATTTGAAAGAGGATTGGATTGAGTTCTTGCAGATTCCTAAGAATCGGGCTTAATGAAAAATTAAATATTCAAATATGGCTTTTTTAATTAAAAAATGTGAAAAGATATAATATTTAATGAAATAGGGTCGTTCCTGAAATATTTAACAAAATAGAGTATTTCGCGATTAATACCCGCGACGTCGCGCCCATTAGGGGCGACGTCGCGCCCATTATCAGCGATGCTAGCTTTTTGTTTGTTTTTTTTAATTTCTCAACTTCGCCCCCATTAGTGGCGACACTCTTTTTTTTCTTTTTATTTTATTTTTTTATTTATCTTATTTTATATTTATTAAATATATAATCCACTGAATCATAAAATCATCGTTATTTCACGTGATTTACATAATAAAAATTATTAAATGCTTCTAATTTATTATTTGTTTCACGACGATTAAAACGATAGGCATATCTTATATTTTCGATATTCGATATATTTTATGTTTATAAATTAGTTTTTAATTATAAATATTTATAATTAGTTTTTTTAAATAAAAAATATTTTTATATATAATTAGTTTTTAATTACATTAAAAAATAGAAAAATTATAAAATGATATGTGTTCTTTGGCTTAAAATTAGTTTAAATTATTATTTTTTAGCTAATTTATATTGTTCTATAAATTAATATATTGTTTTATAAATTAGTTGCTTAATTATAAAAATATGAAATATTTTCCAATATCAAAAAATAGAAGATATGCATATCATTTTAATCGTCGTGAAACAAACAATAAATTAGAAGCATTTATTAATTTTTATTATGTAAATTACATAAAATAAGGATGATTTTATGATTCGATGGGTTATATATTTAATAATTATAAAATAAGTTAAATAAAAAATAAAACAAAAAAAAGAGTGTCAGCCCCTAATGGGGCGACGTTGAGAAATAAAAAAGGAAACGAAAAGTTAGCATCCTGATAATAATGGGCGCAACGTCCCCTCTAATGGGTGCGACGCGCGGGTATTAACCGCAAAACACTATTTTGTTAAATATTTCAGAAACGACCTTATTTCATTAAATATTTTATTTTTTCCCATTATTTAATTTAAAAAGTCTTCAAATATTATCTGCAAAGTCATATCTATATTACATTGTAGCTGGGATTTAGTATTAGGCTTTCTCAGGAGCATGGTTTTTAAGACCGGACCGGACCGACCGGTTTTGGACGGTTCCAACTGGACCGGTCAAAAATCCGGTCCGATCCCGGTCCGGTCTTGTTCTAATTTTTTAAAAAAAAAAAGAAAAAACGAAAATTAATAAGCTCGGCAAAACGAATAATATTACGGAATCATGGGTTGGTCTACTGGTGAGATTCTCAGTGTATTTCCTTGATGTTCTGGGTTTGAATTTCGTCTGGCCCATTTTACTTAATTTTATAATTAACTTATCAATCTAATATTTTCCCTCTACTTAATTTTGATCCCAAAGTTATGAATTTACTTCACACCCTAGTATAATTAATTTTAAATCCCAACACAATTTACTTTTATTAATTTTGTCCCTTAATTTAATAAAACTATAATTTCGAAAAAATTCATAAAACCATGTATATTTTCTATTTAATTTGCTTGATTTTTATTCATAAAATATATATTTTTAAAATTTAAATATACCGGTTTAACTCAGGTTTGATTTCGGTTTCATACCGGTTAAACCACTAAACCTTAAACCACTAAAATTTCCGGTTCGGTTCGAAAACCCGGTTTCAGAACCTTGGTGAGGAGGATTGAATAGTTTAATACAAGTACACAAGAACAGTTTCCATATATGATAAAAAAATGCTTATTACAAGTCTTATCCTTGGATGATCAGTACAAAAAACTACGATTTTTTAAATACTTGTCAATCCAAGAATGCAAACAAAACAATCACATGGTATGTTCATCAAGATTAGAAACAAATGGATTGAGTTAACGATAACCGACAAGAAGATGTAATTCACATATCTTCAATGATAAATATTCGTATCATACTAATCTTGATGTCGATCCAAGATATTATACATATCAAACTAATGTGTGTGATAGGATGAGATGAGATGAGTTCCAAGTTAAGTAATGGTCCAATACATAAAAACGTGCATCTTCTTATTATTATGTTATCGGAAGAATATTTCTTTTAATAGCAAAAGGTTGGAATTTTTCAAGTGCCTGGAATAAGGGCATATATAGATTTGAGGTTTTTCTCATTGAGATCAAAAGAAATAACTGTTTTTGGTTAAGAAAATTCCCATATTATGCCCAAACTATTTCTCCAGCGCATATAGGGAAAGAAATTAAACTTCTTACTTCTTATGATAAAAAGGCGAATATAAGGAGATGATTGAACTTTCTCACATGTAGAGTATTATGGAAATTTATTGGACGAAATGTTTGTCTAACAAACACTAGAAATGTTTCTCTTTCTTTTTTCTGCCATATTCTTCGTTCCATGGGAGCAAGTTTCATGGAAAAATAAGAATATTTTGATTTAATAATAATTTATGAAAAAAAAGAGCATTTGGGCCTCCTTTACCACAAATTAGGCCCAACAAGCTTAAAGCCCAGTCCAATAAGTAGTGGACAAACACACATAAATAGTTTGGATGCTACTAACCCGCGGCAACGAAACCCTAAATCTGCATTTCTTTCTTCGGAGCTCAATCATCGGCCATGGTATGTTTGTTCGTCCCTTCCATCACTTTTTCTAACTATATCGACGATTCATGGTAATTTGTTGAACTGATCTTTGTCTATTTTGTTTTTTCGGTTAACAAAGCCTTCCCACAAGACATTTATGATTAAGAAGAAGCTCGCCAAGAAGCAGAGGCAGAACCGCCCCATACCTTATTGGATCCGAATGCGTACGGACAACACCATTCGCTACAACGCCAAGCGCCGCCATTGGCGCCGCACTAAGCTCGGCTTCTGAGAAATTTCTGCAATTTCTTTTTTCTTTTTATAAAATTTATCGAGTGAGTGAGCTTTCATCGTAGTTGTGATGAATATGTTGGCGTATGTCTATCTTCTACAAGACTCTTGTTGAAATACGAATGCTTATTCAATCAATAGTTTATCCTTTGGGTTTTTTCCATTATACATTTGGTCACAAACTGAAAACAGTGAAGATAAAAGGGCAGTTGATTTGATGATATCAGAAACAGTGACATGGAGCAATTGCGTGTTAAAATAATATAAGAGCATAATTTTCCATCACCGTAAGTAATTAGAAATAAATGGACAAATGAAGGAAACCAACCCTATATTTTTACCAGCGAATTACGATAGAGATTTGCATGATTGCATCCCCACCTACACATGTGAAAGAGGAGCTATCATGTTTTTTTTTTAATGAGGAAGTGGCGAAAAAGGCACCATTATTATGCGGAATGATATGTGTCGCCATCTGGTTGCCCGGTTGGTTAAATGTTGTTAATGAAAGCACTAATTCATTATTTTTACCAATTGGTCCTATAGACTTTTGGGTTCATCATGCTAGTGCAGCAACTGATTTGGCACCGGTTCGTGTCAAATTAGCATGCCACTTCAACATCAAATGTGATGTGGCATTAATCATCACATCTTAAGTATCATATATCGACAAGTTTGATGCTGATGTGACATGTTTACGTTATATATATCGATGCCACAAAACAAGTGACAACGTGAGTAATTAGAAATAAATGGACAAATGAAGGAAACCAACCCTATTTTTTTATCATCGAATAACGATAGAGATTTGCATCCCCACCTACACATGTGAAAGAGGAGCTATCATGTCTTTATTTCAATAAGAAAGTGGCGGAAAAGGAACCATTATTATATGCTGCACAACATTACAATAGTAAATTCTGTGTAACAACTCTCCGTATATATATCTATCGTTTTATTTATTTATTTTTAATCGAAACTCGGGGTCCGCTCATTACTTATCCAAAAAAAAAAAACTTTCCTCTTTACATATAACACCCAAGAGAGACACACATACACTAGAACATAATTGATCGTCAGAGCTTAAATAAGAGCTAGAAAATGAAGCATTTATACTCATCATCACTCATAGCGAAGTCTCTCACGCTCGCCACGCTCATCGTGGCGCTAGCGATCGCCAAGGAAGCACGAGCCTTCAATAATAATAATTATAACGGCTCGATTACTATTAACGGCTATGAAGAAGAAGAAGAAGTAGAGTTTGCAATGGAATCTGAGACGAGTCGTAGGATTTTGGCGGGACAAGGACCACATCCTTCTTACGGAGCGTTTTCTGCTGATGGAGCTGCTTTCAATTGTCCTAATAATCTTAATTCCAACTGCATTGGAGGTAGAAACCGTAACGCCCATCGCCGATCTAATTGCGATAGGAAGAACTTGTGCCATTAACTGCTGCTTACCTTAATCCATTGTTGGGTTATTTCTTTTTCGTTCGTTCGAAGATTATGTGTTTTGTTTTGGCTGGTTGTTATTATGTGATTCTGTTCAATAATGTCTCCTCGTCGAATGCGTTTAATTAATGGTTGGATGATGCTTCGTTTAGTCGTGGGGGGGATTTTTTGTGCTGCTGTCGAATTTAATCGATAGATGTGGAAATGGAATATATCTTCGTTTAAAGCCACCATTATTATACGAACAATAACCAACAAGTGTTTCTTCCTTCATTAAAGAGGGTTTGCGATGTAATGTAGTAATGATAACCAATGCTCAAACAAAGGATGATCCTTGAAAAAAAAAAGGAAAAAAAGGACGATATCCAACGGCATCGTTGGGCGGCTGAAATTATCGGGTCCCAATCAAGAAATTAAGCCAGCCCCGTGAATTAATAAATAATCACTCATTCATACGAAACAAAAGCAACAAAAATAAGCAGCCATGAATTCAATATACATAAAATAATATCATATACGGATGCACTCTTCAAAGCAAAACTAACTGCTTTCAATGAATGATCACGGCACCGACGCTTCTCAGTCAGAAAGATGTGCCACGCACACGCCGTCGTCATTCTTCGAACATATGATGATGATGATGATGATTGGTTCGTAGGAAATTAGGACAAGGACTTTATTGAAGAATATCTAAAAGGTAAAAAACAAAAAGGAAAGGTAATGTCATAAATTTTAACTTTTGACCTCCCTGTCCCTACTCAACTCAAGAAACGAATAATTATTTAGAAGTAATAACCTCAAGACTAGTCATCGCATCAATCCATCATCATCAACTTTTTATTTCTTTTCCAACCAAAAGACTTGACCCACAAACACATACTTCCATTGACTCTCCACACAAGCAAACATAAGACTCATCTTCCCATCCCACCCAAGTCGTCGCTCCTCTTCTTCGCTCACCCAATGGCAATAAGATCATAAGCAAAAGCTCCTCCACACACACACACACACAAAGAAAAAATACCATAAACACCATGCGAAGCACACACCTCTTCACCGCCGCCCTACTCCTCCTCCACCTCCTCCACCGCTGCTCAGCCTACACTCCGACCACCTTAATACTCCTCGACTGCGGCGCTTCCTCTCCCTCCAACGACACGAGCTCTCGCACGTGGCTCGCCGACGACCGCTCGAAATACGCCCCGCCGAATACTTCGTCCGAGGCGTTCCCGTCCTCGTCCCCGCCCGTCCAAACGGTCCCTTACCGAACCGCCCGAATCTTCACCTCACAGTTCACCTACGTCTTCCACCTCCCCGTCGGCCCTAAATTCCTGCGCCTCCACTTCTTCCCCGACAAGTACTCAGCCTACGACGCAGAGCGCTCCTTCTTCTCCGTCACCGCCAACGACCGCACTCTGCTGAGCAACTTCAGCGCCTACCTCAACGCCCCGCCCGAGCCCGGCGCCACGCCCGAGTTCAACCGAGAGTTCGTACTCAACGTTGAGGACGAGAATCAGCCCCTAAACCTAACCTTCGCGCCGGCGGCCGACGATTCATTCGCCTTCGTCAACGGAATAGAGATCGCCTCCGTGCCCGACGGACTCTACTTCAAGGGCGACGGCGCGGCTATAAAGTCCTTCGACGGATCCATCTACGTCAAGAACGCCTCTGCCCTGGAGACTCTCTACAGGCTCAACGTCGGCGGCGCGGACGTGCAGATCCGAGACGACCCTGGCGAAATGTTCAGGTACTGCTGTTGAGATCCCACATCAGATAATTGTAGCCCTCAAACGTGCTTTATACGTGAGAGGGCGTGTTGGAGATGAATTAATTAATTTTAGGAACAACCTCTCAATTCTAATATGGTATCAGAGCTCATCAGATGACAAAGAGGCCACGCGTACGAATCCTAACGACCTTTCGTTAAATGAAATTCCACGTCTAAAGTAAAGAAATCAACATATACATGAAGGAGTGTTGGAAATGAATTGTATAAGATTTCAAAACGATAACACTCCCTTCACGGTAAGCCTATTATATTAGATGGAGTGGTCATTCAACAGGTACTGGACGAGGGACGACGGCTACATATTCGGGGCGGACTTCGGCTACCTTCCGAACGACGAGATGGCTAGGATCGAGTACACCGTCGGCACGCCGCCCTACACTGCGCCCGACGAGGTCTACCGGACATCTAGGGTGAAGGCCAACTTAAGCACGGGCCTCGAGTGGCACTTCCCGGTCGATTCCGGATTTAATTACATGCTGAGGTTTCACTTCTGCGAGATCCAGTGGGAAGTGCAGAAGCCGAACGAGAGGGTGTTCACCATTTCTGTGGACGGTCGGATGCTCGAGTATCAGACCGACGTCATTCTCCTGACGGGCGGCCCGAGGATTCCGATATATAGGGACTACGCCGTCTTCGTCCCCGACAATGGGAGGCGGGGGAAGAAGGTCATGAACCTCACTCTGTATCCGAATTTGGACGGCTCGCCGCTCTACACCAACGTCTTGCTGAACGGCTTGGAGATATTCAAGATCAGCGACGGGAAAAATAGCCTCGCCGCCTCTAATCCCGAGAAATCCGCCGCCGCCGGCGACAATTTTTCTCCGCCGAAAACGAGGGATGGACGAAAACGTCCTTCATCGGCCTACGCGGCCGTCGGGGGCTCCGTCGGCGCCGCCGCCCTACTCGCCGGGCTGATCGCCTTCCTAACCGTACGGCGGCGGCGACGAAGGACCGAAGCGAAGGGTGGCGGCACGGACAAGTCCTCATGGGTCCCGCTCGGGACCGCCGTGAGCTCAACGGACGGCTCGTCGACGGGGACCCTTCCCTCGGACCTGTGCAGGCGATTCTCCCTCGACGAGATAACGTCCGCCACGAATGGTTTCGACGAGGCGGCCCTCATCGGCCGGGGCGGGTTCGGTAACGTCTACCGAGGGCTCGTCGACGGCCAAGCCGTGGCGATAAAGCGGCTGAACTCGTCCTCGAACCAAGGGGCCCGCGAGTTCGTCACCGAGATAGAGACGCTGTCCAAGATGAGGCACGTCCACCTAGTCTCCCTCATCGGCTACTGCAACGAGCACAGAGAGATGATCTTAGTCTACGACTACATGCCGCGCGGCACCCTCCGCGAGCACCTCTACAGATCGGAAAACTCCCCGATGACGTGGGCCCAACGACTGAGCGTGTGCATCGGCGCCGCGAAAGGGCTCGACTACCTCCACACGGGCGCAAAGCTCACCGTGATCCACCGCGACGTCAAGTCCACCAACATACTGCTGGACGAAAAGTTCGCCGCAAAGGTGTCGGACTTCGGGCTTTCCAGATCGGGGCCCGCCGCCGGGGACGGGACCCACGTCAGCACCGAGGTGAAGGGAAGCCCCGGGTACCTCGACCCCGAGTACTACAGGAGGCAGCTGCTGACCGAGAAGTCCGACGTCTACTCCCTCGGCGTGGTTCTGTTCGAGGTGCTGTGCGGCCGGCCGGCCATAGTCGGGGGAGTGCCGAGGGAGGAGGCGAACTTAGCCGAGTGGGCTAAGCTGTGCCATAAAAAGGGGACAATAAGCGAGATAGTCGACCCCAATCTGAAGGGACAGGTGGCGGTGGAGTGCCTGAGCAAGTTTGTGGAGACGGCCGTTCTTTGCCTTAGGGATAAGGGGATCGAACGGCCGACGATGAGCGACGTGGTTTGGAATTTGGAGTTTGCAATGAAGCTCCAAGAATCTTCGGAGGTTGGAAAGGGAGAGACGGGCTTGCTTACTACGTTCAGCCCTTCCCATGCGCTACTTCGCAGCGGAGAGTCTGAGACCGTCGACGAGGACGGAGAGATTTTTACGGGGTCGAGCGAGAATTATGGGGATCGGTCGAAGAGCAGCAGCAGTTTCTTGTCGGGTTCGAGCAGCGACAGGCTGGCATCCCGGGATGTGTTCTCGGAGATCAAGAATCCGTCGGGGCGTTAGAGAGGTTATTGATGGATGCTTAAAAAGTTTGGTAGCTTCTCCCAGCGGTGGCCGGCCGATGCCTCATGTAATGTTTTTCCTGTAATAATTCTCAAAGTGTAATATGAAGCGAGGAAAGACACGGTATGTTGTTGTTGAATTACCTTTTATCAAAACCCCATGAATGTAATGCTGCGAATGATATTACAATCATTTCGGACTAGAATATTTCTTCTACCCATACACCATGCTTTTATTCCAAAGAAGAAAGAAAAATCCGTGGGTCACTGTTGCGGAGCCAGTTCATCTTTAGCACACAGTCGTTCTGCATCAGAATATACGAAATAAAAAACGATTAGTTCGTAATAGTTAACCTCAGGAACCTAACTTGACTTGATGATTTAGATGCATGGAAGACCAAATACGAAATTGCGGCCAAGAAACTAAGTGAATAGGACATATTGGACAAAAAGGAGAAGGATTACTTAGATATTCGTAGGCCAGAATCATCGACGTCCCCCAAGCTGACGTGCTAACAATTCTCGGGCCAAGTCCTCTGTATAATCCTCTCCATCCATCTTCGGCAATTAGATTCTTAACCACTTGACTCGTCGTGGGTCTCTTTTCATGACCCATCACCTAGTAGAGGGCATAAAAGCTGACTCATCCTTCCAACATCAAAAGATAGGATAGGATCATAGCATATATAAGGAAGATCTTGACTAGTGTATAAATACCTGCAAACGTGTTTTTATGGTGTCTAATGGGGTTGTGATTAACGATGCAGTTACACCTGCAAGGAGACCCCCGGCAGCTTGAACCGACATAATTTTCCCGTTGCTCGGAATTCCCTGATCGTACTCAGTATTTCGGTCCAAGAGCCTACAAAGACACGTTGTGACAGTTAAGTACTCACTCACATCTGACATTATCAAATGACCGAGCGCATGGTACGAAGTCGGTTTAAATAGTTAAAGCTGAGTTCATTTTCAAAGAATCTTCGAAGGTGTACTACCTCCATATCACCCGTTGGCTAGAACCATAACTTGCCCACCACACAGCACTGGACGGTGAATACGTCAGGACAGCGAGGCCAAAACCTCTGTACAAGCCAAGAATGCCATCCGATTTAATAACCTTTCGGGCAACATCCAAGCCCCCCTTATACGTGGCATGCCCAGAATATCCTTGCACCATCAGCTTTTGACTGACCTAAATCAATCACAACATGAATTCTCATTCTCATTTCCAAATACAGCATTGCAGAAACAACAACCCACGTAAACAGTTCTAGTCATAATAGAACGATAGATACAGTGGTCAATGGTTAAAAATCTGAATGTAGATCTAGCGAGAGTAAAGTAGATCATTGTATCGGGCAAAAGCATACCACGTCGATGGGGACAAAAACAGCTTGTGAACATAAAGATGCCAACATGCCGGCTGTTCCATTGGCTACAGCAGCTCGTGTGAATTCCGATAATCTGAGAGGTTCGATGAGGTTATACGCAGCCACTTTTGTCGTCTCTAACGCGGTGAGAAAAACGATTCTCGCTGGGATAGCGCCGGTTACAACCGTGGCAAAACCTTTGTACAGGCCAGGGATGCCATCAGTTTTCAGTAACCCTTTTATTACATTAAGTGCGCTTCTCTCGGCAGCATCTTGCGTAGACACCTGCAGTCTCGTCTTTACAACAGAAATTGGATAGAGTGCAACTGTCACCCCAGAAAAAATCCCTGCCCCAACAACGTAGAATTTAGTTTTGTCAAGCCTGTAGAAAATGGATAAAATCAATCGCCCAAAATTTCATAAACCAACGTAGGTAAACTCAAGCAAGAAGAGAGAAACAAACGTGATAATCCACTACGTTCCAAACAAGACTAACTATAGTCGCATGGTTTTCAAATCTCATATCCCAACAATTGGAAATAAAGCAGACAACGCAATCAACATACGGGTAGACTGATTCAACACTATTGAACTAACCACAAGCTAAATCCTTCCTTACATACACGCGGCCGCAACACATCAACACAAACAATCCACCATCAATCATAGGCACGACTACAACAGCAAGAAATTAAAAGGCACAAAGGAGGTGAAGTTTACTTGTCCCAATTAATCTCTGCTTGATCAATTGTCTGCCTACGCCCGCCCGACGACCCCATTGAGCTCAAATGGGGGAAAGAAATCAGTAAAGGATCGAAATTAGCAGCAGATTATGCAGAAAAAAAATTGAGTTTAATCGATATATATATAAAAAAAATTGTATTATTATCCGATAAACGTTTCAGGTGTTTTACGTTCCTTCAAATAAAAAAGAGTTTGGGCAAAAACAATGGGTACTTTAAATCATATATGGGCCTGACGCTTATTTTTATTGTTTAGCACGTGAGAGATTTATTTCAATTACCCTTATTAGGAGTAGCATTTATTTCAATTTACCGAAAATATAATTGATAGCATAAATGATGAGGTAGCACACGGTTATATAATTTTGTCGTCTCCCATTGTTTTCTCTAAAACGTATTACATGATGTTATTTTCATATTTACTTCCGAAGAAAATATGTGCCTTGTTGAAGGTGGTGGTGGTGTCGCTGCTGTTGATGCCCGCAGCATCTATTGCAAAGGTAGTCTGATTAAATTACCGATGCTTTTCTTTGTAAATAATTTCAAGTTGTTTTTTACATGTTAACAGAATAGGTTTAAATTAATAAAAATAAGCATTTCCGTAACCATTCGTGGCTTAAACGTGTTTGTAGAGACCAACTCGTAACGCCGTGAATAAGATCACGAAATAATGACTATTTTATTAATTTTGTCACGGTCAAACCTATTTTATCAAAGAACGTGTTAAAAATATCTTCAATACCCTATAAAAGTTCATACTTGTATATAATACATATCAAGATCATTATCGTTAAGATTTTTAATTGGTCTAGTTTATTGATTTATTTTGTTATTTAGGTTATGGATGATGAATGTTCAAGTGATGGTGATTGTGGAGATGGGCTATACTGTTTCTCTTGTAGGACGGGATTTTTGGGCACGAGATGTGTTAGATCAAAAGCTACCAACGATTTCCAAATTGTGGTTAGAGATAATATTTTGAATAAAATTCTTCGATATATTATCAAAAATTAACTCAATCTATCTATATATATAATGATAGAATAATTCTCTACCCTTCAACAAATACGCATTCTTGGCTACTCACAACTCATTCGCCATATACGGCGAACCATCTAGCACTGGAGTTCCAAGAGTCACCGTCACTAATCAAGAAGATACAATCACTCAACAACTAAACGTACCTAATTATTATTATAATTTCTGTTTTTTATTGTTAATTACATTAAATCTTAAATTACGAAAATTTTTTTATCTCATGTCAAAACATTATAGAATGGAGTTCGTGCGTTGTTGCTCGACACGTACGATTTTGAAGGAGACATTTGGTTGTGCCACTCTTATGGAGGCAGATGCCACGATTATACAGCATTTGTAACTATTAATCCCTCCTTTTTCTTCAATATATTTATATGTATTATTAGGAATAACTATTGATGTATATATTCAATTAGGAACCAGCCATTGATACGTTGAAGGAAATAGAGGCATTCTTGAGGGAGAATCCGTCGGAGATAGTGACGATATTCTTGGAAGACTACGTAGAGACACCAAATGGGCTGAGCAACGTGTTTACAAAGTCGGGTTTAATGAAGTATTGGTTTCCTTTGACTAAAATGCCCTTAGACGGACAAGACTGGCCACGTGTCGCCGACATGATCTCTGACAACCATAGGCTTTTGGTGTTTACGTCAGCAGAATCTAAGGAACGAACCGAAGGGATTGCTTATCAGTGGAACTACGTTGTCGAGAATCGATGTAAATGAACTGAAGAATAACGTTTTTTTGTTGGCTTACCATATTATATATTATGAATGCTTTTCTACCTTTATGATTTATTTTTGCAGATGGAGACGATGGGTTGATACCTGCGACTTGTGCTAATAGGGATGAATCATCGGCATTAGACGACAAGAAAAAATCTTTGTTCTTTCTTAATTATTTCGGAACACTTCCGAGGAAAAGCGACGTATGCGTTCTAAACTCGGAAGGACTCATCAAAACGGTGGAAAGCTGTCGAAGTGCTGCCGCGCAAAGATGGCCAAATTTTATTGCCGTCGATTTTTACAAGGTTTTCTTTTTTTTTAATTTAATTTTCTGAGATCGAGATGTTAATGCCATGTTCTTCACTCTTATATGCATATTGTTATATTTTTAATATATATATATATATATATATATATATATATATGTATGTATACAATGTAGAGAAGCGAGGGAGGAGGAGTATTTCAGGCTGTGGATACTGTAAACGGAGAGCTGTTATGTGGACGCAGCGATGTGCATCTATGTTCGGTAAGTCAGCTAAGTAAAATAAATATTTTTTAAATTTTAGAAAGTAGTTCTTTGTTGTACTTCAATTTTTTGGTTATGTATATGGAAAATTAGTGATTTTCTCAACCAATTGATGGATGCAGCGGAGATCTCAACCATAGAAGCATTTTCAATGGTGTTTTCCAGAAATAGACAGTTAGTCGATGTACTTAAACATATACCAAATTCAATAAGAAAATGGTACTTCGTTGCAAGTTAAATCAAACTAGTACTTTTACACAGTTTGTGCTATATATTATGCATATTAATTATAAAATAATAATTTACTAGAAGGATAAAATTAGAAATAAAAACGTTATTAGTTGGTGGTTTTTTCTATTGTCGTTATTTTATGACATACCAAAATCCGGTTTAACATGGACCATGAGCCTTAATAAAAGAGTATCAGTATTTTGTCTAAACCAAAATAATTACTATCTGGTGGCCCACTATGATGTGAGTCCATTTAAGCGTTTGGGTTCGGTATTATCCATTGGGCCAATAATTGGCCCAAATATTGTGGGCCGTGTTTACACATGGGCTGGATAAGAAATTGAGTTAAAAAAAGAAATTACGTTAAAAACTTTAACTCAGTTGGAATTTTCTATATTTATTTCTTTCTATTTTTTGTCAAAGCCATGTAATCTTAAAATAATAGCAAAAATGAATTTTAAACGACGAGATAAATTATTATTTTCTTTTATTTATAATTTATTTACTTGGTGGGAAGCATGTGATTAGGTGGATTTTGTGGGATCTAATAAAGCACATGCTAATGACCCTAAGATATTGTAAAATAATTATAAACCATAATTATTACAATGCATTTGTTAGAGGGTTTTCAGCTTAGTTTCTAAAACAAATGCGAGAATATGCGTACACCAGAAAACGTTTTATTTAAAGGTCCCTATTGTATAGAGGATTGTGAGCTATAGCCTATGGAATTTGAGATACAAGGCAAATTAATAAGCATATGCAATATATATTTCATGCATGGCTCTATATAGATGCTACACAACATTTAATTTCTATCTCATCTTTCGAAGCCATACCCTATTTATCCATTAAAACCAAAATGCCATCGTGCCCCTCGTTTGGTTTTTGTCCTTGTATTAAATAAATGAATGAAGGGTTGGGGATGAATGATAATTGTGGTTGTGAACTAGTTTTCATTCATCGTACCTTATGAGAGGACGATTACGTAATAATATCCCCCACGTTGCCACGAAAGGGTAACATGCAATAATTTATTATTATTGTTATTATTATTATTGATATTTCTATGAAGTGGCATGCATATGAAAAGGGAGAATTATTAAGTTTCGATGCTTAATGTGACCAAGGCAAGCAATGAGCGGATCATCACATGGTTTGTACCATCTTTTTCGATATATGTGGGCTACAAAACTAAAATGTCAACTGATATACAAAAGGTTTGATAGCTAGATAACAAGACATACTCACAAATATATAACATGTAATATATATATAAATATATACAAATTATTTAACGATTATGAAGGCATCAAGCAATGGAGGGGACCTTAATATCACATGGGGTGGGGTGCAATTTTTAGTAGAAGTGGAACCACCCCAGCTTCTAAGATTCTTTTTGCAGTTTGTTGATTGGAGCAATATTAAAATTTTCTTTTAGGAAAAAATCGAGACTCATGTAGTGATAAAGTTTGATTGGCAAAAAATAGTACTCGATATATATAGAGGGGAAAAAAATCTTGTTCTAAACCTAGGATAAAAAATTCTGAGTTTAGTAGTTTGTTTATTAAATTCAATGCATGCTTTCACGTGATCGATTGTACTGTAACAAAAAGGAAAAAATTAAAGAGAATCTACTTCAATTTTGAGGCGACAAAAATACAACATTCTTTAGTATAGTGCATATTTTTCAAAGAAATTTGGATACAAAGAACCCATAATTTTATCTCTCATTGTTCTTCAACATCTACTCGCTTGTTTTATATGAAGGATAGCGCGCGCACTCACACATAATATACAAATATCAGTAATTAAGTTAAATTAAGTTATTAGTTAATACATGCAAACTATATTAGATAAAAATAATGCACAATCCACATACTCCGCCCACATATCTATTCTTCTACTCATTTATTTTAATTTATTGATCTGATCAGATAAGTAACATAGCACAGGAAACTGAACTGCAGTAGGAGACTGTAAAACTTTTTACCTCTGTTACTTTCTGTTATTTTACCTTTAAAAGTTGATCGGCATAATACTATTCAATTCATTCATACAGTATCTTCAGCAAGATAAGATATATATTGTTATAACCAATCAAAACAAGGAAATATATACAGTAAACTCAGTCAGCTAAATGTCAGAAAAATTCATAAAATTGAAAAATTCATAAAATTGAATGCCCTTGAGACCACTAGTTCAACCGAGAGAGTAATAATTAAAAAAATAAATAAAACAGAAAATGGAGGTAAAGGTCAAAGCCAAATATGTCAAATAACTAAATTATTTGAGCAGTTGAATAAAGAAAAAGGGGAAGAGAGTTGAATAAAAACGAACGCACGAGGGTTTCGTGCAGTAAGCAGTAATACTATTACTACTGATATTATTACCTCACTCACTATCACACGTGCAATTGAGGCCCATATGTGCATTTATGTTTTTTCTCCTCCTCTCTTTGATGTATTGTGTACAGCTTGCTTTCTTTTACCAATCTCAGTCACGGTAAAAAAAAAAAAAAAAGAAAAGCTATGCTGTCCTTGTTGCATGTCCCTTCGTTACCCAATTAATTTGCACCAAACTCCCATCATTTTGTCTTAAATTAAGAATCATTGTACGTCACTATTAGGTGAGCAAGCTTCAAACGTAAACATTAAGTTAAATTAAAACAGAATCATTAACACATTAATTACCTGACACAACCACCTAGCGAGGAGGTAACCATTTCTTGCATGAAGATAGTAAAGATAATAGAGAAAAAAAATCAATAAGCAGTCTCTGAAAGACAGGACAAAAGCTTAGGAATATAGATATATACAACATATCCAGCATGTGTCACGATTATCGTTTCGTGGAAGCCGTCACACTCCGCATATCCATAATACAATTTAAATAATTATATGTGAGCCCTTAATTGATTATTTTAAATTGTAAAAAAAATTCAAGATAAGAACAAAATGGAGGCCCTCGTGCAACTCTGGAATTTTGATTTTATGCCACACAGTTGAGCTCTTCGCATGTGTGCCCAAACTTAGCCACCTCTCTCTCAATTATCATCATACATATATAATTATATATTCTGTGCATTTTTTATATAATTAGCCAACCAATTACATAAACTAGAAAGTAACTAAAGGGTGGTCACCTTCCCCTATACAAAATGTCAGCTGTGTCAAATCCCTTTCCAAGGATCTTCTCAAGGATGCACATTTCTCTTACAGGTCACTTTCCCTCCCAGCCCTCCTTTTATGCCACATTATGACAATCCATCAACCATCATACCTCAAATCAAGAAAATAGTTGAAAATTACTATACAAAAAAATAAACGATTTTGTAAAAATACAATTCTTCCACATATTTAACTTCAATAAGGATAAGACTAGTCGACCATGTCCATACAGATGTATACTGTGTTGTGTCCGTAATTCTTCCATGTACGGTTTAACTCTGCAATAACCAATCAATCACCAATATCACCGATTGTTACTTAAAAGTTAAAATCCATCAAACACTCTTAGCCACTTCTGTTAGATTTAAAAAACAAATCTTGGTCTCATGTTATGTATATTATGTGGGATGTATGCCTGTCTTAATCTCGCACTTAAATCCACGTCTTTCTTTAATTACGTCAAGACCCAGTCAAAGCAGTCAACAGAAGCATTATTCAATATGGAAATAGTCTGACACTAAGCAGTAAAGCACCAATTATCAAGGAATTCAGATAGTAAGAGGGTGTCTGTTTATCTGTAGGCAATCAGTCTCTTGAACTCTTCACATGGGGTAGAATTGGAACAAGAATGTCTTTTTGCATACATGTCTTATGGCAGATCTGTCAGATTTAAGGTGATTTTCTTTAAATATATACATACATACAAGATTATATCAAACACCAGAATCCAATTATAAATCATGTTTAGTGGATTGCAAATTGCCATCACCTAGCTAGAAAGAGTGCTAATCTCTTGTTATGTAACAACCTACCATACCACCACACTTGTCCACAAGGCTACATATGCATTTATGAAATTTGGGATAAGGATATTATAACATAACTGTCCAAAAGTCAATTTTCACGAGAAGAGCTACTAAAGAACAGCTTACATCTTCTAGGCTTAATCTAATATAGGATAGAGACCATGACATCTGAGATGTAATTGAAAGGCAGACTCAACTCTCCGATTCCTTAACCAAGGACATGTCTTGAATGAACTTAATAACATGGTAAATTCCAAGAACGTCCTCATGTTACTTTATGTTATTTCCAATTTACAGACGTGTGAACAACTACTACCCAAGTAATCAAGTCTTTGGTGCTTGGTTTCTAAGGGGGTGGTGTCCATGTGCTCATTTATATTGCCTATAATTATAACATGATTCGAGTGGCAGATTTTTCTTACCCACTTTTTCTCAAAAAATGATAAACAAATAACTGAATGGTTAAGCAGGACAGCTACAAATGGGAAACAAGCTGAATGAGTGTTGTGACATACCTGTAAAGTAGTTTCCTTCAACTAGAGATGCACCACCTAATTCAATTTCCAGCCAAAAGAAAAAAGAAAACGTTATTGAAATATGGTGTTCGACAACCCCAAAGCAAGAAAAATTATCAAGTTGTTTTTTATGCACAAATTGTCTGGAAAATTTTGCAACTTATATCTTTTTCTTTCCTGTATATCGTTTAGTATTTTCTTTCATGCTTAAAGCCGATCGCTATCTGCCCTTAGCTGCTACTGATTTTGACGCATTTAGACCTGTAACACCTCTCTTTCTCTCTCTCCATTATTTGCATGTTGATTACATCAGGTCTATATAAGGCACCCGCACGAGCTCATGGCCACCAGCAGTAGAGAATTCAGCAGATTAATCTCTCTCTCTCTCTCTCTCTCTCTCTCTCTCTCTCTCTCTCAGGCATACAACTAAACACACAAACCATATATCTTGAATCAGTTGAAGGTTTCAGGGAGAACTAATAATGGCTGCTTTAACTGTTATATTAGGTGTGTTTTGGGGACTATGCATCTTTCTCACTGCTTTACTACGATGGAATGTGGTCAGACACAAGAAAAAGGGGCTACCTCCTGGCACAATGGGATGGCCTGTATTTGGGGAGACCACTGAGTTCCTAAGACAAGGCCCGGGCTTCATGAAAAGCCAGAGATCAAGGTGCTTATAAAAATACAATCTTTACACGTACATGTTGTCTTTCACCAAGCAAAGAAGAAATAACTATGCCATAAATTAAAGAGAAAAAGGAAAGCAACCATAACAAAACAGCAAAATAGTTTCCATATGTGTCTACGAGCATGTTTAAGATCAAAACCTTAATAATGACAGGTATGGGAGTTTTTTCAAATCCCACATTTTGGGTTGTCCTACGATTGTGTCCATGGATCCAGAGCTTAACAGATACATACTAGTGAATGAGGCAAAAGGACTCGTACCTGGATATCCTCAGTCGATGTTGGACATCTTAGGTAAATGCAACATTGCAGCTGTACACGGCCAAGCACATAAGCACATGAGAGGAGCTTTGCTTGCTCTTATCAGCCCCACCATGATCAAAGATCAACTCTTGCCCAAAATCGACGATTTCATGAGATCCCATCTCAGTGATTGGGATCATAGAGTCATTGACATTCAAAAGATAACAAAAGAGGTATGTATCTCAAGTATCCCTTGTTCCAACATTTTTATACTATCCCATATACCCCTTGTTCAAACATTTTGCATTTCATGTTCAGATGGCGTTTTTGTCCTCGTTGAGACAAATAGCAAGTAAGGAAGCTGCCTCGATATCTCAAGAGTTCATGCCTGAATTCTTGAAGCTGGTCTTAGGAACCCTTTCACTTCCTTTCAACCTTCCCAAAACAAACTATCATCGTGGATTTCAGGTATATTCAATATAATAAGTTGGTTAAGATGAACAAATTCGAATAATCAGGGCCATACAGACCTGACAGAACAATTTAACAGGCAAGGAAGAACATTACAAGCTTGTTGGGGAAGCTAATAGAGGAGAGACGAGCTTCCGAGGAGAAGAATCACCAAGACATGCTTGGCCAATTATTATGTGACGCGAACAAATACAAATTGAGTGATGCGGAGATGATAGACCTTATCATCACAATCTTATACTCTGGATACGAGACCGTATCAACAACATCAATGATGGCTGTTAAATATCTTCATGATCATCCGAGAATTCTTGAAGAATTGAGGGTCAGTGGAGGATCCAGTTAGTTTTTATTTTACCTTATTTTAAGTTTCCAAATTAACTTGATTTAACGTTTACAGAAAGAACATATGGCAATAAGAGAGAAGAAAGGGCCAGAGGATCCTATCAATTACAATGACTACAAATCAATGCATTTCACACGAGCGGTAACTAAAGCTTCCCAATTTGTTACGCTGATCACTTCCACGAACCAACTATAATCTGACCTATGTACAAATATATTCTCACGGCAGGTCATATATGAGACATCGAGACTGGCCACAATAGTCAATGGAGTTTTAAGGAAAACAACCAGAGATATGGAAATCAATGGTGTGTTGATAATCTTTACTATACTTTTTGCAGATTTACTGGCGCAGGAAAGAAACCATCTAATTCTGGATTATTTTTCAGTCTCATAACATAAAAAATATGACAAGAAATGCCTAATTTGTATAAAGAGTAAACCGATCAGCTATCGATATGGACCCTACCCTACCATGATCCACATGGACTACCTACTCTTAAAACCCAATACATTCCGTTGATGTCCCCGCACTTGTCTAGACAAATTATTTTGTCTGCAGTTCTTGATAAGAGCAAAGGAATCTCAACTCTATCGTTTTCGTTACCTTGTCAACACTAATCCTTGTCTAGTTGCTCATCTACTTCTTATACTGTTTTCAGGATACATAATACCAAAGGGATGGAGAATTTACGTTTACACGAGGGAGGTCAATTATGACCCACATCTTTATCCCGACCCATTAACCTTCAATCCATGGAGATGGCTGGTGAGTAATCGAGGATAATCAGACTAATAGGCTATATGCACTACAATGCATTTGCTCATGATTACCATCCATTTCAGCTCAGTTAAAGAAAAAAGGAAACAGATGACAGCCCTGAAATAATGGAATCGCTAACCTTAACCGTGTGGCTGTTTGCAGGGAAAGGGCCTTGAAAACCAGCACCAATTCTTGATTTTTGGCGGCGGAACGAGACAATGCCCCGGAAAAGAACTCGGTTTAGCTGAAATTTCGACATTTCTTCACTATTTTGTGACAAAATACAAATGGGAAGAAGTAGAAGGCAACAAGCTGATGAGCTTTCCGAGAGTTGAAGCACCCAATGGACTCCAAATTAGGGTTTCCCCGAACTAATCTAGGAAATCAACCCGTACATACGATCCCCGAAAAAAAAATCAAAAAAATAATTAATTAACCACTGTAGATAGAGTAGCAACGATTTTGTATGTACAAAGTAATATTTCAGCTAACGCATGCGCCGGAGAAGTTTAACGTTCCCCGAGCTCGCTCATTCGAAACCGTAAATGCAAATATTCTAAAAAAGCCGACGAAAATAAGCGGAACAAATGACTAAGACAGATACAAAATGGAGAATCTACCGCAAAATTAGGTGTAGAACGAACAGCAGAACTGAATCTTATAGGCGGGAATAAACAAAACAGCGCCGATTGAGGTTTCTCTGTGTTCGGAAGTTCAATATTTGCCGGGAAAAATACGCTTGCCTTCATCATTGATTATTCATGAATAAGTTATTTTTAATATTTCACAAAACTAAGTTATAATGCTGATGAATGGCACTACCAAGTTAAATCTTCGGTAAAAAAGATTAATCAGTGACTAATTTTTATCGCGTGTGTGTACGTAACAATCAATATTACATATAATACCAAGAAATCGAAATTGATTTGTGTTGTTCCATTCAACGTGATATATCACTTGTCATTTGTATTAATCCACACTAGTCTAGATTGAACACTCATATGCGTATGCTACATAATATATAAATTATTTCTTAAATGTTAAATAATAATTATTAAAAATAGAAGGATAAATGTGATAATATATAAATGCAAGGTAGTGGGTTAATAAATATACCAAAAAACAGTTTAACTCATCTCACCGTTAATACAAAAGTATAGATGATAACTCATTTACATAAAATCCACTTCGTAAGTAGAAAAAATGTTGAAAATAAATTAAATAAAATTAAGTATGACGAACTTTCTTTAAACTAAATTTTAGGTGACAGTATTGCGATCTTGTCCAAATCATTTTGGTCTCTATGCATGTTTTTCATTACTTCGTATTACGTCCTTAGACATTACTACCTTATAATTCCAAACCAAAAGAAATGTGGTTAGATGCGTATATGTAATGAGGAAAATAAAAAGATGAGAAATGCGATATACCAAATCAAGCATCTTTTAAATATAATTTCTCCACGGTACACATCATTACCTATATTTGGCATAATGCGCATTAAAAAAACAAGGTTTAACCAATAAATAAAATGCCTTGGCATACTAAATGTACGACCATGAGTCCACGCGTGCACTAGGTGGACTAATCGGTCTCGGCTCGTCTTCCTTTTACATATTTTAATCGCCAATAATAGACATTCATTACTTATTGTGTCAAGAAGCTTCTCAATAATATTAAACGTAATAATCCTCCTAAAAGGATCATCAAACTCATAGCTTAAGGAAGGAGCTTTTATTTCATAACCATTCAAGAACTATTCTTATTTCTTAGTCGTGCGTACGGCTCCACTAACAAGAAGAACCAATACTTGTTAGAACAACATTGGCCGAGAATCAAGCCGAGTTTTAGACATAGCAACACTTGTCAGAATCTCCTAACAGGGATTAATTTGTTAAACTAAGTATCAGATTTGCCGAGTGTTTGTACATTTGATGACATCAGCTGCATAGTGGGATCTATATGGTCACAGAGAGAGAGAGAGGGAAACGAGAGAGAGAGAGAGAGAGAGGTGTCCATATTTATATAAGTGCAGATTCAGTTTAGGATTAGATGCAAGAAATAATACAGGAAAATGCCGAGCTTAGGTGATACTGAAAAGGGCTGGAGAAAAGGACCTTGGACGCCTGAAGAAGATAAGCTTCTTATTGAATATGTAAATCTGCATGGCGAAGGTAGATGGAGCTGTGTCTGTAAGCTTTCAGGTATATTTAATGCACAATATGTACGATGTTTACAATATTATTTCCGTGATCTGATATTGTTTGTAATAAGCAGGTTTGAACAGAAGTGGTAAGAGTAGCAGGTTGAGGTGGGTGAATTACTTGAGGCCCGGCCTGAAAAAGGGCAACATAACACCGCAAGAGGAAGGAATCATCGTTGAACTCCATGCACTTTGGGGAAACAAGTATTGCATGGATATGTGTTGATGAATTTTTTTCTCATACAATGAAGCAGTTTTACTTATTAGTGGTTATTATTATTATTGCAGGTGGTCTACCATAGCAAGGTACTTGCCGGGAAGAACAGACAACGAGATAAAGAATTACTGGCGAACTCATTTCAAGAAGATACCATCAAAGCCTAACAGAAGCCATCATCAGAAACAACAGCAAGTGATTCAAGAAAACGGAAGTAATTACGAGGCGTTTCCTGATCATCATGCAATGTCTGATAGTCAAGATTCGGGCAGGCGAGAAACGGGCCCCATGTACCCGAACATGGAGGGAGGTTGTAATAATGTTAGTAACGGTAATCATTTCTTGCCTAACATGATCTATAATCAAGATCATAGGCTTGGTGGATATAACTGGTCTGATCTTCTCATGGTAGAAAATGATCATTTATGGGGTGGGATATGGAACTAGGGATTGACCATCAATCACCATGTATTTTACTAATGTAAATTTGGAAAAACTCGTTTGTATGAGTATGATTTTAATTTATGTAATAAGCGCATAAGCTAAAGGTAGCTAATACTACAAATGGTATATAGTCAAGAACTTGAATGTCAATCATTGATCTTATAGCAAAGAATATCCGTAACATCAGATGAAGAAGATAGACAGATTTTCAATGAGGGGTTCGGGTATTTACAGTGATTTTACACTTCGCTCCGATGACGAGGCATTCCATCGAATGCCACTAAGGTGTTTCATCGAATGCCATTACCTTGAAATCAAGCGAAAAAAAAAAACAGTTGCTGAAGTTTGGATTTCGATGGAGAAATAAGTAATGTGAAGTAACAACAAACAGCGAAAAGCTAAGTGTATGAGTCAAAAGGTTATACCTTTCCACAAACTGGGCAGTTATCGCTTCTTTCCATCCACTCGTATATGCACCCGAGATGAAAATGGTGAGCGCAGTTTGTGACTATTTTCGGGTTCTCTTCAGTGTATTCTGCGTTTAGATCGTAGTTCATCACATATTTTAGCATTTCTTCCAAGAATCATCAATCCTTACAATCTAAAATAAAAAATCACGTCCAAGAAAATAACCCTTCAACTGTATGTATACCTTCAAGACAAGTAGGGCAGACATCATCATCCTCCGAAGACGTATAAATGTGGGCAAACCCAGAAGCAATTTTAGCCGACGATAGCTTCCTAGATAACTTAGAACTGTATGCCTTCATTTCTTCTTCATCTGCATCATCATCTCCTTCTTCTTGGCTCCATTTCTTCTTGTGGGTCAATGGCTCAGATTCTTCATCAGCTTCGCTCATCCTAAGGGGCTCAGATTCTTCAAGAGAATGATGACTCGACCCTTTCTCTTTTCTCGAAATAAGCCCATCACGCTGCAATCTGAAGTACCTAGGATCAGCGTCATAAGGCAATGGCCTAGGTGGAGGTCGATATGTATCGGGGACAGAGTTCTCAAGTGAAGTCATAGGACTCAATGACGTCGTCCCTTGAACTGATGATGTCAGGGCCCGTTCATCTCCTCTACGAAAGAGAGTTCCATACTGTTCAAAAAGAATGTCCCACAATCACATTCACAACTTATATTAAGGCCCCATAAAACTGTATGTTTGCCAACCATTTGTGGGATTAGGGGCATAAGATCAGTAAGCATTTCACCTTCGGTATTACTATAAGTCACACAGAAGGAAGAAGGTAAGTGATGTAATGAGTTCACTTACCACTTGTAAGATGCTTTGGAGAAAGCAACGAACGCATATGCAATTTCTGTAGCGTATGCTGTTTGGATTAGCAAGATCTTCCCAATCATCTCTTAGGCAGCAACAAGCAGAGCCCATTATTGTCCGTGTTGATTCTCTATCCTTAATTACTGAAGCATAATTATTTCGAATGTAGTTCTGAAAAGTGTATCAAAACTGGGGAAAACGAGTGCTAACAGATGCCTTTGCTTAGCAGAAACATGTCTCCACCTGCAACAAAACATCCGAAGAAAAAAGACGATGTATTTCCTCAAACATCAGATTAAATGACAATTGCCACCAAACGGTACTAGTATTGGAAAAGGATGGTTTTTTTCTTTTTTCGTTGTTCATTTGTTTTAATCTCAAAAGGGCGAACCGAGTAAGTAAACAATCAGTCAAGAACAGTTCAAAGCTACCCTCTTTCTTAAATATCAAGCAAGAAAAAATCGCCCAACAGCTCAGAGATAAACAGTGAGCAATAGATATCACAAAAAAAAAAAAGACCACGAAAAATCGACAAGATTAGATCATAGTTGAAGACCCATTACGGATTACGCAGCTCTCGTGAACTCCGACTACACAATTACGAGTCAGGTAGAAACTACAAAGGCCTTTAAGAGTACTAAATTAATTTTTCAGTAATTCAGAAATCGTAAAAGATCGGTACTGAATTAGCAAATACGCTTAAAGATTACCTATATCATGAAGATAGACGATTATGGAGAGAGAACAAGCCCAAAAATCCGAGGTCAGAGGTTTCAGAGATGGTTTAATTCTGACGTATTTATTTTTAATTTCTTCATATACAATGTATAGAAATTAGAAAACACTTTCGTCTTAGAAAGCGAACAAACGAAATTTATGGAATTTAAATTGCATTAAAAAAATGAAAAAGAAAGCCCATTAAAAGCTCAGAAATTAGAAAACACTTTCGTCTTTCTCTATCTAATTCCATCTCATTTTTCATTAGCAAAGTTTTTTCCCACTCTTATTTTATGTATTTTCTTTATCCATTAACGTCAGATGTCGCTAATATTGACCCTTCACCCGCATATTATTATTACAAAGCTGCCGACATTTAATTAACATTAACCGTGAAGCCTTAGATGCCCTGAAAAGATGTCATGGCCAATTAAGTAGAAACATTACCAACCAATTAAATTTTTTCTCTTTCTTGAACCAATCACTTCAATTTTGCATTATATTAAAAAAACCATTGACTACTGAGGATGATGAGATATAAACACTACGAACCTCTGTAATGGTTATCTCTGTTTGAATTCAGATAAGAACCGTTCTTGAAGGAACCATTAAGCAGCAAAAATGCAAAGTATGTAATAATACAAACTGCAGAAACATAACAATTGATCATAGGCAACGAATGCCTCTCCATATGAGCCTGATGTTCACATCTTCACAGCCATGGCTCAGAAGAAAGCCTATCAAGTGATCATAGCATCGAACCTTGGCTCGTAAAAACACACTTGACTGCTATACGACTGTAGCGTGCACCCAGCGATCCAAGACCAAACTTTCTTGTCAACGTCGTACAAAAGTCCCTTTCCTTGGTTCCAAGAAGTAAAACATATCAAATTGTCCTGTCCAAAGCATTCGAATCTCTCGGCAGATAGCCTCAGAAGAGCTCGAAGGTACCTAGGAGGCATTCTACTAACCTCAGCCCAAATATACTTCGTATGGTCGAGTTCCCATATCCTCATGCTCTGAAGATTACTGTAAAGCCCAATTCGTCCCACTAAAAACAAGCGCTTCTCTGTCCCAGCTACCAGGTAACCGTCGAGCAGCGAGCGTGGGAACTTTGCAGGTATGTGTTCCCAGCGCCCTGAATCTAATATATACATCATTAGGCCGAGGGGCGAGAGAGTTTCCAAGTATAGCCTTGAATCGCACAATGCCATTTTCGAGGAGCAGAGGTTTACGGCGGGTATGGTTTGGTGAAGTGACCATTTGTCTGAATTTGAGTCGTATACTTCTGTAGGGAGAGATCTGTCACCGTAGATGTCGCTGGTGGCTATGACTTTGAACGATCGATCTTTTCTGTCAACGATCATTATCAGCTGTCTCTGTTGATTGTAATGCATGCTTGGTAAAGTTCTCCACTTTTGGGTCAGAGGGTTGCAGATTAAGGTCTTAAAGGCTGGCCCGTCCAAGCCCGACAAGCACAGAAGCCCGCCTGAAGAACCGACTAACCAATAAGCCCATGTTGGTAAGAATGTGAAAGGCATTCGAAACCATTGCTTCAACGGCAAGCTGTAAACCGAGCACTGAGGAGTGTGAGCGTTTCTCCAGTAAGTCAAAAGGCATGGTCCATGAGAAGGCACCTGGGAATGGAATTTTAAGAAGCCCTTATCTTGCAAGATCGAATTCCATCTCTTGCAAACGGATCTTAGCCTGAATATCATGAACGGCGGAACCCTAGCCAAGATTTCGTTCAGAAGATCTTCGGGGAGCATGGCCCATATGTTGTCTTCCATTCGTATTTCGGGTTGGACCAGCGGTTTGGTAAAATTTGTGACGAACACCGTTTCTTCGTCTAAACCTCTTGGCTTTGTCTTGATTATTTTCTGCCTCGAAGGACTGAGGTTCCTCAATCCTACGTGGCTGAGAGGACTTGTGTTTCTAGAACAAGTGCCTCCTCCGAAACTTGTCTGACGATGAAAATTTCCCTCGTCTGGGAAAGAACTGCTTCTTACCAACCTAATGTTCGATGTACTAGCCACAGATTCTGAAGCTTCCCCCATTTAAACCACGAATAAATACCCAAACCTCAACGAATTTCGCAATCTTGAAATCCCTAATTACACTTCAAGGGCATCGAAATTGACCCACTAGATAGGTTGCTGTGTAAAAAGCACCACCTTTTACACCCAAGATTCTGATGAGGAACCCCAATGAAAATGACGATTCAGCCATAAATTGCAGAAACCCTAACCACAAATCCAATCCATTTCAGAAATCAGAGCTCAAAGCAAGTCGATTACCAATAAAGAAGCCCATCGCTGCCCAGCATTCAATTTCTAAGACGAGTTGTCAAACGCCCCACGTAAGTCTGTCATTAAAAGATCATATATTGAGCTCGAAGATCCAAGTTCAGATAAATCAAACAACCTAACAAAGAAAGGAATAGGTAGAGGTTGCAAATTCGATTGCAAAAATACGGAAGCCTCAAACTCCGTCAAGAGTATAAAAAAAATAGTAGAAAAAACAACACAAACCTAATTTGAGATGCTTTGGGGTTATCTGATTGCCAGTCAGGAATCATAAGCAATCCTCTATCATCCCCACTCTTGAGGTTGACTGTTCTCTTGCCGTGTTCATGAGGTGGGCTGTAAATTTTATTTTTAATTATATGGCCCTTATTTTCTTATTTCTGGTGGGAAGATGAACGTAAAATACAAATAGAAAATGAAAGTTAGAAATATAAAAGCGTATGTTATATTATTTGATTGAGATAATGGGCTGCACATAAATATTCCATGGACCTGCCTGCCTCGGCGGTCAACCGAAAAAACACAAGCTCTTCTATATTTGAAAAATGGAATATTGCCAAAACAGATGTCGGGACAAATCAAATATTTATATCAGTTTTCTCATAATCATTGGATTATCGTTCAAATGAATTTGAATAAGTTCTCACTAATGATATTTGGGGCCAGAAGAAAATATTAGAAAAAATTGAAATTGAACCGAACAGTATCAATTTCCCAGCTGTGGACAAATAGACGTTACAAGTTACAACCAAGTCACAGCTTGCTGCTACTCTTCTTGTCCGAAAACTGTACCAAGCCTATTATACTACTAGATTCAATAAAATGTACATCAATTGTCTTACAAACAAACACACAAAACACTTGTTCATCTCTTATACAGAATTATTGCAAAGCACAATGTCTCTCTCTCTCTCTCTCGCTCGTTACAAATTCCAGAATTTTCTGACTCAACATGAAAGTTGAGCGGAGAGAGTTCTTGTAATAAACAACATTCACAGAAGCACATAAACACTGTGCCCATCAAATTGAAGACATACATCATAGGAGGGGACGACTACCATCACTCGCGCCGAGACGGCCCGTTCTTGAACAAAGCATACGCATCGCTGTAAACAGCAATCACGTTCGAGAAAACCGCCAAAAAGACCATGAAAATCGCCAGAAACTTGTCCCTCCTCGTCGCTACTCCGTACCGATCCCTACTCGAAAAAAAAAACAAAATTATATAAGAAAACGGTCCTCAGAAGTGCACACAGAGCTGAAAGTTTGAGCCTGAACCCATAGACTGGCCAACCCGATCCTTAAAAAACAGAGCTCGGGCCCAAATTAGACTCATTCTCTTGGATTTTTGCCTTTATTTTGCTATACAATATTTTATAAAAAATTCAAATTTGCAAAGAAATATATTTTCCGTGTTTATGGATACATATTTTTTTCAGGTACAAATTCAATACCTGAGAGTCACCGCGGCGGGCAAGATGAACCCGATGAGTACAGCCGCGGTCGCGCCGGTGAACTGAAAGGCGTCCCATATGCTCGGGATGAAGTTCGCGCCGAGGAACACGACGGAGATGAGGCCCGCGGTGATGCACCCGAACCTCGGGCCGTCGCGGGCAAGGGGTCGCCCCGAGGACGGGAAAAGAAGCCCGTCGAGGTTGAGCCTAAGGGGGAAGAAGACGATCGGGAAGACGAGCATCAAGTGGGCCGCGTAGCTTATCCTCACCGCGTCGTTGAGGAAGGCCCCGAATGGGATCCCGAGGTCCGAGGAAAAGTTGGCCAGGACGTCGTCGTCGGTCGAGTCGCCGAAGAGGAGGTAGCCGAAAACGCTGGTCATCACGTACACGCTCGAGCAAAGTGCGAGCGAGGTTCGAACCACGGGCTTTATCTGGGCGTTGTCCTCGAGCTCGTTGTCTATCGAGTGAACTGTAGTATTATTACGGACCGAACGCGTTAGGCTGAATCGAACCAATCTTACCCGAGAATCGTTAAGTAAATGTCCTCTGTCTAGATTATACCCTTGCTAAGTGGGCAGGCGGGTGGACTAAGTGGGCAGGCGGGTGGACATAGTGTAGAAAAGTGGTCGTGTCTTCGAATCCTTAGTAGATGAATTTATTTTACAGTGGATTCTCAGCAATATGACGGGTTATCAGAGCTACCGAACTCATTACAAAGCCGAGAACCCATTGTAAAATGACAAAATATCCTTATAATTAATGCTGAGAACCGCGAATCAACGGTAAAATGACAAAAATTTCCTTAAAATTAAGGTCATTGACTAAAGAGGACCAAGATACTTACTAAAAATTAACTTGGTCAAAGGTCATTTCATAAAACACCCATCTCCCGAAAATCTCAATTCTCAATTTATAACCAATCTATCGCTAACTTTCAGAAGTAATCAATCGAAATCATTACCGTTGTAGTGGCAGATGTACGCCGTGACGAGAACGGGAACCACAGTGAAGAGGTTGAGGAAAGAATTGAGGCCGTCGACGTTAGGGAGCAACCTCGGCATGAGAACGGTCCCGTCGATCAGCTTGAAGACCGTAATCCCCACCGTAATAACGAGGAACACGATCGCGAGCCCAACCGATAGAGCCGACGTATACCTCAAAGAATCTGCCCACAAAAAAAAAAAACGATCCTTACGCCAAGAAAACCCTAAGAACCGCCGAGATATTCGCCGGTCGAAAAAAAAAAAAACTCACCGATTCGCTTTAAGCTAGCCAAGGGTGCGAAGATCAAAAGGGTGGTCAATAGTAAGACGAAGAATCGCCCGTTCCACCATTGTTGCCCGAACCATCCTTCTAGAACGCCGGCGTGATGAATCCCATTAGAAGTCGTGCCCGAAAGAACGTCGCCTGAAGAAAGGCCAATCGAAACACCCCCTAAGAATAATATCGTAAAATAAATCAGACGAGTATGAGATATTACATACCTATGATGATCATGTAGACAACAAGCACGCCTATGTTGTTGACCAATACGCAGAGCTGAATCAGCATTCTTCCTAATTTACCGAAGGCATCTTCCATTAGGCCTGCGTAAGAGGTCGACTTCGATGTGCGACTGAACCTTAGCAAGAACTCGATGGAAGCTTCGGTAAGGAAAGCCATGAGGATTATGACGGCGATTCCTAGGAGGAGCCCCAGCGCCTTCATCGTCGCCGGCAAGGCCATGATTCCGGCGCCGACGATGGTGGTTGAGAGGTTGAATACGGCTCCGCTGAAGGAAGCTCCGTCGAACTCGTCGAAGGCGGCAGATTCCTCGCCGTGCTTGGTGGGCAGCAATGGGGTTTTCTCGTCCACGATGGCTTTCTTTGACTTCCTTTCCTTTGTGGGCTTCGTAGTTGCACTTGCAGTCGTCGTCATTTTTTTAACAAAGGGTTTTACTTTCCAATCTGCACAAATTTCAGACAAAGTTGGATTCAGACAAGCAATTTTTTTCTTTTTTCTTTCTTTTATTTTTCTATTCGGGCTCCTGCGAATCTTTGCAAATAACTCCGAACTTCAGCAGGAGGAAAGGTAGGATGATCTTGAACAGAAAAAGCTCGACGGCGAATGATATCTTCACGATGAAGGAGATTCTATATATAAGAAATAAACTGGGAAGATTCTTTCGTCACGAAACTTGATTCATTGCAATAAATTAAATTATAATAATAAATAATCACATTACATAGGAACATGGGATTCAATAAAAATCCAACCTTTGTTGATTCCAGCTGACGAGCTGCTAATCAAGCAAGCAGAGTATATTCAACAATTTAGCTTAGCCTCTTTCAATTCGTGTCCGTGGACAATTTAATTGTGACCGTTCAAGGAAGGACGACCTTGTGTCTTTCTTTATCATTGTTGGGTGGGACCCTTAACGAGTTGTTCATTTGATTTGATGTAATAATTGCAACAACTGTTCATTAGAAAATGAAAGCATCATCAACATGCTAGTACTGTCAGAACGGGCCGGCGGGGCGGGCCGGCCCGCAGCCCGCCAAAACCCGCCATTTGGCGGGGCGGGGCGGGCCGGCCCGCCATTTGGCGGGCCTAGAAAACAGGGGCCCGGCCCGCCCCGCCGCGGGCCGCGGGCCTGGCGGGCCTAGCCCGCACATTTAAAAAAAAAAGAAAACATAAAATTAAAACTATTACATATTAGTAAAGATAAATAGCATCGGGCCACAGGCCCGCACATTTTTAAAAATAAAAGAAAGCATAAAATTATAAACCTCACACACGTTCCCAACTTAAAAGAGAGAGAAATCCAAACAGCAAAAATTCAAACACATCTTCAGTCAACAATTCAAACAAAGGACAACTAAAGCTCATAACATCTTCAATCCATCCAAACATGAACTAAGGCAAGTAACATAGCAACAATATTTCAATCAACCATTACATCGTTCAAATCTTCATTCTCTTCGGCATTATCTTCTTCTCGTTCTTCAAATATTGTAGGACAATGTGATCCTCCACCCGATGAAGTTGCTTTAATGTAAGCACTTTCTTCATTATCTACGTAGAATAAGAGATACACAAATATTAGTTACAAAATGAATAAAGTGAAACATAACCAAGTAATAAAATTTACATACCAACAACATAGCCATGCAACCAATTACGAGTGCAAATGAGGGCTTGAACTTTTTCCGGGAGCATACAACTTCTATATTTGGTGAGCACGCGAGCACCGATTGAAAATGCCAACTCCGATGCAACGGTAGTAATGGGGATGGCCAACACATCACGTGCCATCATTGCAAGCGCCGGGAATCGGTTTTTACTATTTTTCCAATAATCTAGAACATCCAAATTCTCGTGATGCTTGAATTCGAGTTTTGTCTCTTCCAAGTACAGATCTAATTGAGATTTTCCGGCGCTTGTGATAGTTTGACTCTCATATTCCACAATTTCCTACATCAACAAAATTAAAAATAACATAAATGATACCACAATTATGTAAAAGAATTCATGTATGCCAAATATCACAATTAACATACTTACATCAAGAATTCTTTTTCCTTTGCTTTTCATTCCCGGTCCACCTTGCACGGAAGATGGTATTGACGAAGGCGAAGAAACTTGTGCTTGGAAAGAGTTTGAGGCCGTGGCTCTCGCATAATGTTCAAAAAGCTTATACATATTTCTCTTCACAAGAGAAATGGCACTTTTGCACTTAATCGGATCTTGCTCAACTTTCTTATAGAAGTACTCCAACATTTGGAGTTTAATTCTCGGGTCAAGAATAGCCCCAAATGCAAGTACCTCTCTATATTGACCCCAATACTTATCAAATTTTTCCCACATATTCAAGCACATGGTTCTAATAAGATCATCCTCATTGTGCATATTTTCCATCAACATGCTTTGAATTTTCCATACTTGCATAAAATACAAATTTGATGTCGGATAAGACGAACCGGAGATCAAATTGGTCGTTTCAAAAAATGGCTCAAGGAACTCACATATTTTCTCCGCCCTAGTCCATTCTTCGATTGAAGGGCAAAATTTATAGTTTCTATCATGCAATTGAAGAGAAGCAAATGCCCTTTTGTATTTAATTGCGCTCTCCAACATTAAGTAAGTTGAGTTCCAACGAGTCGTTACATCAAGTGTCAAGCCAATACCCGTATCAATCCCACCAACCGCATTCACACATTCTTCAAACTTTTTCTTTCTACCTTCAGAACCTTTAACATATTTGACAGAATCTCTTATCTTCTTCAAAGCATCATTGATAACTTTCACACCTTCTTGGACTATGAGGTTCAATATGTGGGCGGAACAACGAATATGAAAAAAATCACCATCGCACAATAAACTACCATGCAAAGAAAGTTGCCCCTTCAAAATATCAGCCATGCAATCATTGCTAGTAGCATTATCAAGCGTCAAAGAAAATACTTTTTTCTCGATCCCCCATTCCTTCAAAACTTCAAATATTTTTGACGCTAATTCAACACCAGAATGTGGAGGCGGCATAGAAGCAAAACAAATTAATTTGCTATTCAATTTCCAATTCTCATCAACAAAATGAGCAGTCAAGCAAATATACCCTTCACTAGTGCAAGCAGTCCACACATATGAAGTTAGACAAATTCTATTGTCAAGCGTAGATAAGATTTGCTTAAGCTTCCCCTTCTCCCTCGCATACATTTTCGTAATATCAGAAACAAGGGTGTTTCTACTAACCAAAGGAACATCAGGACTTACATATTTCATCCACGCCTTAATGCCATCATACTCAACAAACGAGAACGGTAAATCATGCTTAATAATAGCGGCCGCCAACATCTCACGTGAAGTCTTGGGGCTTATCTTTCTAGATCTTATTTTTCCCTCGTCATCAAATAACATTTGACCAACGTCATGGAACTTAATTGATTTGCATACTTGAAGATGACGTCTCAAACTCGATGTTCCATTTTTTTTACCCCCAGCTTTGTACTCTTTTTTACATGCTTTGCATGTTGCTGAACCCTCACCGAGTCTATCAAAATATTGCCAAACACTCGATCCTGAATTTTTATATGTGGGCTGGATTATTTAGAGAATAAGATGGAAGCTAGGTTGGGCCTAAATTAATTTAACTGTGTAAAAAAGGCGGGCTGGCCCGCGGGTTAGCCCGCCCCGCCCCGCCCCGCCAAACCCGCGGCCCGCGCGGGCTGGCCCGTTTAGGCCCGCCTCCTGGCGGGCCTGAGAAAGCTCAGCCCAACCCGCCCTTTTAGCGGGGCGGAGCGGGCCGGCCCGCGGGCCGCGGGCCATTTTGATAGCTCTACAACATGCCATATCACGTTTTGTCATTTTATATGTAGTTAAAAGAAACGTGGCTCCTACTTTACTACCGTCCCTAACCCTTTGCAACCACTAAAGACAAAGGCATCTTTTTTTTTATATCTTGTCTGGGACGACGTGTGTGTTCTTCCATACGCTTTAATCTCCAAGTTTGTGATGGAGAAAATTGATAACTTCGTATTAACGATAACTTGAATTCTATTATGATTATTTGTGAATTAAAACCTCAGTACAACATGAAGGGGGCCATGTACTATAATTGGACAAATTTATATCATATATATACAAGTCCTTTAAGTAATTAAGTAAATGATGTCATCGAGTCATATTAATTTATACTAGTTTATTTCTGGAGCTCGAGTCCTAGCATCGAAACTAAGTGGCTGTTCCGACTCCGAATCATTATTAAGCATGATGATATTATTGGTTTCTAAACAAGCAATCAATCTATCTTATATTATTTTATAATTAAATAAATTGTACCTTACTCGGAATTTCAAACTGTGTGTGATACGGACTAAAGTAGATGGGCCTGAACAAAATCAGAAAAGGCCCGTTAGGCCCATTGGCAAATACTTATAGTGAGTAAATAGTAGAGATAGGGACCTTCGAGGACCTCCGACGGGTTTTAGGGAGCTAACAACAGGTGCTGGGGACCTGAGGAACTACCTGACAGCCCCCAAGGACGAACAAAGCTTCCCTGATACGCCACCAGATCTTGTAAGAAGAATATCCACTGAAGATGCCACGTGTTCGATTGAGAGAGGGCAGCTCCACTGCAAAAAGCTGTCAGCCAACCACTGTTCACTGAAAGGACTGCAGACTGTACAAAGCTGACAGACAGCCTACACTGTACACAAAAGGTCCTATCACCAGGAATTAGGGGACGTAACGCAGACTGCTTGCAGCTCCCCGATGTGATGGAATGCATCCCATCCCCAGGAATCTAAGGTCGGACCTCCAGGCAATATCCAAGGACTGGGGGACGTACCTTCATGCAATATCCAGAGAGCCGCCTATATAAGGGGGACTTCATCATTTTCACAAGGAATTCTCATTCCAACACTTCCAAACGTCTATAAAATATTCTCTCTCTACAAATAACGTCCTTAAGTGTTTTAGTAGGTGTTCTTGATATAAAGAAGAGAGAGTGAGTTGTTTGAGTGTGTAATCATCGAAGTATAGCGAAAGAGGTTTCAGAGCCCCCGTGGACGTAGGATCTGCAAAGATCTGAACCACATACATCTTGTGTTGTTTCTGTTTTACGTCCTCCTTTTATGTCTTTGCAAACAAGCACGTCCCAATACGTACCCAAGTCCGTTCTACGTCCCCAAACAGATCCCCCAATGTCCCAAAACACTCCCCAACAGGTCCCCAACGCCCTAAATAGATCCCCCAATGTTCTAAATACCTCCCAAACATGTCCCTTCCAATTCCTTTACAAATAAGCACCTTACGCACGTAACTTTATCGATTCTCCGGCTATATAAATTTCTTTACCCGCACATATAAATCTTGTTGATTGGGATAGCCCCATATCAAATGGCGCCGTCTGTGGGAAAATCTGAGTCGAAGGCGTGAGTAATTTTTACTACCACTGTGCAAAGTTGTGCTGAGGATTTACTGCTTTTTCCCCTCTTATGTTCTGTTGGGGCAAAACGAAATACGCGAGGCGTCAATGGAGGAAGATTTGTCCATATCGAAGAACCTAGACCCACAATTTGGAAAGGAGGACCTCCAGAAACTGCCAAACATGTTGAGGAGCGGCCAGGACCTGAAACACAGGCCTGGGATGATGAAGACCCGAAGCTCCCCCTTCGGGACCTAAAATCCCAGCTCTGCGCTGGCATGAAGACCCGAAGTTCCCCCTTCGTAACCTAAGAGCCCAGCGCCACGCTGACGAGAAGACCCGAACTCCCCCTTCGGGACCTAAGAGCCCAGCTCCCCACTGGTAAGAAGGCCTGAAGCTCCGTCTTCGGGACCTCCCAGCTCCACGCTGGTGAAAAAATCCGAAGCTCCGCTTTCGGGAGACAAGAGTCCAGCTCCACGCTGGCGTCCGAAGGTCCACGGGAGATACCAGCCCAGCTCCGTGCTGACACATGAGGATCCTTGGGACCTAGAAGGCAGCTACACGCTGACGTCCAGATATCCGCGGGGGATGTAAGCCAAGCTCCTCGCTAGCACGCGAAAGCCCGGGGGACCTAGGAGCCAATCCCCACGCTGATGTACGAAGAGCCGCGGGAGATCAGAGTACAGCTCCGCCCGAGCATACGAAGGTCTGTGGACCTAGAAGTTGGGTCAGCGCCAACACTCGAAGACCAGTGGGAGATGAGAGCCCAGTTCCATGAGGGAAGATCCACAGAAGACATCCCACGCTGATAAGGCCCTTGGCCAGAATTCTAGGGCCCTCTATATCCCCTTCTCAATTATATAATATTGTTATCATGATAAATATGTAACCACACTAACAAAGCGTTACTGTTTGAAGGACGAAATAAAGAGGCTCATCCAGGCAGCTGCCCTAAAGGAGTCTGTAGGAACTGTGCCTAATAAAGGCAGACAACGTCCACCTCCTCCAGATAGGGTCCAGTTCCAGTCAGGACTCATGTCCCCGTCATAGTAGGAGCGAGGCACTGGGGACTCCAATGGCCCACAGAGCCCGAATCATGCACCCGAGCATTTGAAGGACTTAGAGGTCCAGCTCCGCAATGGTGTACAAAGGCCAGAGGGACCTCAAGGCCCAGCTCCGCACTGGCAAGAAGATCTGAAGCTTTGCATTCTGGATCTCCCCAACTCCGTGCTGGCACAAAGACATGAGCTCCTATATTCGGGATCTAAGAGCCAAGCTCCACGCGCAAAGCCTGACCCTTTGTGAAGAACCATGGGGAGTTACGAAGACCAGCTTCGTGCTGGAAATAAAGATATGATCTATGTGTTTGAGATCTCCATGCCGAGCTCATCGCTAGCACATGAAGTCCGTTACAGGGGATCTCCAAATCCGTTGAAACACAGCTCCGCGCTGGAATAAAGGCAAAGAAGCGCAGCTCCGCGCTGACACAAAGACCCGAAGCTCCGCATGCGGGACCTCCCAGCTCCGCGCTGGCGCATGAAGCTCCACTGGAAGTCAAAGCTCAGCTCAGTACTGGCGTACGAGGACCTCCATGCATGTAGTAGCAGGTCCCATATTGCATCCCTGGGAGCACCTACCACCGTTCCCTCCGCCAAATACGACTGCTCCAACAAATGGCCTCCGCAACAGGGAGCTGTCGTGATCTCTCCTTAGTGTCCTACGGAACTCCCACCGTTACGCAACAATATGGTGGAAATCCCGACATTATCCGGGAGACATCCCGCGATAAGAAGGCTCTTAGCCGAAACTTCGAGACCCCCTGAATCTCGTTTTCATTTACTTCACCAATATTATTATAAGTATATGCGTCACACTAACAACTTTTATTGTTGGAAGGACCCATCCTCGCATGACGTCTAGGGAGGTCCGTTGGGTGTAGCCTCGACCAAGGTCTGAAGGCAGCCAAGAAGGGGCATGGGGGATCTATGCGTCTTCCAGAAAGAAGCCAGCTCCATTTAAGGATCCTCCGCATTGGCATGCGAAGGTCTGTAGGACCTCGAATGGAGGTCCGCACTGCCACCAGCTCCATGCTGGCACATAAAGCTCTGCTGGAGGACAATTCCCTGCTCCTCTCTGGCAAAGATCTGCAGAACCTCAAAGCCGAGCTCCTCGTTGGCAATACCCAGGGGATCTAAGAGACAGCTCTGTGCTAGCACGCAGACCCGAATCTCCATATTGGGGACCCACAAATCCAACTCTGCGTTGATCCGAGTAGCCTAGTTACCACAATTGGAACCTAGAAGCCAACTCCACGACGACGCCTAAAAATCCACGGGAGACCTACCTTGTTGATAAGGCTCTTAGCCGGAATTTCAGGGCCCTCTAAACCTTATTCTCATTTTTTATCATTGAAACGATAATAAATGCATGCATCATACTAACAACTGCTATTATTTTAAGGATGAAATCGAAGTGCCCTCCCTAATGGGACAACTGAGGAAGTTCCTTGACTGTGGCATCAACCAAGGTCGGGAGGTAGCCAAGAAGGAATCTGGGGGATCTGTGCCAATCAAAGGCAGACAACTCCCACCTACTCTAGATAAGGACCAGCTCCATTTAAGGCTCGGCCTCAAGCCAAGCTCCGCGCTGGCAAAGGTCCGCAGGACCTCAAAGCCCAGCTCCGGGCTGGCATACAAAGATCCCAGGAAGGTCGAGGTCCTCCTCTGCACTGGCATATAAAAAACCACGGGGATTTAAAAGCCCAGCTCTCCGCTGGCACGAAGACCTACAGTCCAGCTCCACGCTGACATGAAGGCCCTAATTCCGGGGACCTAAAGGCAAGCTCCTTGCTGAAAACAAGGATATGATCCGTGTGTTCGAGATCTCCACGCTGAGCTCCTCGCCAGCATGCGAAGTTCGTTATAAGGGATCTCCAAACCAGCTGAAACCTAGCTCCGTGCTGGTTGAAGGCAAAGAAGTCAAGCTTTGCGCTGACACATGAAGGTCCAGGGGACCTAGAAGATAGCTCCATGCTGACATCCAAACCACCAGAGATCTGGAGCCGGGGACCTCGTCATTAACAGAGAAGAAAGGAGCTCCATATCTCCGTTACTTTCAAAATTCTAGGCCTCCACAAGGAGCCCGGATACTAAGCGAGCTGGCGCTATATCCACGCATTTAAGCGTGCTGGCGCTATATCCACGCATTTAAGCGAGCTGACGCTATAACCACGCATTTAAGCGAGCTGGCGCTATAACCACGCCCTTAAGCGAGCGGGCGCTATAACCATGCACTTAAGCGGGCTGGCGCTATAACCACGCACTTAAGCGAGCGAGCGCTATAACCACGCGTTCAAGCGAAGCTGGCGCTATAACCAAGTCGATACCAAAGGTCGACGGACCTGCGGCGTATAAAGACATCAAAGACTGATAGTCTGCGACGTGAGACGATGCCAAAGACCGACGGGTCGGCGGTGTACACGACATCAAAGGCCACAGGTCTGCGACGTGAAAGATGCCCATGAGGGCGTACAAGATGCCACCGCTGACGGGCTGTGGTGTACAGGACATCAAAGGTCCTCAGTAAGGCCTGCGACGTGAATAGGTACCTCAGCGTAGCTGGCGCTATAACCAGGGTAAAACAGTGGGAGTGATCCCCACTTCATACTTAAGACCTTCGGGCCTACATTACTGAACTCGCTAAGGACAAAGAGAGCCTAGCGCAAAGCGACACCCGAGGACAATGACGACGGTCATTGCAACCAAGGGCGTGAATTCGTACTTAGCTTACGAATTGAATAAACGAGTTGGCGCTATAACCATGCCACGATAATGATGTTCCCGAAAACATCATCAGGTCCCGCAAAAGAAAATATAATACGAGGAGGAAGGGAACTCCGATGAAACTTACATTCATGGGGAGTTAAGCTCCCCAAGTCCTTACCATCGTATCTCGAAAGGAAAAAATGACAAAATATTTCTTACAGGCCGTCACCACCCTGAAAAAGGCAAAAGGGAACTCGGAGATACGTACAGCGGGACCTAGGGACCTCCTTACAAGTGAAAAGGCTCGAAGAGGAGCTCCCCCATCAGGTCCCCGCCAGGGGAGTTGAGCTCCCCTAAAACATCGCAGGTCCTAGGATGCCCGAAAGGCCTTCCACTAAGTCCTCTAAGGAGCTGGAGATGACGTCTGGGAGATCGTAGCATGGGCCAGGGCCTCCATGTGCTCCTTCGAGGTGCCAACCCAGAAACGAGGACTCCCAGGAGCTTGGGGACCTCATTCAAAGCAAGCCAAATGCACCATCTTCATACGCGCGAAATCGACATCCCACTCTTCCTTCTCCTTAGTGAAGGAGCTCCAGAGATCCTCCTCGCGCTATCTCATAAGAGCTGCATTTCTATCTTTCCCTCTCCAGGGAGCTCTGCAGTTCCCTCTCGTACTAATCCATTGACTTTGTCTAATCAGCTATCCCCAGGTCCCGGGTTGATGACTTGGCGGACGGTCCGGTAGCTACCCACCACCTGGGGGATGTCTGAACGTTTGGCAGCACCTAACGACCTAACAAGCTCATCTTTTCACCTATGTTCAGATGGTCCACAGAAGTAGGGAGCTCAGCCACTGAGGTCCCCATAGGTCCCATGAGAGGCTCAACTTATTCACCCCAAGGGGAAGAAGGACATAACTTCCTTTTTGTGTTTCTTTCTGACCATTTGTTGAAGTTGTTTTCATGTTAACACAAAAAACAGGGGCTGTGATACTTGAGTTGCCCTAATAGGAGAAGGAACCACGGGGACGTCTGTCGTCCCTACAAAAGGAGGAATCTCCTTGCAAACATCCCGTGCCACCAGGACCCGAGGGAGCAAGGGAGCTAGGAGCAACGTACAACAGAACCTGGGGATCTCCTTCAATAATGCAATGTTCGAAGAGGAGCTCTACCATCAGGTCTCCACTAGACGTGCATAGGGGAGTTAAGCTCCCCAAAAACCAATGGGGTCCTAAACCTTCAAGAGGTAATTACGGTAGGGAGGTAACGCCCATCTTACTATTTTACTCTAATTCACTTTTGTCCCAAAAGACAAATTAGAGTAGGGGAGTGGTTGATACGGACTAAAGTAGATGGGCCTGAACAAAATCAGAAAAGGCCTGTTAGGCCCATCGGCATATACTTATAGTGAGTAAATAGTAGAGATAGGGACCTTCGAGGACCTCCGACAGGTTTTAGGGAGCTAACAACAGGTGCTGGGGACCTGAGGAACTACCTGACAACCCCCAAGGACGAACAAAGCTTCCCTGATACGCCACCAGATCTTGTAAGAAGAATATCCACTGAAGATGCCACATGTTCGATTGAGAGAGGGCAGCTCCACTGCAAAAAGCTGTCAGCCAACCACTGTTCACTGAAAGGACTGCAGACTGTACAAAGCTGACAGACAGCCTACACTGTACACAAAAGGTCCTATCACCAGGAATTAGGGGACGTAACGCAGACTGCTTGCAGCTCCCCGATGTGATGGAATGCATCCCATCCCCAGGAATCTAAGGTCGGACCTCCAGGCAATATCCAAGGACTGGGGGGCGTACCTTCATGCAATATCCAGAGAGCCGCCTATATAAGGGGGACTTCATCATTTTCACAAGGAATTCTCATTCCAACACTTCTAAACGTCTATAAAATATTCTCTCTCTACAAATAACGTCCTTAAGTGTTTTAGTAGGTGTTCTTGATATAAAGAAGAGAGAGTGAGTTGTTTGAGTGTGTAATCATCGAAGTATAGCGAAAGAGGTTTCAGAGCCCCCGTGGACGTAGGATCTGCAAAGATCTGAACCGCGTACATCTTGTGTTGTTTCTGTTTTACGTCCTCCTTTTATGTCTTTGCAAACAAGCACGTCCCAATACGTACCCAAGTCCGTTCTACGTCCCCAAACAGATCCCCCAATGTCCCAAAACACTCCCCAACAGGTCCCCAACGCCCTAAATAGATCCCCCAATGTTCTAAATACCTCCCAAACATGTCCCTTCCAATTCCTTTACAAATAAGCACCTTACGCACGTAACTTTATCGATTCTCCGGCTATATAAATTTCTTTACCCACACATATAAATCTTGTTGATTGGGATAGCCCCATATCAGTGTGGACCAACGGTCAAGTGGCCGTGACTGGTGAATTTACAATACTCCCTCTGTTTTATAATTGATGTCATTTTTTAGAATTTATTTTTGTTCTTAAATACTTGTCGTTTTACAGTTTTATTTCCAGTTTTACCCCTTATCTTTAATAGAATTGTTAAATTAAATTAAATAATATAATTAATTAAGGATATAATGGAGATTTTACTTTATTTCTTAATATGCGTGTAATATCCTTAAACGACGTGTATTAAGATGCAGAGGAAGTATAATATAACGAAGGGTCACGCCAAGAAAGGCCCTTATAACTAAGCGTTAATGAGCCCAATGGGCCGAAAGCAATTAAACTAGTTCAGAAAGAGAGAGAGGGGAGATTATCTTGTGACTGGGGAGTAATGCGATGAATAGTTCCTATGAAATATTTATGCCACGGGATAGCCGCTGATTTTTATATTATCTTACGTAATTAACTAGCTTCTATGAATTAGTTTCTTGGAATCAAGCAACTTTATGATTGAGAAAAGAAAGCACAAGTTCTTCTTCGTATATTTTGTCTTTGTACTTTGTCACTTCGTAGAAAGTTCTATCCCATTCCGAAGCTCTTACCTCACCTACCCAAGTGAAAACCTCGTCATCAACGAGTGCTGTGACACCTTTCTAGACAACGATAACATTAAATTATTTTATATCACAATTAAAATTGGTTTAATTTTGCCCAGAAATAATATATTATATATATACTCCATATGTTCCTTATTAATTGTTGTTCTAGATTTTTTTTCCTAGAAAGATGTCGTTTTGTTTTTTCAAGAAAAATATATATGTGGATTTACATATTTACCCATGGTATTGAATAACATGGGAAATAGTGATTACACAGTAAATAAATAATGAGGAATATAAGAGACATTGTAACACATTTCTTAATATGTGTGTAAATGTTTAGAACGACAACTAATACGGAACGGAGGGAGTACCAACCACATCAACGCGTCAAATCAGCATACAATGGGATTTTTATTGATCTTATAACCTACACATGAGACTAGTTGGGGGTTGATTTGACATGTTGACGTGGCACAAAAAATGGCAGACAACAGATGCCCACGGATGGTGCTCACGCAAGGTGAGCACCATAGTATTTCTGATTATATATATATATATATATATATATATGTGTGTGTGTGTGTGCGTGTGTGTGTGATTAAAAGTCAAAGAATGTCTAAACACAAATATTGAATGGTATTTGAACAAATAATCATCCCGTGAAATGAAAATGCTAACCACACAACTATACGAGGATTCAATTAAATAAATTAATTGATGTGCATTGACTATGGCTGGTGCGCCAGCCCAAACAGTTTCTGAACCCGAATATAATGTTTGTTACGAATGAAAACTAAAATAAAAATGAGTTATGTGTGCGTAATAATATTACCGAGGAGCATTACATTATCGGACCAAATGTCTCCCTTTCTAAGTGTCCAGTGTCTGAAACCAATAAAGTGAACCTATTAAAGCTCATCATTAAGATTTTCGTGGTTGAGCGCAGCGCCAACACTCCACCATAAACAATAAAATAACAAAGCAAATATTTATTTGTCAATCAACACTAGTACAAGCAAAAGAAAGATGACGGGTGGAAATATCTTAGCAATTAGATACGTTACTTTTGCGCAACGTTCAAATATTTGTTTCCTCTTCTTTCTTTGAGTTTCCCAAGTTTCTTTAAGTATATTACATTACATCGATGCTAAAACCAAACCCTGTCATATTATAAGTCGTAATAAATTCATTCTACAAATTAAATCGTATTATAAAATATTATCCTCAACACAACATTTTATTTTTGGCCGAATTACATAAATCGCGCGGCAAGTAAAAGATGAAATCTCGCTAATCATCATTAAATCAAATTAATTTATCTACGCTACTACGCATACAATTTTTTTTTTTCAAGAACTCTTTGATGAACAATCACATCGGCCGCTCAGTTAGGGTAATCTGACTCTCGTAATAGTTGGCATAGGAATAGCTAAATGAGTTGGATTATTTTCTCCGGCCATTACCACCACAATCTTAGGCGGCGTGACATCCACCACTATGTCGTCCCAGATGGGCGGCGCCGCCTTATCTCCGCCGTGCTCAGCCGCCGGAGATGGACGTTTCCGGTAGGAGCAAGCGAGGATGATCAAAGCAGTAGCTATTAATAACAGCATAAGGCTTAGCCCGGCGAAGAGGTACGGCAATGGAGAGTTCCAATGCCAAAAGGAAGAAGAGTTTTGTTGCGTGGGCATCATAATTATTTTATTAATCTTAAAATTGTCTGAATTTGCTATGTGGATTGTTATTATTTGTTTGTTTATGATATGAAAGGCTTTGGTACATGTGAATTTGTGTTGATGGGATTGTGAGATTTGGACATTTATATATAGGTTTTTTTAGTGGTTTTACTGTTGATATAAAGCTTGTTAATATGGAAGTGTCGTCATATCGTGTAATTCAACGATGTCAAAACAAGGTGGTAAGTTTAGAAGATAATTTTAAACGTGACTCCATTTAAATAATTAACAAAATAATTCATTTTAACATATGATGGGCTATCATCATTGCAGACATTCCACGGCATTCCATTCCATTCCATTTGCCTTTTGCTTTGCTAACTACGAAAGCGGTTACATTGATCCTTTTCATTAATCTAAGGAAAGGACGAAGAAATACCAATTGAATGCGACTTTTTAATTTTTTTTACGTTGCACTAAAATCCAATAATTCCCATAAAATGGTAGACGTTATTAGGCAGAGTTTCAAATCAAGATAAGTCTTTTGTAAATTATATTTCTGTGCCCCACTTCTCCACTAAATATATTTTTTAATTAGCAAGAAAACCCTAATATATTAATATTAAAAAATCTAATTCTATCGAGAATGGCAGACATGTATGTTGCTTCGCGCATGTTGCAAAGCAAAAACATTTTGTCTCCTAAATGTTTTGTAGCTTGCAAGCCATCAATATCTTTTCATATATTAGTAAATCATCATTTGAGGAGAGGACTTAAAATTTCAACAAATTGTCTTCCACCGACGAAGATGAGGAGAAAATACATACCAGCTTTCCTTGTGAAGAAATTCCTTCCCACAAAAGAATTTTTTTTGCATTAATTGAATTTTAATGTCTCTAAATTCTACCAACCTTCTTCAACCAACGCAATCATTGCAGCGAGGGTTCACGTTTCCGAGAAGCCACATAAATGTCAAATAAACTAAACCAATCCATTAACTAAGATTAGACCACATCGAACTCATCTTTCCTATGTTGTAATAAATTGTATAAACAAGGGCGACTTACAGAAAATCTAAAGGCCTACAGAACAGCCCAGTTGTATGTATTTCTTGATTTATGTTTCATAATGCAATATATAAAGATTAATGGAAAACAAAGCAAATGAACAAAGGATGAGAAGAACTTGCAAAAAAAAGTCCCACGTTTCATGTCTTCACATAATTCGAAAACAAAAAACTAACAACTAACTACACAAGCATTGGATTTGCAATAAAAGTAGGTATCGTTTCTCCAGCCATGATAACGACAATTTTCGGCTCCATTTCAAGGCTTAATTCTTGCACGGGACTTTCGTTCTTCTTCTCATGAGCTTCAAATTCTTGCTCGGGCGATGAAGTCGAAGAAGATAAGCTTTCGCTAAAAGAACAGCAAATGAGTACAAATGCAAAAGCAACAAGCCCTATCATCAATGCCAACCCAGCAAATAAGCACGAAAGTTGAGAACTCCGAGGTATAACTTCACTTGTAGTGTTCCCGGCAACATTAACTTGGGAAGATAATTGTGGGCTCATTTTGTACATGCTAAGTATCATAATTTTAGAATGATATAATGTTTGTGTCTTGTTTAAATATATGTTGAAATGCTAAGGATCTAAGGGTTGATTCTATGCATTTAAACCTGATTTTCTGAATTTGACGTGTGATTGTGTCAATTGAGAATCAATTCACCTTTTGGCAATTAATGATTTGGTGAAAAGGGAATCAAGTGTAACTGTGTGGGACAATGTAATAAGATTTCATGCATTTTCATTTGCCTAGAACTAAGTGAACTGATAAATCAAAAATAAAATTGTCAAGAGATAAAAACGTTACCTTTACGAATCTATTAACACTTTCATCGATGGCATTGTACCTTGTAATTACGTATTTGGGCTGTTATATTGTTCATATGAGATACGAAGGGCCCAATTGTAAGGAAGAGTATAGTAATAATTTTCTTAAAATTTATTTCAATTTTTGTCCATGTCTCTCGGCCAAGTGCTGTGATCCTTGAGCGTAGCATTTGCATGGCATGAGCTTAAGGCGAATGCATGTAAGCCATCGCATTTCAAGCAGATTGATATTATATATAGATCCCTTTGTTTGAATGCATAAAGATCATCTCAGCAATTTACAATTTCAAAGAAAAATCAAATAAAACATTTTCTCCTTTTTCTGAACAACATAGATCAAGAACAATAATGGAGCAGGCTAAAACCAATTTCCAGGCCGGCGAAACAAAGGGCCAGGCTCAGGCGAGTTTTTAACTAATTAACTACTCAGTTTTGACGCCTCAGAGTTCTAAGTATGTATCTATGTTCTTCCTTGGCTTGTATTTCCTCAGGAAAAGGCTAGTCAGATGATGGACAAGATCAGCAATACCGCCGAATCTGCCAAGCAATCTCTTCAAGAGGTAATAATAATATACTAATCAAATCAAATAAAGAATCTTCTTCATATAATATAATAGAAAAGATCTCAGATTTGGTACTCTTTGAGTGCAGACTGGTCAGCAGATGCAGGCCAAGGCACAAGGCGCTGCTGATGCAGTAAAAAACGCCACTGGGATGAACAAGTGAAGGAGAAGATGAAGATGAATATTTGCTTATTAAGATTACGATGTCATTGTAATAGCTAGCTTTCGAAATTAAATACGTCTGCAAAAAGGCCTGTCTGAAGGGCATTGAGCAGATAAATCAGTTTTCCCACGATTTGAGGAAGGGTTAAGACGAAAGAAGAAGCGGTGAACTTCCTCGGTTAATAATAATACATTAATAAGAGTTGAGTTCTTTTGATTTTCTCCTTTGATCGCTTACATATCACATACAATTCAATGAGGTTGCAGAATTTGATTGGATGAATTCCTTACCAGTCCCTTTCAAGGTTTAAATTTCCTTATCAGTACCTGTGACTGAAAATCTTCCTTTTCAGTACTCATCTGCGAAAAAGTGATGTAATTAATACCCCAAACAGTGAACGGACGAAAATGCCATTTTCTGAAATTAAATTGGACATCATACCAACTGTTTTGATTAATATACCAAATATTATTCTAATTATACCAACTGTTATCATTATTATACCAAATGATATAGTGCACAATTCTGTTGGTATAATTACGACAACAGTTGGTATAATTTCTATAGTTTCTGGTATAATTTCAAAATCAGTTGGCATATCATTTCACTGTATAAAATTCAAATAACGTTATTTACTGGTATAATAAACAAAACATATGATATAATTTCTACAATTTCTGGTATAATTGCAAATCAGTTGGTAGAACGTCCAATTTCGCTGTAAATTAAAATATGCTATTTAAATTGGACATCATACCAACTGTTTTGATTATTATACCAACTGTTATTCAAATTATGTCAACTGTTGTCATTATTATATCAACTGGTATAGTGTAAAATTCTGTTGGTATAATAACGACAACAGTTGGTATAATTTCTACAGTTTCTGGTATAATTTCAAAATCAGTTGGTATAACGTCCAATTTCACTGTATAAAATTCGAATAACGTTATTTACTGGTATAATAACCAAAACATATGGTATAATTTCTACAGTTTATAGTATATTTCAATATCAGTTGGTACATTTACGTCCAATTTTGCTGTGATTTACTGGTATAATAACGAAAATGATGGTATAATTTCAACATTTTCTGGTACAATATCCAATTTTGTTGGTATAATAACTAATTTTTTGGTATAATTCATGTGAAAATAATTATTAAGCTTTTTGAATATATGAGATAGGGGTATTTTCGTCCATTTAATGCTGAAAAGAGCTTTTTAGGTACTGAACAGGAATAAATTTTCAAATTGGTACTTATAAGGAAGAAATAATTCGAGTTAAAAGGAAGTTGAAATGTTGAAAGAGACTGGTAAGGAATTAACCCATATTTTTTACGAGGCTATGTAGCTGTAATAAATCTAGTCTCTGAGCTGAGAATTGGACTTGAAAACTATGCTCAACTACAATGATTAGGACAAGGCTGACCCCAAATCTCCAACTATGTGTTGACTTTTCAACATGAAAAACGAAGTAAGAGGAGAGCAAATTGGATACATCTTCATATGACCTAATCAATGACATTTTTTTTTCTTCTTTAGTGCCTATATATAGGCTTGTGGTGATGGAGTAAAATGTCAAACCAACGAGAGAGAGAGGATGAAGAGAGAGAGAGAAAATAAGAGGAAAAGAAAAAAAAAGAAATCTTATTCGGGTGCATAAGAGTGAGATCGGGTGCAGTTTTATTGGGGTAGTTGGGAGTGGGTACAAAAACATACCCGGGTGGGTAAGGGATCTCGGGTTTTGGGTTTAAACACGAACGTTATTTTGTACGGTGTAATATTCTCAAATAAAGTAAAATTATTATCTCTCCGTGGATGTATGCGGTATTGGCCGAACCACGTAAAAATTTCGGTGTTCTCTCGGTGTCATTTCGGGTTTAATTAATATCCTGATAAATTATCGCGGGGTCCAAATACAACTACTGCTAGCCCGAAATTAAATATTTGACAATTTTCCCAACACTATGCCCATAGAACAAGACTCGCCTCATAAATGTATGAGCTAAAGCACACACTGTTAATCTTAATCTCAGTTGTCAACTCTCTTATGAAAGGTTGTGCGCTTTGTAGTACTCAGGACCACCTTTCACTCACTTGTCCGTGTCTCATATTCATGAGCACATGCATAGCATTCAAGAACCAATACAACTATACGAAGCTTGGGCTCAAACATGTATGCGTGCGGAAACTAGGTTATCCACGACATTATGTATCCAAAGTTGGTTAGGAGTTGTAATCTGTCGGCTTGTGTATGATAGAGGAGTTAAGATATAAATGGGATTCCCTATTCTTGGTCTTCTGTTCTGTTGTAACCTTTTTGTCTTTTCTCTGTTTCGAAAATCTGCAAAGTTCTAGTGCAGTCCATGTTTGACTTGCGCACGTTCAGTTTATGACTTTTTAGTTCCCAAGTTTCGATTTTTTCCACAGAAACATTTTAATGCAGTTGTTTTTGTTGTACTCTTTAACATCATAATCTTGCCTAGGACGGAAGACGAGGATTACCACTACCTACCACAGCAAAAGACGAGTAAAAAGGGTAAAAATAAAGAAGGCTCTTGAAAATGGCGGCTTGTCATCTTCTTTCTCCTTCGCTGAAGCCACAGCTGTTTCTTAAAGGTAGTTGAATGGTGGTTTTCTTACATTAAATACTTCCTCTTGCTGATAATGTTTCTTCTTCCTCTTCTTCAAACCATCTACAGCAAATGAAGTAGATCTCATCTTTCGTAAGAAGAGGCCTCGTCGGTCAACAATATCCTCGTCCACGGTAATAAAGTCATCAATCGAAATCCCTCGCCGGTGGTACAACGTAGCCGCCGACCTCCCCTCAAAGCCTCCGCCGCCTCTCAACCCAAAAACCCTACAACCAATCGAACCCCACGACTTTTCTCCACTATTCCCCGACGAAATCATCAGACAAGAAACCACCGAAGAACGATTCGTCGAAATCCCAGAAGAAGTCCTCGACGTCTACAAGCTATGGCGCCCAACTCCCCTAATCAGGTCAGCTCCCTTTCTTCCTCCGTCGTTTTCACATCATCACCTCCCAAGATCTCAAACGGCCGGCGTACGGCGCCGTCTTAAAAAAAAAATAAAAAAATCTGTCAGAGCAAAGAGGTTGGAGAAGCTCCTCTCCACGCCGGCGAGGATCTACTACAAGTACGAAGGCGTCAGCCCCGCCGGGTCCCACAAGCCCAACACCGCCGTCCCTCAAGCCTACTACAATGCTCGGCAGGGCGTGAAGTACGTCGTCACTGAGACCGGCGCCGGCCAATGGGGAAGCTCTCTTGCCTTCGCTTCAAGCTTGTTCGGCCTAGACTGTGAAGTAAAAAACCCAAGCAATAGTTCTTACACTGTATTCCAAGCTAATCGAACTATTTCTGTCTCTAAATAAGGTGTGGCAAGTTAGGGCATCCTACGATCAAAAACCCTACAGAAAGCTCATGATGCAGACATGGGGCGCTAAAGTCCACCCTTCGCCTTCGAACCTGACAGAAACGGGCAAGAAAATACTCGAGGAAGACCCGTCGAGCCCGGGCAGCTTGGGCATAGCCATCTCCGAAGCCGTGGAAGTAGCAGCGAAAAATCCCGACGTAAAGTACTGCCTGGGAAGCGTACTCAACCACGTCTTATTACATCAGACGATCATAGGCGAGGAGTGCATACATCAGATGGAGGCTTTGGGCGAGTCCCCCGACGTCATCGTAGGCTGCACGGGCGGCGGGTCGAACTTTGCGGGCCTTTGTTTTCCCTTCATAAGGGAGAAGATCAAAGGGCGGGTCGACCCAGTGATCAGGGCGGTCGAGCCCATGGCTTGCCCGAGTTTGACGAAGGGGGTTTATGCGTACGACTATGGGGATACGGCGGGTATGACTCCTTTGATGAAGATGCATACGCTCGGGCACGATTTCATCCCCGACCCTATTCACGCTGGTGAGTTTTTTCGTTAGAGTACGATGAGCAGTTCTATCTGTAGGGATTTGTTGGGACCAGTTCTGCCCCAAACCTACAAGCATTGTGGAGTTCTACTTTAAAACCACTTGGCAGTAGAGGGAGCAGCATCAGCTCACAAGCTTGTATACGAGTCATACTTGCTTTCGATTTGCAGGTGGGCTTAGGTACCACGGCATGGCTCCGTTGATTTCGCACGTCTACGAACTGGGATTCATGGAAGCCATCTCTATTCCTCAGAACGAATGCTTCGCGGGTAAAGACTTAATAGAAACCGACGGTTGTGATCGAAGCGATGAACATGGGCTGAACTTCGATTTTACTTTTTTTTTTTTGGTTTCCTGTATGTAGGGGCTGTACAGTTTGCGAGGACTGAAGGGTTAATACCAGCGCCCGAACCAACTCACGCCATAGCTGCTGTTATAAGAGAGGCGGTTAGGTGTAGGGAGGCGGGAGAATCGAAGGTGATCCTCATGGCGATGTGCGGCCATGGGCACTTTGATTTGCCTGCTTATGACAAGTATTTAAATGGAGAGCTCGTCGATCTTGCCTTTTCGGACATGAAGATTCAAGAATCGCTGGCAAAGATTCCTCGTGCTTTGTAGTAGTAGATGAAGAAGTGAATACTCTTACTTACATGTCTTGACCTGTTCCATTCCATCTATGTCTGCTTGGATTTTCCACATGTATTTGTTTTTTCTCAATATAACTGTGAATGATATAGCATAGCAACTCGCTTTCGTGACTGAAAAAGAAAAGGGGTAATTTCTCACCTTGATCATAACCAGAAGGGAAATATCTAAGTTACTGACTTCATACGCCGGGTTACTCGTATGTCATTAAATCACAGGAAAGAAAACTACACATGACCTTCAGACACTCTTTGGTTTAATCTGTACGCACCATCTTAGAAGAGGCAAGCAAACTTAAAAAGGAAAGCTTGATGAATACCAATACGTGCAAAACTAAGATATAGAGCACAAAGCCTGACCTCAAGAACATCAGCCGCTGCAAGCTTTCGTTTCGACCGACGCTGCTATGAAGGGGAAGCTTGTCGTAAGGATCAGTAGGCAACAATCCCTTGTCAGAGCTGGATTTTATGAATCTATTTCTAGCAGAATTCGAATCTAAAATGCTGGTTTCCGTTTTTCCCAACAGCCCGTTCAACTTTTCCAACTCCGTCTCTTTGACGTGTACTTCGGTCACGAGGCCTTCGGCCTGAGCCTGCAAGTTCAGAAAATTTACGTGGCGTATATGATGGTTCAGAATATGTTTCGGTACGAACAATGACCAAATGGAAGAAGAAAGAGAGTGTCTAACCTGTTTTGCTGAAAGTTGTTCGATTAAGCTGTGAAGCTGTTTATCAAGGGCTTTCTCTCGCTGAGCTGCAATTATTGATGTTCATTACGATGAGTGATGGATTTGTCCCAGCAAGTCGAATCCTTGAAAAGAATGAGTTCAAATCTATGCTATAACTGTAATTCATTCCGAATCAGCTAAAATTGAATTTTTTTTAAAGATGGGATGAATGGAGTAGATTGAGCTTCATTTCATTGTTATCGGAATATATATTTAACATGACATGCCACAACGGAGTACCTGGAGTTGGTTTCTTTAATGCATCATCTTGGAGCTTTCGCCACTTTGTCTCCAACTCTTGGACATTCTCTTCCCACACAGCCTTTAATAAAAGATTGAGTAACTCAGCGGGCGAAACAGATCAAACAGATACGGAAACACATTAACGTAAAACCCCTTGCAAACTAAGAATCGACTGACCAACTCCTTTTTCTTGCTCTTCAACTTCTCTAGTAACTCAGTTTTCTGAGTTCCCCTGGCCATCGAGTTAGACTCATCAATCATTTCGTTGGATTCCATCAATCGGATCGTCTGGATTGAATCTTGAACCCGCTGCAACTCAGCTTTCAGATGCTCCTCACTCACGTACATTTCCTAGAAAACAAATGTTTTTAATACTTACAAGACAAATATAATAGTTGATTACTCAGAAACGAACCAATATACAAACACTGGGCATTTGAACATGAGATACTAACACTTGTACATGCAGAGAATGATATACTTATACTCGGGAGAAGAAAAGCTTTTGATACCCGCAACTTCTTTTGAAGCATATTCGCTTCCTGCAATTTTTCCTGAAGTTTACTTTCGCAAAGAGATATCGCATTTTGATACTCTGCATTTTCTTCCTGCAACCTAGCCTCTCTCAGTTGCGCCTACAACGTTACAATCACCCCAAAAAAAATAATACAAGTGTCAGCTCTATAAAACATCAGTTTCATACAAGAGAAAAAACAAAAAAAGAAAAGAGACATCTCTCGCAGCTAAAGTTCAACTATCACTATGAAACGAGTAAATCAAATGCAATTTACAGATAGAAACGCAACGGAAAAGATTAGCCAAACATACGAACTATAAATCAAGTTTTATCTCTCACAACTTCAAACACGCGAATCAGTTTCAGCTAAGAAATCAAGCTTCGACATACTAACGATAGCTATATTCAATCACCTGTTCTCTGGTGGCAGAGTGGGCGTCGAGCTGCAGAGCGAGAGCGTTGTTCGACGCGAGTGAGTGCGCGTGGAGGTCGGGCAGACGCTGCGAGATGTCCGGCGGCGGCAATCTGAGCCTTAGATCATGGATCGAACGGTTGAGAGACGCCGATCTGCGGTCGAGCTGCTGAATGTAGGCGAGCTGCTCGGCGGTGAAGATGAGTGGGATCGAATTGGGATCGTTCTCTTCGTCGCTCTTCCAACCGCTCTTCACCACGTCAGCAGCCCATGAGAGTAGACTCGCCATAGTTGATCAGTTTCTTCGATTTCAAGGTTCAGTTTGTAGAGAAAAGGAAAGTGGAGCTCAGCTGATCGATTGGACTTTTAACAGAAATTGGCTCAAAATAGCCATTAAATTACCCAAAGCTTCTAAGTCCATAAATTCCATAACAGAGAATACAAACAGAAAGATTTGAGATTTTTATTATTTTTTTGGGTCTTTACACATAAATACCCTATGTAAAAAAACCTGTAATTTAGTACCCTGTCAGCATTTTGTTTTTTATATTTAGGTACCTAACAGAATAAATTTTTTGCAGATAGTTCCCGATCCGCTGCAGGTACGCCATGCATCACATTTGATTATCCTATATCAACGTATTGTTGTACGTAATACGTTTAGAAAATAGTACGCCGTATAACACATTTACCCTATATCAACGTGTTATGGTACGACATACACAGGAAGGTACGACATGACTGAAGAGTTTTGTACAAATTAAATCGGATACCTATCTGTAAAAATTTCTGACGTATGCACTGATTTGTAAATTTTTATTCAAATAGGTATTATGTGTAGATACCTATTATACCCATTTTAGCGTATGTATGCATCAATCATATAAATTGCAAAGAATGTTTAAACAAACACGGCAAATACTTAGGATGTCTTGCTTGCAATGGTTGTTATGCTATTCTTTGCGTCATCATATTGCGAGCATTATCTTACATATTTTGCTTGGGACAAAGCTCTTTGAAACTGATTATAACAGGCGAAACGTGTGTGTGCCCATACTTCACTTCTAATCTAATCATATTGTTAGTTTGTTGGTTCTTTGTGCTTATCTTCCCAAGATTTAACCTAACCATTTCCTTGTTTCCAGCAATAATTCCTTCAAGCGGCGACCAAATATTTGTGAGTATCATATATCGATTCATATTTGTTTTTTTATTTATATTACGCAAGTTTGTAAATGTTAGTTTATGATAAATGACGAATTATCCGGTTTTACATTAGCAGTGAATAAGGAATTGTTTTTCATTGGTAATCTTTTTAATTGGTAATTAATGGTATTAGTTAGTTTAAAGCATTCACCTAATCTCTTTATTTGAATAGACAACTTAAATAGTCAAATATGTTGGCTAATTCATGAACGACGCGTCCCCTATGAATTAGCAGTCTTATGTTCAATAAATACCTTAATCGAAAAGAAACATTATTCTTTTGGAGAAAAACATAATAATCAAGAGGGGAAAAAATGAATGATCACACTTGGACATGTGTTGTACGTAGGAGCACGCGCTCGGCAATACGACGTCGCGTGGAAGCTTAGCACAGCTGAAAACAGCCCATATATAAACCCATCCCCCAAAACAAGTTCACCATGTTGAAGAAACTGAAACGAAGAGTCAAAATCATCGTAACAAAGCCTTTCGCCAAAAAACACCGAAGGACTCCACCGCCACCATCACCACCACCGCAATCGCCGCCGTCGTCTTCATCGACCAGCCCCGCCGTCATGTCGCCGCTCCACCGCCACCACCACGAACCGTACCTCTTCCCAAGAGCCCAATCGGCGGTCTTACCCGACCCGTCGGCGTTCTTTTCGCCGCAGCTGCTCAGCAAGCCTTTGCCCACCAACTCGTTCTTTCAAAACTACGTCTTGAACAAGGGCGATCAAGCCGAGTACATACACCCCTATTTGATCAGATCGAAGGACTCGAAGCTGACCGTTTGCTATCCCAGTAAGTTCAAGAACCCATCTTTCATATACCAGATTTTCACCGAGGACCTCGTCGTTTCTGCTAGGCATAATCCAAGCCCAGGTTCATCTCATGTCGTGTCTTCTTTCAGTGATCTAAGCGTAACATTAGACTTCCCTTCGTCCAGCCTAAGGTTCTTTCTTGTCAGAGGGAGCCCATTTCTAACATGTAGCGTGGGAAATAGTATCCCTCTATCTATATCCACCGTTCATGCCGTTCTTGAATTGAGTCCTAACAGCTCTTGCACGAAGTACGTGATTAAGCTGAATAACAATCAGGTGTGGATTCTTTATTCATCTTCGCCGATAGCACTGAGCCTTGACGGGCTTAATTGTATAAATTCTGAGGCGTTCTGTGGCATAATTCGTATCGCTGCATTGCCCAATTGTGATAGAAAGCTCGAGAGGTATCTCGATAGGTTCAGCTCATGTTATCCTGTGAACGGTGATGCTTCTTTTAACAGGCCTTATTGTTTGGAGTATAAGTGGGAGAAGAAAGGTTGGGGAGATTTGTTAATGCTAGCACATCCCCTTCATCTAAAGCTTTTGTCCACCGACGATTCCTCAGTCATTATTTTGGATGATCTTAAGTATGATAGTATAGACGGTGAGCTCGTTGGTGTTGTAGGAGATTCTTGGGTTCTAAAGACCGATCCCATATCCATAACTTGGCACTCGGTCAATGGCGTTGATGAAAATTCCTACCAAGAGATAACAGAAGCACTCGTCAAAGACGTAGAGGCATTGGATTCTACCTCTGTAACTACTTCTTCGTCTTACTTCTATGGAAAGCTAATCGCCAGGGCTGCAAGGCTGGCCCTTATAGCAGAGGAAGTGTGCTGCCCCGACTCCATTCCTCCTATCGTGAAGTTCTTGAAAGAGATGATCGAACCGTGGTTAGAAGGCACATTCGGTCCCAACGGTTTCCTCTACGATCCCAAATGGGGCGGGATCGTAACGAAGCAAGGCTCCCAAGATTCGGGCGCTGATTTTGGCTTCGGAATCTACAACGATCACCATTACCACCTGGGATACTTTGTCTATGGAATCGCTGTCCTGGCAAAGATCGACCCAGCCTGGGGAAGAAATCACAGGCCCAAATCCTACGCTTTAATGGCCGATTACATGAACTTAAGCACTCGTGAGAATTCAGATTACACGCGCCTGAGGTGCTTCGACGCTTGGAAGCTTCATTCTTGGGCAGGCGGGCTGACCGAATTCGCAGACGGGCGTAACCAAGAGAGCACCAGCGAAGCAGTGAACGCATACTACTCTGCTTCTCTGATGGGCTTGGCCTACGGAGATAGCCATTTGGTTTCGTTAGGGTCTACTTTAACAGCTTTCGAAATCCAAGCTGCGCAGACATGGTGGCACGTGAAGGAAGGCAGCAGTTTGTACCCCGAGGAATTCGTAAGGGAGAATCGAGTCGTGGGAGTTTTGTGGGCCAGTAAGAGGGATAGCGGGCTATGGTTCGCCCCTGCTTCTTGGAAGGAAACGAGGCTCGGGATTCAGCTGCTGCCTATTTTGCCCGTCAGCGAAGCTCTGTTTTCTGACGTAGGGTTTGTGAGGGAGATTGTCGAGTGGACGTTGCCTGCCTTGGGTAGGGAAGGCGTCGGGGAAGGATGGAAGGGATTCGTATATGCATTGCAGGGGATTTACGACAGAGAAGGGGCTTTGGAGAGTGTGAGGAGATTGAACGGTCACGACGATGGGAATTCTCTTACGAATCTGCTGTGGTGGATCTTAAGCAGAGATGGCGATGATCGATGGGATGAGTTTCGTATGGGGAAGAGGTTTAGTTGGTTTCGACATTACTGTCATTGAGCTTTCTTGTTATATATTACATGGAGCTTCATGTATGGAATACAGTTAAGAATACCATATCTACTCTGTTCTGTGAATGTGTTTTATGTCTTATTGTCTTGAGTCATTATGTCGTTTCTTCTGATGTATGTAATACTTCTCTAGTTTCTGTCGATTGTGTCTGTGTGATAATGAGGAACTTCACGGCAATTATGAGGATTGTTTCGCCATTAACGAAGAATAAGATCAGATAGAACGTCGGCTTCTAACCTTTGACTTCTCTCACGCGTTTACTGATGATACAAACAAGACTCTGTTCCCTGAATATTACAGTAATAAACACGCTATAAATCGACAATATAGTCCCAAAATACCGAGATCTGAGGATAAGACATGAATATAAAGAATTAGAATAATGGCAATGTTTCCCATGATTGGCAGATTGAGTTGCGGAAACGAAGGCACGAACTCAGTGACGTGGCCCTCATGATGTTTGGCTTTGACTTGGATTAAAAAAGAAAAGAAAACACTACTTTCTTTTCTTGATAAATGAAAATCCTACTTCAAGAACGATTCAGAGTTCCCAGCTAATATTTTGTCAGTGCCCACTGACAGAAGGGATGTCTATATATTTACATATACATGTATATATATTATTACGTCGATATTGGTGGTCGTCTGAAACTTAAAGATTGATAGTTACTCGCACCCACGTCTGAGAAAAGCATTTCTTTGGTCCCCTTCTTCCTTGCCATTCTTTCCAGATTTTGGTCCACCTCGCCTGCTGTGTTTTGTTTCGTGGCAGTTGAGAAAGAAGACCTGTTATTAGGAGGTGGAGCTCCCATTTCACTTTGATTTTCTCTATTTCGCCGGCGCCGTCGTTTGTCTGTTACGCCGTTGGTCGACTGAACGCCGGCTGCCAGATCTCTTGCGCCGGTGAGTTGTGAGATTTCTCATCTTCCCTAAATTCTCGATCTGGGTTTTGGCAGCGTTTGTTCAAATCGTGTTTCGATTGGGTTCGATTGGTTTAGCTTGGTGAAGATTGTGCTACTACAGCTAATTGAATCGTAGTGTCCGAAGCTGCGGTGTTAATAATACAATGGATATGGTTTCGTCTTGAACAGAAAGTTCTTTCAAGAAAAACAAAGATGTCTAATAATTCAACATCTCCACCGCCAAACTCTACTACTGCCGGCGGCGGACTATCACCGCCTTCCTCCACAAATTCTACCGCTCCACCAACTTCCACCGCCCCACCACCACCTTCACCGTCTTCTCCACCTCCTTCTTCCTCCACACCATCGCCGCCGCCGCCAGCACCACCACCACAATCTCCTCCACCTCCACCCGACGCCCCTCCTCCGACCATCAATCCACCACCATCTCCGCCCAACGCTCCTCCACCATCCACCACTTCCCCACCCCCTCCGGCCAGATCTCCACCACCTCCGCCGCCCACCGCCATTCCACCTTCCTCCTCACCACCACCACCACCACCATCAGACTCGCCTCCGCCAAGCACCACCCCTACGCCACCTCCTCCCACCAACGCACATCCCCCAAAGCATCATTCTCCACCACCACCACCCACTTTACCACCGCCACCGTCCACCTCCACACCACCTCCTCCAGGGGACAGCCCGCCTCCGGCGAGCAATGCACAGCCACCTTCCCCGCCTTTGCCAAACAATTCTACTTCGAACGCGAATTTAACAGTGCCTATTGCTCCTTCGGGGAAACCAATTGCAAAACCGGCCCAGCCCGGTCCTGATATAGCTTCTGGCCCGGCGCTGAAGGGCTCAGGCAGTTCTTCGACCGGCGGCGGCACGGTTGCCTTGGGATCTGTATTGGGAATCTTGGCGCTGAGCCTTGTGATTTTCGCAGTGTGGTTTACGCAGAAGAGGAAGAAGAAGAAGAAGAAGGGAAGTCAATTAGCTCTCAACTACGGCCTTCGCTCTCCTTTCGCATCCTCCCAAAATTCCGGTACGGATATCTTCTATGATCGTCGACGGTGAATTTTATCGCCTCAGCTCTGTTATTTTATGGCAGAGTACATCTCATATCTTACTCTGATGACATCTTCAGATTCGACATTCTTGAAATCACCCCACGACTCAGCTCAGTTTGGCGAAAATCCCGGCGCAAACAACTACGTTCACTCGCCAGAAGCTGCCATGGGAGCTTCGAAATCTTGGTTCACCTACGAAGAACTGTCGAGCGCTACGAATGGTTTTTCGCAGGCTAACGTTCTCGGCGAAGGTGGCTTCGGCTGCGTTTACAAGGGCGTTTTGCCAGAAGGAAGGGTCGTCGCCGTGAAACAGTTGAAGGCCGGCGGCGGACAAGGCGAGCGCGAATTTAGGGCAGAGGTCGATATCATCAGCAGAATACATCATAGACACTTGGTGTCCCTCGTTGGTTATTGCATCGCCGAAAACCAAAGGCTGCTTGTCTATGATTACGTTCCCAATGACACCCTTCATCACCATCTCCACGGTAAGGATGATGAGCTTTGGCTTTGAAATTGTGTATTGCTCGTTTTTTAGTTGCGATCTTGGCCCGTGCAGATCGAAACGAGCCAGCCATGAGTTGGGCTAATAGGGTAAAAGTTGCAGCTGGCGCGGCGCGCGGTTTGGCGTATCTTCACGAAGATTGTAAGAATTTTTCAACTTAGACATCGTTACGCTCGTTTAGGACTTTGATTTTTATGGGCTTTTTTTTGTCAGGTCAACCTCGTATTATTCACAGAGATATCAAGTCGACCAACATTCTCCTTGAGGACAACTTCGAGGCCAAGGTATTATGAAGCGTGCTTCTTTGCCTCCCTTTAATCGTTCTAATAGCAGCAGTTCGATAAATCATATATATGCTTTGTGCGAAAAATGGGACAGGTGGCAGATTTTGGCCTGGCAAAGCTAGCGTTAGAACTCGAACTTCACACCCACGTCTCCACTCGTGTCATGGGGACTTTCGGGTAATTCGATCGCTATCTGTCTTGCAATATCTTTTCGAACGTGTGCATGTCATAAGACGACTTATTTAAGGAACTTATGTCTGATTTTTTACCAACTGACGAGCAGGTACTTGGCACCAGAATACGCATCGACGGGCAAACTCACAGAGAAATCAGACGTCTACTCATTCGGCGTCGTCCTTTTGGAGCTCATCACGGGCCATAAGCCCGTCGACTCTTCACGCCCCTTAGGCGACGAAAGCCTCGTCGAATGGGTAATAATAAAGCAGATTCGTTCTCAGACATAGTCATAACGACACCTTGCATGTAGTAAGAGATTCCCTGGTAACAAAACTCGCAGGCTCGTCCTTTGCTGACTGAAGCCCTAGAAAAGGAGCTGTTCGGCGAGCTAGTCGATCCCAGGCTGGAAGATAACTTTGTTCCCAGCGAAATGTTTAGGATGATCGAAGCGGCGGCGGCTTGCGTGCGCCATTCTGCTTCTAAAAGGCCAAAAATGAGCCAGGTAAGAAAAATGATTCTCTTCTTCTACTTCTCTGTAATAACAGTCGAAAAACACAAATCATTGCCTGATTGTGGCTACCTTCGATGTTTGATCCGAAGGTGGTGAGGGCGTTAGATTCGATGGAAGAAATGGCGGATTTGAACAATGGGGTGAAGCCTGGGCACAGCGGGATTTTCAGTTCGAGGGAACAATCTGCGCAGATAAGAATGTTTCAGAGGATGGCCTTTGGCAGCCAAGATTACAGTTCCGGGCAGTACTCCATGACTAATTCTCAGACCAGTTGGAGAAGTGGACTTTGAGATTGATGAGAGTAGTGAACTTCTCTGCAGATTGCAAGAAACCTTTGATGACCATTTTTGCTCATGTGTTCTATACATGAATATGAATGAATGAAAGCCTAGGAATGGGTCAATTCTTGGATGGATGTAAATTTTTGCTGATTTGATTCTTTGGATCGCCTCTTTGACTCGTTTTATTTTTCCGGCATCATATTTGTGTTTTGAGTTTCATTTTCGACGTTTGCATTGACGGTAATAAAAATAGTACCGTGTGATCGGCTCGTGACATCTCCAAAAAATCATTACACGGAATTGTTTCATGGTTGACGATGATGAGGTTCGCTTAATTCATGTGTGTGCTATAGTATATTATATATAAATGTTTATTAATTGTAAATAATCATTAACTATAAATAGATATATGTGTGCTATAGTATATAAATGTTTATTAATTGTAAATAATCATTAACTAGAGGGATAAAATTAAGAATATACAATAATATATGATGGTAGTTTTCTTTAAATTTGAAATTTTAATTTAATATAATATTGACCGACCAAAATATTTACTGTTACCAATCTTGGAATCTTAATAAAAAGGCTATTGATGATAATAATAACATGTACAATTTTACATGATGAAAATAATAAAAAATAAAGTTTATTGTTGTGAAAAAAAAAAGAAAAAGAAAAAAGGTTTACGTTTGTACTGCACACACAAACACGGAACAAAGGTGAAAAAAGGAAGTAATTCTAAGTCCACTGCGGTTATTCTCCGTCACTGTGATATAGAATAGATAAAGCCCTAAAGAAGCCCATCGAACGATTTAGTTCGTGACCTTTGTTGCTTGATTAGGTAATCTCAATCGAAGAGCATGGGCGAAGATCCGCAGAGACTGAAGCGTATCGCGGCGGATGCGTACGACTACGATAACGACCGCCGATGGGCCGATTACTGGTCGAACGTTTTGATTCCGCCGCATATGGGGTCACGCAGCGACGTCGTCAGGCACTTCAAGCACAAGTTCTATCAGCGTTACATCGTAAATCGAAACTCTTCTTCTTTACCTTCGATTAAGTTTATTCGTGTGATGTTGATTATGCGAACCTTTCTTTGGAATCATGATTTTTTTGGGGTAAATCTTTTTTACTGTTCATTCAGGACCCTGATCTCGTTGTTGAGCCAATGAATTCTAGCAGCTCATCTCAGTCAACGCAGACACCCCAGCAATCTTCATCGTCCTCTGCTTCCACTCGCCAGCGTAATGGTTTGTTAGTCTTAACTTCTAATCACTGATATTTGTGCTTTCTTCTAGTTGCTAGACTTGAATCTACTTCTCTTGTAGGATCCTCAAGTAGAACATCAGAGGCGTCTAACGCTGCACCTCCACCTGCATCCCTACGTTGGGATCGACAGACCATTCAGTTCTCTGTCAGTGCTTGGGTATGTAGTATGTCGTGATTCTAGATTTCTAGTTAGTTTTGAGCAGATCTGAGTCCACTAAGTGTCTTGTCATTCATGCTCGTCGTCGTGCGTTTTGTTCAAATTGGGATGGGAGCCAGTTTGGTTATTTGCACGTAGTTCCGGAATTTTAGTTGCTTTTATCGTCAAATAATCAATTACCAAACTGGGATATATTGACATATGGTCTCTTTTATCTATTTGCATGGAGAATCTTTGTGAAGTTTGTAACTTGGCTGGATAACTTGCTGCTATGCGAGCCAGAATCCTATTTTATCTTTTTCTCTTCTCTCCGGCAGGTCTTTGCTGTGGCAGTGCTCGCAATAATTCCAATTGTGCCACGAAATCTCTCGAACAGAGCGTATAGGCTTTCCTTCTTGGGAACAGCTTGTTCTTCTGTTTATTCGCTCTATTCCTTATACGGGGTAACATATCGTACAACTAGTTTCCCGTGGCTCATTTGCAAGTGCGTTAGTTAATTTTGTATCATTGGCTAAATGGTTTATTGCCTATGCAGAAACCTAGAGCATGGAACTTGCAGGGCTTGCAAGTTTGGTTTCAGTCTGTGGTGGCGACAAAGGATTTTATCTACACTATTTACTGTCTCACTTTCGTGACTTCAAATCTCTGCCTGAAATGTCAGTTACACTTGAGTCGATATTTTCTGCCTTTTTCTGATGAGCAAACAATCTCGTTTTCCCGTGTACTTAATTATCTTGCTATTTAATGTTCTCCAGTCGCTTTAATACCTATAATGTGCCGATCCCTCGAACACGTGGCGAAGTTTTTAAGGCGCAACTTCAGCAGGTCAACCTTGTACAGGTTAGCAATCCTTTCTTCTTTCACTTACTTCCCACTACATAAGCTTTCATAATTAATATCCATGGTGTTATGTGAGATATGTTTTTTTCCCTAACGGCCTTAGATAGCATTCCACATCAAAGTTTCTTATTTTTTCTTTATTGGATATATCTATTATTTTTTTTTTCTCTAACGTAGCCTTTTTCAAAGTTAATTTTAGCTTCTATTGACGTTGTCCCTGAATTTATCAGGAAATACTTGGAGGATGCGTGTGTTTGGGTAGAGTCCAATACAACTACCCTTAGCATTCTGTCCTCGCAGGCAGAGATCGGAGTTGGATTCATCCTAATAGTTTCTCTCTTCTCGTTAGTACATCTGCATCATTACCCTTTTCATATTTTGAACTATTCTTCTCAAGACAACATATATATATATATATATATATATATATATATATATATATATATATTTATATGCTATAACCTCGTCTTAAATCGAAATATGCAGGTGGCAGCGAAATATCATACAAACCTTTATGTACTGGCAGGTAAATGTCTAAGTCACATCACCTTCAACTCACCCTTCGATTCGAATGGTTTTATCATATATATCATCGTATATAAAATCCATATATAATTGCAGCTTCTGAAACTCATGTACCATGCGCCTGTTACGGGCGGTTACCATCAAAGCACATGGGCAAAGATTGGGAGATCTGTGAATCCACTGATTCAGCGGTACGCACCGTTCTTGAATACTCCAGTTTCGGCAATACAAAGATGGTGGCTTAGGTGAAGAAATAGTACCCTTGGGCAAGGATTGTCTTGCTTTCTTTTTCCTTACTAATATTGGGAGACTTCTGAATTTTGATTCAGACAGAGTTCAGAATGAACCCTTGTACTAATAAATTTGGAATTTTTCTAGTGGGAGTTTTACTTGCATAAATTTCAATAATTTTATTACAACTCAATGCTTTGTCCTGTGTTCGTAGGCACCTGCTTAGTTCCAAGGATAAGTAAACGCATTTTGATTCCGTCCTTACCTGCGAATGAAATATGTTCTGAATGATATATATTTTGTTTTTTGCAGATATGAAAATATCATTAATTTTGGATTGGGTAGGATTATGTGTGTTGGTGGTTTATATTTCCTTTCTGTTCTGAAATAAATAAAGTATACTTTGTTTTCGATGATAATCATTTTCTCTTCAACGTCTTCTCAAAATTAATTTCACCAATATAATATTGGGCCTTAGACGTAGGCTCGAAAAAATTGAATTTTTTTCTCTAATTATGACTATTTTAGTGATCAAAGCTAGATTATCCATTAAACCTGAATCTAAAATCAAGCATCCTTATATGTAGGTGGAGTGGAACGCATATTTACGGAGACCTCGTTGTGTGTGTGTATAGATTCAAATGTCTTGACTTTGACAATTTACGATTACCGTGACGATGAAGGCTGAATATCAAAGCGAAACGATATCACACTATATCTTATCCGCCATGGAAGAAACGCCTCATCATCCTCCTAAGGTGATACATATTGAGTATTGACAGCCGCCGCGCCGCAATTTAAATTCATTCTGTATCCTTTTTTGTTGGTAAATTATTTACTAATATTATTATTTCTGTTTGAATCGACTTTCCTTTTAGGAATATGCGAACAACTTGGACGACGACCTAACAACATCATCAGCTCATCAGTTCCCTAACCCTACTACTCCGAGTCCCAGCAACTACATGCTTAATCATCATCCGCCGAGGGTATTTCGTCGGCGTGAGTCATCGTCGTCCATCCTTTCTCTATTCTTTTTCAGTTCCTTTTCCAAGGCCACGTTCAGTTCAAAGTTTTATTCCTTACCAAGAAACCCTAATAGATGACCATAATTTATCTGCATTTCTCATGCAGTGTCGTCTACCCATAACAACATCTCTTATTCGTCGCCTTCGACGCCTCATCGGACTATTATGGTTGCCAACTCGCCTTATTATGCGTATCGATACCCATCACCGTCTTCTTCTTCTTCCACGAAGGAGAAGACGAAGATGTTGTTGGAGACAGAAACAACACCAAGCCTTTGTACAACTAGGACGACGATGTTATTGCCCCAGCCGAGGATTAGTACTACTATTCATCATCCTCCTGAAAATGGCAAGATTTCGGTTGAAGCCATCATCTTAGTATTCCTCGAGCAAAGGGAGAAGCAGCCCACAATAATGACCGTCGAGAACTTCCTACATCGGCTCCACTCGAGCCTATGCGTACGAACCGCCATCTGCAGCTGCCCGCGCCTCGGCTTCGTTCTTCGCCATTTCCTGACCTGCCCGAGGGCCGACTGCCCGACGTGCCCGCGAATCGACTGGCTTTGGCATTCGCGCAAGAAACGCGTTGCGTCGCGACGTTGTGAGGAAAACGACGGCCTACGGTGGGCCAAGCGCGCCAAACAGGCCATGTCTAATAGGCCGGGAGATACAGTAGAAGACCCGATCGACATTGACCCGGAACCCGACCCGTCGACCCGTGAGGCTGATACGACCCATATTCGTGGGAGGAATTTTGAAGCGAGTGGTGGTGAAGATTTGAGAAGGGATGAAGATGAAGAGGAGCGATTATTAGCCGATCAAGGAAATGAGACGAAGATTGAAGATACTCAGCCCTCGATTTCTGCTGATAGCCTACGCGAGAAACTCAACGTTCAAGATGACGAGAATGTAGGGACAGAATCAGTTGCTAGTATGTTGGAGAACGATGAGGTCATCATGCCTGAGATTGAGAACAATGGAAACGCCGAAGCGGCTAATGATATTCCTCAAAATAGCGGTTTCAACGACGGCCAATGTCGTAATGAGGATGAGGAAAGTGAGCCCATTTCCAATCAATACTTCGGCACGGCCTTGACGGATTTCCTCACGGCCGAGGAAATAAGGCAGAACCTCCGCAGCCTCAATCCGTCGGCGGTACGTATGCGTGCGCATTGTTACGCCAACTTCGTTACTTTTTTTTTTTATTTCGCGAAATTTCGTTTGAAAAATGGTTCCTTTTTTGCCTTAAAAGGAGTCAACGAGGAGGCCGAGCGTCGGAACGAACACGTGCCAACTGTGCTTAAAGGATGAGATTGAGTTCGCTCCGCCGCCGAGGACCTGCGAATCTTGCGGGATTCGGATAGTACAGAGGACGTACCGATGGTCTCGGGATAATGAATCGGGAAAGAAAAAAGTCTACTGCAACTCCTGCAGCAAGCAAATGAAAAAATCGCGCCTCGAAAAAGCCGAGAATACCTCCGCCGACGAGCCAGTGAGTTACAATTATCTTCGAACGACGCTTTTCTTTTTCTAGTAATATACTATCGCATCGTCTAACAGCGCCAACGCATTCTTCCTCTCTGTCTTCTTTGCAGTGGGTGCAATGCGACAAGTGCGACAAATGGCAGCATCAGATTTGCGCTCTTTACAGCCCGAGCCTCGACAGTAAGGTCTTGAACTACACTTGCCCGTTTTGTCGATTGGACGAATTGAAATCGAAAAAGGCGAAAGAGTTCGCACCGTCTCCGAGATTCGAAGCGAAAGATCTTCCTACGACTCTCCTCAGTGACCACATCGAATGTAGGCTTCGTCGAAGCCTCGAACTGGAGAGAAAGAGCAGAGCAAAGGCCTTAGGGAAGTCCTGGGCAGAAATGCCGCTTGGAGCCGAAGGGCTTACAGTTAGAGTGGTGGCGTCGGTCGACAGATCAGCGAAAGTTAAGACGGAATACTTTACCTTTCTCCCCGAAGGAACTTACCCCGACGAGTTCCCATACAATTTGAAGGTACCCGAAAAGCATCCTTTTACATGTGTTTCTGCTAATCATTTTACGCGCAAGTTTCGTCTTTTTTATTTTCAGAATATTGCTAGACGACTACAAGCTGATTTCTTTATTATACCATGAGGATTCGTACTTACGACGTTTTAGGTCTGAGTAGCATTTTGAATGATCACATCGCCTAAAAGTTTAACCTTTTAGGGAGTGTTATTGATTTTTATTGCTATTTCCAACATTGACATTTTTCCCTTGCAATTTAAGGTTGTACTCGTGTTTCAGAAGATCGACGGCATCGACGTGCTCATCTTCGCCATGTACGCTCAAGAGTTTGGGTCGGAATGCGGCGTACCAAACAATCGTTCGATCTACATTTCTTACCTCGACTCGGTGAAACACTTCAGGCCAGAAATAAAAACGGCTGACGGCGTCCCTCTTCGTACGTTCGTCTACCACGAAGTACTCGTAAGTTGCATCCTAATTCCTCGCAAATCAAAATTCGTTTTTTTCCAAGTCGATCGACTGTATATTAATAATTGAACGAACGTTTCTTTTTTTTTGCGTACAGATTGGATACCTAGATTACTGTAAGAAGCGAGGTTTCTTGAAGTGTTACATATGGTCTTGCCCGCCATCGAAGGGAGACGACTTCATATTGTATTGCCACCCTCCGACGCAGAGGAACCCTAAGAAGTCGAAGCTGCTCGAATGGTATGTCTACATATGTATTCTTGAATGTAATATTATTATGCATAAAAGATTGAATCATCTTTAACAGCTTTGCTGTACTTTGGTGCTCCTAAGGTACGAGACGATGATTCGAAAAGCTATGGACGAAAACGTCGCGAGAGACTACTCAAAGTTCTACGAAAGATTCTTTATCGAAAACAACAAAGGATCGTCCCAAGGCGGCGTACGAGTAATCACAGCAGCTCGCTTGCCTTACTTTGAGGGGTCGTATTGGAACATCACCATCGAAAGAATACTTTCCGAGATTGAAGAGAAAGGCGAAGCTTTGAGAAGGGTATCGAAGAGATCCATGCAGAAAATGGGCCACGAAGATCTCTCTGAGAAGACGGCGAAGGATATTCTACTGATGGAACAAGTAAGTTTTTATTTTCCTTTTCTCGTATGATGAAGAAGTATCTAAATATTCTAACTTTTCTCATGCGTTTGGTTCTTCTTCATCTTTTTCTTTAGCTTGGCCATGAAATTCTTTCGGACGAGGCCAACATTTTAGTCATCGATTTGGGCAGTAATAAACGCCGGCCGGTAAACAACGAGGCAAGACATTTTTATTATTGACAATTTTTTTGTCTTGTTTCACTCACTTGATATTCTTGGCTGAATGGAGTAAATTTCTAACATTTGACTATCTTTTTATTACAGATGCGTGCGGACGATGAGGATGAGTCATTACATTGCAGCATACTCGAAGATAGGTGCGCCTTTTTGAAGTTTTGCCAGGAGAAAAACCTTCAGTTCGACACTCTTCGACGTGCCAAGCATTCTTCGATGATGATCTTACATCATCTGAGGTCGGAAAGGAAATAATAATCTTGGGACGACAGCAGTTAAGCAGAAGGCAGTGTGAAACTGAAACGGATAATATCTTGGAGTTGAAAACACAGTTGCTATGGATAGATCTTTGCTCTGTAATATGACGATCGTCGATTAAAAGAGTGTTTATTCTCGGCCCGTGGACGTAGGATTCACGTTGAATCTGAACCACGTTAAATCCTCTTCTCAATTTCCATTTCACATATTAGATTAAAATCCCAACAATCTGTAGGAATGTAATTATGTCTTACAATGAAAATACACTTATAACTAGTAAATACTAATGCACATATCAACGACCAACGTGTGTTGAGGGAGAGAGAAAGCATGATTAAACACATTAGGTCATTAATACTTCTCGCGTCAAATATTTAATTTTTAATCACGAATTGAAGATAAAAATATACATATCTAACGAGATTCGCATTGCTGGGCAATATCTTTTTTTACCCTCCAAATCCGTACTCTTCCTGGTTTCACGCAATATAATATATATTATATAGATAGATAGATAGATAGATAGATAGATAGATCTAAAGGTTATTCAGTTGGAGAACAAGGAATGGAGTTGAATCATCTAGAATCAAATCTCCCCTTTATATATCTATGTAATTAAACCATCTCAGTCTACACATATATAATAGTATATTTTATGGTACGTAGGTACACTCACGACGGTGATCAATAAGTAAATCTGTAGATTGAGTCAAAGCTCATCGACGCAAGTCTCCATGTGACAATTAATTTATTATACTAGAGAAGATAGCATCCATTCCTTGTACCTAATTAAATAGATTGAACACTCCGATCAACTTCTAGGCATTTTGTTATCCCTTCTTTTCTTTGCCACTGTTACTAATATTCAATTTGACATTTTCTTGCATCACTCTGCTGAAGGGTTTTGTATGAGTGTGTGGATGATAGTTTTATTTGTAACTATTGCTTTTTCAACCTTTTGTGGTTAGTTACTCCTTGTAATAAAGGTGTGTTGAACAAATTCATCTAGGAAAAGGCCAGCAACTTAATGTAACATACTGTTAATAAAAACCAAGTTAAACAATACTCCCTCTGCCACATCAGCTTTTCACTATATTTTCCTATATTTTATTCTATAACACTTTTATTCTACTTATCCCACAATAATAACACTACTATAACACGGACCCATAACTATAAATAATAATTTCTTTTTTTTCTCCTTCATTCTCTCTCCTCCATAATACTATAATATTCCAATAACACAGTGTCATAAATATGACACGACGTCGTGCTCATGACACATCCACAATGGTGGTGTGTCATATAAAGTGCCAAATAAGCACATATGATACACATATAAACCACCATTGTGGTTACCCTATGCAATTCATTTTAGAGTTAAAGCCTTTTACTTTTTGAAGAAAGTAACTTACAACTTCCCAACTTTACCCACCATCTTAAATAAAGATAATCTGATTATGTAGAATTAAATAATTAATTAAGGATATAATAGAGATTTTGTTTTATTTCTTAATGTGTACAATTACCTTAAACGACTAGTATTTAGGAACAGATAGAGTATATAGAAAGAGTGACGAATATAAAAGATGAATTCCTTTTTATAGAATTTATACCGCTGTCTTACATCATTTCTAACCCTAATATGCATAGGCCTCCTACTGATTTAATCTTTATTGTAAACCACAAATAGGGATCTTTGTCTAATCATGATATTTAAAGCTTAAATATTACATGACCTTCTCAATCTACGCATTTATTCTCTGATGTTCTGCACATTCTTATTTGCGTCATCCTTATATTAATACTCAGACGATGGAACGGACAAGAAACAGTTCATTGAATATGTGGTTGTTTGGTTCCTAGGTTTATATTTAAGAGGGTTTAAACGAGTAAGTTTATATAAACCTAATTAATAGGTATAAAATAAATGTGTGTTCGACCAGTGGATTTTAAATAAACACATATGAGGAGGCGTGATTATTTAAATTTTAAACCCGCCGGCATGAGTTTAAGTAGGATTACATAAACACATGGTTTGTTTATACCTATGAACCAGAAACTTGAACAAATGCTAAACATACACTTAAAATAGCTAAAGCCTAAACCATGAACCAAACAAGTAATGTTCGAACAATACATCAGATTAAGTAGCCAACTGAGTAGCCAAATGAGTAGCCAACTGAGTAGCCAAATGAGTAGCCAACTCTAACGTTTGAACAATACATCAGATTAAGTAAAAAATTCAATCTTGAAGCAAAGATATGTTACAAGCAAAGATATGTTACATCCTTATGCTTAAAAGTTCTCCAGATATTTTGCTTGACAAAACAAAGGCAGAAGAACTTTATATATTACCTGAACTGAAACCATAGTATAGCTTTAAGCTCCAAATGATTTCCTATAGCTTCTGAGTGCTGCGATGAAATGGGAAACAAAAAGATCAATCACTGGTCATATATATAATCTGAACATATACATAAAAACACCTAATAATCTACCATGATGTATTCCGTGTGTGAGCATACCTTATTTCCCCCTATGTACAGACATCTTATGTGAAGCCATCCCAATACTCAGATGTAATATTGGAGGACTGCACAGCGTAGTTAACACCCATGCTCCTTGCAGAAACATGATTTTGCTGGTGAAAACCTAACGTCGAAGATGGATATTGCTTCCCCTTCCTCTGAATCACAACTGATTCTTGAAGGAAATCATCACTTCCTAGAGGTCGACAAATTCTGGGATCAAAGGCCGTGCACATATATGGGATCGAGGGGTTCAAAAAATTCAGGACAGAACTTGCTGTTTTAACTCCATGGAGCAGTTTGATGCTCATTTTTTCTCTGGTTCTTTGTCTCGCCCTAGCTCTTGCTTCTGCCCTAGTGTTTTTGACAACATTTGCTACTGTAATATGCCGTGGATCGTCCTTGATGACTACTCCTTGGCATTTTTTCTCATACTTCTTTGTCGAGCACTCAAAATTCCCAGCAGAAAATACCTCACATTCAGACGGTGAAGAAATATTCTTACCCTTGGAAGTGCTACTACCCTCTTCTTGATTCTTGTTCTGATCCAACTCTTCGATAGCTGATTTTGACTTCGTGAGGAGCCAGTCAAGAGTTTTGCTTGGTTTGTCAAAACCCAACAATTCTTGAAGATCAAAGAACTTTCTGGCGATGGCTATGGAGAGCCTAACCCTTCGGTCTCTCGGCCCTTGAGATGTGTTAATCTTGCTGTGACGATCTTTCTTCACTGCTTGCTTGCTTTCTAACACCATCAGGTTATCCATTGAAGGTGGGTATCGAGAAAGATTATTAACTTCTTGGTTGAAGAAAGAGTTCGAGGCTTCATTGTATGGAGCATTTGAACTTAGGTATTGTTGAAGAAGAAGGCTTGTTTCAGTCTCGTTCAAACCAAGAACTTGAGAATTATTGCAAGTACGAGTTTGAGGAGAAGGTAAGCCCTGAGTAAACATGTACCTCTTCTTGTTGAACATCTTCTAAAACACATGAAATTTTGACCGAGATTAGGTACCAAAATAGAGCAAGTGTACTACTTATAACCTAGCTAATAATATTTTCTTCATTCATTACAGGAAAGGCCCGCATGTAGATAAACGAACCCTATTTCAAGAACGACATTAGAAATAAAAATTGTTCCAAATTATTACCTTGAGTCGGTGGAGACAGCGGTAAATAACTGTAATAGGGTTTGCTCATTGAAGGGTTATTTATATCTTCTCTCTTCTGGTGAACATGGAGAACTAGGGAGAATATCATATCATATGGCTAGTGCTAAGAGATGCATAAACTTCCAAAGCTGAAATTTTCAAGAGCCAAAGGAAACTGTTTCAAAATAAGATATTATTGGCATCAATTAAGATTAAGCATTAACCAGACAACAAGTAGTAGGTCCCACTAGGGCTAATCGCTAGCTATAGCTTTAGGTAGTCTTAACATCAAAATTATTGCAGGTTTTTTTCTCAAAGAATGGCCGTGAGCTCTTTGTACCCTTTCACTTGTATTAATTAATTTCGTTGTGTGAAGAGTCGTCTCTACTAGCCCTATGTGTATGTACCTTTTGTCCAATAGCCTACGCAATGAACCATATATAAATATATATAAATATTACGTATTGCTTTCAATTGTTTTTGTTGTAGGGCCCCATTATCATCGTGTCCCTTTCAAAGGAAACCCTTCTCTCTATTTCAATTTCAAGTATGGCTGTGAAGCATCACAAATCCCATCTCCATCTCTATGGAGGTACAGTCTATTCATCACTTTATTTTTTCTTTTCTTCAATAAATTAGAAGAAATGATCATTTACATGCAAACCTTTCAGAGTGTGGATGTGTACTCTCCATTGATTATATTCTACTACGACTAGGGGTGAGCAAAACCGGATATCCGGATTTTCGGATATCCAAAATTCGGATATCCGGATTTTCGGATATCAAAAAACATATCCGTATTCGGTCCGGTTTTAGTCGGATATCCGAAAATCGGATATCCGCTTTATTCGGATATTTAAATCGGATATCCGCATCCGGTTTTTAAATTTATTTTCTTATAGTATAATTTTTCATATTTCTTTACAAAATTATTTTTTATTTCTTATCAAAATAAAAAATATATTTTTCATATAAAAATTACTACACATAGTAATTAACACAATATGTGAATTGATTATTCAAAATCACATAATAAATAATAAACAATATGTGAATTCATGATTCAAAATATATTCTTTTCAAAACATTTTTTTTTATTTCTTATCAAAATAAAAAAAATTATTTTTTCATATAAAAATTTCTACGCATAGTAATTCACACAATATGTGAATTCATGATTCAAAATTATGTAATAAAATAATATAAATATAAATATTTCTATAGGATTTTTTTCCTTTTTGACCTTCATTTTTCATTTTGGGCTATTTTTTATTTTTATATTATTTTTTTAATATAAAACCGGATACCGGATATCCGGATTTTAGACAAACCACTATCCGTATCCGATCCGGTTTATTTTAAAATAAATGGGATCGGATATCCGATCCGGTTTTTAAAACCGGATATTCGGATTTTTGGGTTTTGAAAACTGGATATCGGATCGGAATCCGGTTTTCAGATATTTTTGCTCAGCCCTAACTACGACCTTGTCATAAATCCTAAACGTGGCACAAAACCTAAGAGAGACATTGCTTTTGTATATATAAGTCAAGGGTAGTAAAACATTATGGATTTCCAAAGTTTTGGTGTTTATTCGTAGTTCTTTCAATAGTTGAATCAAGATACAGTAAAACATCTATAAATTAATAACATTTGGACCATGGAATTTTATCAATTTAGAGAGATATTAATATATAGATAAATTAATATTTTATTAATTAAAAGAGAGACCCTTTAAATTCAACAAATTTAGAATGTATTACGATAAATTAATTCAAATATGTTTCAGTAATTAGATTCTTGTACTCAGAACGATTTACAAGTGTGATTAATGAAAAATATCGTTTGAAAATTAGTCAAGGTACAATATCAATTGCTCTCAGGATATCATTGGAGTATCGTTCAACCAATTTTCAGAAGGGTGGGGATATTTAAGCGACACAAAACGGCTACAATAAACCTTCATAATTTTTTGTTGCAGCTAGAGAACTCGGCATCGGAACTATTGACTGCAATTAAAAAAGTTAGGGACGAAATCCAATTAGATTAAAATTTAAGAAATCTAGTAACAAATTGACTCTTATTTTAGCAAATTACCACGATGCATAATTGTTTTATGAATTATTAATTTAAAATTTTAATGGGACCTAATATATATATATAAAGGGATTTTCTGAAAAATTATTATATTATTATCTTATCGAATTGATGATTTTTACAAAGGCCCAAGTCGGGGTTGGGAGATTTTATTATTTTAGATAGTTTTAGATGTTTTCATGTACTTGCATTTCGATTACATAGTTTACAGAACCAATATGTTGGACTTGAAATTGCCTGTTCTCAAATCAGTTTGAGCATAGCTTCCGAATCCCCATAAATAATTAAATTTAAAACTTAATTATGTTAACTATTATAATCTACACACATATAATATATATATATATATATTCGTCTTTTTGCCTTTCTAATAATATTTCTCTCTGCAATATGATAATATTCGATCAGAGAGACGTCCCTATCGTAAACTTTTTTTCCAATTTCTACTGTTTAAGAGACAGGATTTAACGTTAACACGTGGGAGGGAAGATGTGATTTTGAGATTCAAAGACGTGTTCAATCAAATCGTAAGGTTACCCAATTAATTAATAAGTAATAACAAGAAATGATATCACTAATACCATTCATACATTTATTCGTCAATTACTTATATCTGCGCTTCACTCTAATAATATAATCATATCAAAAGTAAACATAAAAAGGAGAATGCACTACACACGACCATTCTTAATATGGGTGTGAAATAATGGCCGTCGACAAACCATATATAGAAGATAGAGAAGCTTCCCAAAATGATCCCATCATAGAATAATAGTCATTATTAATTAAAAAAGAAGTTTTCTATCTATGTCGAACTAACAATAGCTGACCATACCCCAGTGATTTTACTTTTTCAAGTCTTGGCATTATTCGCTTTAATATGATATTCAATTTTGCAGAAATCTCTCTCTCAACAAAGAAAAAAAAAAGTTCCATTATTTTCGTTCAGGCCCAAAGACTATTATTGTCAAATAAAATAAAGAAAACAAATGAAAAAAGAAAAAACGCCGTTGCCGGGGATCGAACCCGGGTCACCCGCGTGACAGGCGGGAATACTTACCACTATACTACAACGACTTTCGTGATACTAAAGTCATAAACTTCGTTATTAAATAATAAATAAAAAATACCTGGAATGGAACGTTCTTGAAGTTACAAGGATTGTTTGTTTGCGCTGGCAAAGGCTTTCTTGGTGTTGTCTCTTTTTGAGCTCCAGTTTGCAAAATCAGCGATCAATTCGCTGCCGTGATTAGTAGGTAGCGAGGCTAAACATTGGCATCGTTTTCCTTTTGATGTATGTTTCTACGATGTTTCGATTTTGTCTCGCTATTTTGGGAATCCGAATTATATTCTGCGACATCCGTGTTGTATGCGCGTAATTTATGACGATTTGCATTTCATGATGTGAATTTATGTTGTTTTACTACCGCCGAGATTGAAAAAGTGAATTAGGGTTTCTGTTTGGTAATGTTGAAATTGTGGTCTATAATCTGTTCTTGTCCTGGTGTTATTGTCTAAAACAACAAAAGCAAATCTGTTATTCTGGATTTTCGAGGTCCTGTTGAGGTTCATTGTGTATAGTTCGTAAGGTATTTTATTTTCTTAGGGTTCGTCAGACCGCCTTTGTGGCCAATAGAGATATCTCTTACTGGAATGACGATAAGCATCCACTTCCACATTATTCTGGAATCTTTTGTCTCGTGTTTTGATGGTCTATGCTCTATTCATGTAGTAAAACATTAACCCTGTGTGTTTTTCTTTCTACAAGTGAAGTCCTGATAGACATCTACAATTAGCTGTGTGATTCTCATTCCATTTACGGCTATTTGGACAGCATTTGGCTTATTCAAACCGTACTGCAAAGATGGCCGAGGCGAAAGACACTTCCTCATGGCCAGGGGAAAGCTCGTCCTCTTCGGCAACCAACAACAACGAAGCCGGCGAATTCGAGTGCAACATTTGCTTAGAACTAGCTCAAGATCCAGTGATCACTCTCTGTGGCCACCTCTATTGCTGGCCGTGCCTTTGCAGATGGCTTAGAGCCCACTCACAATCCCACGAATGCCCAGTTTGCAAAGCCCTCGTACAAGAAGATAAGGTCATCCCTCTATACGGAAGGGGAAAAGCACCAAACGATCCAAGAACGAAACCCGTCCCAGGCGCTGAAATCCCGACCCGCCCGAGGGGGATGCGACCCGAGACAGCCCAGAATCAAGAAGATGGTAACTTTGCTAATCTCTTTATGGGTCTTATGGGAGGCTTCATGCCTATGGCTTCTGCGACTTTTAGCAACTTTGGCATGTCCGCTGGCTTTGGTGGGCTGTTTACTCCTTTCTTCAGCGTTCAGTTTAATGGATTTTCTGGGCCGGGCACCTATGATGGGTCGACGGGTTTTCACCACGGGTACCCACGTTCGTACCGTGGTGGGCCCAGTGGGCAGATGAATAGAGGGCGAGGGCAAGTTGCTCAGGCCGCTGATGAGAACTTGCAGAAGATTCTTTTTATCGTTCTGTTTTTCGTGCTCGTTGCGTTCTTGACAATGTAAGTAGGCTTCCCCCCCCCCCCCCACTTTGAGATTCGAAGCTGTGCAGACGCTCGTTTGCGTGATATTGTTTTTAAGTACTTTGGCTCTTTCGAAGTTTATCCATGTTTGTTTTCCAGTTTGAACAAACACATAATCTAACATGTCCTTTTGCATGTTCTTTTCTTTTGCTTTGAAAACTCTGTCAAGAGTATTGATAAGTTAACTGTGTTGTATCTTCAGATTGTGACTTTTCCGTGTATTTTCATCCTTAATAGTTAATGTAGGTTCATACTATATGTCTTCTGCAAGATCAATATCAAGTGACTGAGATCATCTTACAAAACTTGAATTCGGGTCGGACCCATTTAGTTTGAAAAGTCGTACGTTTGCATTTATGGATGAAGAAATGTTTTCATATTTATTTATTATCAACTACTTTCCTTGCACTTCACTCGCCTTCTGTTGCATGTATAGTTAAGGGGGAAACATCACATCTCAGAAACTTTAGCTGACTGGCTTTTACTATGCAAGCTCTAATCTTTATGTAGTGTCGGTGCGAAAATAAATTAATAGATGTTATGGTGGTTACTAAATCACTTCACATCTATTTTCATATATGAGAGAACTCTGGTCAACTTAGGACAATATGAGATTCATATGGTAACTCATTGGGTGGTCAAGCTCGTGTAGATCGAGAGACTTCTGCTTATTTAATCTATGGAATTAATTCCTGGACTATGACGTGTTTTTTATTCGCCAATTAATAATTAGAAAAATTTTACATGTTTTCTTCGAAAAAAGAGAACCAAGTTGTAATAGGATGGGTCGGGGCATGTGAGACTGCACATGGGCAATAACGAAGAAATGAATCAAAATCAAATCATTATTTATCCTCCTACATAATGATATAAAGTTTGGTGCATGTCGCTTATATATATCATTCTTTGACAAGATTATAACATCATTTTCTTGCCAACGCGTTTTGATGATGTCTAAATCATCGGCATCCAAGAACTAAGAAGATAAGCTAACGATCGAACAAAGATTAAAACAAACCAACACATCAAAAAGACAATTTAGCATCTTCTTTCTACAATGCATGGTTGTAAAGGAAAATAAATGTCCCTATTTCTAAATCTCTTTTTTGCGGTCCATTTCACCAAAAATACATTAAAGTAGCGATCTTTCTTTACTAACGTGGCTATTTTGCTTTGGGAGTTGATTAAAATCATGTTTCTATCAGCAAAAATATTAATTACGAATGATCATATGCTGTTGTCTAGCGTAGATTGTGGATCAAATGGTTGGGTAAATAAATTGAAACCCTGAAGAGAAGATTGATTTGGAGGGTAAGTATTTAATTCACTCAACGCCCATAATCTTTCTGCATTAAATGTGATACGGAATATCAGGAGGAGCATGCAAGAAATTATAATTATTTCCCTGCTTTGAACTTCCAAGTAGGGTTGCTTCAAATTCAAAATACATTTTTGTGATAATTATATAATATGTATTGATTCTGAACCTCTTCATCGTTGACTTCACAAATCTTTATGGCATATATGTATCGATTTTAAATTGCAGTGTCGACTATGTGATGATAATTTTTTTGATCCATGTGTGATTTTCTAAGTCCATATTTTAATAATCAAAAGAGCCTCAAACTATTAGAAAATTTTCAAAACTGATTCAACAACCACTTATAGGGTCCCGCGCAAGGTAGTAAATAATAAGAACCCTTTATTACAAAAATTGAAAAATAAAGTACTCCAAGAATTGTCTCATTTACTGCATGATTGACTTTAAAAGTACATAGGTTATGAAGTCTTCCCATAAATTACAAACCTAGCTAGCGAACAAATCTCCAAGAACATTCGAAGAAGGAAGCTTAGTTCCTTCCATTTTCTACCACAAACTATGTTCCCTAGCAGAAAAATTCATCAAGAACCAATCTTGATAATCGTCATCTTCATTATTACAATCATCTCCACCTTACCAAGAAATGTCGACTCATCGTCTCCTTCGTTGCAGTTCAGAGAAGCTCCCAAGTTCTACAATTCCCCAAATTGCCCTTCTATTACCACCACCACCTCTAACAATCACCGCCGTGTACTATGTGAAAAGCTCAATGCACCGGTGGTCAACGTAGCTATGACCCTCGACGCCGCCTATCTCCGAGGTTCCATGGCGGCGATCTTATCTGTACTCCAACACTCTTCTTGCCCAGAAAACATCTTCTTCCATTTTATTACAACGAACAACGTGAAAAACCTCGAAAACGTAATCTTGAGCTCCTTCCCTTACCTGCAATTCCAAATATACCCCTTCGACGATTCTCAAATCTCAGGCTTGATATCGACCTCCATTAGATCAGCGCTGGACTGCCCACTCAACTACGCAAGGAACTACTTGGCCGATCTACTCCCTCCCTGCGTCGGCAAGGTGGTGTATTTAGACTCCGATTTGATCCTAGCCGACGACATTGCGAAGCTCGCGGAGACCCACATGATCGACGGCGCCGTCGTTGCCGCGCCGGAGTACTGCAGCGCGAATTTCACGGCGTACTTCACTCCCACTTTCTGGTCAAACCCTTCGCTCTCTCTGACGTTAGCGAACAAGAAAAGAAAACCCTGCTACTTCAACACTGGTGTGATGGTGGTCGATCTCTTGCGGTGGAGAAAAGGAGATTACACGGCGAAGATCGTCGAGTGGATGGAGCTGCAGAAAAGGATGAGGATATACGAGCTGGGCTCACTTCCGCCGTTCCTCCTCGTTTTCGCCGGAGATATAGCGCCGGTGGACCACCGGTGGAACCAGCACGGCCTCGGCGGCGATAACTTCAGAGGGCTTTGCCGGGATTTGCATCCTGGGCCGGTCAGCCTTTTGCATTGGAGTGGGAAAGGTAAGCCTTGGGTTAGGATTGATGAGGATAGGCCTTGTCCGTTGGATGCTTTGTGGGCCCCTTATGATCTAATGAAGACGGCGAATGTTCTTGAATCTTGAGTTTTTTATCCATTAGCGAAGGTTAAGGTATGCATATATGACCATGTATATATCTATACACTACAGATTGATTGTTCTTTTTATTTTGTTTTAATACATTAGTTTCAATGATTTTTCAGGGAGATAGATTGTAGATCAAGATTCGAGAAGGGAACACAAGAGAGATCGGAGATATTTTTTGCTGGTTTAAAACTGAGAATCCTACTCTTTTGTGTTCTTTATTTGGTCGTATTTACAGATTATTACACATAAGTATACACTGTCGGCAGCTTATTAAGCTTACATATATCGCAGCAAGAATTGTCCATAAGTTGTACAACATAGGTGAAAAGGTAAAAGACAAGTGTTGTAATCTATAGATTTATATATTGTAAGCTTTGAAAAACTTTGATGTCGGCAGTAATGTGAAGCAAATTTTGTGGGAAAAAAAAAGGCTTTGTAATTTGTAAAGAAGCCCTAATCACGGGCTAATCCGTGGTACAACTACAAGGTGAAGAGAAAAAAAAGGAACATTGAGTACTAATTACTCAAGTGTTGGTTTTTCTGCTTTATTTAAGTTGACGTGTGATATGGACCGCCTTTTTATCTTACAAGATCTTGACTTAATTGGTCGTTAATTACTTATTCGTATTTTTACCGTTGCCCTGAGTTTGGTGTGCACAATAAAAATATTTTTCTTTAATGTTTTGCATTATCTTCTTCCTGGCTTGATGTTATTATTATATACTCCCTCCGTCCCGGTAATATATGGACATTGGGATTGAGTTCGGTTTTTAAGAAATATAATATTTTAATAGTATAGAGGAAGAAAAGTGTATGTGTGTGGCACGTCTATTAAGAATATTTAATGTTATTATATTGATTGTGTGTGATGGTTTTTTACTAAATATGGAAATGTATAAAAAATAGTGGGACGCCCGATTTGGTAAAATGTACAAAAGTTACCGGGACGGAGGGAGTATAATCTTTATATATTTTAGTGTATATGAGGTTGTTATAAAATTCCAAGTGGTTTGTCTCTGTCTTTTCTTGCTCTATTCTGCGGTGTCATTTTTCTTCATAAACGCAAGTTTTTCAACGAATGTCATCAGAAATAGTTGAGACTAGTACTTGTATATATATATATATATATATATATATGTGTGTGGCAATTTATGATATCAATGGCGATTGAAAAAAATCGTCTTCCTTAGCCTATCCCTAGGAAGTTAAATAATCTACAAAGTGAAAAGAGTCGTCAAGGCGACCTGAAAAGGAAGCAACATGATAATATACAAAGAATTATAGAAGGTAAATTTTTTTTTTATGTTTTTTTTTATTGGGAAAAATGTCTTTTTGAAGCTTTAGACGCTTTCGTCAAATAATAATTTTCTCACATGTGAAAACCGAGAGCGCAGATCTTGATAAAGAAAATGCAACTTAATAATCAAATGCATTTATTTCCCATGATTAAATGCGTTTGTGAATCGAATATAACAGATTCCCAAGTTTACTTACAATGGAACCATAAATCACGTAAAATGGATTGGATGTAATTCACATATCAACAAGTATCCCAACACCAATGCTCAAGTTCATACTTATTACAACATTAGCAGCAATTCCACTTTATTTTCTTTTATGTTCAATTATTAAGCCCACATCTTCCAATTATTCTATAACTTCAAAAACTTCTATCAACTTCAGCTATGTATAGTATAATAAGCCCAGGCAACCTTCCCAGAAGAACAAAAATCAATCTTTTATAAAACTCAACGAGGAAAATCTCCCGTGAGCTTAATGTGATTGAGGGTGCTCCTCAATCCATGCTCAAGAACAGCCTTATTTCCCGCCCTAAACCCATCCCCATACGCAGCAGAAGCATCTGATTCAATCTGATGCATGAAAAACTCGCCGAGCTTTTTCTCAAACTGAGACCTTTTTCCCTTCTTCGACGACGACGATTGAGCTGAAGAAGAAGATGATGACGACGAAGCTGAAGAAGAAGAAGAAGAAGAAGCAGCAGCTTCGTTATTACTGCTAGAGCCAGCGATAATCTCAGAATCCAACCACATATGAGCAAGAACTTGGCAGATTCCTTCTTCTACATCTGGGCTTAGGTTAGGGTAACCTGGGATTGTAAAATATGGTAGTATTAACTTGTCTTAATCTTTTTTTCAGAGTGGCAAAATGGTTCTTGAAATGAAATGGTAATAGCTGTTACTCTACCGTTTAGTCGTAGCCATGCATGCATCATTTCGTGAGCTAGGATGGACCCCGTCAATAACCTAAATCCAACAATTTTGTTTTTGAAGATTCGATTGAAATTGCGAATATGCGTCGATTATCTAAAAGGGGGCGGTATAAAAACGAAATCTTTACCTGGGCAGACCGTATAGAATGAGAATGGCCGTAACTTCGCATCTACGAATCAATCTGTAAGGCTCGGTGAACATGTCTATTATTCGATAACCTCCTATTCTTGGCCGCCTTGATATCTGAGTTCATGATTTCCATTAAAAGGATTTGATTTTGCGACGCATTTTTTCAGCTCTATTGAAAGAATTCGTACCGTGCTAATAGTCTGCTCTTCTGATAAGCAGAGTCCTCTGGTCTCAGGCATGTGGTGATGGCCCTGAAAAAGAAAAGACAAAAGCAAGCAATCCTCAGATGGTAAGTAGATTCAACGAATTGTTAGATCATGTAAGAAGAACATAGGCCCACATTTTTCTCTCCTTCCATGGCTTCGTTCAGCGCTTGCCTCTCAACCAAGAGCAATGGAATTTGCTGCTCCACCTTCATGTTCAAACCCTCGTAAAATTCGCGAATTTCGAAGTAAAGAGGTTGGCATTCGTGCGTGTCCATTATCGAAGAGTCCAAACACTCGAGGCACAGCTTTCTTCCATCTTCAAGAATCAAATATCTCGCATCTACAGGCTGGATCAGCGCACGAGTTAAGGATTTCTTCAGTTTTTTTTTATATGTTTTTCACTTCTTACCTCCATTCTTTCGCAGCTGCAACACCGAGGCGTACCATCGTGCTCGTGTGATGGGCAGTACTTTTGATGCCAGAAGGGATGTGCTCTATACTCAATCAGCCCAGATGCATTCGTGGGAATCTATATGGTCCCAAGAATTAGATAAAAAAATATATATATTTATATATTAACCATACTGTTATCACGCTTACGAAATTCTTGCAGACGTCGCACTTGGGGTGATGCAGATCCTTGTAGCAAGATTTATGATAAGGTCGATTATCAGACATTGAGAACTGTGAAACATCGTTCAAGAAATAAGTCATATGAATGCAGAAAAATCGAAACTATTCCTGTAAGATAAAGAGCATTGCCTCATCACCAACCTCATAATCAGAGATGGGCTGATTACAAGCATGGCACCTGAAACATTCGGGATGCCAAAAAGCTCCCATGCAACTCAGATATCTTCCATGACCGATATCGCTATTACATCCACCACATGTTCTGCATATGATTAATTAATTTCCGTAAGAAACAAACGATATTGATCATTGGAAGAATACTAAAGAAGGGATTTCTTTATTGCCTTTGTCCTGAAGGATAGTAGAATGGAAAAGGCGGGAAGAAACTTCCATAGTCATATCGAGGTGGATGCTGAGGTGGCGGCGAGCGAGGCGGAGATTCAACGTTGAGGCTCTCTTGGAGAGCCTTAGCAAGCTGTTCGTCTTCTTCCAACTGAGTTACATTTTCTGATAAAGCAATGCATTAAAACTCCATTGCACATCATTCAGTGAATGTTATCTTGAACTTTACCTATTACTTTCTTCCCTTTCTCATCCTCTTCGGCGATTGAAAGGGCAATGGCTCTGTCGAGCTCTTCTTTGTCGAAATCTGAGGATTCTTCCTAATGTTTCAAGATTCGAAAATGAAGGAAGCGCAGTTAGGCGATCGCATACATAGGAACGATTAATCTTAAACAGAGAAAGAAAAGATTACCACTGAAATGGGCGGGCCTTCCCAAATCGTATCGTCGTCGTGTTGGTGTTTCCCATGATATTGTCCATGAGAGACTTTATGGCTCGAACCTTTTAATAGCTTGGTGAGCCAGCCCATCGATGCAAAATCGAAAACTATGCTCTTCTAAAATGGAACTTTAATACTGCAGACCGATTTTTATTACCAGTAAGAAGGGTTAGAATTTGCATTCGATATCGCAATTCCTCGCGCATAAAATGGATTCAAAAAAGGGCCTTATGTGCTTATTTATTTCTCAAGAGCCAAGTTCATCAACTCTTGTCTTCAGTTGACAAGAATTAGATTGTAAGGCAACGAAGGAAAAGAAAAGAACAACAAAAGGTTGAGAAAGTACCCCATGCGTCCAAAGCAATTTTTCCCTGAAAGATTGGAAGAACTCGTGATTTCGAAAGAATCTGATGAGGTTTCTTCGATCAGACGATGAATCAAATTCACCACTTGAGTTGAAAGCATGGTTTACCAAACAAGAACTGTACGAACTGACAAGAAAGATTTTCTTTCTGCCTTCATATCAAACAGTACACACCTGAACAATTCAAATCAGTTTTTATAATAATAAAAAAAAATTTTTGTAAGAATATTCCAAATAGCTCAAGTCAAGTGTTCGCCATCGATTCTCAGACAAGAGGAGAATGGATTCGAAGGGTAAATTTTAGGTTAAGAGGAGACCAAAGAAAAAAAGGTTGGACATTTACTACTTGAGCTGTAAGCTACACACCACAACAGATGCAGACTTTTTTTCAATTGATTAAAGGAAGAAAGGAAAAAAGGGGAACGATGATGTAAGAATTTGGAAAGGCAATACCTTCCAAGATAATCCAAACGAGCGTTTCAGTTTCAAGATCTTGTCTGCATTTTGGTGTGACGTGGGACCTTTTTTTTTTTTTTAACTTTTATCCCCATTTTTCCACCATTATTAAGCTAAACGTTAAAACCCTATAACTGTTTGATTCACCTTTCCCATTTATATTCTCGTCAATATTATGTTGGGTGGGCGGCCATTGTTACGATTTCTTTCATTTGTCTCTTATAGTATAGTTAGAGTTGCATTTACCTTGCTTTTTATTTTATTTCTCTTTCTTGATAGTGACTCATCTTCTTTCTTGAGGACATTTTAACTAAAACTTTAAAGATGATATTGTAATATTTAATAAAACAGAATCAAGAAAAGATATCACATTACAAACAACAACCGGCCATTGCCTTCGTTTTCCATGAAACACAGCCCACAAACCACAACCACACATTGATTATTTATAAATTTCTAATGTGGGCCCATCTTTTATGAAGTCTTGAAATTTGAATTAAATCGTTTGTAACTATTCTCCACCATTATGTAAAGCTCAGTCACTCCAAAATAAGAACAATTGTCAAGGATATAATAGGAGAAATAATGCCTATGTAAATAGTCGTGAAGAATTCATTAGTTAGATGACTAAACTAGTAAGCATGATCAAATGAAGACACATAATTGTATTTCTTTATATGAACGTCATTTTCGAAATTATTAATGCATGAGTCATTATTAGCCAGCAATACGGCTCGTATCATCAAAATCTTGATAATGAAATATTTGAGAAAACAACAGCAGCTATATGTCACGGCAATTAAATTATTTCTTTGACATTTGTGCACTTATCTAAGTTAGGTACCAACCAATAGTTCGGTTCTTCAAGTAGACATAGCGACGAGAATGAAACAGTCTGATAAGCACTTGAACAACGTTAATTTTAATTTATTACAGATTATATAAACTAGAAAATCACTAAATATATAAGTAGACAAGTAATAATACTTGCAAAGTCTTTTTTTTCCTTATAAATTTTCGCGGCGGTAGAAAAAAGTATTAAGATGTTAGTTTGGCAGATTTGTTCTCCACTACTAATTGTACCACTAGGCTACCCATTCTCTTTGGTGGGCTGAAATCTGGCACAATAGGACATTTTAGGCCTTTCATATAAATGTGCTTTATAAAATATATAAGCTAGTCCAAGCCCAAATACTGTTATTTAGGGCTTAGATAAAGTACGATACACGCATTATCCATGGTTAAATAAAGTATGCAATGTTCCAAAACTCGCTATGCGCTAGTCGGGCGTCCGGCAGGGGCAAGCGCCTAGGCGGCCTAGGCGTGGAGTAGGCGGAAGTTAGGCGTTGTACTCATTTTTTTATTTTTTATTTTATATGCTAATTACCAAAGTAAATATATATTTGATTTATTCATCTACAGAAATAATATTCTTAATAAAAGATAGAAAAAAGAAATAACTCGGCCGACTAATCGGCTGCCTAGCCCGAGTAGTCGGTTCCGACGCTTAGACTGCCGATTAGGTGGTACTCGCCTCGGTCAGGCCCGCCGAGCGCCTAGGCGGCGCCTACTCGGCCGCCTAGGCCGAGTTTTGCAACAATGAATGTATATACTAGAAGTTTAGGATATGTGCAAAATATATCAAATTATTTTATATTTTGATCATTTGAGATTATTAATTAGGCTAATTAAAAAACAAATTTTTATTTTAAGGATAAACTAGTAATAAAAAAGTATAATGGTAATTGTAACTAAGCATATTAAATTGACTTACCAATTTGACAAATTTTATCCAATAATTATGCAAATTATTCCGTGTGACCATCATATCAAACATGTGGGTTAGATCGTGGATTAAATTTCCCTCTTACAATTCATTGAGTAGTTCCGGGAGTTATCACTATCTTTGTAAAAAGATGAACTTTTTATGGTACTTGAAATCATTAAATACATATCCATCTCACATTTTGAATATTCTCCCTCTCTCCTCTCTCTCTCTCTTTCTTTCTCTTCCCAAAACCTCTTCACAAAAAAAATCGTAACTAGCCTCCACCTTCTCTCATTCCCTCCTCATCCACCCCCATCTATGAAGGTTCCACTTCCATCAATATAGGTGGGGGAGCTTTCATTTATTTTTCCTTCTTTTTTTATCTTTGTTTATATATTTAAAAAATGCTTGTGGTTTCTCACATCCGCCTCAGCCCGCGAGTCGTCACCCACCACCACATTCCGCTACCTCTCGCCATCGACGACTCATGAGTCTCCCGTGTGGAGCTCGTTTCTCCCGTGAAGGACTTTCTCCCCTGTGGGAAGACGATGGCCTCTAGTCATGGGACAAAAAAAGTGTAGAGTACTGTAGATTTGGATTAATAGCCCTTTTTGTGGCATGTTCTATAGTTCTTGGTCAAAGTTCGGGGTTTATTTCGTTTTCTGTCGGCTTATGTCACTTTGCGGTGTTTTGCTCATGTGTGAGCATTTGTTCTCTACCGATACTGCTTACATCGGAGAGACCCATTGAGCTATTTAGCCCCTATATTTTTTGTTATTAATACAAGCTATCATTTCGAAGAAAATCATTAAATACACTAATCTGTTTGGGCCGATGTTGGGCCATTAGAGAAAAGACGAACTGTTTTTTTGGGCCCTTATATTTCTTCAACAAAAGGTCAATAACAAAAGATACCCTCCATTTCCAATATTCATGCATTTCGGTTATAATATCCTGGAATTAAACATATTTTAATGTATAAAAAAAACTAACCTAAAAAAAAAACTCGCACTAATATAATACAATCAAAACCACAATATTTATTTAATTCCATAAATAAACCCTTTCTCTTCTTCTCCACAATCAAACCCCCCAATTTTTGTCTACGAATCGAGCTGAGCGTACCATATTCCCTGAATCTTGACATCCTTGGGCGCCTTCGATCCCAAATCAGTATCCGACGGCTGAACGCTCTCAAACGTTCCGATCACCTCGCCGGTCTCCGGCCTGCTCTGCGTCACTGTCAGCGTAATCTTCCCCGTCGACGACGAAACGTTCTTATTATTCTCCTTCTGAAGCTCCTCCTCGTCGCCCCTCCCGCCGGCCGGCAAGGCCACGGCGTTGTCGTACCCCGTCGACCCGCCCCTTCCCTTCGGGTCGAGGAACGACGACCCCCTGTAAGAAGGCACCAGAAACTCGCCGGAAAAGCTCTCGGGCTTCCCCGAAGCCACCAGCTGCTTCACCGTGAAGAGGAAGGGCACGCGCTCGCCGCCGGGGAGCTGTACGGTCACGGCGGCGTAGTCTATCCCGTCCTTCTCCTCGAACTTCACGGTGCCGTCCTGGGCGACCTCGAACGGCCCCTCTATCTCGTCGAGGGTGTAGGTCAGCCGAGTCATGAGCTTCGTCTTCTGAAACTCGGGCGGCGCGTTCTTGCTCACGCCCTCGGCCTTGACGGTGAAGGAGGTGGGCTCGAGGCAGAACTTCTTGGCCTCGTACTTCCCGGGCTTGAATGCGAAGCTGTCGACGCCGCCGGCGATCGTGGGGCACTGGTTCGCCGTGCCCGTGCCTTTCACCTCCATGTAAGTCTTGCTTTGGATCTCGTCGAAGGTCAGGCGTTTGGGCACGCCTTCGGCGTTAGCTCCGCCCTGTAAAAAAAAGCAGACATCATCATTACTTGTAATAAGAGAAGCAGTCGAGGCTATGTTGTCAGAAAGGCTAAAAGACCATCTTACAGAGGCAATAAGTGCAGAAGTGGCGAGGGCAAAGCCGGCGATCTTTGCGGCGTCGGTGAGTTTGTCGGCCAAGTTCTTTATATCTGTCTTAAGGGAACAAGTGAGCCTCGACGAGCCGCTGGGTTCGAGCCCAAATGCCTTGGTGAGGTTCTGAACCGGCCGGAGCTGCACGCCTGTCCGGCCGGAGACGGCGAGCTTGGAGGGTTGCATCGAGGTAGCGACGGCTTGCATCGAGGCAGCCATTGTTTCTCTCTTCCTTTCTAGTGGTGCTTTTTTCTTTGATGGATGACGATTACTTTTACTGAAAGTAGGTCTATATCTATTGTAGTGATCTTTTATTTGAGTGAAGATAAGAGATAGGATATGGTGTTCTTTTCATTGGTTGGATCTTGGTTCTTGTAAGTGGTTCTGGACTTGCCACGTGGCTGGAAGCGTTGATTCTTAGGATCGAACGAGATATACAATTGGATTGGGCCAAGCTTGCGAAAGAAAATCTAGCACTAAAGAGGAGATATGTTTTTATCTTCTCGTTATTCATGTCTTTCTCAACTGAAATTACTAGAAAGAAAAAACTGTAACATATACTGTCTTGTTGTTACTGATACAACGCACTCGGCCGGTCAATGGAATATTGACCTCAATCCACGGTAAGGGAAGGAACACATTACGAACATTTCACTTCGGTGAGAGAAAGGTTCTTTATTTAATGAAAGAAAAGGGCAGAAAAATGAAGTAGAACATTCGAGGACTGTTCTTTCTCTTTAGCTTCTTATGAGGAACGCACGCAGCTTCAAGAAGTCGAGCTCTCTGCAAAAAGAAGAATAAAAGGAAAAAAAAAAGGGAATTTCAGAAATAAAAAGACAAATAATTCAGTAATTTTTTTATTTCTGGATTATATTATATACCTTGGGCGGTTGAAGGAGATGAAGACTGTGAGGAATTTTCTTGATTATCAGACGACGGTGTATTAATAAGTGCTACGCCAGGCCATGATTTACACATGCAGTGCTTCCCTTGATCAATGCTTGCGTAGAGTGTGGTCAAGTGTTTACCACAACCTCCCCATGAATACTTACCACACTTCTTGCAATCCACCCTGTAACACATCTTCTTAAAAATTTAATGTTATTTATTTTTTTGTTAATTATAGTTGTGAAAAACATATGATTGGCCTTCTTCACCATTTATAGGATCCCCTACTAATATGGCGATCATCGACGTTTCTTGTCCCATTAACAGTTCCCCACATATGAGAAATGCATAGAATTTTTCTCTTTCTTGTTACCAGACAGAGAATTATGCTGTGGCAACTAACGACGTCGTCTTGTGATGGCCGCCCAAATGATCAACAAGTAGAACGACATCCAACGGTGGAAAGGCACTCATTCTCAATCCCACAAACAACCTAGGACTTTGTCTTGAAAGAAATAATGTGCACAACACAAAAGGTGTACTTTGTTTGGCAACGAATAAGAAAAAGTCAAGTTTTGGATCATTTACTTCGAAGATTTCATTTATTTCTTGAATTATGTGTGCACGGTTTGCGGCTTTGGTCCAACATGTAATACGTTGTTGTACATGCAATGCAACTTTTAGCCATACCTTATATCATCAATTCACATGACATTTTATTATCGAATAATATATATGTTACAAATACGTCTTTCTTTTGACAAATCGACGCGATATTTAAGGATTGGATTTGACATTTAAAATTGCAGTTCGAAACGATGTTTTGCACTACAGACTCGTCGTCACGCCTAACCATAAAAACGACCATGTCCAATGTTTGATTCATTTTTCAAGGCCGTACATTTCTTCTCTTACACGTTACACAACTAATTAATAACCTCATCCTCATCCAATCCCTTCCTTCATCAATTAAAATATTTTGTAGAAATTCAGAATCTCAAACGACATGAAGAATTCAAGAAAAGAAACTAATCACAACAAAATCATGTCGTCGTCGTCGTCGAAGAGGCAAACATTCGCGAACATGCTGCGACAAACCTCCGACGACCAACAGACAGAAGATCGTCAACAATATTCCTTCAGATTCAGCGCCGCGTCGGAGAACAGCCCGCCGGACCACCACCACCACCACCATACGCCGCCGACGTCGTCGGTCTCCGACGCGAGCTCGCCCTACCACAGCGTGACCTTCGACCAATCACCGCCCTATTCCACCCCCTCATGGGACCAAACCACGGCGCCGTCCCCCTTATTGCTACCAATTTCTCCCCTGTCCAAATCTCCGTGGAGCAACCACACGGCGGCGACGGCGACGGAGTACGAAACCCATAATCCTTACACGGGCCTAATTGGTTCCCTCGTAAGAGAAGAGGGACACATATACTCCCTCGCCACCGCCGGCGACCTTCTATACACGGGCTCGGACAGCAAGAACATTAGGGTCTGGAAAAACCAGAAAGAATTCTCGGGGTTCAAATCAAACTCTGGGCTTGTAAAGGCCATCATTATCGCCGACGAGAGGATATTCACCGGCCACCAAGACGGCAAAATTAGGGTCTGGAAGGTGTCCAAGAACGACCCGACCCATCACAAACGGGTCGGTACCCTGCCCACCTTCAAAGCCAAGGTGAAAAGCTCTTTCAAGCCCAGCAACTACGTTGAGGCGAGACGAAATCGCAGCGCCATATGGATAAAGCACACGGACGCCATATCTGCCCTGAGCTTAAGCGAAGACAACTCCCTCCTCTACTCGGCTTCTTGGGACAGAACCATCAAAGTTTGGCGAATCGCCGACTCAAAGTGCTTGGAGTCGATTGCTGCCCACGACGACGTCGTCAACGCCGTGGTCTCTGGCTTCGACGGGCTGATCTTCACGGGCTCCGCCGATGGGTCCGTCAAGGCGTGGCGGAGGGAGAAGCAACTAGGCAAAGGAACGACGACGGCGACGAAGCACTACTTCTCACGAACGCTTTTGAAGCAAGAGTGCGCCGTGACCTCCTTAGCCATCGACCCACTCTCCACCGTGCTGTACGGCGGCTCGTCGGACGGTTTGGTGAACTATTGGGAGAGGGACGGCGGCCTTCTATCTCACGGCGGGGTTTTGAGGGGCCATAAGCTGGCCGTGCTTTGCCTGGCCACGGCGGCGGACTTGCTGTTCAGCGGCTCGGCGGATACTAACATATGCGTGTGGAAGAGAGATGGAGCAGATCACATTTGTTTGTCGGTGCTGAGTGGGCACAATGGGCCGGTGAAGTGCTTGGCGGTGGAGGAGGACAAAAGGGTAATTTCGAGAGAGAAACGGCTCGTTTTGTATAGTGGGAGTCTTGATAAGTCGGTTAAGATATGGAATGTCAACCCTGACTACTCGGCGGCGGGTCAAAAGCAACCGAGCTAATGGGATGCCGCCGGCGAGGGGGAAATCGTGGTCATAAACCATTATTTTGATTTGTTTGAAAATTGGACTTCGATTCGAAGTACGTTTTTATTAATTCAGCCATTATTTTGATTTGTTTTATAAATGAGAAAAAAAAAATGTGATAGTTGTAAAGTTGTATATGAGGCTTATCAGAATCAATGCAAAGGAATGAACGCATGACTTGTTGGTAATGGTAACGTAAATCATGTACTAAGAGCTCTTTGATCTGCAGAAGATGCCGAGATTTAATTAGTGTTATTGTAAACGTATCAGTTTTAATTGCTTTTCTTTTTATGATGTCCATTTACGTCCAAATGAGGTCACCATAGCTCTAGAACATATCATGATGTAGAGTGACACATCAATTAATTTTAAGGGCCAGTGAATTTCAGATAAATGTGAGATCGTTTTCATGATTTAAATGAAGTCGTTGAAAATAGTTAACATAATGTTGACATTTTGTGCAGATTTTTGTGTCAGGACTAATTAATTATGGGATGGAGAAATAGCCAACGAAGAAACTACTAGTGGAAGGAATGATTAGGTTCTTAATAGCGAATTAATCAATCGGTTAATTATTCAGTGTATAACGTATGGGGCATTGCAAGAGAGATCTATTACCTCGTTGTTTCTCAATTGTTAGCGAATGCATTTTAGGATCTTAAAAAGACGTTTATCACAATTAGTTTGCTTTGGTAGGAAAAACTCGAGACAAATATCTCGTTTAAGGGGCCCATCGCCTACGCTTGCTTACGTCACCATTAAACCACTGAAACGTCACTTTGCATGCAAGCACATGTGAATGAATAATATGATTGGTTGGTGGGAATTGGGAACTTACGTCGTCGTAATTAACTTTGCATGCAAGCAAATGTCAATTTTAGGGCCTATCAGAAACTAAACTTCCTGTTCAGTACCCCTACGAAAAAATCTTCCTGTTAAGTACTTATCTGCAAAAAGTTGTGTGTTTAATACCCCTAAACAGTGAACGGACGGAAATAACCTTTCCTGATATTAAATTGGGCATCATACCAACTATTCTGATTATTATACCAACTGTTATTCTATTTATACCAACAAAATAGTGTTAAATTGGAAATTATACCAACTGTTATCGTTATTATACCAGCAGAATTGAACCTAATAAACAGATGGTATTATTTACTCAGGTTCTGGTATAATAGCAAAATTAGTTGGTATAATCTCTAATTTTGCTGTATAAAATTAAAATAACTTTATTTATTGGTATAATAACTGAGATAGATGGTATAATAACGATAATGTATGGTATATTTTCCACAATATATGGTATAATTGCAAAAATTAGTTGGTATATAATTCAATTTCGCTGTATAAAATTAAAATAACAATAGTTATTGGTATAATAACGAAAATAGATGGTATAATCTCCTCAATTTCTGGTATAATAGCAAAATCAGTTGGTATAATGCCTAATTTTTTTGAATAAATTATAATACCTTTATTTATTGGTATAATTACGAAAACAAATTGTACAATTTCCATAATCTCTAGTATAATAGCATAATCAGTTGGTATAATGTCCAATTTCATTTTATAAAATTCAAATTATAATAACGTAGTATAATGTTCGAACATTTGGTATAATTTCTATAAGTTTCTTGTATAATTTCAATTTTATTGGTATAGTAACAAGTTTTGTTGGTATAATTCATGTGAAATAATTTATTCAACTTCAATGGAATATGTGAGACAGGGGTATTTTCGTCTTTTTAACGCTGAAAAGACCTTTTTTTTAGGTATTGCAGAGGAATAAATTTTCAGATAGGTAGTTATAAGGAAGAAATAATTCGAGTAGTATTTAAGAGGAAGTTTAAACTTTGAGAGGGACTTATAAGGAATTAACCCATAATTTTATTCTTGCAAATTAGATGAGGCGGTCTGGGCCAGCTCAAATGAAGCCCAATAAAATGGATTGGCCCAACAAGAATAAATATGATGACGTAAGTAGTCAAAGCCCAATAAGATGGCTTGGCCCGTGGACGTAGTACGACGACGTATAATGGTACTTAAATCTACTGAATACTCCCTCCGTCCCGGTATCTTTTGGACGTTTGGGATTGGGTTCGATTTTTAAGAAATATAATATTTTAATAGTATAGAGGAAGAAAAGTGTATGAGTGTGGCACGTCTTTTAAGAATATTTAATGTTATTATATTGATTGTGTGTAATAGTTTTTTACTAAATATGGAAATGTATAAAAGATAGTGGGACGCCCGATTTGGTAAAATGTACAAAAGTTACGACGGAGGTAGTATAAAAATATGTGAGAAGTTAAGATTTAAAAGTTACAAAATAAAACGAGTATGATCTCTATTATAGTCTCAGCAATGGGAACGAAATATGCGGCAATTAACTTAGGAGTATAATAAATATGTGGGTAAAAAGGAGGGGTAAAACGATGGGTCCGAATAAACGGAAGCAAAGAAATAATTGCCATTCCACGCTATTGCGACCATATTTCATCATTATTGTCCCTAGTCAAACATACCTTACATAATCACTCTGAAAATCTTTTACCTATTCAAACACGTCCCCTTTCATTGCAGTTCACACTTTGAGCATGTCCTTTGTGGGTGCTTTTGCTCAGTTTATGTTTCTTATATTTCTCCATTTATTCTCATTTTCTTCCTTTCTTCATACTTGCGCAGTTTTATGTATATAATTTATATATATTATTGATATAGTAGAAAGAGCGCCATAGATGAAAACCCTATGTCATAATTATATATAACTCTACGCGTGACACTTGAATCCATAAATAACAATATAAGATATATATGTCGATGATTTGATTGATTCATTGATCATTAATCATCATTATGCGTTCCTTCGTCGCCGCACGCGCATACTGCTCCACGATAATCGGCAAAAAATCTGATGATGACTCATCAATGTGCAAGACATGATGACTAATGATTCTAATTAATTTCAATTTAAGTCTTCGCTCCATTTGCTTCATCGTATTAATTATCAATACCCACCCTACCATGCAAGTCATTATGTTCAAATATTAATAAAATACTACAGTACAAAGAATGTATGTCGAAAAGCTTCTCATTAATCTCCCATTTCCGTCAACAATTAATAATCTCCTCTCTCTATCTCTCTCTTATATATGTATATATATATATTATATAAACCACATAAAACCCACCAAACACAAACTTAAGACCTAAAGTGGTCGTCAACTTAAAATCTCTCTCACACACACACACACACATACAAACACTGCACAGAAGATCTCAGAAAAATGGCCACCGCGAGCCAAAGACGCCCACCGAGGTCGACGAACCACCCGCCGCCGCCGCCAACTGACGCCGGACCGCTGCCCTGTCCGCGCTGTGACTCCACCAACACAAAGTTCTGCTACTACAACAACTACAACCTCTCTCAGCCGAGGCACTTCTGCAAGAGCTGCCGGCGATACTGGACCCACGGCGGAACCCTCCGCGACGTCCCCGTCGGAGGCGGCTCCCGCAAGAACGCCGCCAAGCGCTGCCGCACAACCACCTCCGCATCCAGTCCGGCGCCGCCACCCGCCCGAGATGACGTGTTTGGCGGCGGTGGTGGGAGTTTTACTTCGTTGTTGAGTAACGGCGGCGGCGGCGGTGCCATAGATCATGGGCTTTTTGGGCTTGACGGAAGTAGTGGTAGTGGTGACGCTCTATGGCCATTTGGTGCGGACACGTGGCACGTTGGGAGTGGTGGAGAAGATTGCGTTTTTGCTTCTAATTATTTGGCGGAAATGGCTGTGTCAAGTACAACACCTAGTGATTTTATGAAATGACGAGTTTAAAATAAAATTGTAGGCGAGAAATTAAGGTTGCAGTGTGTTATTTTCTGTCTTATTATGGTGAAATTGGGCTAATTGCATACGTGTTTCATTAAGAATGAAGTCGTCTCTTTGAAGGAGATTACGACCAAGTGTGTGGTGTTATTTTCTTCAGATAACAAAATATGAACACTACTGTAATTAAGTATGAATAGTGGTAGCAGACTCTTGGAAATTTAGAATAGAATTTATAAATATATAGGTAATATTAATTTTAAGTTAACAATACAACCGGGCAATCACTCAAGGATTTATCTAAATCAAAATTTTGTAGGCTTCATGAATTCGATTAGTGTTTAGGAAGGAGGTGGAAAGCTCGCATTTTTTTTTGTTTTTCTTTTTCATTAAATCTTTATTATATAATTAAACATATTCGAAAAATGAACGACCTTTCCCCTTTCCCTCCCACATTAGGGTTTTACGAAGCTCTTTCAATCTCGCTCGCGCCTCGTACGCCCGAATTGTTCATTCACTCACTCCCCAAACATATTCGTGAGCTTCAATGGCGTTCTCATTCACTCCACAGCAACAGCAGCCACAGCAATCCTTGTTCCAATCACCATTTCAGCAGCAGCAGCAATCGAATCCCTTCCAAAATCAACAATCGAGTCTGTTCCAAATTCAACAACCACAGCAGCAGCAATCGAATCAATTTCAATTTCAACCACAAATGCAGCAGCAGCAGAATCAGGCTCAGCAATCTCAACCGCAGCTGTATCTGTTAACCAACGATAAAGCGCCGGCGACTTACAGTACCAAATGGACGGATCTTCATCCTGATTCGCAGAAAGTCCTTCTCCAAATTGAGTAATTAGCTCTCTCAGTTTTGATTTTTTTTTCTCCCGTGATTTGCCATTGAACTAATTACTGGGCGTATACTGAAATGTAGCGTGGGAGTTGCCGTATCACGAGGAATTAGGGTGATTGCTTAGAGAGGGTAACAATTGAGTCATGTCTATAACTACATTATGTCAAAGGATTGTTCGCGTAATTTGTCTTAGTCTTATCCAATGTGCTTCCTTTTTTCACTAAAACCGTTGACTGAGATAACACAGGTTATTTCATGGATTAATCTGAGGTAACAATTAACATAAGGGTAACGATTGAGGAAAAGACATGACTATCTGGTTAAGAGGATAGGAATTGGTCTTTGATTTAGTTTAGACTTGAAGTAAAAATTCTAAGCTCAAGTGTGAGTGATGTGGGTGTCTACGTTACAGACAGTATAGGTTGCTGTGTGGGTTAATTGGGACTAGTGAAAATTACCTTAAGTTCCGTTAATTTGGTCTTTTTCATGTAGGGAGAAAATATTGGAGAACAGGGATGAGAGCCAACGGTTGGACCAATGTAGTCGGTTGTACGATTCGTCTGTTTCAAGAAACGGTTTTGAGGTCGATGCAAGCTATGTTATACAGGTTTCTGCTGTTACTATTAATCATAGATGAGATTAGGTTCAACTTTGTTGTGTATGCACTATTTGGTATCCTGTATGTTGAATAGTTGATTCTACAACTGATTAACAGTAGAGTGTTTTTGAATCATGGAATTTGAATCCTTTATTTCATCATTGTCTGATGATTATGTTTCCTTAATTGCCAAGGGATTTGCCTACATTATGAGTGTGGGGACAAAGATATCGTCTGATGTATCAATTGTTTCACAGAAAATTTATCTTGTCATTTTTTTTTGTAATTATCAAGAACCAATTAACCAGCTTTTACATTACACGCGGTTTATTGCTTGAAGGAAAATTAACTGCTCTGCTAATAATGCCCCCTTTCGCATGACGTATTTTTCGTGGATCTTCTCAGGAGCTTGGCGGTGTTGGTGCAGCATCAGAAAGACAGAAGGCAACATTGCAAGAGTTGATGACTGTAGTTAAGGATCTATTACGGAACACAGAGGTGGCTGTCAGATCTTTTATGATCCTGCGACCACGATTTCTTCACCAAAATAGGACCACTTCATCAAGCGGCACTCTAAATTCTCAACCTTCAACAGCCTTAGCTCAACCATCGAGTAATCAGCCTGCCTCAAGTTCTCCAGTGCCCGTGGTCGATTTCTACAGTGGATTACCGAAGAAGCCATCTCCATTCTTACAACAAACCGTGGCCAGGTTTGAGAAGTACCTTGCCGAATGCCGTCAGTGGGTTGAAGAGCTGGAGCAGTTGCTGTTGGACGCTGAGAAGAACTCCTTGAATTCTAACACTTCGCTGTTGCAAGCTCTGCCTAAAGTCATGTCTAATGTACATGACTTTTTCGTCCATGTTGCCGCCAAGGTAGGCTTAAAATCTGATGCACGCATTGTGTGTTACTGCCATAAGAACAATCTTTACTTCAACTGATCAGCGATCTCTGTTCATTGCAGGTGGAGAGCATTCACCAATACATTGAATCCATGAAGACAGCATACCTAGCAGACCAACGCCGTCATGGCGAAGGCGACGATCCGTTCCTCGAGGCAGATCGACGAGAAACTGCTAGGCAAGAAGCTGCAGCTCGTAGGACCCACCCAACTCTGCACTTGCCTGCAGTTTCACAACCGACTACTCAAGTGAATGGATTTTTGCCTGCTGCACCATCATCATCGTCCCCACCTTTGTCATCATCAACTGCACCAGCAATGCCCTTTTCCTCAACGCCGGCGGCTTCTAGTGGGAGCGGATTGTCACTCTTTTCAACTCCTTTGGCTCAAACATCGCCGGCGCCTTCTCTTTTCTCCACCCCAACCACTACTTCTGCTGCATTTACCCAGCCGTCGCCCCTTGCTTCCTTTTCTGCTGCATCTTCTGGCTTTAGCGTTTCGACTCCCATTTTAGGTTCGGTGCCCGCCTTTTCTACCCCATTCGCAACAGGTCAGTTATCTATTTCGACTCGTTCACCAACCTGCTATGAAATGAATGGGCAAACCATGATATTTAGAAAAAGAAGGTACGTGTCTTTAACTTCTTACGTTGTGTTCTTACATTGCTTGTAGGAGCTTCTGTGGCGGGATCGGGAGCGAGCTTTGGGACACTCGCGGTAAGTAATCAATCTTCTAACATCGTAAGCAAGATCATAAATACTTTGCTGCAAAACTATGATGGGGACGTTTAGTGGTTGGATCATAACGTGAAGTGCCTCTTTTACTCATGCAGAAGGCTAGAGCGAAAAGTCGCACCAGTCGTCGCTGACGGCTGATGGAGGAGTCAGAGGAATCCCTTATGGTGCCTCCTTGCTGTTTCCATGTACATCAGCATCCTTGTCAACTTCGTGGTGACGTTGCTCTTTGTGTGAGCTGCTGCGGTCAGTAGGTACAGCAGTAGTGATTCATTACATTGACCTTTCTCGCCTTAGGTTTCATATGTTGTGTCTCTCATGTACTTGAAACATTTGACGCTGCAGTTATGGGATTTATTAGTTTCGTTCTTGTTTGTTCCCTCTTAGATTTGTTTCGAAATCACTCCAATACTGTATTCAATCTATTATTTTTCTTTATTCAGCTTGATCTGAAATTATAATTAAAGCATATTCTTGGGTTACTCGGTTTGTCAGAGGTTTTCCCAAACCTTTTGGAGATTATTCCAAGATGTGGTCCATCACTGTCTAGGTTTTGCTTCATTGTCCTGCCCAATCGATATCAACGATGGAGTTTAAGTGAATCATTGAAATTTTTTATCCTATGCCTTATTTATATCACCGTTTTCCTTTCGCCAACGAATCTTGACAACTGAATATTGTATAATGGCATCAACTCTCATTGGAGGCGCAGCTTTGGGAGGAGCTCTTCAGCTGATATTTGCATCGCTAGTAAAGGCCGCAAGGAAAGTATTACATTTCCGATCAGACGTAAGCAACCTGGAGAAAACCCTCGATTCGATTAAGGTTGCTTATAGCCCAACTAAGGATCGCCAGCAAAACGAAATCGTTGTAGCTATGCTGTCCAAAGGCGAGAGGCTCGTGGGCAAGTGCTCAAACGTCAAGTGGAACGTTTTCAAGAGATGGTACTACTCCATCAAGATGTTGGAGTTGCAAGCTTTGATTTTTATGTCCTTTCCAATCTGTGTGGCGGCTCTCAACTGTAGAGACATCAAGAGCATGTCCGAGGTTTTGAGTGATCTGCAAGAGAAACTGAACGAGTTAACGGAATTAGTAATGACGAAGCAGACGAACAAATCAGAAATCACTCATACTTGTTCTGATGAATCTCTTCAGTTTGCATGTCATGAAGGATGCGAAATCCATGGAGGGAATGAGCAAAATTAACGGGACTTTGCCCTTGGCTAGGCTGAGGGCTCTACAATCATAAATTGATTGATTCTCCTGTATTGTATTTGTGGTAAAAAGCACGAAAGATGATTGAATGATTTTCGAAATGGGTTAACTACTTTTTTGCTCCCTTATGTTAGAGCCACAGACATCAAACTGAAATAGAAAAACGGAGTAGCAACTACCCAGCCAAAACAAGATTAAAAATAAATTAACGTAACTTTGGATCAAAGAAGAAATTTTTGGGGCAGGGAAGGCTATTTATAAAGCTCTCGAGGCAAATGAAAAGAAACTCGGCCATAGATTTTGGAGATATGTAAGATACAAAAACACCGCCCCTTATATTCCAAAATGAAGTGTTCTTGGATCCAATATACTTATGGTGCGTTTGCTTCAAATGTGAGAGGAAGTGCCATCATGGACTTGAGAAAAATCGAAAAGCAAATATCATACTCGACCTCGACGTGGTGATTTTGACGTGCTACCCTCATTAAAAAAAAAAACTTGAGGTTGTTCCCGAACATCATACTTGAGTTATGAGCTGGGTAATATAAATGGAATATATACGTGCCTATGCAATGGTTAGGCAAGGCCTCTCATTTGTTCCATATACGTTACCCTTTTATATTATAAAATTATGCCAATATTGTTCGAAGACACGGCTAAATTAACTCACTGACATCACGATAGATACCAATGTTTGTTATCGCCGTACGAATGAAATTGAGTTCAATATATGAATAAAATATATTATAACCCCAAGAAAAGAATAGAACTATTCTCAAATGTAACAATTTTTTTTTATTATTCTATGACCTAATTATTCGTTTCCTTTTTTTCCCGTCATCTTTAGACGTAATATGCATGTCTAGTTATCCTATTCCTCATACCGATTTTAATAACACATACGTGTTACGATATAAAAAGGGTATATTAAAATTCAGGCAAAAGTGATTAAAAATAGCTTTCAGGACCTTTAAGAAAAAATTTTAGTATAAAGGACCCAATTTTTCGTAAAATTTAAAGATAATGACCTAAATTATACTACTATTATAAAAGTATATAAACTGTTATCGGATGATCGTTTTCGTGTTATTTTCAGAACAATGAACTGTTACTAAGGAACAGTGAATTGTTACTGCAGACCAACAATTGTTACTGAATAATCAGATCCTTAAAACTAATTATTTTTCTGACACGGCCTGAACTAAAATTTGAGACCCTGACAGGGGACCGAGCGAAAATTTCCCCAACTAAAAAATAGTCATTCAAATTAATTATTTAATTTCATTTCACAGTCACATCATACTGGAGCGTACGATGCATTCTGTATCTTGTTCCTGGGAAATTCCACCGACTGGTTTGACTTCACGTAAATGTTCGATGTAACAAATGCACAATAATTTTCATTAAAAAGTGTAGCATTGCTCGTTGTAATCCATCAACGATATCTATCGCCAGCCAAACACCGAGACTATCGTCACACACACAGTTTTTATCTTTTTTTTGTCCTTGATAATTGCTTAGAATATATCTACCATCCAAAATTGACGACTAATCCTAATTGGAACGGACCATGATTCCAAAATTAATGATTGACTTAAATAAACGATAAGATGTCACAGAAATTCCAATGATTTGGGACTTAGAGATGTTCTTGTTCCAAGTTCAAAAGGCTCAGGCATATGGTTGGTTCTATGACTATAATGCTATATAAATAAACAAAAGATTGGGACAAAACTTGTTTGATATTATATGGTTGCTGCTCAGTCGAAAGCCACCTGCATGAGTCACAATTGCAGATGATATGGAGTGTTGCAAAAACTTGGGATAAAATGAGAATCACACACATGACAAATGGAAACCAAACTTACTTTGATCTCTCTATCCAAACATTTTTGCGTAGGCCTTCTTCTCCTGTTCGCGTCTTTCGGCAATCTATGAATACGTAATAACCATTACATATATCGAGACCAAACAATCATTTCGTACAACGTTTTTGGTGATGATGATGATGAAGCTCACCTTCTTCTTTGCATTAGCAAGCTCTCTCTTTATACCACCTGAAAGGAAAGAGGAAACACCTCTCAGTCAGCCAGTATAGCACAAGAGCTCTTGATTCTGAATCCCAAGTTTCTCAATTTCGAGATTCAAACAGATACGAGAAAGAAAATTACAAATGTGAAAACACTTACTATCATTTGGCTCCAATTCTAAAGCTTTCCCAAAACTTTCTGCTGCTGCATCTATGTTATTGAGTGCCATGTAAACCTTCAACGAAGAAAAAAAGATTGCAAAAGAATGCTAAGATGAGATATATGACACAGTGATCAATGGCAAACAATACAAAAAGAAGGGCACCGAAAAAAAAACCCGATCAAAGAATTCAAATCATTTGGCATTTGATGAAGAGATAAAAGTTGCTCTTTTCAATTATGATATAAAAATAAACCACCCAAACCTGCCCTTGACGAAAGTGAGCTTTTGCATTATCTTCCCCATCACGGATTGCAAATTGTGCATCCAGCAGTGCTCCTCCAAGATCTCCTAGCTTCAGCTTGCAGACCTAAGGAAATAGAATTAAATCGATACAATTAAAGGAAAATTCTCGTCTACTAAACATGTCAATTGATCATACTACGAGCATGCGTGCATTGAGGACAAGTAACTTACTGAACTGTTCGCAAGAATTTGAGACTTTGTTTTCCTCATATAATCACCCTTCTCTGAAAAACAGAGGAATAACATAATAACTGCTTCATCCAGTCTAAGACTTCAAAGAAAGGTTCTTCTAATAGCATTCTGCAAAATCTGTAGGTCTAACCTTTATCGATGTCATTCATGTCCCAGCCCATGTCTAGATACTTGACAGCCTTACGATACTTTCTGGCAGCCATTTTGTAGTCTTGCTTCTGCAATGTGCAACAACGAGTTTGAAGAAAACAAGTAGACCACAAATGCGGGCAAAACAAACTTTCTCCGCAGCCATTTGTATTAGGAGAAGCTAGATATACAGGATACAGAACATGGAAACGAGGACACAACATAACACCAAAAAAAGAAGCATATAGGAATCAATAAACAACCTTGAACCACTCATTTCCCAGGTTTTTAATCGACTCCACTGCATTAATCCACCATGCAACACTGTCTGGTTTAGTGTCTAAATCCACTGGCCAATCGGGGAGCATATCACCATCTTTAAAGAAGTTAAGTGCCCCATCATCTTCGCCCTCTGGAATTTCTCCACAGTCAACTATTACAACATCGATAGCAGGACTGTTGTCCTCTTTTGTCTCAACTAATTCGATCGTTCGAATCAATCCCAGGCCTTTTACCACCTTACCAAAGACGACGTTCTTTCCGTCCAAGTATGAGGCCTGAGTTGGAATAATGAAGAACTGAGACCCATTGGTATTTGGACCAACATTAGCCATCGACACCATCCCTTTCCTTGAGTGTTTCAGATCAAAATTTCATCTTCAAAAGTAGGACCGTAGATTGATTCGCCAGGCGTTTCTTTCTCAGCTGAGATATTGCCTGCTTGTATCATGTACCCTCTGATAACTTGATTGAATCGCGAGCCCTGCAATAACAGCATTAGCGAATCAGAAACACGTGTCAATCATTCTTCCAATCCGCCATTACAGACGAAAAAAAAAACTCGTACCGAAAAATACAATCGATGGAGATTTTCTCGAAAGAGATTGACGTCGATTGATAAAATGAAAAATCATACAGCAACCACCAACACGTGCAGACGCTAGCGACAAATGAGACTTCTAACCACTAGCAAACAAACGAGTCAACCAAACATCGATAGCGTACCCCACTCAGATTAAGCATAATCATCATATCACTCAGAAACGCAATTAAAAATCTCAACAGTTTTTCCCAATGCCGAACAGATTTGAAACCCCACAAGACGACGAACCTAACCTTGTAGTGAAGAGGAACGCCGGTGGTAGGGCTCACGCCCTTCTCCCCAGTGCAGAGTGCCCTAAAGTTCTCCACGGTTTTCGGAACAACGTCTCGGTACAGTTCGAACACCATTCTTCCCTCGATTTCGCCTCCGATGCTGACATCCATAAAACACCTCGGATTCACCATTTTTGTCGTGCAAGCGACCTGCGACGGCGTCGAGCAAGATGCAAACAAACAAAGAAAAAAAGTACAAACAAGCAAGAGAGAAGTTAAACGCAGGCGGCGCAAGACATTCTTTCGCTTGACAGGACAGGGAGGGTTTTAATGAGAGATTACGCTAGAGAGGAAATATATCTCGTGCTTCTGCAGTCAATCAATAGCCATAAATGTGGTGCTTTTTTTTATGAATCGAAAACGGTTGGCGTATTCATTCAATTCCTATATATACGCAAAACATGGCGCCACGATTTTTCAGTGTCCACTGCCAAAAACAAAACCGATGCACAAGAAGACAGCTGTCACACACTGAGCGGATTCTGCGTGTTTGTCAACGCGAGCTTTTGTCTTTTCCTTTTTCTTTTTTGCGGTTTTGTCATTAATTAATAAACTCAAAATTAGAGGATTAATTAAAGTAGATTAAATGTATTTACAAAGAATAAATAATTTTACACGAAAACATAAAACTTTTCATCGCCTTCAAATGATGTAGCAGGCGTCTGTTCTCTATCTGTTGCATTGCATGGTATGATACAATACAAAAAAAAATGAAAAAAAAAAAGAAAACCTAGAAAGCTACTAATAGGTTCCATAGAGAAACCAACCACAAACCAAACGCATTGTCCCCTTTCTTTACACGTGTCACACTCGACGACGGTGGGGCGAAATGCCTCGCTCGGGGACAGCATGATGGTTTCATCTTCCCATTGTCTCGAGGGGAAAAAAAATTTCCTACTTAATAGAAGAGCCCGGAAAGTTGAACACTGGGTCGGGACTAACTTGATTAGGGACGACCAAGCTCAGCGGAGAAAGAATAGGAAGATCTTCGACCATCGAACGAAGAGAAGGAATCATTAACGGAGATGTTTGGACATGATGACTTCGTTGGTTAGCCTCACTGGAGAAAAAGAATCATGCATGAAGCTGAATCCACAGCAGACACAGAGAACAGCGAATAGCTTCGTAAATTTCACAACTTACGAAAGAGAGAGATAAAAGGACAACGGTAGGGCGAACAAAGACAATGCTTACTTGCTACTCAGTTTCCCTCTCTTGGTATTGGAGTCGAAGGAGTAAGGTCCTTGATGATCTGCTCTATGGGTAGAACGGTCTCTCTGGAAATGCAGATTATCCTGTCAAATCAAGTGTTAATGATCAGTACAGTTCTTAAACATTTCATTACACATATGAAAAGGTAAGAGAATGCATGTAAGTAGGGTGGATTCACCGATGATCTCATCTCTTTAAGCGGTTGGTTGAAAGCATCGGATTGGTGGGAGTAGCTGCTGCTCATGAATGGATGTTCTAGCAATTTCTTGGCGGTTGGACGTTCGGCTGGGTTTCTACGGAAGCAACAATTTAGAAAGTCTTTGCCTTCTGCTGAAAGTGATTCAGGTATAGGTGGAGACTCCTTCAGGGCCTTGAACAGAGCTGCAGCCTGTTGTGAGAACAGAGTCAGGGTTATTAGTTAGTTGTAAGAGCCTTGGCAGGATCGGACAAAAGCATCATTGATTAGAGATGGGTTTTAAATAATTTCGAAGCTTACTCCTTCGTACTCGCTCCAAGGAGGCCTTCCGTTCATCATCTCGATTATAGTGCAACCTAAACTCCATATATCGACTGCTAAAGCAACGTCTGAGCTTGAATCTGATTGCAGAGATGATTGCAAGAGCTACAAAGAGTAGAAGAGAAGTTAGGTGCAATACGTCTTGGAGAAAAGAAGTCATCTACCCGAGCTTTGTATACATACCTCTGGCGCCATCCAATAAGGGCTGCCCTTCAACGACAGATACGCCGCTTGACCAGTAAGCTACAATCATTGAAATTGAACATTATGAGGCGAATAATGTTGTATCACCGTGCTTTAATCGAAATTGAAAAAATTATGAAGTTACATGTTTGGCCATCCCAAAGTCAGCAAGCTTTACAACACCATAAGCATCAACGAGTAAATTGGCACCTTTTATGTCCCTGCGATAGTTGGCGATAAATAAGAGAGGCAATGCACTATAGTTATCCCAAAATGGTGAAAAGGGCTACCTTATTACCTACCTGTGAATAGTCTTCTTACTGTGCAAGTAAGCCAGCCCACAGAGAATATGACGAGTGAAGTTGCGGACAACTGATTCTGTCATAGCTCCACAATGGTCGTGAATAAACTTGTTGATCGAACCAGGATGAACATATTCCAGGTATATGTAGAACTTGTCACCAATCTGTGCGAATTTAGTTTATGTGGGGTTCAACTTAAAGAACAGATGGTAAGAAGATAGCAAAGCTATGGAAGATTCACACACTATTTCACTGCCATAATACTGCACAATATTCGGATGCTTCAGACGGCTGAGAACCTTAATCTCCTGAAAGAGAAAAGATCGGGAAATAAATGCACATTCCTGAGAATTGATACAATAAAACATGCCCAGAAATATGCAACCTGCTCCAACTGCCTAATACTGTCTGCAGATTTCGAGTCATCTGGTAGAATTTCGACTTCCTTCATGGCACATAACGCACCAGTCTCCCTGTCCGTAATCAAATTCAGCTACTAAATGATACAAAATTGAATCTTTAACGAAGCAGTCATATTTTTACAAACCAATACCTGTTAGAAGCTACATAAACACTTCCAAACGTGCCCCTCCCAATGAGCTTTCCTTTAAGCCATTGTGACTTCCTAGGAATGTCTTCAGGTTTACCCCCCATTGGACCAATCGATGTAGATTGTAAAGGGGCATGACCATTAGCTCCTGTATACTCAGGCTTTGATGGAACCGATGAACTTGGAGTCGACTGCATGGGAATCGTAATGACTGGAGACTCCAAGTTCGATCCAACTGGAGTTATCAATGTGGCCGGAGAAGAAGACACAGCCCCTGGAGGGAGAGGCAATGGATGACCGCCGTTACTTTCCCAGCCCGACAATGGCTTATCAGCAGATATTCTGTTGTTTAAGGGCGAGATGTTCGTCGGAGGACTTGAACTGAATATCCTTGGACTTTGAAGAGGTGAGTTATCGAGACTAGGTGCTATTCTCTCAGAAGGAATGCAGTAGTTCATGCCTAGGCCGAACTTAGCGTCTGAATGAGGCATCTCAGGCGCAGACCAGACCTGAAAGATTCCAGGCGGTGGCATGTAATGAGACGCCGCCCAAATTTCATTTCTTTGGGGACTCAACATGGGGCTTGAGTAAGGACTTGTAGGGCAACTGCTGGGGATGCTGAAATTGCGGTTCTCTGGGGGACTACATTTGAGATTATTTGGTTTTGATGATTTCCTTGATGAGCGAGGTTCAGAACGTTCTGCATTTTTCGGCGTGTCTTGGCCTACTAATCTGCTGAGATGTTAGAAATTGAAGCGATTGAGCGTACGATGCAAAGCCATGTATTATTCTGATGAAGTAGACTTGGATATCACAGTAAACTCTTAAGGACGAAAATGCCATCGTTGTCTCAACTGGCGATGTCAAAAGTCAAACAAAAAACGAGGACGATAGAGGAAAGGGAAAAATCAATTTGGGGAAAGATCCAATTACAAACCCCAAATACATTCCTGAAATTCCACCAGCAAAACATACACATCCAATCCCTTGCAACGATTTGGGGATAAAAAATCAATTTCAAGTACCTCTGAAGTCCGCCGCCGAGCCCATCGACGACGCCTCTCAGCACCTTGTCCGGCACGTGCAGCTCCGGCAGAGGCAACGGCTGCGGCGCCGACGCCGACCTGGCGGACGACGAGGTGTGGTTTTCCCTCAGCTTCCTCACCCGCGCGATCTGCCTGTTCCTCCGCGACGAGAAGAAGCCGCCGGGCTTCAGCGCTATGAAGGAGTCGTCCTCCGCCGACTGCGACTTCGACGAGGTAAACGCCCCTTGCCACCAATGCATTGTAGCAAATCGTGGCTCAATCGTTATTAAACTTGGGGGAGATTAAAAAAAAAATGGTGGATTTTTATCGTCTGTGGTAAAACGCGGGAAGCCGCGGTTTACAACGACGGGCGGGGAATGCACGCGCCTCTGTACACGTCACAATCTATATATAAAATTATATGTATAGATAATATTGGTTCTACTTGTTTATTTCCCACCAGCAAAAAAGGGAAAGAAAGAAAAAGACAAATCAAAGAAATGGAGATGAGAAGGAAGATAGATAATGTGTGTTTTAAGTGTGTGAGAGAGGGAGAGATATACGTCGATCTCAATCAGCCAAATTGGACAGTTTGGTCTCTTACTATTTTAAGCACAAGTACAAATTCCGATCATAGCTTATAAATACACACATATATATGCAGTAGGCTAATAAATTATGTAGTATGGAATATTTGAAGAGACCTATTCTTGCCATTTTCCACGGTGAAGGGGATCAAATTCTTGCAATCTAAGAGTAATATGACAACAAATGTTCGTCATCAGATGTGTCCATTATTATATACTCAAACGTCCACATATCTTAGTCATCGGTTACCTTAATTACTGTGACATCATTTAGTATTTGACTTCGACAACTGGGCCCACATAAGATTTAAGAGGGAATTAATCAAATTCAACTCTGAAACCCAACCTATGGCGCATTCTCTCAGCTCAGCAATCTAGAAACGTCAATCTTGACTTGACTTTTAATTATATATAGACTATACATATCACATATGTATTGCTGTTACATCTGTTCCCATTTTTTTTCTATGTTTGAAGAAGAAAACCTGCAAAAAATCGTATTAAATAGTTGGGCAGTTGAGCTGATATTTATATGTCTTTGTGATTTAAAGAAAGGAAAAACACTTTCTACATCATCATCATCATAACATAATCCGCGCAGTTTCGGACAAAGCTATTGAGTTTTTCAATTACCAATTAAATCTCGCAGCCCCCAACCAAATTGTTTGAACACCACAAAATCTAAATGCGCGCAATTACACGATAAAATCTTTTCTTTTGTTTTTATTATTGCGTCCATTAAAAAAGAAAAAATAAATAAATCCATCTCACCTTGGAGAGACACATGAGCTACAGTAGTCTATACTGTCCACGTCGATAGCTTCCTTCAATGGATGTTCTAAGTCACGCAGAGCAAACAAAAAATAAACAATACACATATATCTATATATATTATATATAATATGTATGTAAAATAATTAAATAAGTAGACATGGAGCTAGCTTTGCGCAAAGAATAAGAACGAAGCAAGCGTAAATCGTCGTCTACTCATTTATTACTTACATTGCACACCTGACACGTGCATACGATATCCTTTTACTTTATTGATACTGAATCTTTTCTTTTTATTAGATAGTCGTGTGTTCATTAGAAAAATCTAAACGTTAAACTTATATAAATCGATTGTTATACTGAAGAACTGTCAACCAGGCCCGCGGCCCGCGAGCACACCCTGGCGGGGCGGGTTGCAAAATTTTGGCGGGGGGCCCATCAGGCTGCGAACTGGCTCGCCAAAAAATAAATGTAAATAATTATATTAAATAATAGATATTTAAGTAAATTATATTGGTTTTATGTTTTTTGAGGTATGATTCGTACTTTAATAACATAAATAAATTAATAGTTGATTAAGGTACATATATTTCCAACTTAAATTCTTCATTTTTTCGTAGTTTTTATTATTTTTCGTATCTTTAATTTGTTTTTTAAAAAATGGACGGGCTAAGCCCGCCAGGCCCGTTACCTGCCAGCAGGTGGGGCGGGCCTTCATTTCCCAGGCCCGCCAGTTGGCGGACTTGCCCGCGCCTGCCTCGCCAGTGGCGGGCTACGTGCCAGCCCGCTCGCAACCTGTTTTGACAGCTCTAAATGATGGAAATAAGAACCAATTTTATATAAATGTACGAGAAAAATATTGCTACTAAATTTATGTCTATCTATATAAAGTAATGAGTTATATGAATTTCTATTGGAAAAAAAAATTATAATCTGGAAAAAATTCTATGTTACATATATAATCTATATATTGAAAAAAAAATCAAAAGTTAAATAAGCAATGTTGAAATCAATGTATTAATGTAAAACAAAACACATATTGAAAATATTATACACCCTTTTTCTTATCTAGTCCAACAAAAAAAAAAGATATCTCTTTGCTAAACGAAAATTAATTTACTAGAATCATGAGAAGTTTTTAATTAAGGGATGCAGATAGCATATTCATCCAAGGTGGTGTGATACTAAGCACCCAATCAGAAATTGATATATCATTATGTTTTGTGCATGCTTTAGGGTTAACTAATTCAGGGTGATCATCGTGGCCTTTCTCATAGTTAACCTTATCGATCCAAAGCCGAATTGAATTATGTTAGATAAACATGAAGCAGCCTCAATCTCATCCAAGTTATTATCGTACAAATTAAAGAATAACAATTACCTAGATTGATAGCCGGCATGATTTCTTTTGACTCATTAACTCTACGAAAAGAGATAGAGAGACTACTGACACGATCTTCGCTTAATTAACTCTATGAAATGAGATCGGGTTTTTTTAGCGTGCAATAGAATGAGGGCAATTTCAATTTAAAACAATCAAAACGCTAACTATTAACTTCGTAGATCAAGAGATTGGGCTTCTAAAATTGAACATTAGGTTTATTGCATTCTTACGGCTAAGAAAGGGCGTAGCCGCCACGATCCGAACACTTACATAACGGAACATGAATATATAAATGACTCACCGATTTTGGATTTTCCGGCACATCTTGGACATCATACTCAATCGTAATTTTCTGAGGTTGAGTTGAACTTAACCAATTCTTATTCTCGTCGACGTCATTTGACGATCTCTCCCATATGATCGTCGTCTTTTGACAACATAAATTCTTCTTCATAACTCTCTTTCCGTTCAATTTCATCCACTATTCGTTTAGCATTGTGATGCGGATCTACAAGGCACATGAACGAGTTAAATAATTACATGCATTGAAAGCCGACATGATTTGTGCAAAGATCCCCGGCCTCACTACGAAAGGAGATGGAGACCCCTTTTTAGGGTTTAGAATGAGGGTAAACGCCTATCACATTGGCATTCGTAAACCTAGCTATAATTTGTGAGTAAGAGACTGGATCGGCCCAATAAAAAATTATCATTATTCCGTCCACTAAGATTTAATGATTGGGATTTTCAAATCTAGGAATAAATAGAACACTATGTTTATTGCATATTTAGGGTTAAACACATGCATATTCGCTGCTAGCCGCCATGACCAACATTTTGTATAACGAAATATGTATATCGATAAAAGACTCACCGGCTTTGGTTTTCCGACATCGTCGAGGTCATACCTAGTTGAAGCTTTTTGAAATTGAGTCCAACTCAAAAAATTCTTATTCTCGTAAAATTCCATCTGATGTTGTCGTCTTCGTATCTCTCTTCCCCTTCAATTTCAAGCACTCTATAGTTGAAATTCCAATTCATATACTGCGACGAACATTTATAATGCACATGAATGAATTAAAACTGATAACCTCTTGATTCGTGACACGATCTTCGCCCCATTAACCCTACGAAAGTGGAGTATTAGTATTTTCTTATGGCTCCGTTGGGTTTATGGATTTTGACGTTGAAAAGAAAAGAAAAAGTGCAACGGTACGAACGTAATGTACTACGATTCATTGCGTATGACCACATTTTTCTTTTCTTTTCCGCATCGGATTCCGTGGACCAAACGCACCATAAGTTTTTTTATATACAAGACATGCATGAATGGCAATCAAAACCCTGCATATTAATTTGTACAACAAGAGACATAACCAGCCCAATAATAAATAATTATTGGCCCATCCATTCAGACATAATGAGGGATTTATAAGATTTAAAATTGATATAATATTAGGTTTTTTGCATTCTTAAGATCAAACAACACTAGATTCGCCAATCTGCCACGATATGTACAATTATACAAAATACAAAGAAATACGTATTGTATACAACTCACTGATTTTGGATTTCAAACACATTTTGTCACACTCAACCGAATCAATCTAAAGCTAAGCTTAACTCTATCAGAAATTAAACATAGTAGATTTTAAATAACCCTTTTTCCATAGTCGAGTTATTATCGCGGTGCGGATTTATCAAGTACATGAATGAATTAAGCGATTACGGTTACCTAAGTACAAAAAAAAGCAACCTGGAGTTTTGCGCTTCACTTCATATATATATTTGTTCGTTAGTTCTCTGAGCCTCGGCAAGATTACGGGTGTGATAATTGTAGATAGAATCATTCATAAACCCATTGAAGGAAACAAACTACAAAAACGAAATAATAACAATAAAATGAGAGTTCCTTGCCATTTGCAAAACCTCACGAGCTTCTTCAAATGATGAAATCGTAGATTTGTTTGTTAAATATGAAGTGTAAACAAATAATATTCTGCGTATATGTCGAATAAAAACCAGACATGGCAAGCATATACGCAGTAAAAGCCAACCAAAACATACCACCCATCAAATTATGTATGCGCAATTATTCGGAAAATGTTTGCGCGTAATTACTGCCTGCAAGAAAAGAAAAAGAAAACACTTATAATTAGAAAACACAATTATTTGATTATTACCTTTTGCGCCTTCATTAGAAGAATGAACGAAAAGAGCGCATCGTAGAAAAAAAAAAACAAAATAGATGGATTTTCTCTTTACTAAAAGAAACTGAATGCTTTCTTCTTCACCTCCACTGATCCACCGTACGAAATCCAAGAACCGTTCAAGAAAACAGAGTCAGAGTCAACATTCTCCATATCACCTGGCACCAAATCGACCGAAGCAAGCCTCAACGCCTTATATCGATTCGCCACGGCGCTGATCGACCAAGGTTCCCCTCACTTCAAAGGAGGGACGAAGAAGAAGGGGGGTTTTTTGCGCTTCTTCAAAATTGAAGCGCTAGGGCTTGCGGGCGAGCGATTGGAGTGGAGCGGCGTTGAAAAATGGCGTTGGAGAAGCCGAATTGCGCAGGCGTCGTTCTCGACGATCGGCAGGCAGCAACAATTGCCAGCGTCAGCCTTTCTGAGTGAGGATTTCGACGAATGGCGTAGGAGAAGCCGAATTGCGCGCGTTGTGTCGCCAGCCTCGCTTCCTATGCACGTAAGTTCTTGATAAAAGGTAGACAGACGATCTCTACAGATTTTCTCACCGTATTTTGTGTAGTAAGATGAACGGTAATGAGAGGGAAGGCGTTCACCTTCGGGCTCTTACGAGCTCGATCCAGCCTCGCTTCCTATGAATTTGGAGGATTTGTACTTTCCTTACGAAACGGTGGTTGTCGAGGATATATAGTGGCTCTGAAGAAGAAGAAGGTAAGGCTAAGTGAGCTGAGTTTCTCCTTTCGTTTTGCTAACTATGGTGGATGGCTCTCCTCCGAAGAATGAAGCAGCGCATTAGCGCATTACTTTTTTTGTGCCTCCATTAGAACAAGAATGAAAAGCAGCGCCATTAATTAGCGCCAACAATTGGTTCCTGAAATCCTTGGTTGCAGAAGCTAAACCATGGTTAACCTATTGCAATGACAAAACAGAGCATATATATATATATATATATATATATATATATATATATATTAGAAAAAAAAAATGATTTCCCCTTTCCCTACGGGCAATCGTTATGTGACCGGGGGATTCCGAAGGTTATTTAGCCTCGTAACTTTTATGTTTTATGGCGCTTGAAAAAAAAGAGTTATTTGCATTTATTAATATTTGAAAAGAAAATGTAACTTTTGCTCTAAATTATTCCTACATAATATTTTCATAAATTATTAGGACATTAGTTTTTTTATTCATAGGGTTACCAAGCGATTGCCCGTCTGCCACGGTTCGAATACTCACGTAATGAAATATACAAATAAACGGGTCACCTATTTTGCTTTTTTGTAATCATATTGGTCGTCCTCATACTCAATCGAATCGATCCAAAAATGAATTGAACTCTGCTACAAATCGAAAACCGTAAAAAATGATATACCATGTGAGTTATTATCGTAAAATTAAACAATTAGAATTACATAAATTGATAGACAATATAATTCCTGATAAGATCATCGCATCATTACTTCGACGAACATAGATGGATGGTTTTTAGCTTACAATAGAATGAGGGTAACCATCTATTTAAAAATAAACTCTACATATTAATTTCGTAGAGCAAAAGACTGGACCGGTCCAATACTAATTATAGTTATTCCGTCCATTAAGGAATAACAATTGGGCTTTTAAAATTTCTAAATATTAGGTTTATTGCATTTTTAGGGTTAAAGAACGCCCCCGCCCGCCACGATTGGAACACATATATACCAGAAAATATGAATAAATAAACGACTCACTGATTTTGGATTCTCGCACCATCTTGGCCGGTCGAAAATTTCCGAGATTGAGTTGAACTCGAGCACTTCCGATTCTCCTCAACGTCATTTGACGATCTCATCCTTTAGATGTATGTCGCCTATCGACATCATAAATTCTTCTTCATAGCTCTTTTCCCCTTTAATTTCAGCATTACTTCGTTCAGATTCAATTTCCTATACCATAATGTGGATCTTATAAGGCACATAAATGAAATAATTACCTGGATTGAGAGCCTGCATGGTTCGTGACACGATCTTGGCCTCACTACGAAAGGAGATGCAGTCTTCTTTACTTTTTTGTAGGGTTTGGTGTACAATAGAATGGGGATATACATCTACTTATATAGCAAATAAAAGTATAGCGACAAGAGACGGAACCGGCCCAACAATATAATAATTATTTAGCCACCCAATATGACATAATAATGGGCTTTTTACAATTGAGAAACTTATCGATATTAGGTTTACTGCATTCGTACTGTTAAACAACGACAGATTTGCCAGCGCAGCCATAGATCCGTCAAAACGGGCCGAGCCCGTCGGGTTGGCCCGCCCTACTAGGCGGGGATGGGTTGGCCAATTCCTGGCCCGTTTAGAAGCGGGCCGAAACGAGCCAGCCCGCTTGGGCCGTGGGTTGAGGCGGGCGGGTCGAGGTTGTTTGGCCCGTCATTAGATAAATATGATATATATTTATTATATATAATATGTGTTTTGTAAGCTATTTAAAAATATTAATAAATAATATTTATTACTAATTGATTTATCATTGAACTTATATTAGAAATGATTTATGTTGAATACTGACATTATTTATTAAAAAAAAAACACGAAAGAAATAAAATAGAAAAAAATTTAAAAATGAAAAGAAATGTTAGCGGGTTGGCCTTAGCCTGCCCACCCGCTGTGAGGCGGGTGGGTTACTAGTTTACTAGCCCGTTTAGAAGCGGGCCGAAATGGGCCAGCCCGCTTGGGTTGCGGGTTTAGGTGAAACAGGGCGGGCCAACCCGTTTGACAGCTCTACGTAGCCACAATTTCCAACAACATCATCTTGGCCGCCGCCACACATAGGTGTATCAATCTAAGGTAACTCTGTTAAAAAATTAAACATGGTAGAAATAACGTAATCCTATTTCCATATTATGTTGTGTGGACGAATGAATTAAGCAATTATAATTACCAATGTTTAGCCGACATGTTTTGCCACACTAACATTAGCCTCTTTAACAGTAAAACCCAACAGAAACGTGTCGTCATGATCAAGTTAAGAACTTGATAAAGATTCCACATACCCATCAAATTATTGATAATGCGCCACTCTTCGGAAAACGTTTATGACTGCCTGACAAGAAAACAAAAAAACAAGGAAAAAAGAAAAAGGAACACAGTGCAGCTCTGTCTCTGCTTTTCATCACCTCATCATTGGTTAGGCTCTGCCCACTCGCATCAGTTCTCTTGTCGCTCTGCTTCAGCGTAGCCTCTGCGAGGGAGAATAAAGGATATTAGATACAATAATAAATTACTTATAACAATTCTCTACTATTTCTGCGCGCCTCGTCCACTAGAAGAAGAATGAATGGAAAGCAGCGCAGCATCGTAGAGAGAAACAAAAGGGATTTCCTCTTACTGATTAAAAAAAAAAAACTGAATGTCTTTGTCTTTCTTCAGATCTGCTGATCTAGCGTACGATATACAGTACGAAGAAATTCAAGAAAACAGAGTCAGAGTCAGCATTCCCCAAATCCCCAAATTGACCCAAAAAACCAATCCCCAACGCCTTATATCGATTCGCCACAGCGCTGAATCCCGTGAAAAATAAGATACTCGTTCGTTCGTCGCCGGGTTGCTGCGCACAAGGGAACAACGTCGGTCATCCCTCCTTTGTTAAATAGAGCAACCCATTGCAATTAACGTCGATTACTGAATTCTTTGGCAGATCGATCGAACAACAAGGGGCTTCAGCGTTGAATTGGCCTTGGGTCCCACGGGTGGAGGAACGAAGAAGAAGGGGGGGCTTGGGTTTCTTCAAAATTGAAGCGCTAGGGCTTGCGGCGATCGCTTGGAGCGAAGAGAGCGCGTTGAAGAAAGTGCTCGACGATCGGCAGGCGGCTACATTTGTCAGCGGCAGCCTTGTGAGTGAGGAAGGATGTCGACTAATGGAACAGCAATGATATACTAACCCAAATTGCTCGTTACTTTTTTGCGCCTCCATTGGAAGAAGAATGAAGAGCAGCGCATTAGCGCGAATTGGTTCCTTAATTCTCGTCAGAAGAAGCTACGCTAACCATGGTTGACTTAACTGGGAAATTGAATGCCGCCCTTTTATCCTTCCTTAATTGCCGCGCCACCACGTTATTGTTCTGAAGTATGATAAATGGCGCAAAGCGAAGCTTAATTCTATTTTGTTGCATATATAAATATATCATCCATAAGATATTTGATCGATTAATTAATTTTTATAAGTATATAGAAGGACAAATATGATTTATTATTAAATTTAGTGAAAAATAGTAATTCATTTAAGAAAATGGTAATAATGAGATATAAAATTACATACAAAATTAGGAGCTCCAGCAAAAGATAGTGGGAGGTATTTTCAATTTTATTAATATTTAAAAAATATTAAATTGACGGACCAATAGTGACTGTTTATGGTGAGTCTTCAGCCTTAATAAAATAGTACGGAATGGATGATCCATGTAAATTTATGAATTTTTAAAATTTTTTCCTATTATAACCATGGACAAATTTTGAAATGGATTAACGCGATTAGGTTAAAATTGCATATGGGGCATATTCTTTGCTCGCTGGTACCGTCCGAACTCTCGTATAACAGTACATATATAACATCATCTTAGCCTTAATGGTGTACCGAATCAGTCCAAAGATGAGCTCAGTTAGAAATATTAAACACGGTTAGCACGGCGTGATCCCGATTTTATATTCGGGTCATTACGCTGATGCAGATCTACCAAGCACGAAAATGTATTAGTGATACGCGGATCGATAGGCGAAATGAACTGATTTTCGCCTCTTTAACTCTACAAGAGGATATGGCATCAAGGGCAAGCAGCCATCGGGCGCTAAGGTCGGAACACTAACTTAATGAAATAAACGGCTCACCGATTTCTGGAATCATCTTGTTCGACTGCATACTCACTGAATCAATCAAAGGCCAAGTTGAACCCTGTATGAAAATAAACAGGGTAGACATGGCTTAATTCCGATCCCATTCAAGTTACTACCATAATGCAGATCTTATCAAGCACAAGAATAGGTTAAACGATAAGATTACATAGATTGATAACCGACATGATTCACGACACGGTCTTCGCCTCTTTGACTCTACTCAATGAGATGTAGAGTTTTCAGTATAATGAGGGGCAACATTTGTCTAATATAGCAATCAAAATCCTAGATATTTAACTTTTAGAGCAATAGACTAGACTGACCCAGCAATAGAATGCGCACACATCGTTACGTTTTTAGTAATTCAAAACTGCAGTGTTTGGTAAGTTATGAACGAAGGTTATGTTTTTAAAATAATAATAATTAATTTGTAAGTGAAATACGATCGGTCAATAAAGCTAAGTTTAGCTCTGTTAAAAATTAAACATGGTATACATGGCGTAATCTCTTTTCCATACTCAAGTTATTACCGCAGTGCGGATTTATCAATCACATGAATGAATTAAGCGATTGATAACCAACATGATCGTGACATGACCTTCGTCTCTTCAACTCTACAAAAGAAAAATGGATCATGTGTTCTTTTTTTAGTGATTGTACGAGTGAACGTTCATAATAGAATGAGAATAAGGCTGTAGGCAATCGAAATTCTATGTATTAGCTCTATAGAGCAAGACAAGGGACCAATTCAATGTAATAATAATCTTTAATCCATTCGTCAAGGCTTAATTTTTGAGCTTTTAAACATTGGGTTTTATTATATAAATTGGGAATTTTCTACTAGTAGTCTAAACATTGGGTGTATTATGTGAATTGGATGTTGTCTACTAGTTGTATAAAAGAAATTTGCTGTGTTCTCCTTCTCCTATTCGTGCTTTTTTATAATTTAGTGAACGGGCTTCTCAATTTTGATAGGGTCAAATACTACATGTAATTATGACTTTGAAAGTCATCTCAATTCATATTCACATAAAAGACTAAGGAATGAATAGCTTAAAAAAAGATTGCGAGATTTGGTAAAAGTTTTCTTCCATTTGAAATGACATTATATGAGATGAGTCACCGTGAATTAATCATAAAATAAAATTTATTAATTCACAATACGAGAAAACTTGGAGCTTTGTTGGCTCTACAACTGCACTTTGCTCGGCAGTAATACACCCTTCGAGAGAAAAAACCAATATTTAGGAGCATTTATCAAACCATAATCATGAATTCCACTGCAAAATGAAGATAAGAATCTCAGAAACTGAAGTTTTCATGTCCAAACCGACGAAATGCTGACGCGATCCAAAGGAAATCCTAGGAGAGAGACAAGATTCCACAGACCAGACATTTGATGACATCATTTTCTTCTCAAAAACACATTCCAATTTATGGGACTCAACTGTCTTCTGCTCTATTGCAAGAACAGGAAAATATGTTAAATGTCTCACTTTTGAGGAAGATGTATAATATAATACCCATGAAGATTGAAGACCACATTAGTTATTCTTCCCAAAAAGCATCAGAAGGATGATTCCTGCAGTAAACTTCCATCACCAGTAACAAGAACAAGTGCTCATTCATGACCGCAAAAACTGGTAAGAAATGTCGCAAAAGCTGTGTGGTTCCACCTGCTTTCCAAATATAATAAGTTAGAAAAAAAGGATAAAACACCTATTGCTACTTCCACCAGGATAAAAGTTACATTTTTTTTTTTTGCAAAATCCTATCAGGGAAGAAATCAACACATTCGATTTCACTATTCTATCTTTGTAAGATGAGCTTTTAAAAGCTTGGAAACAGTAAATCCATGAAAGGTTTCAACATCAAAAAGTTCTTTCAGCTTCTCATCGCATAAGATTTGTCTCCTGTCTGATGGATCCTGCAACAGAACAAATAGGTATTTCTTAGTCAGAAGTGACTTCCGCCCGAATTGACTTCAAATCCAGTTTGATCTTATACAGTTACAGTTAGTAGTCCTTTGATGAACTAATGCGATCGACATCACAACCTGTAAGTTGTTTAGCTTGATGTAATCCCATATCCTCTTCACAACACCAGACCGAGGCAGTTCGTTTTCTCCAGTGCCAAGAAACTTTACCAACGGTTCCGAAAGCTTTACTGGAGCAAGAAAAAGCAGAACCCCTTGGCCGCTTCAACTTTAGCTCTGCCTTGTCTTCTTCATCGAGAGTACAGTGTGAAAATATATCAAAAGCAAACTCAAAAAATTAGCTGCCTTGCAAAATTGAACACACACATAGCTTTAAATTAGTCAAACTGTTTATCATATCTTTTCTTTGGTACTTGTCTACTAGCTCCAAATGTGTTTTTTTAACAGCATGTATTTCTAAACTATTACAATTTACAATAGAAGTGGGGAACAGAACCGAAAATAAATATATTTATAATTTCTATTGATCGATAGGAGTGTAATACATCATCAACCTCAGCGGTCTGTACTATAAGGCTCAGTATATAAAACAAACCTTCGCCTTGCTCCTGATTCTGCTGCTTCACTTTTGTGGCAGAGCTGACAGAAGCTGCTTGGTTCAAAGCAAAAGCATGTGAAAAAAGTTTTAAGCCAAGACTTCTTACATGAGTTACAAATTAAATTACAAATGCAGAAGGTAAATATATTTCCAAATTGGTGTACACAATCAGTGCACCAGCTTATATAAAGAAACAATTCTTACAGTTACTATCCTGTTGTCTTGAGCAATAGCTCAGTAGTTCAGCGGATGAATCACCAATAACAGTATTAGCAAAATACAGATGAAATGCAAGACGAAAGGAATTAGCATGCATACTACCAAGTGACAAGGAGCAGTAGATGCCAAAACTTTCAGATGTTATATAACTCATACCACTATCAGATTCCAGGGGCCTACCCTGTTGTCTTGAGCAATAGCTCAGTAGTTCAGTGGATGAATCACCAATAACAGTATTAGCAAAATACAGATGAAATGCAAGACGAAAGGAATTAGCATGCATACTACCAAGTGACAAGGAGCAGTAGATGCCAAAACTTTTCAGATGTTATATAACTCATACCACTATCAGATTCCAGGGGCCATATGTGCTTTGCAAGGACCTTGTTCATTTGGAACATATCGATGACGTCTACATTAAAAATGCTGCGCAAAGCGCCGTCACACAAAATTTGCCGCCTATTGGATGGATTTTGTAGACTGTTCTCCCTTATGTAATTCCAAATTTTCTTGACAACCTGTTGCACAAATTATACCACCACCAGTTGTATTCCAAACACGACTTTTATAAAGAATGATAATCCGCATTTTGTACTACCTCAGTACGAGGCAATTCAGATTCTCCTGTAAATTTCTCAAGCTCTGGAGAAAGTCTGCATACTTTAGTGAATCCCCCACCTCTTTTCTTGACCTCCTTAATTTTCCTCGATCTAAGAAGATGAACAACGTTAAAGTTTTTTGTTGCAAAGGGACACAAAGGTAGAAGAAATAAACTTTACCAGCAAACGAATTATCCTACGGGCTTAGGACAATGAGAGTTTCCGGTCATATAAACTAGCGGATAATCAATAGAAAAGAGATAAACAGTTGATAGCACATATAGACGCAAAACCATAAACAATATCACCTCATCCCCTTCATACAACAGACTACCATTTCATGGAACCAACAAAATCTGTCAGGTTATTGCCATAATAGGAAATTATCATACTAAATCTTTTCTTCCATTAGTGTTTTATACACAAGTTAAGTAATATATTAAACATGAATCTTGATAAGTTCGTTCTGATTATTTGTAGATGTAACTCATCATTTCCCGATTTATTCATTTAAAAGTTGAATTTTCGCTAATCAACAATCCAACTGAAATTCCTAGGCAGGATATAAAACACCTTCCAATTTCCATATAAACCTCAACTGAATAACTTCGGAATGCTATTAAATGTACAACATATAACGACAACAAAGTGTAATCCAAACCTCATAAGCACGCCGATAAAGCAAAACATAAACTGAAACGCGATAACTAAAATAACTAACTGAAAAAGTACAACGAAAGGAACAGCTAATATTCTAAAGTGAAGTAGGAATTAGAAAAAAAAGGACCTCTTTTTACTGGATGATTTTGAACCTGACGCGGCGCCACCGGATTCATCTTCCTCCTCGTCTTGTCCCTCAGCGTTTTCCCCATCATCTTCTTCTTCGTTTCCTTCTTCTTCAGCTTCATTGTTCATTCCGTCTTCAGCTTCCTCTACATTCCCGAATTGAGCCCGCATGTACGCATCGACCTGCTCTTTAACGAACGCCTTTCTATCGGACAAATCGATACAAAATTCCTCCTCCAGGCGACGCCGTACAGTAGACAAACTCGTCGTGTCGAGGTCCGCCGTGCTGAGAATCTCCCTCAGCCTTTCGATTAGCTGCGAGTCCGTCACCATTTCAAATCAATCGTCTCTGTCCTTGGGTTTCTCCGTCGCCAGTCGTCATATATGTCAGTGGGACGATGCTCAACAAGGGCATTTTGGGGAATAAAGTTGTGGCTCTTCATCTTCTGCCTGCCTTTACTGCTTTTCGGGAGTCGCTTCGTTTTTCACAAAATTGCAATTGGACCGTTATCGAATTGGGTCGTGTTTGGTTAGAATCGAGAAAATGCCTTCAATCGAATAGGTTTAGAGTTCTCTCCAACCAAACGCTGCCTTAAGCCCTTGATACAAGCACTCACCTCCTATTAATGGGTCTTAAATGGGCCCAATAACCACCATGCATTACTAATGGGTCGGGTAATCCACAACCCGCCCGTTAGTAGGAAGGAACTTTATTCGGATCTTAACTATTGGATCGGATAATTAATCCAGGGATAAAACTTGTGATATGTAAATAATCAGGTTGTAAATTACGTCGAATATATATTTTATTTGTCACAATATGTGTGAGTTGAAATATATCTAAATTAGTATCTCAACGGTAATATGTGGATAATGTCTAACGTCGGATTATGGAGAAAAGGAATAAAGGCGACTTGGTAATCAATCATTCGAATAACAAACAAGATAATTTATATTTACGCTGTTCATGCATTGCGCAGTTGTTATTGGGAGCTTTACAGATTTTTCCCACAGTAAAATACATGGCCGATTAAATGTTGTACTTCGCATGAATCCATAATTTTATAAAACAATGGATAGCGTACGTGGTATTCCATCAGCCAAATATTGGTAGAATATGAATTTTTTCCTCAACCACTGATCATGTAATTATATATCACAAAAATATATCGTTGTGCGTAAGAAAATGAACTCTCTAGTCTCTACATTACTAGAGTTACTAGAATACACTCATGTGAATCACCATGCATTTTCTCCGCAATATCTACGACGCCTATATCTGTTTTGTCAATATGGTTTCAATAGATTTAAATGTAATAAAAAGTCACAAATCATTAGTACGTGGACAACATTTAAATCACGTCATTAATCATGCACAAAATCATAGTAGATAAGACATATTATGCAAATATACATTAATTGATTTGTACAAGAGTACAACATGACAATGAAACGGGCAGACAAAATACACAAAGATTGGTACAATGTACCCCAATCAGAATTTCAGTGAATAAGAAATAGTTATATAATACATAACTATATATACGACGAAACTACAGAAGAATTTGAATAGCCACATAAATACAATTTATATTTATTATATACACACATAATATTACAGACGAATGACGCAGTAATAATCCTCTCAAATTCTGTTATAATATGACACCTCACAACGAATCACTAGACGACGACGCTCCCTATTATATCTCAATTCTCAACAAACCCTAATAACCCATTCATTATTCACTCATCACTTATTCCTTTCTTCACAGAAATCTCTTTACAACATATTCATATAGAAAGAAAGAAAGAAAAGAAAAACACCTCAAAAATGGACAACAAGAGAAACAACGAAGAGCCTCACCGCAACGACGACAACTCTTCAAAACGCTCGAAAACCAACAAAGAAGAGTACGATAATGTCCTTCTTCGTCATCCTTTCCTGGAAAACAACAGTGACATCAGCAGTCTGCTTTCCCTCGCCCTACCTTCTCCTTCAACGGCGGCGGCGGCGGGCTCAAGCATCAACCCACCATCACAGACCTCCGCCGGAAGCGCCGGCAGCGGCCGCAGCCGCCCTCGCAGGCCACCTTCCAAGGCCCCACGCGCCGGCAAGACTGACACCATTACCCCACCCTACCCATGGGCAACCAACCGCCGCGCCTGCGTCCACCCGCTGTCCCACACCGTCTCCGTCCTCGGAATCACCGCCGTCTCCGGCGAGGTTCAGTGCAAGCGCTGCGAGGGAGTGTACACCATCTCCTACGACCTTCAGGCGAAGTTCGCGGAGGTTACTTCGTTCGTGGTCAGGAACAAGAGCTCAATGCACCAGCGTGCGCCCAACGAGTGGACCCACCCGGCGCTGCCTCGGTGCCGGCGGTGCGACCATGAGAGCAACGTCAGGCCGGTGATGGCGCCGAAGAAGAGGGACGTCAACTGGCTATTCTTGTTCCTAGGGCAGATGTTGGGCTGCTGTACGCTCGAACAGCTAAGGTACTTTTGCAAGCACACCAAGAATCATCGTACTGGGGCTAAAGACAGAGTTCTGTACCTTGCGTACCTGGAAATTTGCAAGCAGCTTGATCCATTGGGGCCTTTCGACATATGATCATTATTATTGGTTGGTTTATTCGATCGATTTAATATATATTTCATATGCTCTTCTTTTAGGGTTTTTCTTTCTAAGTTTTTAGTGATGGGAGTTATGGCAGCGTTTATTTGTTTTCCTAAAAAGCTAATGTGCGTCGTCTGCGTTTGGTTATGGATTCTGGCCCTTTTTTTATAGTGTTATCTCTAGAGCTATGCTGTTAGTTTAATATCTTTGGCATTTGTGTAAGATCGAGGAAGACGAAGTACCTTCTGTGGTTTGACATCAATTTCATGGTGATGATGATGAGTGTTTTATCTTACATATATCGATTTGTGATGAATCTCTTCCTTTTACATTGAATTATGCAAGGATAATTGTGTGTAAGTCTTTTGATGGTCTATGATCGAGTAAAAAAAACTAGGTCCAAATTATTAGAGACTTTTGAATATTTCAAATCTCTTTCATTGAGAAGGATATTGCATAACTGCTTCGTCTTCTCCCTAATTTTTAGTTATCTGTTGATATTTAATATTCTAGCAAAATGTTAGAGAAAGACGGACACAGTATTGGTCTCGGCTATAAAATTATCGGGGTATGAAATTAAATTTAAGTTATCTGTTTATTTTAATGTTGGATTTTTCTCACGCTTTGTTTAAATTATTCCCCAGTCAAGAGATTTTGTTGAAAGAGTCTTGAGTTTTTTGGGTCCCACCCCGTCACTGTAGTCTAACAGTGTACCCGAAATTAAAAGATAACGTATAAAATATTTGTTTAAATAAAGTTATATATATATATATACACACAAAATCAATCAGAAAACTTGGAATAAAATTGTTATTTGGGCCTTAAATGATGTATGGGCCTAGTCTTAAAGAGTTCACCATGATCTGCATTAGAATCGAGGTGGGCTATATGAAAAATAACTAAATTAACGTAAATATCATCGCCCATAGTTATAATAAATTCCAATATGTACGGTCCATTGTATATAAAGATTTACTATAATGCCCGCCTACCGTGAGTGCCATAAAATCTTTCCAGTTTTTTCATTTCTTCAATTTCTCACGCCGCCATCAACTCCGTGAACCCTCTCAAATCAGTTGTTGCCTAAATCGGCCTTTCCGATTTTTTTGGGTCTTACCCCGTTATTTTAGTCTATTAGTGTGGTGTTTTAAATAGGGTCGTGGCGCGCTATAGCATTTTTTCATCATATCGCTTTGGCGCGCTTTTTCCTTCATATAGCTTTTAAGCGTGATTTATTTAGCATTCTGTTCTTTTATCTTGCCTCCTATTACACCGACAAGCAACGGTTATCTTATTATAATGGGGTCCATCTTATGTTGTGCTTAAAAAAAATCAAAAGAAAATACTTTTTATTTCATTGGGCTTATTTATTATTGGTTATTGTATTCATTTTAATAAATAATTTAAATAAACTGTAAATTCAAATTTCAGTCTACAAATTGTATCTTATTTTTTTATTTCATCAAATTTGTGGATAAAATATTGATAACTTTGTAGTATACTTTTATTGTTACATAATATATATATATATATATATATATACATTTCATTACAAATGAATTGTCTAAATTACTTACGCAATACGCAGCGCTATTTACGCTACGCAATATCAGAGTTAAAACGCAACGTATTACGCAACACATGTTTTAAAATATTGAGTGTACCTGAAATATGCAAGGGTTGTTTTGAGGATTATATCTTCTCTCTCCTTTTAAAATTTCATCTTAATAAAGTTTACAAATTAAAAGATAACGTATAACGAAAAATCGGGTTGTCTTTTATTCTTATTTATTTTATTACTCAGGGACTATAAAATACTGTATAAAAATATCTCTTTAAAAAAAGTTTAATCTATATATATATATCTATATATATATATATATACACGCGAAATCAATAAGAAAAGTATTGGAAGAAATTTGGAATTCGGGCCTTAAATGATGTATGGACCTAGTGTTAAAGAGTTCACGATGATCTTCATTAGAGTCGAGGTGGGCTACATGAAAAAATAACTAATTAACGTAACTACCATCGCCAATATTTCTAATAAATGCCAATATGTATGGTCCACTATATATAGAAATTTACTATAATGCCCACCTACCGTGGGCACCTTCAGGAAATCTTTCGATTTTTGCATTTCTCAATTTCTCATGTCGCCATCAATCCGTTGACACTCAAATCAGTTCTTACCTAAATCGCCATCTTTGATTCTTGGGATCCACCCCGTCATTGTAGTCTAGTAGCATACCAAGTATTTTAAATAGCGGTGTATACCTCGCCACGTGGCGCGCTATAGCTGTGTTTTTCTTCATAACGCTTTGAAGCATTAGTTAATGTTCTCTTCTTTTATTTTTTTTAATAACTAAAAATGCTTGCTATTACACTGACGAGCAACGGCTCTTATTATAAATGGGGTCCATCATATGTTTGGGCTTATAAAAAAATTCAGAAGAAATACTTTTATTTCATTGGGCTTATTTTATTATTTGGTTATTGTATTCATTTTAATAAATAATCTATATAAACAGTAAATTCAAATTTCAGTCAACAAATTGTATCTTATTTTTTATTCCATCAAATTTGTAAATAAAATATTGATGATTTTGTAGCATACTTGTATTATTACTTAATAATATATATTTACATTACAAACGGATTGTCCAAAATACTCACTCAATACGCAACGGTATTACGCTAAGAAATATCGGAGTTAAAACAAACGTATTACGCAAAACACGTTTTAAAACATTGAGTGTAACGAAATATGCTAGGGTCGTTTTGAGGATATATCTTCTCTCTCCTTTTTAAATTTCATCTTAATAAAGTTCACAAATTAAAGATAACGTATAACGGAAAATCAGGATGTCTTTTATTCTTATGTATTTTATTACTCAGACACTATAAAATTCTTTATAAAAATATTTCTTTAAAGAGAGTTTAATATATATATACGAAATCAATAAGAAAAGTTTTGAAAGATGTGTTTTTGGTTCTCACGGTAGTTGATCAGGTAGCTGGGCACCATAATATATATATATATAATATAATATATATAATATATATATATATAATATATAATATATATATATATATATATATATATATATATATGAAGGCATATTCATGAGAATATAATGTCCCAATGTACATGTTGAGTGGAATGTAATTAAACATGCACATGCACAGGGCCGGATGGAGATTTGACATGGATTTATTATCAACATTAAATTACCTTTGTATGTGGATATATTGCACTATAAATTGCTCGAAGGTGGCTTAATCTGAAGTGCGCGTTTCACATTTTACAAACAACTTAATGATGGCTACTCCAGATTTATTGATGCACCCTCCTTGTCATGGTGTTGAACGGAGTTGACCGTTGACCGGTGGTCAACGGCGGCCGAAGACGGAGCCGGCCGAATGATGCGCACAAAGGAACCCTCGGGATTGGACTCGCTGAAGGTTACCCGGAGCTCGCCGGAGAACTCGCCGGAAAAATTGGTCCGGGCAACGGCCGACCGCCGGGCACGGCGGTGTGGCCGCCGGACCTTGGCTGCGGATGCGCGACGTGGCCGCCAGGTGGAGGACGCGTGGCATGAGCTGCCACGGCCCTGGCCGCGTGCACCAGGCTGGGCAGCCGTGTGCCGCCATGTGGCATTGCTACATCGGCCCAGGCGAAGGCAGCCCCCCATTGGCCGTGTCAGCTCGTCAGGTCGTCAGGCCATCATCGCCGGGCAGGACCAGGCAGTGGGCGGGCAAAAGCTGGCCAGCATTGGCAGCTTTGGCCAGCCACTGCTCCTGGCCATCATGCCGCGTCCCAGGCCGCAATTGGGCAGCCCAGGAGGCAAGCCAGGCCGGCAGCTTTGAGCAGCCTTTGCACCAGCCATCATCGCACACCGCTAGCCAGCCATTGGCCAAGCCAGCCAGCGCCAAGCAAGCCAGGGCTACCAGGCCAGACCTGCCTGCGCCAGGCCGCCAACGCCAGCGACTGGCCAGGCCATGCGGCGCGCCAGGCTGCCGATTGGCCAAGTTGGCCGGCCACCTCCATCAAGTGAAGGCCCCCTTGAATACCCCTCACTTAGCTCATTTTGGGCATGAGTGGTATAGTGTGAGTGTCTAGTAGTTCACTTGGTTTTTAGCTTGTGCCTAGTGCTTGTGCGTGTGTGCGTGCGTCAGAGAGTCTTGTACGAGTCACGATAGTCCTCGGACTTAGCTTGTACTTTCCCGTAGCCCGGGGCCCCCGATTAATAAAAAGGATTGGGTTGGGAGTTCGCTCCCGTAATACTTGGTGTTCTAAGTTTGGTCGAGTTCATTGGTGCGAGCTCGGGGTTAACAAGGATACACTTATTAGCTTCAATTTCGTGAGTTGAGTAGAAGAAGGCATCCCTTCTCGTACGGTCATTCCCATAAGGCTTAGGTGACTTAGTACGGCCATACCAAGTCGCTGCCATGTTGCATCAAAAGTTCCTGGAAGTGAAAAAAAATTATAAGGGATTTGGGGGCGTGACACTCCTCTTTTATCATGCAAGGTAAATGTTTAGTTACGTTGCTAACCGGTAACGAACCGAACTCTTTTTTGTGTAGATTTTGATAGTTCTCAAGGATCAAGGAGTGTATTTATTCGACCGTGATTGGACGGAGAAGGTCGACGAGTTCGTGATCAACTGCTTGGGATCAGAAAAAAATTCGGACAGTTTCAAGGTGGTAAACCAGACGGTGCGATCGTCATGAATATCCAAAATGAAAGATGGGACGCATTTGGTTACACGTTCAAGGCCAACAAGATCGAAAAACGTATCAACTTCCTTGAACGTCGCTATCGTGCATTCAAGATTATTGATGATGACTTGTCTACATACTACGACGTGGAATTTTGTTGATGCACCAGCGGCGAAATGGAAAAAGTGGATACATGTATTGCCCTTGTATTTAGTACATAATAATATACTTATTGCCTAACTATATTTCGACTAATTTATTTCTTTTTAGGACGACTCTCTTGTACAGGCGTACGTGTTCAATGGTGAGAAGCATTGGGACAATATTGCAAAGACTTTCAGTACCAAGGTTGTAGAAGTTATTGAAATTAGCAGCGACGAGGATGTCCGTGATGAAGATGCCGTATGGGATGATGCCTCATCTCCATATCCACCTACCTTCCCATACGACAAGCCCCCAAAGAAGACGATGAAGGTCGGTATTGGCGACCGTGAGAGTGCCAACATATAAGTGTGATATTCTGCTCCCCAACATTTTTCAACAATCGGCATGTTTATGATTAGGGTTTCATCGTGCATATAAGATAGTAGGTGATGTTTGTGTACTGTACACGGGGCTTAAGTAGGACTTTAACATGTATGTGCCCTTGATGTGTGGCTAACAATTTTCAGTAACAACGCTGATTATGTATTGAAATGGTTACCTTAACGACTGGATGATTATCTTTCTTTTAGTTTGCGCTAAGAAATACTTAATTAGTCATACGTGCCTCTAAGCTGAAATTAATATTGCTATGGCTAAAATTAAACAAAACAAAAATACGGGCTCCTTTCCAATTCTACCATATAAGCTGTTTTGGCTTGTCAAATGTGTAAAAGCCCAGTCAGTGTATGATACAAAAATACGAGAGCAAAATACAAAAAAGCCACACAAATATACATGCATCGTTCAACACATCATAAGATTTATCACATGCTCTAGTACCATTTTTCATCTCCTCAAGACATGTTTAAAATGCTGCAATACGATTCACATGCATAGTCATCCACAACAGATTCCAAAATGTTTCAACATACAAAAATATCCTAAACATCACACAAGCCCCGCGAGAGTGTTAATCACACCGATACTTCATATCTTGCGGTAAGCTGTCGAATAACCTCAGTCCGAATGGTTGACTAGGAACTTCGAGATAAGCATCTTCTGATCCGGGGTAAGCCCACCTATTGCGTCAATTTGCTCGAAGACACGGTAAGAAATCATATCGGACTCGACTTCGACCATTGATGCATTGCGACGCAGCGCTTGTCTCAGCACAATACTTCCCAATTATATCGGCCAACTCCCTATCAGTTTCAATCAACTTCCACTTTCGACCACGCGTCTTCCTTGTTTTGTTCCATTCTCCACTCGTGTCGCTCTTAGCCTCCTCATTTGTAGATAGTTGGATGAAGTCATTATTCGATAACATATTCTCACGATCTGCTTCCTCATTTGAAGCTCGCGTCTTCCTTGTATTCTCACGATCATGTGTCATGTACGAGGCCTCATTGTTATGCAATATATCCTCGAAGTTTTCGGCATATTCGTCTGTTGCACGATTTTTTCCGAAGATCTCGATCCCGGTCGCTATAGTATGGCCATGATTTGTGTCGCATGGACTTAGCATATGGATCTTTATGAAGAAAAAGAACGCACGATCTCTCATTTCTAAGTTATCATATTTAATGCATATACCTTGATACATTCTTCCCAACATTGATCTTCAAATACATCGATCATCTTGGTTGCATCATTCCAACCAATCCCAGTCATGTTTAGAAAGGCTATGGTAGCATTTTTTCGAAGCTTGTAACATTGATGTGATGTGCAGTGTAGCACGGATGTCAGAGCCCGGAAAGCAGCTTGTCATACGTGCCTCTAATATTTTCAAATATCCGAGTTTGAAGCCATTTTCATGCTTTCATCCGGACGCAACTAACTCCTTCATCACATTGATGAGTGTCATCTCTTCCTATTGATACCATCCTCGATGACTGTTTTCTCCTTACCAGTCGCATTAGTACCAATGTTCGTATTATTTGAGCTATCTATCTTGACCTGAGCACATTAGTACATACCATGTTTATCAATAAAAGGGCAACATATTCGCACTAATGCGTATATATAGAAGAACCATCACATAAGAAAAAGATAATAGTGTACTTCAATCGTAAATATATTGCACTTAAACATAACAAAACATGGAAGTTTCAAGCAACTTCGGCTGATGACATAAGACAATCACGGTCAATAGTGATGGCCACTATTTCTCCACTCCGCTATCAAATCCCTAAAATTTGCCCAATTTGCTGACGAATCCGACGTGCTAATGATCCCGACCATCTATGTCTTCACTAGTCGATGTTTTCCCCCACATTCGCTTTCTACTTCTTGCTCAAAAGGGTCATTTGCCATCTCTCTTCGAATATAGTTGTGACGTATGCAGCATCCCATCACAATCCGATTTTGTGTTCTAATTGGGAATAAAGAAGGTGATTGTACTATTGCCCAATATTTTTTTAGTAATCCAAAGCACCTCTCGATCACGTTTCTAGCTCTGCTATGAATCATGTTGAAGTACTCCTTCGGGCCCGAATTCGCCTAAATGGAAGCTAACTCCCTTATAAGGTACCAGAAAACCATCTGCATTCATGTAGCCACTATCACACATGTAGTACTTTCCTGTAAAGAGAGGATATTCTTTAATTGTCAAATATATATTCCCTTGTCATATTTTGAAAATGTTGTTGTACCTTTAGGGATATTAAGACTGTAACTCCTAGATATCGCATCGCGTAAAACCCTTCCATCTGCTGCTGATCCTTCCCAACCAGTCAGTACGTGCGTGAACATCATATTTGGGTGACATGCACCAAGTACGTTTATAGTGACATCGCCCTTCCGATTGCGATACTTCGGTTTATCAAACTCTAGCACCATTACCTTAACATCCGTCCCACTAATGCGCTGAGACAATCATGTATGGTGTTATTACTAGAAATGCAATAAATGGGTAACATTCATGTAGCGAAAATACCCAAGGAAGAAGTACCTTAAAATATCTCCATCTGTAGTCCGTGTTGTCCTTGGTTATTGGTTCAGGTGGCACGATTAGCATGCGATGCAATCTTAAGACCGCATCTAAGACCTCATGAAAGTATTTCGAAATACTGGCCCCAGATTTACGAAAGGTTTTCTGTACTACCCGATTTTTCGTATTGAGCTATAATAACCAAGAACATTGCTTTTATCCTTGACTGTGGTAAACCGAGAGTCCTTAAGACCACTAACACTTTCTAAAAGGGAGACAAGTGTACCAAAAGTTTTCCGATTCATTCTCAAGTGATTGTGGCATATAAAGTCAGACATGAAAACCAATTCCCGAAGATTAGCCATTTGTTTCGGTATCTTCCCGATGAAACTGTAGGTTCCCGGAGTTCTTCTATGCTTCCGCAGATTCATTTTCTATTGGCGGCTTAAATACATCGACACTAAGAGGAACAACAGTATATTCTGCTGAATAAATGTTTGCAAAATAACAAACATCATAACTTCCCTTCTCAATGAAATATCCATCGTGATTCTGCCATGAACATTGACAATCATACTAATTGACTTTACCAAATCAACGTAAGGAAACTAATAACATGATCTTATGCTCCCAAGCGTAGTCGACAAGTGCAAGCCAAAGCATCAACATTACATTACCTCGTTTTTTCAGCAATTGAAAAATGACAGAATTCTTCAGCCCGTCAAAAGCTGTGGTCGGACCTTAGACCTGAAGAATTCTAATGGTTATACAGACCCCCAACCTACATAAATATTTTCGTTGCTAATTATTAGAAATTGATTCGAATCGGTGACACATTGTGCGTCTTTGCATACCTGTATTCGCACCTTCCACTGAATAGTCTGGTCCCTGCACTAATGGAGACGGCAAAATCAAGAGCTTCCCATCGTCTGTTAGGCCAAGAAATTTCGCAACAGTGATTTGGAGCCTTTTCCCCACCCAAATCATCATTTGTAGGGTTTTAACAATTTCAGAGGTAGTGTCTTTTTCATTTAGTGGGGGGTGGGGGGTTGGATAAGTTATCTAGCCCATGTGTTTGATCATTAGAGTTTAGGATTTCTATCCTAGTTAATACTAGCGGGCCTTACAACTGCAACGGGCCCTATACAAATTAATTGTACAAACTAAACAAGATTAGTCCCTACAAAAAGTACCTATCCTGGTATATCATGGGAACTAAACGCGGCATTTATTTACAGTGAGCACTATTAAGGTTGATAATATTGCATTATCTTGCTTTATCCGATCAAGTAAATGCAGCCTTAGTAATAACATATTATGTATATATAAATTGAACTAACATGTACATAATGAATATTAATTAAACTGTTAATCTTTTGCTTTTTATTTTAAATAGGTATAATTTTATTGTCCACTCATCGTATGAACAAGTTATAGACACATGTCTAGGTACATACGTTTCTAGCAACTCCAAGAGCCAACGATACGAACGAATGCTTACTATATTGATGTTGTTTATTGGTAATGGTACTATTTGATGCTTATATCTCTCTGTAGCGTTTTTTAATTTTGTTATTTGCTAATATTTTGGACACATTTGAATATTTGGGGTAAAAGTGTTTGGACATTTGATCTGTGTCAATATATTAATTGTAAGCTTACTAATTTTCTGATATTGAAAGTTCGTTAATGAGCCGAGCTCGGCTTACATTTTCAGCCACCACCTTATAAATAATATAAAAATATTTGTTTATATTTTATTTTCGTTTCACAAAAAAATTCTCACGACAGAGCTAAAAGCATGTTTGATTCACTTTATTGTTTTTAATTAAAATTTAAAAACTTCAATACTATGACATTAGTCATGTAAATGAAAGATACTCTTTTCCAAGGTGATGGGCGGGGTCTTGTGAAGACCATATTAAATAACATGTATAAGAAAGTACATAATGAATTGTGACCTTAACCAGACTCAAGAGCCACAAGATATAAAATAAAAAAATTTAATTAAAAGAATTATTACAATAGTGTACTCATAACCGCCAATTCAATCAAGCCTTTGAATTAAAAAAAAAAAAGAATTGAGCCACTCGTTGTTAGGGGCATATACTGTTTATTTTGTCCATTTACGTTTTATTTTATACGGTCCTTTCAGTTTGCATTAGGCATTAATTATATGTACAATGTATAGTTATTTAATCTAATCAAGTTGTTATATATGCGATTAGGGCTGGCTCGTGTTTATAATTTTATTCATATATCTAAAAGGAGATTCCTTTGCAGTTACCGGAAAGAGACAGCTTTTGCTCCTTGGCTTAAGGAGGTTAGAAGCCAATCTTAAATATTTTTAATTGTATCATAATTAAATTATAAATCTCCCCAAGTTGCATATTAATACAAATTTCCTGGTTAACGTACTCAGATTCCATCACGATATGTTTGTTGTTTCAATGGGGTTGGTGAAAGAGGAGTCTATTACTTTTGTCAAATTTTTAGTGATTTTGTCTTCTTCTTTTTTATTTGAACAAGTAACTTAACTTTTTCTTTTCTTTTTTTTTTAATATAGTCGTAGTTCTACTCATCAGTTTTTGCATGCGCTTTTGATACTTCGTTTTTCCTGATTGGTTTCTGATTAAATCCAGAGGAAGATAAAACATGCATCAAGATAAGTTTTTTTTTATATTTGCTATGTAATTCTAGGAGTTAGGAGAAAATTATAAATGAGTTGGAAATGATGATCATGTACAGTAAAACCTCTATAAATTACTCGATAAATTAATAACCTCTCTAAAATTATAAAATTTCTGGGTCCCGACTGGGGACTTTGTAAAATATTACTATCGATAAGATAATAAGATAATAATATTCTGAAAATTACTTTGTAAATATTAGGCCCCATTAGAACTCTAAATTAGTAATCCATATATTACAATTATAAATATTATGGGCATTTGATAAACTATGAATCACTTGTTTTTTCTTAAATTGTAGATCTAATTGAATTTCATCATTAACATTTTTAATTATAGCCAAAAGTTCCGATGTCAAGTTCTCTAGCTGCAACAAAAAATATAAATATACATGGATATATTTAATTAGTTACAAAGAATTGGCTATTCATGAATATAATCAATTAAAACATATTTAAATATACTAAATCATCTAAATTTAAAATTTTTTCTTTTAATTAATAAATTATTAATTTATCGATATATTAATATCTCTTTAAATTAATAAAATTCAGTGGTCCCAAGGTTATTAATTAAAAGAGGTTTTCCTGTATGGTGGCCCGAAAATCAAGGGTACAAACTAGTGACCAAAATTATAATTTTTCCGTCAAACTTAATTATATTATATCATATAAAAATATACGTATATAACGTTTAATATAATAGTCAGACAATTCGTACAATCGTATATCTTTCACTGCTTAATCTATATCGTGACACTACATGTTAAAATAAATTTAGATTCAACAATTTGTAAGAAAATAGGACGCTCTTCGTTCTATTTGATGATTATTTCTTATGATTCATTTATTTGAAATCATTGTGACATAAATCTAACACTTTCCTAATTTATCGTTATATACAATCAAATTTGAAGAAATAAAATGCTTCATATCAGTATTCACACACTAGCAAAAAGCCACATCATTATATCAACATGGAATCTGATTAAGCAAGAATATAATGATGGACATTTGACGATGAAGTACTTTCCCTACGACATCTTGAAACATTTCGGCTGTCGAAATCAAGCAAAAAGAAAAAGGAAATCAAGCAAAAAGCTTCACGTGGATTTTTTTTTTATTAGTGTCGATCAATTTAAAGCTGGGTTTAGATATCTAGCAACGTATCATCTTAACTCCTCTTCTCTACATAAGTGGCCATAACGATATTCGAAAAGTATTGGACAATTTTTCAGTGTTGTAAACATAAGTCACTTCTCAAGGTTTTCTTTCTCAAAATGCGAAGATATCGCAATATCTCGATTTTTTTTCACATGTTCGATAAATGGGTAATAACGAATAAGGATAGAGGAAGACACGAATGTGTGCATACGTGTGTGTAAGTGTGAAGTGAAATCAGGGTTTTTTATTTACCGAATTTCCACTTATGATTTCATCTCGAAGATTTAATTACGGGGTTTGTTCATGCCCCAATTCTTTATAAATTTCTGAAAATTGAATTACTCGAATATGGCGAATACAATTATGCGAAAATGGACGACATGCAACGTGAAAAAAAAAGATGCTTATGTATTTGGTTCTCACATAAAGTAATAATAATAATCCATAATGGCATCAATACGATAATTCTCAAATAGGTTACAAGTAGCTACATAAGAACGAAATTAAAGTTTACAACCGTACAAATATAAATGAAAGTAACGTAAACAAGAAAAACGCGCTAATCGTGCTTCGAATGACCTATACCAGGACTATGACCTGGCGTTGTAGGTCGAAAGCTATCCACGAATCCTTCCTCATCGAGCGATCGATATCTATGATTATTATTTCTTGCCAACGTTGTTTTAGGGTTTCCAACAAATCCCTCGAACCTCAATCTCTTACCTGTAGTTATCAACTTTCGCCCCTCGGCACTAAAACCTCTAGGGTTTGCTATTGTAATAACAAGAACAAGCACAAACAAAGCTACTAGTTTCGCCATTCTACGTTAAGTTCTTTTACAGAACGAAAATGCGAAAGCTCTATATATGTGAAAGACTTAGAAGTTTAAAAAGTAATATTATAATGAGAGGAGCAAATAGAAGATGTGAGATACAACGAATAGAAAAGAGAGGGTATTTATAGAGTAAAATGCATGTGAGGTTACAACTCCGAGAGGAAGATTCCACTAATGCGTTATCACGAGCCGAGAGGTTGTCGTCATTAATTAATTACCATGCAAAGCTTGTAATAATATGTGGTTAACTGTAATTACAGTTAAAAATAATACGAATTAATTACTTACCTTCACGTAATCATCTATATTTGATGATGAAAGGAAGGAAAGTTCGAAAAAGAATAGATGTGGCGAGCACGAGACGATTTGTCTAGCTCAAAATCATAGGAAACATGTAAGAATTAGTGATTTGTGTTTCGTCACTTTGGATGAAATAGAGTTGAGACATGAAACATATGCTGGACTTTACGTTTGATCCCCACTTTGCTTTGTCGTCCTTTGGAGTGCTTGCGATTATATGCAGATTTGCTATTATGTCATGTGTCTATTGATTTTATTTTTTTTATTTTTTACTTATTAGTGGTGTCCAATCTATAGTGACTTTGTTCCCTTGAGTACGGCTCATTCTGATAAGCTCAATATTATTGTGTCGATGGAGAGCTTGGCAGTAGTGTCAAAAGAGCAACGAAAATAATAACATGGAAAGACAATTAATTGCATTCAACTATATGTCTGAATGTGGTTAATAGTTGTCTACACGTAATAAGTTGAGTGGTCGAGCTTTTGATATCTCCAAATAGAGATTAAGGAATTGATCCATCTTTGACTCGTTGACTTTTATTGTCTATGTAGAAAATCTACTAGGGCAAGTAGTAATTACTCTAAACCACAATGAAATTCATATCCATCTTCAAAATATTTGGAGTGTAGAAGCTATGGTGGTATCGTGGGAGATCATTGAGCAAAAAGTAAAACGAAACAAAAAAGAAAAAAAAAAGTAGGTAGCTCTTAAGCCGGGAAAGGGGCAAAGTACATCGTGTACTTGTAGCTTCTTCACATCACAGCCCCCACCTCTTCTATTTGAGACAATTAAACAAAAAGAAAAAATGTTATATATTTCTAACACGAAATATTATATTAATATATAGGGATATTAATTTATGATTTATTACATGGAAAGATTCTTTGGGACATGCCAAATGGTCTTAGGCAGAGCTCGCATGTGAAATCTAAGCTAACAGCCGCAATTTAACTAAGCATGCGAAAGACAGTTGTATTGCGAACTCAAGTTGGATGGTACATGCAATGATGTGCATGTTACTTACATATATATATATATATATAATATTATGCGACTATACCTATTAATTCATATATTATTCTGTGGAAACATAAGGTGAAGTATATATATATATGGGCGATATATAAGTCGTAAACTTGTTTAAATGAATAGAAGTCTTTAATAAACGACAAAGATATTCTCATGTGAAAACAAAAGTGGGATATATTACTAAAAGAAAAAGGTAAGAAAGGGGAGAAAAGGTTCCACCATTACAGCTATGAGATTCTCCGAGATTCGCCATCTTAGAGGCTGGATTCATCGTATATAATATTTTTATTTCTTTTGACTTAAGGTCAAATGCCAAAGTCCCTCGCCAATCGAAATAAATATTCGACGGCATCTCTCTATATGCGTTAGTATAATTGAAAAACGAATTAAAGAACCATAAGCTCTTTCCGATGTCCCTTTCAAGAGTTTGTCTTGTAATAATATGAGAAATTAATCTTTTAACGTGACCTAATTTAGTGCGTGAAATCGTCCGTCGCTGTCGTCCCATGAAATCATTAGTGATTTCTACTTAATCATTTGGTATAAAAAGAATATTATTCTATGATAAGCTTTTATTCAAAGAATTAGATCGTATTAAGATTTGATGTTATAAAATTAACCTTGAGGCTGAATAATAAGTGATCCTTGAGGCTGAATAATAATTGATTAATAGGCTAGTAGTAATATATTTCCTTGATGGTGATGTTAGTTTTATATTCACGATAAAGTTGCTTATTATTTCCAGCCATGAATTGCCTCTATGCTATATTATGCTTTTGACGGACATTGTTTGAACATTCACAAGGATGTGCTTGATGAAACGGTCCATTTTAGGGTTGTATTGGCAAGTGCAATGAGTTTCCAAGCTCTAGATATATACTTCTGCTACATGCATTGCTGAGATTTATGGCTAATTTAAACGGTCTTGAGACCATTACATACAAAAGTGTATTTGCATTTGGCACTTATTTGTTGTTTTTCTCCTCTCAATCGCACCATGTTAGTACATAATTTGTTTATGGCAAGAAATCTTTGAAATAGTTATATTATTACAGTCCACTTAGCTCTGTCTATACTTCTTTACTCTTATTGCATGCTTTAGCTTTTTTGACTCAACCCTTTCAATACCATCCGTTCAAAGTCACTGTTTTGCTGCTGAAACTAAAAATAAAAATTAAAAGATTGAGGATTTATTTAAGTAAAAAGATTCCAAATGGAGCAACATCGTTGGTTCCATGAGATTTGGAACCCTTAATGGCCCACTCGTTTTGAATATGTTTTAAAAAAAGTATTGGAGAATAAAAGGAATCTCATTGATTCTCTGTTGTGCTAGGCTGTAAGGCTTCTCCATGTATGATTCTTTTTGGAAAATTTACTATTTTATTTTATTAGAAAAAAGAAAGAAGGATACCTTATTTTATCATACTTCGTGCTTCGTTGCTCGACGATAGTGAAACTGTGAAAGCAAGTTGAAAAGGAATCTTTGCCTCCTTTATGAATCTAGTGGTCTGAGATTGTACTTTTTATATTTTTTATTTTCGCAGCTGATTCATACCACAGTATTCATGTTCACCATTTTGGTTAAGCTATGGTATGGCATCGCAAGAACTAAATGTATCGAATATGACGGTAAAACCGAATATGCATTAACATGTCAATAGTATTTACGATTTCCATTCTTTTGCCATACAGACAGACGTGTAATAACATTAGTCGACTAACGACGTCGTAATAAAATGAAAGTAACAGCCGTTGAATTGGATCTCAATTGTGTGCAGAGACTTCACTTCACTAGCGGTTATGGTAGTTGCAAACGAGGTATATACATTTATTTTTAATATTCTCTCTTTCAACAAACATCATAAATTTTTATACTTTTGATTGATACGGTTAAAGATCAGAGACTTCCTTTGCATAAAGATAATGATCATAAAACACCATAATAACATATTTAAATAACAGAATACAACAACATGCACAAACACAAACTCCTTAAAGAATCAACACTAGACATTCTTGCAAGTAGTTATTACCTTTTTTAATTCTTTTACAATATGCAAACAATATTTATTCTATCCACCTCTATACATGCATCGAAAAGAAATGGCCGATTCCCGGGCTGTGACCTGGCGTTGTGGGCCTGAAATCAGTTGCATGGCCCGAAGGTGGTGGTTGTAATGAAGACGATGGTGGTGGTGAGAATGAACCACAATCAATTAAGGTTGAGCAATCCTTCGAAATACTATCAACGTTAATCTTAGAAAGAACATCGCTCGTTAGTTTCCTCAAGATTCTTCCCTCGACAGAACGACTTTCATGGAACGCTATTACAGATACGAGGAAGAAGATGATCATGATCGTGTACTTAGCTTGAGCCATGAGAGTATGGTTGTATGTAATATACATTGCTTGGTTTTCGATGTATTTATAGAATGGAATGTTATCAAAGGTAGGCGGCTCTTCTCTCATCGATCATTCAATATTCGTACGGTGATAATATTTTTCATAGCTGTGTATCATTATTTTATTAAAACTTCGCAAATTATGTCGTCCAACCAAGTAATGCAGTTTTATTGCATTGCGTTGCTCATTATTACATGGTGCGGGCGGTGGTTGTGTGCATTTTCTTCCTTGAGGGCTAATAAAATATATCCGAAAGGCCAATTTCTCAAGATAACATTTTTATGTACTATCAAAGTAAGTAGCGAAAGAATAATAATACAACCCAGCCCAGTAGAAAACACACACACACGTACAAAAAGTGATCTTCAAGAAATTGAGTTTATACATTTCTAACACTGTGTAAGAATCTCAGCACCATCGGCAGTAATTAAGATTGTGTGCTCAAACTGGGCAGAAAGGCTGCCGTCTTTCGTTACTACGGTCCAATTATCCTTCCACATAACCGGGCGAATGCTACCAATTGTTAGCATTGGTTCTGCACAAAAAAACGAAAAGAGTATTTTTCTACCTCTAAAAGCCGAAAGAAAATCAGCAAAATTAACAAAACGTTACCGATCGTAAAAGTTTGATTCAGCAGCATTTTCCCTTTCTCGTTATTCCCTATCCAAGTTCAGAAATGAAACATAAGAGTTTTTGTTGGGGCTAAAAGATCGTTGTTAGGGAGATAAGGGGTTCGTTTTTACTGTAATGAAGAATCACTGGATCGCTGTGGAAAACTCGTCCAACTCCGTGGCCAACAAACTGCTCGACGACGCCGTAACCGTGTTTATCTGCGTGGTCGCTTTTGTAACGAGAAATGATATTTAGCATGAAAAAAATGTTACGTGTAAGGGAATTTCTTTTAAGTGCGTGTTTGTTTTCTCTTACTGAATCGTCTGGCCTATTTTCTTGTACTCAACTCGAGGCCCACATATAGATATCGCCATGTCCAGGCACTCTTTCGTTACCTAGAGCCAAAAAAAAAAAGAAGTTTACGAGTTTTTGCGATAAAATTATAAGATCGACAATTTAATGGGAAGCTATTACCTTAACTAAGTTTCTTGCCTCCTCGTCAACTTTGCCAACAAAAAAAGTTGCAGACGTATCGCCGTGATAGCCCTGCATATTATATACGTCTGACTCGAAAAATAAAGTTCATAGTAAAAGGAAAAAGAATCAAGATTTCGACGATCAACAAACTGAACTTCTTACATTGAGATAAACAGTGACGTCAATGTTGATGATGTCACCATCCTACAGAAAACAGAGTACCTAAGTGATGTTGTAGCAGTGTAATATCACAAAGCACCCATAAAGGACTGAAAGGCTATTATTTCGTTTTATCTATACAACCTCTAAAGGACGTGAATCTGGGATACCATGGCAAATGCATTCGTTGACCGAAGTGCATACACTCTTTGGAAATCCTCCGTAGCCAAGAGGAGAAGGATAAGCCCCATTTTCAATAATCATTTGATGAACTGCTTCGTCTATTTCATCTGTCGTTATGCCTGGCTGCCGAAAACAACCAAAAGACTGATGTCATAATTTTGATGAATAACAACGAAATAGGCCAAAATTTTGTATGGAAAAATTTCACCTTCACTAAAGTCCCAGCGTACTGAAGGACCTGCGCAGCGAGTTTTCCTGAAGCTCTCATGCATTCTATCCCTTTCTCGTCGTGTACTTCGGGCCCGCTTGAAATGCCAGGTGGCTTATTATACTTGATGTAAGGAGGCTTTAGTATGTTATCTGGGACGGGACGGGCAGGAGATATTTTCCCGGGCTTTAACCGTTGTCTTTTGCTGCCCGTGGATTCTTCTGTAGTTCTGTGGAGGAAATAAAAGAGTCCAAAACAAAAAAAAAAATTCGACTTCGAAGTTTAATAGGAATGCATAACATACCTTCTATTGTTAAATAATAGATTCGTTAATCCCGAAAAGGTCCTCGACATCTCCATTGATACGTGGTCACGCCCTGCTTGATAATGTCCGAAAATAGACAACATAAACAGTTTCAGAGCCTAAGAAAGTTTAGTGGTGTTGCAGATAATGAAAAAGTATAATAGCGATGAATGAAACAGCAGAAAGTCATTACAAAGAGATGAATGGTAACAACAATTACATAATGGTAAGAAAATGAATCAAATAGATTATACAGCTACTCTAATCCATCCCTTCGCTTGCCTATAGATTTAACTCATTCTCTCGCAGGACCAAATAGACAGATTAATTAGGGAAACGAGAAGCAGAGAAAAAAGCAGATTTAAACTGAAATTCAATCAATAATGGATCAAAAACAGTAGACTGGAGTCAATCAAGCACGTATATAGAAAGACACGAGAAAGGGCAAAAACCTGGGTTAAAATTGAAGAGTCGTTGAGTCGAATTAACGGAATACGGCGTAAGAAGGCGACACTCTCCGAGGAAAGTGGAGATTAAGCGAGGCTGCACTGAAGTCCCTGCGACCATATCTTCAACTTCAACTTCAGCTTGAGCTTTTTGCCTCTGTGCCGCTGGCTTTTATCCTTAGACAACCAACGAAATATCTTGAGATGTTCCAAAAAAGAAAAAGAAATATCTCCTGGACTACGTTTAAGTAATTGGGCCGAGCCCTTTAAACAGTTAAAATGTTCTAAAAATCAAATCTTTTTGACCGTATAATAATTGTGTTTCATCTCTCTAAATGCAACATCATATCTAAACATTAGAGTAGACATGCATATAGATTGATCAATAATAGAGCTCGAATCCCAAATAACTTAGCGCAAAATCGTAGAGTGACGTCAGCTAATTATCGAGGTTTATATATCCATCGCCATGGACGTCCTTCATGGGCAATATCAGACGGAACCGATGCTTTCGTATATATTCTTGTAAAGTTGGATTTCTTCCTTTATTTCATATATAACGGGGAATTTTGGAAAGGCAATACATTTTATTTGAAACGTGGAGAAAAGAGGCCAAAACATTGAAGTGCAAAAGAGATATTAGTTTCTGATGGAGAAATAAATCACTTCTTCGTATGTACATATCCAAGTATTACAGGAATATCCCTCATATTAATATTAAGGAAAAATGGAAAATCACAAGCTGATGATTCTAAATCATAGCTTCCTCGTGATATCCTTTCCTGAAGTAGTAGTGCCTTTGTTGTCGCATGAGATAATCTCAAATATCTGACATGATGATCATCGTAGTGTTTTGCAGGTAAATTATTAGAGCAGCATAAATCGACCAAAGACTAAAAATGGTGAAAATATATCTTACATGTATAGGCATTTCGGCGATGACGATACCACTGCTCTCTTCGAGGGTTTTAAGGACAACCACTTCTCCCCCGACCACCATGTTGATCACAATCCCGTCTAAAACAACACAAAGCAATTAACAGTAAATAGAATCATTGACAATGTCCAAGCCTTATTTGCACGAGTAACAGATTCACTAGCTAGTTCGAGGCAAACCTGATGACAAACAAGTGGACATTCGCCTCGAGTAAGACTCCTATGTAAGAACAAACGATCCCATTAATCAGCTCACCGACCAATTTTCTACTCTAACCAAGTTGGCATGAAAGAGATTATAAATTGTCCTAATATGGTACGTCGCTGTACCTTCTTCGTTGGCAATTCGTAGTTGATTAGAACACGTGCAGAAAGAGATGACTCCCCAGATCCTAGGAGGGGAAGGCAGGCGTCTGTAGCTATAACCACGTGCGATTTACACTCCTCTTCGTTCTCAGCTTCATCCCTTCCCATCTTACTCCATCTAGCAGCGGCTTGTCGAAAATCGTCGATGACTTTTGCTCTATCCACCTCAGAAAGATCACTATACTACAGTTATATCCATGTCACATGGTGAACAAGCTATATATCCTCCAAATTCACATTAAAGGAAGCATATCGAACTATAAAGAAGTAAAGCAACAAATACATCCCCTGTAATTCAAAGGTATTTTTGTCAGCTGAAAGGCAATTGTTCAATTGATTGATGAAGCGATTTCTGCATCTGGGGAGAGTTCTTTAATCATCGAATAGAACATATGAAAGCGACTATGAAATTTTTATTACCAGCGAGGACATGGTAATGTGCGACGATAAATTAGAGACGTTGTAGCAAACAGCGTCGAGCTCGTCGCGAGTATTACAGCACACAACCATGGGAAGGCAAGGCCGACGGCCGGCGAAGCCCAGCAGATCAATTAGGGTTTCCTGATTCATTTCAGATTAAAAATAATCAAGACAATGATGAACACATCGAAAAAATGCATACAAAAAAAAAATGGGTGCTCTGATCCATACCATCTTGAATTGGGGGCGGTCGACGGCGAGATAGAAATGGCGCTGGGGGCTGAAAAAACACTCCCACGAATTCGCAAAATCCGAGTTCAATCATACATCATACCCTCGGCCTTCCCCGAAAAAGAAAATAAGCAAACCTAAAAATTAAACAGGTAACTAAGATCACCTGAAAGAAGAGTGCTGTGAAGGAGAAGTCGATAGGATGGAATCAGTTGCTTCCATAACTTAGCCGCGAAAATATTCCGCTATTTGCTTTCTCGGTGGTGGGTTTATTCATTGGAGCCGAGCCGGTGAGAAACTGTGAGCTGGCAAAAGACCAGCCGTATTTGCATTTACATCCCTCACAATCAGTCAATTTCTAAACTCATCCAATCACTTCGCTGATTTACAATGCAGCCATTAAATTAACAGATAATGCAGAAACCATTAAACATGAGCTTCTTCTGCACATGAAAAATATCTGCTGTCGAACATGAGCTTATTACAACCAGACGAAACACAGGACAGACCTTTATTACAGCAGTCGAACTACTACAACAAACAAACGCACACTTCACTGCTTTCAACTCAACATAAAACGCTGTAGCTTCAGTTTTCTCTTCACCGAGGATAGAAATCATAGTTCTCGTACCTAATCTTACAGTCCGTCATCTGTAGGCTCCCGCCGACGGCCTCAGTGCACCTGGCGTTCAGCTCGGCGCGAGCCGCCGTGAGGCAATCGTAGCACTCCGTCGGCAATATGTTAAGGTTGCAGATGGCGTACCCATAGACCTCGCGGTTCTGCGACGACTCCCTTATGTAGTCCAAGTACATCCTATCCGCCGGTGCATTGAAGACGACGTCGTCCAGCGTTTCTGAGACGAGCCACGCATAGACATCGTCGTATCCCCATTGATTCTCACTGCACGAAAATCTGCGAACGGTGGTGTCCGGCGCCGCCCATGTGCTGCTGCTGCTGGCCAGGAGGAGGAGGAAGGATAGCAAGACGGCGGCGATGCTCATGATGATGGTTTTTTTTTTTATTTTCTTATGTGGGTCTCGATGAAAGACCTATTTATAGCTGCTGACATTTTGTCTGTTGTTGCTGTACAATTAGCTATGGCTTTGCGTTGATTTCTTCGCCGTGAGTCCACGGCGGTGGATCGGTTTGCCGCCGGCGACGGAATAAACTGCGGTGGTCTTGTTTAGTCTTAGAATATGCTGCGGCGACATGTGTATGAAAGTTGACGTTTCTTGGACATTTGTTGTTAGTGCGGCGGCCTTGGTTCAAACTTTTGTAATTAATTTTTTAATATGGAAAATTTATCTAATAAGCCTTTCTTTTTATTTTGTTTTTTTCATATCACGATCAATCTTTACTAAATTCGGCTAGGGTTAGCGGCTACAATCCGAGAATGAGATTTACTCTCTTCAATCAAGTGAAAGTCTATCAATTCCACTATTCACGAATAACGCCCGAGGCTCTTCATTCGGTAGTAACGGAAGCGTAGTTTCGGTTAACCGAACTTTGGCCCCGACAGTTGAGACGGAAAAAATCACTAAGTCCTGCGGGTAGACGAGTACTGGGCCGGCGCCGCCAAGTAAAATGGCAAATACATGTGCAACAACAATTAAAATTCCAAATAATACAAGTCATATAATTATAAAAGAAGTTTATTTTATTCATATTAAGGATTTTTAATAATTTATAATATTCCTGTTAAATGGGTTGATAAACGGATTGATTTTGGGTTTATTTCGTGTTGAAAACTCGAACCCTAACCTGATCCACTTCCACTACATGCGAAAATTTTACACTACATGCGAAATTTTACACTATATGCGAAAATTTTCTCTCGGATTGTCTATGTGTTATAATCCATCATTCTATTTTAGTATATAATTTATTTAACTCATCCCCCCTCAAGATGGATGGAACAAATTCGTTACAGACATCTTGCTTAACATCTGCTGCAATTGTGGCCACCTCGCAACCGTCTTGAATGAGTATGGCCTCCATCTTGAGACTCCACATTACTTTTGGAACCGAATACCGAACCGAGCTTCATCGGTTCAGTTTCGGTAAAAAACGAAAACCGAATTTGAAAATGAAAAAACACAGAATTTGTCTAAAGTTAAAATTTCATTAGCACTCGAAATTTCGGTTTTTGAGATTAAAATTGGAAAATGATTATATTTTTAATAAACAAAGCAATGTGGGCCATTTAATCAACTACAGGCCCAAACACTTTCACATATAGATATCTGTTAATGGGCTGACTTATTAATATTTGTATAATTTTTAATATATTAAATTTCTGTATTTCGGTTTTTATACGGTTAATCGAATTATCGAACCGAAAAAACCAAAATTTCCAATTTTGTCTTTTTTTTTATTCGGTCGGTATTCGGTTCATACCGAATTTTCGTTTTTGGTTCGGTTAGGTCGGCTAACGGAATTTTGACCACCCCTATTCACGCCCCTCAGAGCATATCAAGTCATTGTACTACGTTTGATACCAAATAAGCTTGGACTAACATTTTTATCTCGTTATTTAATTAGCGAAAAAATGATGCGTCCATTTATTTAGTATGTTCATTATTTCATTGAATGAATATCTTATTCCATCATCATAATCAAACAAATAAATGAATTTATTTAGTAAGTCGTTTAATTTGGATTTTAGCATAAAACCGAGCCAGGCTCCACTTTAATTCGTTAACTTCAACGTTGGACATTGATTTAAAACCTATATTGATAAGAAAAAAATTGAAAAATGATATGAGTATAATAACAAAGAGACACAAAATGTGGCGTTGTCGATTTCAAATAATTAATTTGCTAGAAGCAAACGAATCTAATACTATGCATCCATGCAAGCAAACGTGGGCTTGTTTGTTATATGATATGTCTGCGTTACATAAACATCATAACATTGCCCAACTCAATTAAATGCGACAGCAATTTTATAAATAGGATCAGTCGCTGTCTTTTTTGCTGATTAATCAAATTTTTGAGTTGGATTTGACAGGAGCTTGATTAATGGAGTGTTGGAGAAAGAGAGAAAATGAGTGCTGCCCATACCATCAGTGTTAAGATCTGTTAGGCACGTAGACCCCAGTGGTTGTTTGGACAAGAAAATGGCTTCAGTTTAATTGCTGTCCAAATTCAATTCATTATAAGTCATTGTACGAATTTCTGTATAGAATACTCTCTCCGTCCCGGTATCTTTTGGACATTTGGGATTGAGTTCGGTTTTTAAGAAATATAATATTTTAATAGTATAGAGGAAGAAAAGTGTATTAGTGTGGCACGTCTTTTAAGAATATTTAATGTTATTATATTGATTGTGTGTGATAGTTTTTTACTAAATATGGAAATGTATAAAAGATAGTGGGACGCCCGATTTGGTAAAATGTACCAAAGTTACCGGGACGGAGGTAGTACATTATTTACAAATATATACATATAGAGAGAGTGTGACTTGTCTGTGGTGCATCGTATTTCTTATTGAATTTTTCCGTTTTTAAAGTGACGTTGTCGGCGTTGAATTAATTGCAGCATGGGTGAAGACTTAAGGGGTGGGAAACCATTTTTTTCATTTTCCTTGAGATTTTATAATAAAAAGCACATTGACTATATATTTGATACATGTGGCGTGGTAATGTTCGATCATGCAGAGGAAGGAAATGACACTAAAAAAAATTGATTCAAAGTTTGAAAAAGATAAAAATAAAATCGAGGTTTTTGACTTCTACACGAGACGAAAAGAACTTCCAAATCGAAAAATGAAGAGAACAGAGAAAGAACATTTAGAGGAAAAGCATAGACATTTTAATGTTTTCGTGCCATATCTTTGTAAAACGTATGAAGGTTTATTTTTCTTCATAGATGATAGGATAGGAATAAGATTAAAGAAGTCACCACCCAACTATATTAATTACATATTTCTTTTTCTTTTTATCTGTTCTTGACATTTAAGCTCTTCTGCATTTATTGTTTTTCTTCTCCTAACAAAAGAAGAGACGACTTTTTATGATCCGAAGTCACGTGCAAACTGCGACTCATCTGAACGTTAAATACGTTACATTATAATAGAATTATTTGCAAGATGTCAGTGTTTGTAATAAAATGTTTAATTCGAATTAGATTCGACGAGGTTCGCCGTTCGAGCGATGATATATTATAATGATATAGCATTGTAGCATGCATTGTTAAATATTCGTCACTAAATTATTATTATGTTTGAAAACACGTATTTGTGAAATCAGTTAATTTACAGCTTTAACGTGATTTTCTTTTCTGAGTCATCAACTTGACGATTATCTCGGACACCATGTGAATTCTCGGTACATTTTCGTTGAATATACCATGTGAATTCTTGAATTACAAGAGAGGTGCATTTTCGCATTAATATTATAAGAAGACAAACATGTGAAAACACATTTCCTTTTTTTTTGTAATGGAAGTATAGCTTTCACTTACAGTATTTTACTTGTTAGTAACTAAATATCTACAAACGTCGAATAAAAGAAAATGGACCTATCAGAAAGATGAATATATATTTTCTCGCTAGAGAACAAATAATTGGTATGGGTATTTTCTTCTATATTTTTTCTCTTTGACAATTGAATTGTTAGGCATCTATCTTTTGTCTTGTAGAGAAAGACGGTATGTATACACATTTAATTTGATTAAAATTATATTAGTTAAGTTATAAAGAAAACGCTATCAACAAACAATATTCTTCAATCTCCAAGATTTATGTCATTGTCGTAAGAACTGAAACTTGGTAAAACTGTATAAACTCTTTGAAGACTCCTTTACACCATTCGATAGATATTCCCACCCATTCTTCTCCACTAAAAAACATATCATTAATCAATATATTTTGTGCTAATTCTCCACCAATAATAACATATTACCGTTACGACTACCTAAACACATACGTCCTCCAATCTCTAAATTATAAATATTTAATAAAAAGTTACTTATCACATCTCCCCATCCCAGGTAAATGAAACTTAACTCATTTTTATATTAAAAAGAAGGCCAAAAGCATATATAGGAAAAAATGATAGCGCTGCACCTGCAAATGATGATAAAGAGAATTAACTCATTTTTTATTCAAATCAAAAGCATATATAAGAAAAAAAATGAGTGCGTTGCAAATGGTGATAAAGGTTTACGTTACATACAACACACAACCAAAAAAAAATAAAAATATATATATATATATATATATATAATATATATATATATATATATATATATATTAGATAGGAAGTCTCCCTTTCTACTTGAAATCTAGTAGTAGGCCCCACTCCCCACCGCTATAAAATTATATGATATATTTGTATAAATATATATTACCCTTTCCTCTTACATTCCACACACCGACTATTATTGAATATATTTGCTACCTTTCGCTTATCATCATAAATTCATAAGAAAAGCTCTTCTCCTTCATAACCTTACTATTTTTCTTCGTCTCTCAGCTCAGTAAACTACGAAGGAACGAAAAGAAAGCTAAGCTACAATGGTCGACGTCGACCGTCGAATGACCGGCCTCAACCCATCCCACCTCGCCGGCCTCCGCCGCCTCTCCGCCCGCGCGGCCTCCACCCCAGCCACCCCTGCCCCGCCGCCACCGCGCCATAGCAGCCAATTCTCCTTCACGCCGCTCGTCGGAAAACTGATCGCCCAGCTCAAAATCTCCAAAATACCCCTGATTCAGCCAGGCCTCACCGACGCCGAGCTCGCCTTGGCCGAGGCGGAGTTCGGATTCACCTTCCCGCCGGACCTCCGAGCCGTACTCAAGGCGGCGCTGCCCGTCGGACCTGGATTTCCAGATTGGCGCGCCGCCGGCTCCGGCCGGCTACACCTCCGCGCCTCCATCGACCTTCCCATAGCCGCCGTCTCGTTCCACGTGGCTCGGAGTAAGCTGTGGTCGAAGTCGTGGGGCCCGCGGCCTTCCGACGCGGCGGAGGCGCTGAAAATCGCCAGAAACGCCCTCAAACGCGCGCCTCTTCTGATACCCATCTTCGGCCGTTGTTACATTCCCTGCAATCCCTGCCTCGCCGGAAACCCCACGTTCTACGTCGACGAGAATCGGATCTTCTGCTGCGGGTCGGATCTTTCCGATCTATTCGATCGGTACGGATCCGACCCGATCGGGCTGGAGACGACGGCGCGGCTGACTCGCCAGCCGAGGTGGGTGGAGTTCTGGAGCGAGGCCGCGGCGGCGGAGAAGCGCCGTCGCAGGAACAGCAGCGCCGCCTCCGAGACGACGGCGTCGACGTCATGTTCGTCTTCGCCGGAGAGACGGTCTTCCCCAAAATGGGTCGACGACTACGTGGGTCAGATTGGGAAGGTGTTAAAGGACGGCGGCTGGTGCGACGACGACGTGGCGGAGATCACGCGCGTCTCCGCCGCTGGGTTCTTCGACGACGGCGAAATGGTGATTTTGGACGACCAATCGGCGATGGATGCTCTGCTCTTAAAGGCCGATCGGTTCTCAGAGCTGTTGAGAAAAGGCGGTTGGAGCTTCGAAGAGGTTTCAGAAGCTTTAGGGTTTGATTTTCGAATAAGGAAAAAGGCTGATGAGAAAAGGTTGAAGAAGGTATCGCCGGAGATGGCGGAGAAGATCGGAAGACTGGCTGAGGCGGTGAACCGGTCATCCTCGGTTTCGTCCGGTTCGGTTCTGTCTCTGTAGGTTGTAACCGGCAACTGGCTGTTCCTTTTTGTGTCATATATAGTAATCCTTGGGTTTAAAAACGACAGCTTTGGTATAGTTGTAAGAAAAACAATGAAAAAAGGGAAAAGATAGTGACCGTGATACACTTGTAGTAATTGTATTGAAATTTTCTTTTTTGTATGATTCGGTAAGATATATAAGTATTACTTTGTGTTATGTGTGCTTGTGAAAAAAACAAAGTTGATCTGGGAAATTCAAGAAATGTGTAGCATTGTTACAAATATATTCTTTAAAAAAGCAAATCATTATGTTTGTCGTTGATGAACATAGTAAAACGGGCAATATAATCTTGAGGAACCCTAAGATTTGCACGTGTGTGCTTTCTTCCTTGGGAAGATGAGAGGGTAAAAAGGCAATATTTGTGTCCAGTATGTGGAATAGGATTCAAAAATTGAAATCTAAGCTTTGGGTCCACTCCAGTGAGTACGAACGGCGTCGTTTCTTGCTCAACATTTGAACTTAAGAACCATCGAAACGCTGTCGTACCCAATTGAGATATTCTCCCATTCTTTTATGGGTTGAACTTGATTCAGGCTGTAATTGGGTGGCACTATAAAGAGTATTTTTCTTTTTGGAAAATAGAAAGGTATGGATTCTATTTTTCTTTTCTTTTTTCTGGAAAAGTAGATGAAGATGTGAAAGGGATGTGTTTTCTGTTTGGGCATTTGGTCTTGGCATTGGTATTTGAAGTTAATATTGGACACGAAAATATCTGACAAAGCTTACAAGGTTTTGGCTTTCGAGGACATAACAACGAGGCTGTTTTGAATTTGAAAACGACTGCAATTAAGCACATTTTATCATAGGATAAAGAATTAAAGATTATTGAATCTGCTCTTGGTTTGAAGTATAATGTAAGAGTAGTTAGCTAACTTCTTCAGAAATCATTAAGGACTTGATGCTCGATTATGAAGGAAGCCTATCAAGGCTCCTCACAATAATCATTCGAGAAAGGAGCAATTATGATTGCTTGATTCTATCATTCGTGAAATTTATTAGAAAGATCCATTATACTTGTAAATTGTTGGTCTATATAATGCAATTAATTATATACATATTGCGATATGATTCAAGAATGGTCGGTTGATTACCGTAAAATAATTCAAAATAAAAACTGAAAGACCAAGTAAAAAATTTGAAGGAGCAATTAAATATGATCATTGACCAAGACTTCATTAAATGCTCCTTCAACGTAGCTTGATATGTGATCTCTTTGCCATGTGCTGTGCCATATTTTGTTCGCTCCAATGGAGAAAAAAAAATATTTATGTACGTATGTATTTCCACTGCTAATGAGTGTTAATCACATCGTATTTCTTTCTGAAAATTATACATTTCTTCAGTACATGGAAACAATGTATATCATCGACTCTACACTTGATAAAAACAATATATATGTACAAACCTCACCACATACCATCTCATCGCAAGCTCAGCAAATTGTTCTTACACAGTCTGCAGAACTTCATCTTCATCTCCTTTCTTTGACATGTTAGATCGAACTTTAATCGCCTTTACCCGAAACATCGCCTAGATATTTCACAAAGTTCTCAATCTTACAATAAGCCCATATGCCCTAAAAAAAAAAGAGAATAAAAAAAATCGACAAGAGAAACCGACCTTTTTATCAGAACCAAATTCGATTATATCCGTGGGACGGAAGCGACTGGGAAAGTTAGGCGTCACTCGATACCTTCTACCCTCGTTACTGCAATAATATAGTTAAGAAAAAAAAAATCACATGTAAAAAAAAAGACAGCCTTAATACGATAGATCTTTTTGTCGTAGGAACTTACTCGGTTATCCACGTTCCATGTTCGCTTCTCAAGTCCGTCAAGTAAAATGCTCCGTCGTCGTATGTTAACTTCGCATGCATTTTCGATACCTAATATGACAAGACATTTCAGATTTACTAAGCATAAGAGGAGAGAGAGAGAGAGAGAGAGAGAGAGAGAGAGAGAGAGAGAGAGAGAGCTATGATACTAACCTGAGGCGAGAGTATAACTATCGACTCTCCGGGAAAATTTGCATGTAGTTCGCTCCTAATATAGGAGCTCGACATGGTTAATTTACCGTCGCATTTGCAAAGATTGAAGGAAAAAGGCAAATATATGTTTATATATATGTGGATATATATTTACCCGACTACGCATGGTTTCTTCTCATCACGGCTTAAGAATATGGTTTCCGTCGCAGCAGTAGAATCTCCGATTGGAAACAGAAACCAACTGATCATTATGTAATAACAAGTTAGATTCGAATTTGTCTAATAATGATTTTTGTTTGTTTATCAGCATTTTGTAATAATGGATGCTTACTCTGCGTCGAGGGCTCTCTCTAGAGCGTCGTCGTCTGCGAACCATGTCCTTAACTGGTCGTCGGCCTTCGTTTTCGTAATAAACCGAAAAATCAATTCGTCGAGCAAAATATAAAATAAAGAGAATATTTATCGTACGGAGGGTTACGTATGCGTACTTTGTCCGAAAGCCTGCATTGCAAAGTTCTCCCTTCTAGCTTCGAACTGCCGCAAGTACGGAAAATCATCAACTTCAAATTATTACATATTATGTAACGACGGGATTTATGCGGTTTTAATTAATTCAGGACTTTGAACTTTACCCGTTACCGCCGAGAACCCAACTTAGCATTAAAGGCATACCAATGTCGATGAATAACCTTCCTCCTACTCTTCCAGGATGTGGTATTCTGAGTTTTGTTAGGAACTAAGAAAAAAATAAGATCTGTAAAGTTAGTGTTTAGGGTAATATATGATTTAAAAGGTATATAATATATAGAGATGGGTTGGGACTAAATTAATCTTACCGACAAAGGACCGAGACCGACCCCGAGGTAAGCTTTATAAGTCGACGCCATGATTGCAGCCATTCGAGCAAGTCCGTGAATGACGGCGACTCGTAGTTTCCGAGCATTCTCATATCTTTCATTCGGTAAAATACATTCTATTCATTTATTATTTTGCATAGAATTAAAATAAATCGTCGACGAAATACGGCGAGATGCTAATGATATATCACCTCTTCAGAGAAGATATTATGTCGGCTGATTTTCCCGATTCCTCGCTCCGCTTCAATTCCTTATCGAGCTCCAAAGCCAGTTGGTATGCGTCCTGAAAAAAACGTCCCCGAGAGTTTAGACCAACCAAAACTCTGATTCCACTCTAAAATCAATTGACAATAGAGGGAGTAGTGCACAAGCTGCTCATATGCACGTCAAACGATTCTTATTTATTTGATGTGGGATTGCGTTTGATACACCCGGCAATGGATTTTACACTTAAACTAATAAATCAAACACGCAATATGCGAAATTAATAAGAAGCGTGCGAATAAATAGAACAAATACCTCGATCGCCATGCATCCACCTTGACCCAAGTTGGGCTGCATGGCGTGGACCGAGTCCCCGAGAAGCGTCACCCGACCCTTTCCCCACGAAAATTTCGGCACTCTGTCGTAAATATCGCGTCGAAGGATCGCTTCCTCGTCCGTGGCGACCACAAGGTCGATCACGTTTTCGCACCACCCTTCGAATAACCGAAGTAGCCTCTTCTTTTTTCCTGCTAAAAAAAATAATAATAAAAGAAAAAAACATGTAGATGTTCGTTCTTTTTTTTTTTTCGAGAAATAAAATATCGCAAGATTTTGACGTACCGCTAGGTTCGTCCTCTCCGCCCGCCGGCTCGTTGTAGAAAGCATACCACTGCATTTTTCCACCGCCGACGTCCGACGAGACGAAGTACTGCTTGTGCCCCAAGAACACTCGGTACCTTTTACGTCGAGGCAATCGATTATTTACCTATGGAAGCGCTTTTATTTCGTCTATAAAGGCGTGAATTTATTACATACCCGACGGTTTTTATATCGGCGGGAACGAAATCAGCGATTCCAGTGTAACACGTGTAACCCGAGTATATAGCTTCGCTCGGTCCAAACAAGTTCGTCCGCACCTATTCGTAGACGCCGATTAAATCTCAGTATATTTTCGGAAAAAAAAACCGCGATATAGCCGCGCCCATTCTTTCTTACATACATACCTTAGACCATATCCCGTCGGCCCCGACTAAAAGGTCCCCTTCGTAACGCTCTCCATTTTCGAGCCTCACCGTCACCTAAAACCAACCCAACGTTTACCAATCAACAATCATCATTAGTGATCTCTTACATATAAAAACAAATACTCCCTCCGTCCCGGTAACTTTTGTACATTTTACCAAATCGGGCGTCCCACTATCTTTTATACATTTCCATATTTAGTAAAAAACTGTCACACACAATCAATATAATAACATTAAATATTCTTAAAAGACGTGTCACACCCATACACTTTTCTTCCTCTATACCATTAAAATATTATATTTCTTAAAAACCGAACCCAATCCCAAATGTCCATATATTATAGGGACAGAGACGCTAAATATACGGACAACCTTTTCGCCGTCGTCTTGGAAATCGACGACGCAGCTTTCGTTCTTTATGATATCGGCGCCGACAGCCCGGGCTAGGATCTGCTGCAGCGTCATGCGGCTGATTACTCGAGTCACGGGCAATCCTCTCTCGGCCGCCGGCGTAAAAGTGTCGAACTTCACATACCTGTCCATCGACTAATTGTACTTTTATGTAATTACAACGAAGTCCACAAGTTAAAGAATTACTACAAAACGGCACCCGTAGTTCTCATTAGTTTAGGACAGGGCAAGAAAGTCTGTCATCTCATCATCTCAGAGGTTTTAGGTAAGAAATTACCAAGTGCCTGAAATCCCATCGACGAGGCCGTTGATCCTATCGCCGGTGATGCAGCCGGCGGCCATGACTTCGTCGGCGACGGCCATGTCGATGGCTTCCAAGGCGGCCAAGGCGTTGCTCTGTATTTGAATGGGTCCTCTGTACTGTCCCTCGCCTCTGATGGCGCTCAAATCCCTTTCGAAGACCAAAACGTCGAACCCTCTTCGCTTGGCGGCGAGGGCGAAGACTAGGCCGCCGATTCCGCCGCCGGCGACGAGTACCCGAAGCTTCTTCTGCGGCGGCTGATTTGGGCGGTCTGCTTCGGCTTGGGCTGGGCTCGACTGTAGTGCTCTCACGGCGGCGACGTTCTTGGGCTGCCCTTTGATTTCGTGGGTTCGCCTGAGGCTCGAAGAATTGTGTGATTGTGCGTTATTGGGTAAGAGATGAGGGAAGTGAGTTGTTATCCTTGATTGTACGGATTGTACTGAAGGGTTGATGATTGGACTGTAATAATACAGCATCGCCGGCGAAGACGACGATGCCATCTCTTTCTTTTCCTTTCTTTTTTCTTATTTCGGACGGAGGCCTTTCTGAGGTAACGGAGATGTCTGAAAGCTTTCGAAGAACTCGAGTTTCAGTTATGAGAGAGTGTGTGTTCGTGTGTGGGACCCAATCTCGGAGCTTGAAATCTAGCACCAATGGTGGAGATTGGAAGGGGACACGTGGCGGTTCATCCTTAACACGCTGCAAATATCTATTCGAAGACGATGATGGTGCATGTGGTTCGGTTTGGTTACTTAATTAGAAAATATTGTTATTTTTTAATTGTTTTTTTTTTCGTGGTTTGTTTTGTGGTTTGTAGAGAAAATATCTAGCCTTTCTTCACTTCTGGGCTGTATTTTAATTTATTATTGTTAGTTCAAGTATTTGATGTTTTTGTTTAAAATAGAAACATTTGGTTCAAAGAAAAACAACAATAATAGTTATTCATTGATACTAAAAGACTGCAAATTTAACTAAAATTGCTTCCTTTCATCTTAATACAAGTCGTTTAAAGAATATTACACGTACACTAAGAATTAAATAAAATCTTCATTATATTATCTTATTTAATTTAATAATTTTATTTAATATAAGGGGTAAAATTAGAAATAATCAATACTTTTTATCCTGAAAACCGTAAAACGACTCGTATCTGAAAACAAAAATAAATTTTAAAAGCCACTTTGTTGGAATAGATGGAGAGTATAAATTATTGGGAATATAATAGACGTGGTACAAGCGAAGTTGACTTTATTATGGGACGGTGCGGTGTTATCTACTCCTATAAATCAAAAAACACACCAGTCAACGGAATTATGCTATAGATCTTAAATAATAATATATTAAGGAATTCCACTAATCCCTACTTTAATAAGAAGTTAGTGCGAGGCCGGTGGATACTCGGATGGGATCTCTGTCCCAAACTCATGTCCCTGTGTACCAAATCACCGGATATTGACGGTTGAGAAATTATTTTAATTATTTTTTAAATTTTTTAATTACATAATATATCAAGTTATAAAATAATTTTTATTTCATGTCATTTATATGATAAAAACAAATAAACAATACTGAATAATTCTTTGTTTCATTACGATCAAATTGATACCCATATTTTATATTTTTTGATATCTATAAAAATTAATTTTCATATATTTTACAATCTGGTACACAATGGAACAGGATTTGGGACAGAGGATCCCAGTGGATAGTTTAGTAATCCCATAATTTCCTATTTGTGTTTATTTTGGGTTGGGCTGAGACAATTACACGTGGGTCGACAATTCGTCATTCTTAATGGACTTTTAAATTGATAATTTCTTGCAAAATAAATTGCCCTCAAGTAAATTAGTTACCAAGGAAATCATAATTGCTCCCCTAAATTTACTCGGTAGCCATGAATCATAATATCATATAGTAGCAATAAAAGCTTTGAAAAGGCAACTTTCATTCAACCATGATTTACTCATCAAGTCACCATCGTTGTAAAATTTTTAATAGACAAAAAGATCAATCTGCGCCATACAAATGTGTACATTCCATTGTTCCAAAACAAAACTCCAAGAACGATCTATAACTCGATTTTCTTGCGGTCCCATGTGGCATAGGCATTGCACTGCATTGCATTGTATTGTCAAATGAAATTTCATGTCACGGGACAATATGCCAACTCGACATTGACCCCTTTCTATTACACTACACCCACTAATTTCTCTCTCTCCATCAGTTCACAGAGAATTCTAACACTGCTCAGTGTAATATTGCTTTCATTTGTTAATTCGGCTTCACGCTGGTGTCGTGGAGTGTACTGATGATTGAAGTATTTGTAATGTATGTATGGTCGAAGAAATATATTACTTTATACATCGATTTTGGCCCCTTTCCAAGTAGTTCTTTCTTTTCATCAGTACCCACAAAGCGTTATACACGAACTTCAATCGAAAATTGAGAAGAAACACAAAGAGAAAATCAGAAGTTGAAGTATGGTGTTGATAATCAAAATCATCGCCTTATAACTTTCTGTCGTTTGAGCTATAATAGCCCCAATCAAAGGTGAGCTCTTTCTTTGTAATGAAAAGCACGTTGCCCTTTTTCAAGCTTCTGTACTGCATTTGTGTTATGAATGACTGACCATAGATAAAGGTAGAATTTTTACTAATTGTTTATATGGTATTGTGAAGAAAAATGTGCTGAGCTTTTGAGGGTTTTCCATAATTTGACCTGTTTATTACAACCCTGTTCAGCGTTAGACCAAATCCTTACCAGTTTCAGACTCGAGGGAAAGAAATATTTGAAGATGTTTTTCAGTGTCTCTTCAAAAGTCCTCTGTTTTCTTCTTTCTCAATGCTTGATTCTGTTTTCTTCTTTCTCAATGCTTGATTCAACTCTGATGTAAGCCAGCGAATCAATGTGGAACATATTCCAATCTTGAAATAAAGACCAACAATGAGAAGGGCTTCAGACAATTTTCGAAACTCAGGCGCATACACAAGCCCAGGAACGCCAGAATACGGTAATAATAATAATAACCACACCGTCGATTTACCGAAGACTTGGAGCTCAGAGCATGGGCCATTACTACCTCATAGCAGAAGGCACTTCAATTCCATGGCGGCGTCGTTAACTCCTTTCAACAATGGAAGAAAACCTATCCCTTCGAAATGGGACGATGCTGAGAGGTGGATTACTAGTCCAATATCAGGCTACAGCATAGCTTTCAAGAACCCTTCTTCGATTCCTCAGAGAAGACCAAAGTCGAAGAGCGGCCCTTTGGGACCCACGCCCGCCGGCGAAGGTGGAAATAAAGTTCGAAACTTTATGATCAATTCGCCTCTTACGACTGGAGTTCTGTTGCCTGAAGGTTTTTCGGTTCGTTTCGACGAAAGCTCTGCTTCTGCGAAATCGAGTTCTTTCTATGCTGAGAATAGTGTAATGAGGAGGGAAACTTCTTCCATGCCCACCTCACAAGGTATATTTAGCTTGGAAGATATATATATACACGTGAATCTGTTGTGTTGATTTTAAGTGAAGTAAATGATCACAGATGATAAAGTCGAGCGTTGTAATGAAGACGAAGTGTCGTCCCTAGTTTTGGGGGAAACTTCACGGAGAGACATGGCGACTCAAATGAGCCATGAAGGGAGCAGTCGTTCATCTTCTAATGAAAGGCTCTCTTTTTCTGCTTTGCCTTCTTCGTCAACAGTTCCTTTTTCGGGGATCGAACGCTGTAATAGTAAAGACGAGGTAAGAGATGTTCAGATTGATGAAAGTGTCACCGAGTTGAAGCATTGCAAGGAGCAAGGATTGATGAAAAGGGGTAAGAATAAGAAGAAGAAGGACTCGTCGAGGAACGTTGGAGGATCATCGCCTTTTCCTTGGAATGCTTCCGAAGGATCGATTCACAGATCGATGTAAAGAATTCCCTTTTGTTCTATCTATGCAAACGAAAAGACGATTTTCTATTCGATCTTCTGATGTAGGTTGCAAAGGGAAGAAGCCAAGATCACTGCGTGGGAGAACTTGCAGAAAGCAAAAGCAGAGGCAGATATTCGAAAGCTTGAGGTTTTTTTAAATGTCTGAAAAACAATTAGGAATTGTGTAATGAAACGTTTTCTGAACTTTCTGTCTGTCAGATGAAATTGGAGAAGAAGAGGTCCTCTTCGATGGAGAAGATCATGAAAAAGCTCAGAGCTAAGCAGGCGAAGGCTCAAGCCATGAGAGACTCATTGTCAGTTTCAGACCGAAAAGCCCATGAAACTAATCGCCGGCGAGAAAGTTCGAGGCGTAGGACTTCACTACCTAACTGCTTTACCTGCCGTTGATTTGATTCGTATATTTCAACTGTCTCTTCTTTTTTCGTTTTATGTAGAATTGATATTATATATATCACATGCATTCCAAAGTAATCAAATATAGAAAATCCATCAAATTTGGTATAACCCTAGACCATTTAGCCTTGAAAACATAATAAAAATTATTTTCTAAAGCAAGAAATACCGTTTGGCCTTTGTATTTTTTGCTGACTTTTTATGAAAACGGTTGTGGTTTGAGTTTATGGGGTAAAAGTTGTTGTCTTTACGTTTTTTGTAGACACATTTACAACAATTTGATAAAGGTCTGTCAAGAAATAGTTCGACATGCGATTGACTTGTGCTCATTGGCCCTTCCATTTGCAGACAAACCTCAACATCGTCACTTGCTTTTGCCCCCCATAAAATTTGTTCTTATGGGACCAAATCTTGGATTACGTTTGCTCTGTCGAGACCAAAATGATAAGACACACTTTTAAATTGATTTTCATATATTATGGTTTAGTATATGATGATCATGCTGGGCTTATACAAGTCCTGTATCTAATTACGTGACATCAAGACAACATATTGTATTTAGGCAATAAGGTTAATTAGTGGTCAAATGAAAAAACATCATATCCCTACGGATTTTTCGTAGGATGTTAAATGACCAAAATGATTCAAACAATATCGTAAAATGGGGTATTGGCCATCCAAAGTGCTGTGTTGGTCATAAGCTGAATGCTTGACATGACATCATGTGTTTCTCAAGTAATAGAATCAACATAATCTAAGTCATAGAGGGCATGTAAACATAATTTAACGGTCAAAGGTCAAATAGTTTAACGTAGCACACAATAGCGTACCCTAACATGTCTAACGAAGAAGAATAACTTGTCCCTTTACATCATGCATGATTCAAGCATCAAGGTCTCTCTACTTGTCTGAGGATATATGGTCATATTCGTATAGAAAATCCCATTATTTGTCGAAGTTCAAACCCATAACTGCTATTCATGGGTCCCAAGACATTTAATTTCTTTATAATAGGATAAAAGCTAGCAAGGACTTAGGAAATTTATGTGAAGAGCTAGTGAAAGTAATAATATTATTATATGGCCAAGTTGAGTGGACGGCTCCGACAATACATGTATAATAGTTTCTATTGGTAAGTGACATTATACATGCAAGTGGTATATCGTAAAGTTGTAATAATTAATTAGTTGAAACATTATGGGAAAGAGTAATGAGGAAAGTTGGGGATGTTGATGATTGCCTTATTGTTACGAAATCGGCGCAAGTGGTGCTTTGGTACTCTACTCGGTGACCTATTTTTAACTATCCGTGATTTATTATATATAGTTGTGTTTCCATTAATATTAGGTTTTATTTTAGGGTGCGAAATAACATGTATTGTTAGTTTGTTGGGTATCATACTCGGTAACCAAGGATGCCTTAGTTATTTATTATTTTTTCTTTTATCAACACATTTAATTGAAAACTATAACTCGCGTCGCAAGTTGTTTGAAGCTGTTTTTCATGTGATTGCATATCTTAATTTAAATAGTTTAGTTTTGTTTGAGCTATATGTTTACTTTTCGTTATTTTTGTGAAATTGATGACATAACCGAGTTACTAAAGGTAAGACATGGTAGCCAATGTTGCGACGTTCGACTTCACTTTCAGTTTAAAATACGCGATATAATAAGGAAAAGAATTTTATTTTAATACTTGGCCTAAATCCGTGAAGCAATAACTTATATAAAGATGCAATGGATAAGTTCTTACTAACTAATATAAAGATGCAAATGGATAAACTATTAATTTCAAAAGGATACGAACGTCTAATAGATATTCTGAAGTAAAGATAAAGTAGCACCGTGCCTGACTAACAAATCCATAAAGAATTGGTTGGCTCTTTGCGGTTTCTTCATTTTTCTTTAGTTAAATTGTTCAATTGATTTCATATTTATCCACTCTTATCCAATGAAATTATAATATGAAATGAATCTATTAGTATCTTATATGTCCTTGTCTCTGATTTAAGTTGGAAGAAGTAGCAGGAACTTTGTAGTAGTCAAAAGGATCTCCTACATTAAATTATAAGGGTCCTTTGAATTTTCCAATTAACATAATTGTTTAACGGCTGCTGATTATGAAGAAAAGACGCCCTATATATATTATGGTCAACTCTCTAGAATTATATAAAGAAAGAAAATTAATTTGGAATTATCGTCATACATGCTTCGTCGAACTTCTCACTAAATCGTTGCAAGACTTGGGTAAATGAGTCATCATTCATGTTCCATATAAATTAATGAACTAAATAACCGATCACGCCATCTCTAAATAGAACTAAATTGGATAAAATCCAAAAGTAATTCACAAGAAACTTTCCACCACAATTCCTCATTCTAATCCAAATACGACTCCCGGTTTTATTTGCAGTCAAATATGACCAAGTTAAAAATAGCACTATTACTATTAATTTTTGCTAATTATCCCATGCGTATAACGTTACCCAGCTTAATAAATCGAAGACTTCATTGCCACTTTGATTCACCTTTTTACATCATCCCATTCCCAACATAGCATTTTGAACGTATAAAGATAACGATTATATAATAATGATCCTATTTCACAAGTGGATAAATCTTTACACAAGTGGGAGTTAGTTAAAGTATTATAGGACTAACTCACAACTAAGCAGTTTAACGGCTCTTCTATAACTAACCTTTGCGCAAAACACGAGCCCCCCATCTTTGATCATTACTACTTTCTAAAAGGTGCCGTAATTATCTTCGTATGTTAAATTCAATTTTATTTAATTATTAAATTGACCCCTAAAGAAGATTCATTCCCCCGCGAAATATCCTTCCAATCACGTGGTATTTTATTTATAGCAACCTTCTCATAAAATCTCACGCAAGTTATTGCGTCAGCTTTCACTCCGAAGATCTTCCTATATATAACGCGCAGCAAACCAAGTCTCACTTTTCCATTGCGTTCATATTTCACAAAGGCAAAAACCCTCCTCTGTTTTCTTCGTCGGAGCCATTTATTTACTCTCTCTTCTCTTTGAGAAAGAAAAGATTCGATCTTTCTGAGATGGATTGGGTTAGGGGCGGAAAGTTGGGCCATGGAAGCTTCGCGGCGGTGAGTTTGGCCGTGCCCAGAAACCAAGGCGGCGGCGGGAGCTTTCTTCCGCCGTTGATGGCCGTGAAGTCGTGCGGCGCGTCGCACTCTGTCTCTCTCATGAACGAAAAGAAGATTCTTGACGAGCTCAAGGACTGCGAGCAGGTGATTCGATGCTTCGGCGATGGTTTCAGTTGTGAAAACGGCGAGAGGCTTTACAACGTTTTGCTTGAGTACGCCGCCGGCGGGAGTTTGCGCGATAGGGTCTGCGTTTCCGACGGGAAAAAGCTGCCGGAGAATGACGTCCGGCGATACACCAAAGCCCTCGTCAGGGGACTCTGTTTCGTACACAAAGCGGGCTACGTTCACTGCGATATAAAGCTTCAGAACATCCTCTTGTGCGCCGACGGGAGTGTTAGAATCGCTGATTTTGGGTTGGCGAAGGGGATGATTAACGGCGGCGGAGAGAACGGCCGATGCGAAGTGAGGGGTACGCCTCTGTACATGTCGCCGGAGATGGTCACCGGCGGCGAACAGGGACCTCCTGCCGACGTATGGGCTCTGGGATGCGCCGTGGCGGAGATGGCCGCCGGAGCTCCGTCGTGGAGCTGCTCCTCTCCTGTGGAGATGATGATGAGGATCGGCATCGGCCAAGAGTCGCCGGCGATTCCGGCGGCGCTTTCAGCGGAGGGCAGAGATTTTCTGACGAGATGCTTCGTAAGAGATCCGAGGGAGAGATGGACGGCTGAGATGCTCTTAAATCATCCCTTCGTCAGCGGCCATGGATTGTACGAGAAAGATGAGCTGCCTTCGCCGTCTCCGAGGTGTCCGTTCGATTTTCCAGACTGGGAATCGTCGTCGACGGACGCGTTTTCGGAAATTACATCTCTGCCCTCGCCGGTTACGGAGTCTCCGCCGTCGTGGTCCGACGTGGCGACGGCGAGGCTGAGGGAATTGGTCTGCCCGCGCGGTCCAAATTGGTCAAACTCGGAGGATTGGGTCACAATTAGGCGAAATTAGTCAATTTTGGTTAATTATTATTAGTAGATATTCTTTTATTTTTTTTTTCTTAGAATAGAATCTGACAGGCTTCTAATTTTCTGAGCCGCAGTTTGTACAGTTCAGCTTTAGTGAAAAAAGGGTTATATTCATAAATTTTGCATCGAATTCTTCATTTAATTTCCTATCTTTATATTATCATATTAATGTCGGGAAAAGGAGATAGCGGCGACTTGTTATGTCAGGAAACAGAGCATGATATTCTGGCCACTTATATCGCTCCATCTGATTTTCTGTGGCTGCAAAAAGAATTAGAAAATAATGGAAGTCGCAAGATTGCATCAAATCTCACGATAGATTTACTCTGCAAGATGAGATCGAATATAAGTTAATGATTCAACGGCCGATATTGAATAATCTATTAAATAATAATATTCCACTTGGATGTATTGTCTCTGGAAACAAGTTGATATATAACAGTTGATGCACTGAATGCAGAATTTGTTGTGACTTTTTGAGTTTTAGTTACATTCGTTAGTTATTAGTACTCATAACTCATCTCTCCACTCGAAAGATATAGTTGGCAATCTGATCATAGTGAAAAACGAAGCCGAATAGGTTGGGCCTTAATAGTTTTGGCACAAAAAAGGACGGCCCGATATCTATTATGACCCGAGCTCTTGGGTCGGATTATACCTGAAAAAACCTAACCCATGGCCCGGCCCAGTCTCTGTTCATTGTTAATTACGTTTATTAACCATGTGAATACGCTACTATTGACGTAAGCTGCAAATAATTTTCAACCATCGAATATGATACGTGGGCTCACAAAATGACCGTGGTATTTGAATTAAATTTACGAAAAGAAAAAAAGGAAAAATTAAAGAAAGAAAGATATTTTGAACTGCGACTATTCTTAATCCGACGCCTTTGAATAGTTTAATCGCTAGTAAATGGTGGCTAAGACTTTTGCTGTAGGAGCTCTCTTCGCGACTCTTCAGGGTGATGGATGGTAAACAATTTAGAATTTAATCTGCCATATATTAATTTTTTTTTTGCAAAAATCTGCCATATATTAGTATATATTTAATATTTTATTGCAAATGGAAGTTGTATCCACATGCGTGGAAATAGTAGTGGATAACAGATGAAAAGAAGGTAAATAAAAGCATATTAGTTAAGCCTTAATGTCCATCGAGCATCTAAGTAGCGACAAGTAACAACCATACGTAATCACATTTTCCGATCATATTAAATGTTAGTGATAAAATATAAAGGGTAAAAAGCAAATCGCGTAAGTGATAAGATATAACCTCAAGTACGAGCTTTTAACTTTAAATAATAATGAATTCGATCTGCTTTTACCAACTTCACAAGAATTAGGTGGAGACTTTATTATTATATGAAACGTTACATGTAAGCGAGCGCCGAGACATACCAAACCCAATAAATCACAATATCTAAACATAGGAAACCCAATAAATAATAATAGGAATAGTTCTAAACATGCATAGAAAAGTCCGAATCCGAGGAAAATACAAAAGAAATAGAGACACCTAAATGGATATATGTAGTATAATAACATGCCAAGATAGATTTATCTCTCTCTCTCTGTCTCCCTCTCGACATCTCTCCGAGGTTCTCAAAAAGACAAATGCAGGCATGGCTTATGCTCACAGCAATTTACATATTTGCCACGCGTAAAAATCTCACCTTTTCTTTCTAGTAGAATAGAAATCTTATTTTCTTTTTCTTTCTCTCCATCGTTTCAGGGCTGCAAATCTATACGGATAAAGCTGTTTTTGACTGCAGCTTTCCTCTTCAATCTTTCATTTAGTCTAAAGGTAACAAACATAGTTCTCACATGCGTATTCATCTCTCCATGTATTATTCGGAAGAGAAATTGCAAAATATATAAAGATATAAAAATTGGGCAGATTGGGGAAACATGTTCATCGAATTCGACTAATAATAATAATCAATGCGACGCTGGTTTAACCTGTGGCTCGTGCCCAGCAAACGGCAACACCAGACCTCGGTGCACCCGCGTGCAGCCGATTATTCCCACGACTAAGGTACTCTCTTTCTCAGTTCATTCGCTGGTTTCTTTCTCTCTATATATCATCCTAGATTAATGGCTTCTGTTGAGTTGAATAGGTCAAAGGGCTTCCTTATAATAACTATTCATGGCTGACGACCCACAACTCCTTCGCTCGGACCGGGTCAACTTCTGGGACCGGGTCGGTTCTCCTCGCACCCGCCAATCAAGAAGATTCCATCACCGACCAGCTAAACGTATTATATATGAATTAATGACCTCATAAATATATATAGCTTAATTATATGTATATTTTTTTCTAAATTTATCCACCTTTTTTTTCCTTCAAGAATGGCGTCCGAGGGCTAATGCTTGACATGTACGACTTCAACAACGACGTTTGGCTTTGCCACTCATTCAACGGACAGTGCTACAACGTTACTGCTTTCGTAAGTCCAATTTATTGCTTTCCAAAAACGAAAACTTAGCATTGTTTCTTGATGATCATCAATCAAGTGATATTGTGCTGTTATTTTATATCAGCAACCTGCGATTAATGTGTTGAGGGAGATTCGTTCTTTCCTCGAGCAAAACCCGAGTGAGATCATCACCATCTTCATCGAAGATTACGTGGCATCTCCTCAAGGCCTGACCAAAGTGTTCAATGCTTCGGGGCTGAGCAATTACATGTTCCCTCTTTCCGAAATGCCCAAAAACGGCGGAGATTGGCCGAGCGTGGACATTATGGTGTCAAAGAACCAACGTTTGGTCGTATTTACGTCTAAACGCGAGAAAGAAGCTTCCGAAGGGATTGCGTACGAATGGAACTACGTCGTCGAAAATCAATGTATGTATGAGCTAATTCTTACCTAGTTTTGCCTGGTTTATTCTGTCATGCCCATTTGGGTATAAACTTACAACTTTCACTAATCGATATGTGGCAAAGTCAATGAGTAGGGTAGTGGTAAGAGTGCCAAATGTTATAATTTTTTTTTGTAGGACTGAGTTATACCCAAATGGATAGATAAGACAGAACTCTTTTTGCCTACGTTGTTGAAGTTAAAAAGGAAATGGAAACCTAAGCAGTTTTATTGCAGACGGAGATGGCGGGATGATTGCGGGCACGTGTCCTAACCGTGCGGAGTCGAACCCTATGAACACGACTTCGAAGTCTCTCGTCCTTGTGAATTATTTCCCGACGAGCCCTAATTCGACGGTGGCGTGCATGGACAACTCCGAGGCTCTGATTAAGACGGTGAATACTTGCTACCAAGAGGAGGGAAGGCGTTGGCCGAACTTCATCGCCGTCGACTTTTATAAAGTGCGAAAAAAATTATTTTCTTCCCTAATACTATATTCGAATACGGTTTTAAGCTTTTTTCGACTGCAGAGGAGCGACGGAGGAGGAGCGTCGGAAGCCATTGACGAAGCGAACGGGCGTTTAACTTGCGGCTGCGACAGCATTGCGTATTGCAAGGTTAGTTTTTCTCGACTGTATAATTTCTTAACGGTGCGTTTGGTATGCGGAAGTCAACGCGGAAAAGGAAAAGAAATTAAATGATGCGCATCGGGTCATTGTATATCACGCTTCGCGATTCGTACCGTTACACGTTTTCTTTTCTATTCCACACAGAATTCATACCAAACGCACCCTGATCGTCGAGGATGGAGTTTTTTTTCCCTAACGATAAAAAGACATCGTTTATTATGCAGGAAAATTCGACGTTCGGCACGTGCGATGTTCCCGTCCTTTCGCCTCCGCCGCCGTCTCGGTTGCCGCCTAATGCGGAAGGAGCGGCGGGAAAAGGCCCTGGAAGTGGTTCTCGGACATACAAACCGCTCGACCTTCGACGAATGCTTCTCTTGATGATTGCTTTATCCGTTATTTTACGATTGTTGGAATGATTCGAGTACTTTTAGATATGTACATGAGACGAGAGATGTATTTTTTGACGTTTATCTTTTTTTTTTAAATATGTTGGTCTGAATCGGCCATGAATCTCAACGTCCATTATGGAACAACCAAGTCCAAACAGACAACAATAACAAGACCACTATGAGCCGTTTAGTTATAATGTTGATATAAGGGCTCAAGATAAAAAATTTCAAAGTTATTTATACAAAAGCCCATGTGATAACTTATCTAAACCTCAATGCCTAGTTTACTTTATAAAAGGTCATCGGCCTAACATTCGGGCTTTGAGAATTAAAAGGAAATAAATAACCAAACACTATATAAAGACATTATTTTTATAATTAGCTTATCAGCTACGGAAACCAAACGCCCCCTAGGTGGATTGGAATTTCCGAATTTTGTAAAAGAGTAACAACTTAACACATTCTTTTTTTTTGTCAATCGATAGCTTGCCAGTAAAAACAAAGGTAAAAATGTGTTAAACAGCAAACACAGCCGTTTGGTCGCATTGCGTCAAATGGAAACAAGTCTTGAAAAAGAGGGGGCACAATACTCCCTCCCGGGGAGAAAATGGTCCACTAGGGATAAAATGAGTAGAAATATTTGAAATTTGGAAAGCCCATAACAGAAAGCCCAAATAATTTCGAAATTCCGGACAATAAAGATATGAAACCAATTACGTAATAGTAGCTCATTTTTTCCATTACGTGCAAGACTGCGCACACATACACCTTACACATACACCTTGTGTTCTCTTGGTTCCTTCTCCCTCCTCTCTCGCAAAAACTCCTTGTATTGCCAGCGAAAGTGACTGATGTTTGATTAAAGTTTGAGATATTGGAGTCCTAGTCATTCTTGAAAAGCTTGAGGGATAATCTAAATCCAAAGGCAGTTGCTTTGATCAGATTTTCGACTGGATCTGTTGGTGCGAAATCCTTTCAAATTTTGTTTATTTTAAATCCTGGAGGGCAGTTTACGTGTTAGTTTTCTAGCACTCGATATCTTCTCAGATTGATCGTTTCTTCTTCTTTTTGAAAGCATGTCATCATTGATGATATAATATCTTTCTGCAGTTGAGGTTTTGTGTAATTAGAGATGAAGCGATTTCGTGAAGAGTTTTATCCAAACCCTCAGTTTAAGCGGCCGTGTAACTCATCCTCTCGCGGAGAATCGTAAGACGTCTTGGCCATTCGACGATGTTTCAGTTTCTTCCTACCTCTGAAATTGGCTTTACATCTGAGCTATTCCTTTTTGTCTTAATGTTCATGTCCTGTTCGTGTGTAAGAACATCATCTGTGCTGGATTAGTGCGAGGAACGTCTGCCATTATTCTTTGACCTTGTGTTAGAATTAGATAGCACTCTTGTTTGGTGATCTACATTGCACAGTTGGGGTAGAATTGGAATCTGAAAGGTAGGGATTAGGTTTCGCTTGCTTCCTCACTGGGTTGTTCTACAAGTTTGGATCTTTTGAGTTTTTCGGCCCATGTTTATGAACATAAAAGATAAATTCTTGCAGTTTAGGTCAAAAGGGTTTATCGAAATTTAATGAATTAATTTTTAGAAGCATAAAAATTTGTGGATTTCGATCTTAACTAAAAGCCATGAATATAGGTACGGGCCATCACTTCTTCCTCAAGGTGGAGCCAACGGCGTCAGTGGAGGAGCTGACGTTCAAGGTGTTGCCGCGAGCGGTGCACAAAAACTGACCACCAAGGATGCATTGAGTTATTTAAAGCAAGTGAAGGAATTGTTCGAAGATCAGAAGGAAGAGTATGATAGATTCCTTGATGTCATGAAAGATTTCAAGGCTCAGAGGTAAGTGGATGTATCTTTCTTGGTAGATGGATCGCTATGCTTGTTGGAGAAAAGAATGGAGCTTTAACTTGTCAATCTTTTGTCGCTTTCCTTTCGTTTGCAGAATTAGCACGTTTGGCGTCACGACACGTGTGAAGGAATTATTTAAAGGGCACCCTAACTTAATTCTTGGGTTTAACATGTTCTTGCCGAAGGGTTATGAGATTACCCCTGAATTCGAGGAAGCGATTAGTTTTGTTAACAGAATCAAGGTTGGAGTTATTACACAACTTATGTTATCTCTTTTTCGGATGTTTTTAATAACTGGAAAATATGCTTTTTGTCTTGTTCCTTTCTTCAGAAACGTTTTCAAACCGACGACCATGTCTATAAATCTTTCCTGGACATCTTGAATATGTATCGTAGGGAACAAAAGGGTATCACCGAGGTCTACCATGAGGTATGCATCTCATCTGAACTCAATTACTTACATTGTTTACTCTTTCTAAAACTGTTTGTTGCTTTGTTTCTTTTTCTTTCTCCAGGTTGCAGTACTTTTCGACGACCATCCCGACCTGCTCGAGGAGTTTACAAGATTCTTACCAGATACTTCGGCTTCTCATGCTACGTTTATTTGTCATGATGAGAGGAGCTCTGCATTGCCCATGATTCGGCCTTCTCTCACGGAGAAGGTTTTTTTTTATTCTTTCTTCAGTGTACATATTAATGCGTTCTTTTCTGCGTCACCACTGTGTAATCGAAGACTGCATGACATTGTGCTTAGGTACATGCAAGAAAAGACATCAAGGCTGAGCCCAATGAAGAACGGGATCTCGATATATATGGTGATAGAACAGCTAGGAAGCTTCCCAAGGCGCAGAAGAAACATATGATTAAGGGGAATTGTCAAGCTGATGGCAGAGATCACGGAGTTGATAGTAAAGGGGACCACGGCGTTCATCGACATTCAGACAAGCAAAAATCTGCTCGTAAAGGTGAAGATTTTGAGGGTAATGCTAGTTTGGCCTATGATAAAGATGCGCTAAAAAGTGAGTTACAATACTCTCGATTTTCCTTGTTATGTTTTATCCGAAGATACATGGTCATGTGATTCTTCTTTAACTTTCTTATTAGGCAATCTGATCTTTATTATTTGGTGTGTGATAGCTTTCTGTTTTCTGTTGTCAGGACAGTACGGTTACGAGTTTGCTTTCTGCGAGAAAGTAAAGGAGAGGCTTCGAAGTGCTGATGACTATCAAGATTTCTTAAAATGTCTTTGCATGTACAGGACAGAATCTATTGCGAGAAAGGAATTGCAAAGCTTGGTATGGGCATTGTCACATCTAACGTATCTTTTGTATTATTGTCATATGAAGTGCTGGAGACTGACAGTGTCTGGACCCAATCGTTTTCGTATTAATGCTATCCAGTTTCCATTTTAACAACACTTATCTTGATATTTTTTGTTTTTCTCTGGGAATAAATAAATGCAGCAACACATTTGTCGTTGTCTGGAACTTTTGAACATAAATTTACTTTGTCCTTATTTGGAAATGGTCCCAGATTGCTGATTTGCTCGGAAAACATCCCGATCTTATGGATGGTTTCAGTGAACTTCTGGAGCGCTGCGAGCGAAATGGTGTGCATTGATTGCCTTTTCTTGTTTTTATTCTTGCGAAAGTTATTTATTTATCCTTTTTCTAACTGTTGCTTGTTCTTAGATGGATTTCTGGCTGGCATAATGGGAAAAAGTAAGTAATCCATCTACTATTAATTAATGTTTCTATTGTTACAATATCATTCCTCCTATGAATTGCAGTTTTAATGACCAACTTAATAATCTCCTGCCTTTTATGAAAAACCTGGTACATTAATCGCAGAAGCATTATGGACTGGAGGAAATACTTCAAAACCCTTGGTAATCAAGGAGAAAGAAAAGGGACAAAAGCGTGAAGTGGAAGGCGGGAAAGATAAAGATAGATACAATGCGAAATACTTTGGGAAGTCCATTCAAGAGCTTGATCTTTCTAACAGTCGGCGTTGCACTCCCAGCTATCGTCTTCTTCCTGACGATGTACGAAATGTTGATTTGTTTGCCCGATAAATTTGTTCAACCTTTATCAATTTTTTTTTTCATACCAAATTTTCTCCTTCAGTATCCAATAGCTACAGCTAGTGAGAGGTCGCGCCTGGGTGATGAAGTACTAAATGATCATTGGGTGTCTGTTACTTCTGGTAGTGAAGATTACTCATTCAAACATATGAGAAAAAACCAGTTTGAAGAGAGCTTGTTCAGATGTGAAGATGATCGGTACATAGCTTTATCTCTATAGCTTTTATTATTCCCTTGCTGCAATAAACAGACCATTAGCATACTTTTTTTTTTATTTTTTGATAACCTTTTATCCGTCGGATTTGAACTTTGACATTTGTTTTAGATTCGAGCTAGACATGCTGCTGGAATCTGTCAGTTCAACTGCAAAGCGAGTGGAGGAGCGTTTAAACAGCATTGCTAACAATTCCATCAGTTCAGATGCTCCCTTACGAATTGATGACCACTTCACAGGTTTGACTTAGATATAGAGTTGTGGATCTGTTATCTGTGGAATTTCATATCTTTCTATATTTTAAAAATAATATAAATAAGGCAACAGATTTTCTTATACGTTGTCTTTCCTTGCTTATTTTTTATGCAGCACTCAACATAAGATGCATAGAACGCATATATGGCGACCATGGTCTTGATGTGATCGACATTTTGAAGAAAAACCCATCCATTGCTTTGCCTGTTATCCTGACCCGTCTTAAGCAGAAGCAGGAGGAATGGACTAGGTGCCGTACAGATTTTAATAATGTTTGGGCCGAAATTTCTTCTAAGAATCACTACAAGTCGCTGGACCATCGCAGTTTCTACTTCAAGCAGCAAGACTCAAAGAATTTGAGCACCAAATGTGGGTAAACTTTTTCTTTCAAGTTCGTATTTGATTAGGACAAAATTTTGTTTTCTCATAGAAATCGTAGTGTTGTAGTTTTGTTCTTTTTTGCATTATAGCGTAATATTTATCTCTGTAGATCTATGCATCTTTGTACATGTGGAATTCTTGGTCAAGACTCAGTAGTCATACTATAGGTTTTGGCCTGTAATCTTATCCTTTATTATGTTATATATGTCATCTTAAACCTCCGAGCATGTGCAGATTTTTTTTCGAAGATTGTTTACGTGTTGGTAGAAGCTTATTCATGGCAAAACTTAACTGTTATCGGATACAAGGCATATACCATGGTCTTGTTTCTTTCACTTGGTTCTGATTTTTCGTTCATGATTTAAAATGACATCCTTAGTGACAGAAATCAAAGTGATAAAGGAGGAAATGGAGAACAAGGATAAATCACTTCTCAGTCTTACTGCTGGTCGTAAAAGGCATATGATAACTCCTAACATGGAATTTGATTACGCTAACGACGAAGTTCACGAGGATGTGTACAAGATCATCAAGTACTCGTGTGAGGAGCTCTGCTCAACTAAGGAACAAATGAACAAAATATTGAAGTTCTGTGATCAAGAGTGTGCCGAAGAGCACGATGCATCTAAGCATTGCAATGTGAAACTCACCGCTTTAACAGAGAGGGAAGGCAGCCCCAATGATGATGCCAATGGCCTGAACATAAAGCATTCGAAGTCTTTAATATGCAATGGTGATGTAAAGGCATCACCTCAACATGGGAATTCAATTAGGATTGGCTCAAGGAAGATATCTGCAAGTGATGGGCTAAATGTTGTTGGTGAGAGTATGTCACGCGTCAACAATGGACTCATCTTGAACGGCAATGAAGCCATGTCTGCTACAGATGACATACTTTCGTCCAAGGTATAATTAGTATTTCTGCGTGAGCATTCTGTTTCGCCATTTTATGAAAATGAACTCTTTCGAAGGGTTTTTTCAAAATTATTTTCATTGTCATTTTCCCTATATTCTTAAAGGCATTTCTCCTTTCGTCCCATTAATCTTTGTTCAATTTAGCCAACATTCATGTTTCCTTGCAACAGTGTGTGGGTGATGCGAAAGGATCCAATGTGCTCAAAGATCCTCTCGACCCTTCGAAGAATGAGAAAGAAGAGGGAGGGCTGTCTCATAATTGTGACTTTGAAGATAATTTTGGCTCTGTACAGTCTTTTTCGGATAAAAATAATGAAAAAGAAGCAATTGAAGCTGAAATAGGGATCCATGAAGAGATTTGTGGGGATAGGGCTGCTGAAAACGATATAGACGCTGATAATGAAAGCAGCGAAAATATCTCTGGCACGGCAGAGGATGCCTCGGGCAGTGAATCTGCAGGTGATAAGTGTTTGGAAAAGAAGCACGTGGAAGATGAAGAGCACGGCGAGCTCAATGTTAAAGCTGGGAGTGAAGGTGAGGCTGAAAATAATAGTGAAGCTCACTACAACTGTGGAGACAGTGCATCATTGCCCCAGTCCCAACGGTTTCTGATGACTTGTAAGCCTCTTACGAAGTTTGTGGATTCTTCATCTGTAGCTGATGAGAAATAAGGCTTAAGTGTGTTTTATGGAAACGACGCCTTCTATGTTCTTTTCAGGCTGCATCAGGTAAATTGGTCGTGAAAGTCTTCTCCTTTTTATTTCACTTATCTCCAGTAGTCTAGCTTCTTGCCCTTATCGTTGTTTTCAACGCGTGGCAGAATCTGTATGAATACTATCAGCGAAAATGAGTTTAGCAAACGGGGAATCAAAATGGAGAACAATAGTGGATGTAAATTCCAATCCCTATGATAGGTGAGGAAATGCTGTAATAATTTTGATTTCCTGATGTTGTCGTAAAAATCTATCCTCATTTGCATCGATATTTGCAAAAAAAAATTTAATATTTTCTCTATAGGTTCATGACCGCACTGTTTAGTTTGTTCGACGGGACAACACAAAATTGGAAGATGAGTTCCGTTCCTACGAAAGATTGAGGAAGATGTACGTCGATTCAGTCTACTACGAAAATGTCCATGTCGTCCTTCACGATGAGAACATATACAGGCTCGAATCTGTACGTGCTATTTTCAAATTTATATAAATATCTTTTGGAGTTTTAGAACTATGCTTGAATGCTAATTTGTGCTATAGATATCTTCCCCTATGACGCGAATGTCTATCCTATTGATGGATGATGATGGAAACGACAAGTCTGCAGTCCTACCAGTTTCGCTAGACGCTAATTTCCAAACCTATCTTCACAAGGATTTTCTTTCTGTTTCTGATCATGGGAAATTGCTGTCCGCGGTCAATCTGAAAAGGTATATCTTGATACTTGTCTGAATAATAATAAGAAGCAAGAAGGCGAAACCAGTCGAACTATTATACCATGCGATAATAATCGACTTCCCTTGCTGCATGTACAGGAATATGAGGAAGTACGCCAACATAGACGAGTCGACAGCTATGCGTATGGCTACAGAAAGCGCTCTAATGATGAACGGACTAGAGTGCAAGATGGAGACCGCTTCATCAAAGGTAATGAATGAATGGTCTGCTGGTATCCTTTCCTCTTTTTTTTTGCAAATGCTAAATCAAATCTTTCCAAGTAATAATAAATACATGAATGTGGTTGGCAGATGTCCTATGTTTTGGACTGTGTGGACTACTTTATTCGCCTCCCACGGAGGTGCAAATCGCCTGAGAAACATGCGGCTAAAGAGCACGCAAAAGTGCAGAGGTTCCATCAGTTTTTGGCGGAGAAGACTTCATAAAATCATCCAATTTTGTAGTAATACCTTAGGTTCGTACGCATTCATATGTGCGATTCCTTGTTTCATGAGGCTCTGTAATGGAACGGGCAAGGACGCGGTTGCGCTTGGATCGTCATTGTGTACTAATTTTATGTGCCTTTTTTCCTGTACATTAAAGGGGTTGGTGACAAATAGATTAATTTTCATTTACAGGTTTTCCGTTGGACTGTTTTAAGATAACGCCACTGTTTGAAGCTCAACGTATTCTCCTTTTTAATAAAATAAAACCATTGGTAGCCTATATTCTGTTCATTGCTTGCTCTCCGTGAAAAAATAAGGACTAGGTACAATTTGAAGTTTGAGTTGAGGGGGGATTCTTAGTTTCTGATCAATCCTCCATATTTAGGGTAACATTTGGAGTTCCCTTGGAACTTCTCCAACGCCATTGATGGCGTTTAACGCTATGCTTAGCGTCTCATTGGAGATATCTATACTCTTATATAAAGAGTCTAGGCGATAAAACTTATAAATTGGTCTGTCAAAATTGATCAATCAATTTTTTTTACTTCAATTATTATTAAAAAAACCTATTAAATCATAATAATAACCTCATTCATTTTTTGTTATATCAATTATTAGACCAAAAAAAACTATTAAACCACGTACTTTAAAACTCATAATAATCACATCATTCTATTTTGAGTATATAATTTGTTAAAATCCACTATATATTTTTGCATAACTAAGAAATGACTTGCATAAATAAGACAGTCAAATGAATGGTGTTCGGTTAGACCCAACTCAGATGTGAGGCCCGGTTTCTGGGCCCATTTGTTTTATGAATCTTCTAGAAGTTTCGACTGTCGTTTGCTCTCTCTCTCTCTCTCTCTCTCTCTCTCTCTCTCTCTGATCTCGCTTCCGTGTCAACAGAGAATATGGCTTCTTCGTCTTCTGCTGCTATCAAGCGATGGCTTAGGCCCGAGGTACACACGCATTGCTAGACATGCTCTTCTTTCATCTTCCCTTGAAATATTTTCCTGACTATTTTTTGCACTATCGCACAGTATTTGATTCATTTTTTTCTGTTTAATATCGTTGTAGGTTTACCCATTGTTCGCCGCCGTCGGCGTCGCTGTGGGGATCTGCGGAATGCAAGTGGTGCGAAACATCTGTATCAATCCTTAAGTCAGGTATTTTATTAATTAAAAAAAAAAAAGCTCGTCTGTTCTTCTGTCAATTCCTTGTTTTGTCCATCCAAATATTTGGTAAAATGACTCGATCTTCCTACTTTCTGGGCGAGATGCTATGGTTCTTTTCGCTTACTAGACTTTGTTTTACTGTTTCACTGAACACTGTTGACTGTTCTTCCATAGAACAACAATTTCCTACTTCTTTCGCATCTTATTACGATAAAATGTTTGCTGCTAGGGTGACTAAGGAGAACAGAGCAGCTGGCGTTTTGGACAACCACGCCGAGGGAGAGAAGTATGCCGAACATGCTCTGAGGAAATACGTACGCAGTAAGACCCCCGAAATCATGCCTTCTCTCAATGGCTTCTTCGCCAATCCCAAGTATTGATTGATCGTCTCATCATTTCCTTGGACTGCCTTTCCATGGCTTTCTTTACCCACCTTCATTCAAATTACTGCTTTGCTGATCTTCTGTTGTGTGGGAAATTCATCGACAATTGAAATTATTCTGTTTCGTAAAGATTACCTCAAGTATTAGTGAAAATCATGTCATGTTACTTCTTCACACTCCAATGGTCTTTACGCACCTTTGCTCTATTCATTGACAATGATAAAATGTGTAAATAAACCTTCCCTATCGCAACTCAATCCTTCCAACCAAAACATCTATAAAATCATGAACATTCATCACAAATTTGCTTGTTGATCCAAGTGATGAACACATTCAATCTGCATAGTCAAATCCCTAATTCCCGCGCCAAGCAAGGCAGAAGAAGCACGTTCTCTCACTCCAACCTTGTCTGCCTCGGCCGAGACGAGCAAATGTACAGTGCCCACAACCTCGGTGTTAGTAAGACTCCATACGTGCAAATTCTCAACGCCCAAAACTCCTTCAATCCTCGTTATTTTCCCGACTGCCTCCCTAACGCTTTCCTCGTGCGACCTCGGAACCCTCTGAAGCAAAATCTCAGCAGAATTCTTCAGCAATGGAATCACAGAAGAAACGATAAGCCCAGAAATAAATATCGAGCACAGCGGGTCGGCGGCCATCCATCCCTTGTACTTTATCAGAAGCGTAGAAACGACAACTCCCACGCTTCCCATCGTATCAGCCAATACGTGCAAGAATATCCCTTGCATGTTATGGTCCATATGATGATGATGATGATGACGATGATGGTGATGATGATCATGGCCATGGTGTTCATCATGATGATGATGGTGACGATGATCATGGCCATGGTGTTCATCATGATGATGATGATGATGATGATGATGGTTACCATTACAACTGTGTTGTTCCATCTCATGGCTGTCTGAATGATGGCCGTGGGCGGCGTGGTGCTCCTCGTGGAAGAAGACGAGTCCTATGATGTTTACGAATAAGCCCCCGATGGAAACTGACAGCAAACTCGAAGTAGAAATCTCCTGCGGGTCCAAAATGCGCTCGAAAGACTCTAAGGTGATCAGCGCCCCAACGAGGACGAGGAAGACTGCGTTTGCATACCCAGACAACACCTCGAACCTCCCATGGCCGTAGTTCCACTGGGCGTTTGCGGGCAGACGGGATATGTAAGAAGCGTATAGGCCTATGGCTAAAGCAGCGCAGTCGAAGAGCATATGGCACGCGTCTGAGATTAGCCCTAAGCTGTTGCTCATGAAACCCGCCGTGAATTCGACGACCATGTAAGCAGCGTTGATCAGTAGGAAAAGAGCGATCTTTCTCGACTTTCTTTCGCCGAGGATGTGCCTTAAGGGTTTCATCGCAGAGGCGAAGAAAGGTTCTGATTCTTCCTCGTAGCCTAGTTTTGGGTGGTAGTTGTAAGAGATTGAACTCAGTTGCCTCACAGCGATCCATATTAAGAGCCCACAGATTAGCAGTCCCCATAAGGAGAGCTCGGGGTAGTAGAAGAGCTCGAGGATGACCACGCAGACGAAGGTTGCTAAGTATTCCCTTTCGAAATTGTTGGAGCCGTAGCTGATCATTCTCTCCTCTGCGTAGTTTTCGCTTAAAAGAACGCCGAAGACGACTGTGTTCACTAATGGCCAGCCGAATCCTGACAGGGATACGAGGCTGTCTCCCTCTGCTTCGAACACTAGCATGCTTACGATAGCTGGGACGAAGAGCAGAGCAGTTGTGTAAAACAGTGTGAGCAGTCGAGCCTTTTTGAGTCCCATTTCTCTAACGGTCAAAACCTTTTCGCAGCATCCTAAGAAACCTGATAGAAATGGAAGCAACATAGGCCACACCCTAATACAATCTCCACTGGGAAACACTGCAAGTAAATAGGACACTTCTCTTCTCCTAATATTTACGTTTGATAAGGGAAAACACTCCACTCTATCCCAGCTGAGACAAAGAAGAACTAACCCACTGAATAAGGAGAAAAATCCGACTCTTACATACCTCAGACTACCTATGTTATTACCACCGCCGCCGCCGCCTTTGGCTAGAACAAGAACCCGCCCGAACAAATTACCGGCGAGCTCGGCCAATATCATGGCCGAGGTGCCGCAATACCTCAACGCCTGAAATCTGAGCAAGAACGTGGATGAAAGAAGGATCGATTTTGCGAAGAGGGTTTTGTTGTGGGATTTAGCTAGCGCGGAAATTACAGTGGAGGGTTGGGATTTGAAGTAAAAGAGGAAAGTGAGGAGGAAGGAGAAGAGAGAGACGAGGAAGGAGAAGGGGAAGAGGGAGAATGAATTCGGCGACGATCGGAGAAAAGGGAGGAGGGAGTAGAGAGAGCGGAGGGAAAATAGGAGGATTAGGGGGAAGGAGATAGACGATGACGGCGAAGACGCCGCCGACGATCTGGGTAATAGGCGGTGTTTGGATGGGGTTGGGGTTGGGGTGGAGGGAGGGTACGGAGGAGCGGCGGCGCGTGGAGGTAGGGCGATGCGGTTCGGACGGAGATGGTGGCGGTGATGATTCTCCGATGCGGCGACGGCGGAGGACATAGCTTAACCGCGCGTCTTCGATCGGAAGTGTCGTAAGATTTTGAGTTATTGGGTTTTGTCTGAAAAAGAAAAGGAGAGATGATAAACGAGAACTCCGAGGAAGCGGCAGCAGCCCTGAGAGTTAAATTACAATATCGCCCCTCATCTCTTCATAATTACAGATATACACACATCTTGAATTTCTTTGATATAAAAATCAATTTTTTGCCTCCATAACCAATAAATGCTTCTTTTACAACTTAAGTTGCATTGCATTACAGTCTACATTGACTTTATAAAGCGTACATTACACAGACGCATACACGACGAACAAAATCCGAGAATACCTTATTTAAGACGAACATCAATGCACTAAATTTGATTTCCTTATTATTCTAACGTATCACAAACGTAAGAAGAAGGGACAATCCAATCCAAATCCTTGTTCACTCTGCAAAAGCCTGAGAATTCAAGGCGCTACATTTCTTCCTCAGCACTCCCTTATCGCCGGTCAATACCCCAAAAGTTGACATCTTAACGAGCGCCGAAGAAAACGCCTCTTTATCGTCCGAAACTTTCTCACAATGCCCATGTTCGATTAGAAAATAAAAAAAAAGAGACTATAAAATATGTATTAAAAATAATAAATCAAAATAAAAAATAAAATACAACATAAATAAATAAAAAAGCAAACAAAAAAGAGAGAAGATATCAAAATAAAAAATAATAAGTAAGAAAAGGTAAAAATAAAATATAAAAATAAATTTAAAAACTAAAAAAATTAGTGAAAACGTAAATAAGGATTGAAAAGCCATTGAAGGTTTTTATAATCGGGACTACTGTGTCCTAGTTAAGTTGATAGCGATAAGATCATTGCTTTTGGTAAATTTTTAATTGTATGTTATTCTTATTAGTGGTTTTTCAGTTTTATTAAATAAATATAATTTAATTTTTACTATTTTCTTATTTCTTAATTTTATTGTTAGTTTATTTGCTCTCCTCTCTTCTCTCTTAGTTTAATATATTTTAATTTTATTTTTATTTTAATTCAATATATCTTTTTTAATATATTTTTTCTCTACTTAATTTTATTTGATTTTAGTTTATAAAGTTATTTTTTTATTCTCTCTTTCATTTTCTGTAGTTTATTAGCCCTTTGTTTTAGTTTTTCCCACCTCTATTTGAATTTTACTTTCCCCATTTTATTTTTTAATTTTTTAGTGCGGCCAATCGCACGTCGACAAGTGTTAATTTTCCGTCCAGGTAACGCATGATCAATTTGATACAAAATGGACAACATTGGGGATAGTCGTGACAATTTTAATCATGGCGGTTACGACCGGCTAACCGATGTTGATTAGCCACCGGACGTCCGGCAGCCGAATCGGCCGGTTATGGGGCGGTAAGGGTGTTTTCCAGACTGCCAACCGCTGTTTATTAACCTAACCGGTGGTTACAACCGTTAAATAAAAAAGTAAAAAATAAAAGAAATATTATTTAACTTCACTCATATTAATAATAATTCATTATAAATACGTTTTGACTTTACACATGTCAATAATAATTAAATAAAAAAATTTGAAACTATGCAGTTTGTATTGATTAAAAAATATCGGCTGTTTAACTGCCGGTTATAACAGTAATCGGCGATAGATTTACAGGAATCGGGGACGGCTAACCGTCAACCGCCCCGACCGGTTAGGTTACGGTTAGTCCAAACCGCCGGTTAACCGTAACCGGCGGTTGGACATGTCGAATTGGGGAGATGAAATTGATGAATGTGGTAAATATCATGTGCCATTTTGGGTTTTATCCCGAATTAACTCATATTTATTTTATTTTCTTTGAAGCCGAATAACGTTCTCTTCTTTGGTTCGGGCCTTTGTACCCCTAGTTTAGTTTGTCCCGCTTCTGTTTTTTCTTTAAAATGTCATAAATTTCATCTTTTGCATTTTCTTAAACACTTGTTACTCTTTTAAAAGTAAGCGGTGTTTCTTACATGGAACTAAATAACTACAAAAGATTCCATGAAGTCATACGTGATACTAAATCAAGACCATAAGATTCTCGGATGCACGATATTGCTTGTTTTTGTTCTTATCTTTTTCCGTCGGACACTAATGAGTAATGACTAGGCATTTTTTATTTATTTATTATAAATAATATTATTTATAAGCCAAACCAGAATTCTCTCTCTTTTCGCTGTTCATTCATCGTCTCCATCCATCATAGGAATGCAAAAAAAATGAAAACCCCCAATCTTTTTGAAACTCCAAACCTAAGTACAACAGAAGAAATTGAAAGAAGAAGAAAAATAATTATGAATTTCATCCCGATTGTAACAGAGGCCAATTTCTATGCCATTAACCCCTTGTTACGCTCGTCTTGCTGCGTACATACTTACAATCGCATTACATTTCTCCCTGTTCAAAGTAGTTTCAGTATAACCTCTTTTAGTTTCTATCTCATCGTCAAAAACAGAAAGGGAAGATCAAGGTCAAGACGATGCTCTCAGAAGGGAGTTCTGCTGGCCAGTTTGTCTGTACGTAGCATGTTCTAGGATCATTCTCGTCTTTTTCTGGTTCTGAAATTGAATTCATTCTCGTGTTTTTCTGTGTTCTAGAAATTGAATTCGTTCTCTGTCTTTCTCTGCCCAGTTTGTCTGTACGTAGCATGTTCTAGGATCATTCTCGTCTTTTTCTGGTTCTGAAATTGAATTCATTCTCGTGTTTTTCTGTGTTCTAGAAATTGAATTCGTTCTCTGTCTTTCTCTGCCCAGTTTGTCTGTACGTAGCATGTTCTAGGATCATTCTCGTCTTTTTCTGGTTCTGAAATTGAATTCATTCTCGTGTTTTTCTGTGTTCTAGAAATTGAATTCGTTCTCTGTCTTTCTCTGGTTCTAGAAACTGAATTCCTTCTCCTTTTTTTCTCGTCCTTCTCTGGTTCTAAAAATTGCTTTCATTCTCGTCTTTTTCTGGGATAATTTCATCTGCAGCGAGCTTGTGAACCACCAACACCTCCACGACGCGCACGTGTTTGGTAAGTAAAGGGGGAATTCATCGAATATTTACATTAAGGTTTCCTATTTCATAATTTTGCACTTTATCTGGTTTTTTTTTTCAGCCTGCGGACACCTTGTGTGTTCGAGGTGTTTATGCCATCTTGCTGGAGTTGATACGGAGAATAAGTGTCCCTTGTGTTGTGCTATAATAACGCATATGCCTTTACGTTGTGAAATGATAGCCTCGGCTGTTGAGATTCTGTATCCCAATTATGAAACAGTTCCAGGTACTCTTTTGTTTAAAAAATTTAGTTTTTATTTTATTCGATTTGGTTGTTATTACCTAAATCTTAGGACGAGTTCACAATTTGGAGGTGCGGGATGAGCTCTCCAACGTCTTAAGATGCGAAGGCTGTACGAAAGTTTTGGCCCGACCCGTTGTGACCGCGTGTGGGCACGGTGAGATAAAATTATCTTTTGCTGCTGGTATACACAAATATGCTTTTTTGAATAGCTATGTATCTTAAATATTGTTTGTTGTGAGGCATGCATCATTTTCGAGGAGGATGGAGCTTTTAAATGCCCTGCTTGTGAGCATATTCGATGGAATTGGACACCCATCGTGTGTTATCCCCTCGCCCATCTCCTCGATCTATTCTTCCCGAGGGAAGTGCAGAAAAAGGAATTCGAGTTAGGCGAGAGTTCTTCCAGCCCTGAAGATGCTTGGTGGTCCAATATCGAATTGACTCACGCCGATTCAACGTGCAGCGGTTGTAGGGTAATGGAACGACCCGATCCTGTTCTATTTTGTTTCCGTCCATTATTTTATTGCGATCGTTTGTCCGTAATCCTTGGCTTCATAACTGCAGATGAGCCCTATCATAGGAAATTGCTACACATGCAAAGTCTGCGGCGAAGGCTTGAATTTATGCTCCCTCTGTTTTACCAAGTCCTCATCGAACCCGACAGCAATTCGCTTTTTCCCTCAGCACGTGGCTGCACATGAGTTCACCATCGAACCACCCACGTCCTTGCGAGAGGAGATCCTCTCTGTTGCATCTACAAATCCTCCGGATGCAAGTATAGTGAGAAGGAAATCAAATGTAATCGTCGAGGGCAATGGTTCCTATGTGTTTACATTCGTCGGTATACCTTACACCGTAGACAGTCTGAGCGAAATGCCGGCGATGAGATTTATCGAGGACGGCGATGCAGCTTGACTTGGGATTGGATGAAGCTGTGAGTCCCTCTCCATCCCCCTATTCTTGTTCGGTAATAAAAATCTGATAAACAACTTCAGCAACCCTGTTTTCAGCTAGCTGTTGATGAACTTCTCATTGATTACATACATATACTTGTGATATAGATAAACAATTTTGCTCCCTTGTTACTGTGAAGCTCTTGGAAAGTCTCTGTTACTAACGTTGTGAATCTGATTCATTCTGTATCTGCTACATCTGAATGATAATTGCGTTGATCATGCGCCTAAAAACAGTATTTCTTGACGATTTATCCGACGATATCTGTCTCGCTTGTTGATTTGATCCTGACGACACAAATTTTATTTGTACGATCAATATTTCTCCTTTTTTTCCCCTTAAAAAACAGTACTTCTCAACTTCTCATCGTCATCACCTTAATTACATTTTATAGTTGGGAAACTTTTTCTTGCTATAAATTATGAAACGTGGCATGGCTTAAAAGTGCAATATGAAAACAGTCGTGAAAATAAAGTTGATTTGGGCTTTTATTTTAAGTAAAAGAATTTAGCAATTGGGTTTTAGAATATACATCCATCCTACGATTCACTCTTTTTACATCTCATATTGCACCCTATTTACACCTCCTTGATGAAAAACAAATGGAATTTGTAAAACCAATTTTACCTAATTACATATTCAACACTAATTATTTTAATATATTATAATTCAACACCATTAAAGGAGTTAAATGAAACATCAATATTATATTTAATTACTTTTCCATTATAGTTATGATATTAACTAAACTAATATTTAAATTTATCGACTATGTAATATATTTTAATAAAAATATTCATATAAACTAAATATTCTTATTGATATATACAACCTAAAGTAAATTCAGAAATAATTTCGAATATATAATTTTTGAGTTCTTCCCTAAAATGCCCAAGCTCTATTGAATTGCTTACAGTCCTAACCCCCTATGGTTAAACAATGTAATAGTAAATTATCAAATTAAATTATACGATAGTTAGCTTATTAAAACAATTAGACTCGCCAATTGAATAAGAAAATATGGTCTGCGGTTGACAAAAAAATTAAATTTTATATATGAGAGAAGAAAGCTTTTTCCGTCTTTTTTATTCTTTTTGCATATTTTACAAATAATGTACTAAGAATATCGGGGGTTACGTTGAATATTTATCGTTTAGATTTTTAAATTTTTTTCATGTTGGAGTTATTTTTTAAGGTTTAATATATCTATTTCATTAAGGCTCAGACACTCATAGGAACTGTCATGGTATGCCAATTTTAATTCTATATGATAATTTATATTGTACCCTTATTTTATTTTCTGTTTTTTAGTTATTTAATACTCTTTTTTCCAAGTTAAGAAAAAAGGGACGTGCCTTACTCAATTTAATGTTAAACAATTGATAATTTGTTACAAAAAATAACCAACCATCTCACTTCATTTTGATAATTAAGATATAGAATAAGAATAAAACTATCTTATAAAAAATTATCCACTGCGTAAGTTGAATAACTATTTTTTTCTTCCACAACTGTATTAACTACACACATAGGATGTGCAAGAATGCCTAGTTAACTTACATGAATACATTATTGTTTATTTTAGTTCGATTTGGTTTTTTATTTATTTTATTAAGAATATATTGGGATGTTGGTCGAAACAAATTTTTGAGCTGTGAAATAAACTAGAAAAAGAAAGGAGAAGAAAAACAAAATAAAAGGTTGAATAGGTTAAAAGGTTATGAGGTCTAATATTGAGAAGATACCTAATCTAATATTGTAGTTTGACTTTATTCAGAAATAATTTAATGTTGAGTTTATTTTGATAGGGAAGTGGAATTTAAATAGGCAACCAAATCACGTCCTCTCGAAAACATATATTTTATTTTTATCGATATATATAATAGGGGCAACCTCAACTAAATCCCTATTACCTTATTTTATATCAACTAACTCCCCATTCCATATTATTTATTAACAAACTCCCTAAGCCAAAATATCGTGGCAGCCATGAAGCCACGATACAATTCAACGTCGACTTCATCAAGATACCTCCCACGAGCTACCGGTCCGACGTGTATCGATCCATGGACATTGCATTATGTACCCCGCAATCCATGCCCTCTAGATTCTGCTCCCTCGTGGACTCAAACACCGTGATGTCGTCTCGTAATTCTTTCTCGATTTTCTTGAGCCGGTGGGTTGTTTCAACTTCGGTGCCATTTCTGCATGCGACAAAAACGAGAGAATCAAATAATGAAATTACGGTACCTATTAACTGTGTAATACGGTACTGAAAAACATATACAAGCACCAATTCAATTATCGTACGCAAAAGCAACCAAGACTCATACCAAGACAGTCACAAATGTACCTTTGCAGGGGAAATTAGAAGCTAACAAACCCTAATTTGAATAATACCAAGTTCCTAATTTGAAAAACAAAATAATTAAACCCTAATTTTGCCATAAATCCCAAATTCGAGCCGTAATCACAAAATTAAACATAGCCCGACATTAAATCCTTCAGGAAATGCAACTATGAAAGCCCTAATCTCTACATTAACTCAAAATGCCACAAAAACGAAAAATTAAAGTCAAAAAAGGGGTCAAGAGGCCGTTTGTACAGTACCGTTCTTACAAGTTGAATAAAGGTGTGAAGCCCTAAGAATCTCGTTCGCTGCTCGTTGTGAAGGTAAAGCTGAGAATCGGCCGACTTCTCTTTACTCGTTTTCGTTCTGCTTTCGTCGTCTGTTGTTCGTCGTCGTTTCTCTGTAAGTGAATTCACAAGGTTATTGTGTAATATTTATGTTTTACAGGGGTATATTTGTCCATTAGATAGCTATGTGATATATAAGTTTGAAAGGGGGAGTTTAGTGATAAATGAATTGGAAGGGGGAGTTAGTTGATGAACATTTTGGGGTGTAGGGATTTATGAGTAGATTTGCCTATATAATATATTATCTTCTATAGTACTGGTTGGGGGTTGGGTTGAATTGACTTGGAGTTTGTGATTTTTAAGCCATGGCGGCCTCCTCCTCAAAGGTCCATAAACTGCAAAAAGACGACCTAATTCTAGTAAAGAGAGAAAATCAGCCGCCGCCGTCGACGAGATATATTCCCATCGAGTTGATAGAAATCATATTATCAAAGCTGCCCATCAAAGACGTCGTTAGGTTAAAATCTGCGTCGAGATCGTGGAGCGCGAGTATACCCAACCCTCGATTCTCAAGACTTCACCTCGAAAACGGCCGTCACATCAAAGACGACGATCGGAATCAGCTTTACGTCTGGCCGTCGCTTGACTCGGCGGCGATCTACCATCTAGGAAGGTTCGATTGGTCTGCTAATACGTTCAAAGTCGTATCTCGCCTAAAGTGCCCGATCATCTTCCACGGCCCATCGCCGCGGCCGTTGTGCTCTTGCGGCGATGGCTTCTTCTTAACCCGCCTAAAGTGCCCGATGATCATCGACGGCCCATCGCCGCCGCCGCAGCCGTTGTGCTCATGCGATGGCTTCTTCTTGACCTACGAATCGGTGAGCGGATCGTGCCTTGTGTGGAATCCCATGACTCAATCGAACTTTTCCTTCGATTACCCATCTGAAATCATGAAGGGTCCCCACGAAACCACCCACGGATTGTGCTACGATCCTTTGGAGGACGATTACAAGGTCGTTTTCGTCAATTGGGTGTCTATGCTCTACACTGTCTTTTCTTGCAGAAACAATTCTTGGACAGAGACGGAGAAGTTCCCTTACGTGAGGCTAAGAGCACCAAAAGATCCTGGGCACTCTGTCGGAGGAATTCCTTACTGGGTCGTCGTTACTGACGACGTCAGCGTCGATTGCATAGCCTATTTCGATGCAAAGGAGCGCCGATTCAAAGAGTTGAACAAGCCAGACGAGTTAGCTAGAAAGTATTATCGGCTTCGATTGACTGATTTTAATGGAAGGTTGTGTCTGTATGCACAGGAGGTTAAACGTATAAAAGGAATATGGGTGCTGCTAACTCAGGAGAATTCTTGGAAAAGGTTGCAGTTAGTAAAAGATTCGGTGGGAATGGTGGTCGATGATGACGATGAAGAAGTTGCTTCTTACAGAAGATGGGAGTGTTTATACCTCATATATGGACTTAACACGTATTGTCCCACGTTTTCTAATACTTGATCATAAAGATAGCAGCAAAGTTAGTAGGTTTATCGGTCCTAAGGAGATTGCTTCCCAAGTTATTGCCGTCAGAGCTACTTTGGCGGTCTTACCTTCTCCATAAACTATCATTCAGTCTCTCTTATGTGTGTGTGTGCACACAATTCGTCTATTTATTAGTCCGCAAGTTTGGGTGTGGGCGTGTGTTATAGTTGGTGTCGCTTTCTTTTATTTTAACTTCAGTAGTATTTTTTGATAATTAATGTTTCACATGTTTTGGTTTGACTTGACATGAACTAGACCATGTTGGCATGGTATGGTAGTATGATGATATCTTCGATCACAGTTTTTCGCCTCACCTTTTCCGACTATCTGAATTCATAGATCGGGATTTACCCAACTCTAATCTGTCTGCACTTGTTTAAATGGTCAGGTTAGAGCCGGCAATATTACCCGCGGGCCGCCCCGCCAACGGGCTTTGATTTTTCAGGCCCGCCAGGAGCCGGGCCTAAAAAGCCCGCCCCGCGGGCCGGCCTGCCAATAATAAATATATTAATTGATAAATATATATTTATATATAAATTATATAATTTTTTATATAAATTATATAATTATTTATATTTTTTGGAAAGATTGTAAGATTTTATAATTTATAAAACTAAAAGATAAATTAATTAATATTTTGTGAAGTTGAAATATATTAAATATATTTTTTATTTATTTTTTGATTTCAGGTTTTCCTATTTTTTTTAAATTTATGCGGGCTGATCCTGCCGGGTCCGCAGCCCGCCAGTGAGCGGATGCGGGCCTAGCTTTCTTAAGCCCGCCAGTTGGCGAGCTACGGGCCGGCCCGCCCCGCAAGCCGGTTTTGACAGGTCTAGGTCAGATACTCCTTTGTTAAGTTGCCTTTGAATTTGATTAAATTTCGTTATTGTCCCCACGCAACATAAGTTATGCCTAAAACCAATTTGTGATGAATAGAGTAGCTCACCAACTTTGTAGGGTTCATATATGTCTAGTGCTCAACTCCGATGTGGATTGTGGCCTAAAACCAGTTGCATATTGTTGGGAAATGGCTACCTCTTGAATGAGGTTTCAATGTACATTTAGTGTATGCTAATGTCTTTGATCTATCTGAGCAATCGCAAGCTCAATTGAACTCAAAAAATAGCAAGAACACACACACACACTAGAAAACAGGATTTGCGTGGTTCGGCCTACGTCCACAGATCAACCGAGCTCCCTTTCGTATTAATCACAACACGAAGTTTACAGACTGCCTTGCTCTCTACAACTTTCATGTTTAACTCACACCGTGATTCTCACTCTATACGAAAATACAGACGCTCAAAGATAGCTAGTCGAACTATGAAACTCTGAATTTATACAGCTGAAATCATGATATAAGCATGTCTCACGATCAATCAGAACCGTCCATCTATTCGATCCAATGCACCAGATCGCGCCACGTCGCCCAGTGCATTTCGCGTGAGTTCACGGAAGTAGCATGACACTTCTTTAAGTGAAATGCCACTTTCATTCCTGTCCGTCCGATCTAGATCTAACGGTCCATCTTCATTATCCGCGTCATCTCATCACTTCTAATCTGGGCCGCTCATTTAATTCGCCCGCTATCCATCGGCTCACCTTAACTCTTCAGACTTCAAATCAGATCCGTCCGATTGCGCGCCAACGAGATCCGACGGCTACTGTAGCTCGACACTTCATCAGCCTTGATTCTTTATTCTTTCAACTCAGCTTCGACCGGCGTCTTCTCCGTCCATTCCCGACGGCTCCGACAAGTTGCTGGCTCGCCATTCCCGACACATATTGTACGAAATTTGTAGGGTTCTTATATGTCTAGTGCTCAAATCCTTACACATATAATATCAGGCCCCACGGATAAAGGTTATTCCGAACTGAACCGTATCATTTTCCATAAGTTTCTTGAGTTTGTTTTTATCTGAATGCGAACAAATTGTTGATTTAATCTTCATCCGAGAAACAAATTCGTAGACAGTCGGATCGGAAGTCCTGAAATCCATTCTCCAACAATGCAGTTTTCTAGATTAATTCAATCGGTAGAGTATTTTGCACGAAAAAATATGATAACATCTTTACTAATAGTATCATGAAAGAATCATCCAACAATTATAGGTTTATCTGGTTTGCAACACGGCACATAATATCCTCACTACCGACTACAAATCCCGACTACAATTATATAGTTGCTAAAACAAGCACTTACTGAATCGACTAGCGTCATTGTAGGTGTCCATCGATCTTCACGGTGGTAAGGGAAAAAAATTATCAACTAGAATTGTATACTTACCAGTCGGCAAAACAAAATCCTCAAATCGAAGGACAGTCGTCTTCATCACAAATAAGAAACTAAAAACCATAACGCTAAAAAATTGACGTCACAACCATCGCCTCCTGTCGCGAATGCAACATTGTATTTAGAGTTGAAAATGGGTCGACGGGGCGAGCCAGCCGCAGCCCGCCAAAGCTCGCCATTTGGCAGGCCTGAAAAATGAAGTCCCGCCCCACACTACAGGCAGGCAGCGGGCCTGATCGTCCCATGATAAAAAAGGCGAAAAAGAAAATAAAAATATTTAAGCTCGGAATTACCTCTGAACGAATCCAACCTCTCAAATAAATTTATTTCTGTTATTAAAATTAACTAAACTAAAGAGTTCAGGAAATTTAAGACATAATTTATTTGTAAATCAATTTTTTTAATACCTGGATAGTCGGCCTGCCTGTGGTCTGCGAGGCCTAAAGCTTGCGGCCTGACGGTTTTTTGCCTGCCCCGCCACTTTGTCGGTGCGGGGCGGGCTGGCCCGCGGACCGCGCTACCATTTGACAACTCTAATTATGTCCTCCTTAATCAAGGGCTGAAATGAATCGATCAGAAGCTTAGATGATCATTGAGATGATGAGCTCAATTATAGCTTCGGGAAATTGTTTTATTCAAGTCCTAAGTTCAAATGCCGACCGTTCGATCTGGCGCGAGATGATCTATGGCTTAGATTTATACTAATGAAATCGCTAGCACGCTTTTATAAGTGAGGTAGCGTGATATACAACCCAGCGATGCCCGCAGTATAAGTTCATTAAAACATGGGAAGCAGTTATATTCTGCTATATATACGACACTCTTTGAGTTCAAGTAGCAGCATTCGAGCGACTTTCTCCTAAGCGAAACTTGATGACCTCATCGTGAAACTGAATGTGCGAACTTGATTCGAAAGAATTCTCCTAAGCGATAGCAAGGAACTCAAGTTTAAGTTAAAAAACATCAAATAAACTCGATAACCATCAAGATTAACACCTAATCGACGAGTTTTTCGAAAATGATTGGCGTGAGGCAAAATCTGAGAATCGACGAAGAAAAAACCGCTTTCTCTCGCAGTGCCGAATGCTCAACTCAAAAATCCGTCTGTAAAATTGATTTGATTTGCCGGTAATGATAATGATGTTGTTGTTCCGTTCATGCCTATAACTAAACATTGCTCGAAGAACACAACAACACCATTTACCATAAATCACTCGTCTTTAACAATCTCATTTTCGACATTCTTGGTTAGCTAACCACGTATGGATTGGGGGCAGCAGCAAGACCGTGAGAATGAGTCTGATGCGAGGTTTTCGACGTAATTTGGATAGGCTGGCATTCGAGCTGTCTCTTATTTGGTGTTTATTTGTAGTTTTACTATGTGTGTTGGTTTCTCATAAGGTGTACTTTTGTGTAACCGTCCTTATGAAGTAAAACTATTGTTCCTTCTTTTGCGTTTATTTGCAGTTACTCGCTTTTGTGTGTTGGGTCCTCACAAGTTGTACTTGTGTGTAACCGTCTTTATGAAGTAGAGCTATTGTTCCTATTCCGCCTCTTGATTCTGCGTTATGAGTTTCGTACTTTGAAAGTAGGTCGTATTTATGAATGGTTATTTTCGAAAGCTGGTTCCCAAAGCCAGATTTCGAGACAAACTAAGCCCTAAAAGGTGCGAATAATAAAAAAAAACGACGAAATTTAAAGCAATTTCTACAAAACTCATCCGTATAGTACGAATATCAACCCAAAAATATTATTAGAACTCGATTAACACCAAGTGTAAACACTTAATCGACGATTTTCGAAAGAGGATGTTTACGAAGGTCAGAAACTATGAAAATCGATCGATTAGCGACGATAACCTGTGAGATCTAAAACGATTTCTCATTTAAACACCACGGAATTAGGAAAAAAACATATAAGGGTGAGGGAGTTATACTCTTTTGAGCTCGAAAAGCTGAGGTTTTAAGAGGAACTTGAGTATGAAAATCGGGTATGATAGTCAAAGAGACAAAAGTCGGACGAAAGTTGATTTTCACTGTGCCAAAACGGTTGAAATCAAAATCGAGCGATGTTGACTCGATCGACCTAAGTCCTCGATGTTGTAATTCGGGCTATTTGAGAGTTAAGTTCGGGAAGCTTTCGGCTTAATTCGCCTGAGATTGTTCTAATTTGTTTGAACTCAAAATTCGGGAGTTTTCCACTTTATCCGAAATTGAGAATCCGAAATTGGATTTTATCTGAAAAAAAAAAAGGAGAGAGGACTAACGCGAAGAGAACCCCGAGGAGAGAAGCGCAGCAGCCCTCAGAGTTTAAATTACAATATCACCCCTCATCTCTTGATCATTACAGATATACGCACATCTTGAATTTCTTGATAATAATAATCAATTCATTTGTTGCCTCCATAACCATGAATTGCTTCTTTTATAAACTTAATTAAGTCGCTATATAATCTACATTGAACTTTATAAAGCGTTACACAGACGCATACATACACGACCAACAAAATCCGAGAATACCTTATTTAAGACAACCGTCAATTCACTAAAATTGACTTCCTTACTATTCCAACATATCACAAACGTAAGAAGAAGACACAATCCAATCCAGTCCTTGTTCACTCTGCAAAATCCTGAGAATTCGAGGCGCTACATTTCTTCCTCAACACTCCCTTATCGCCGGTCAATACCCCAAACGTCGAAAGCTTAACGAGCGCCGAGGAAAACGCCTTGAAAAACGCCTCATTATCGTCCGCAAACTTCCGTACGATGCCCATCGTTCGATTATCCCTCGCCATCTCAGCGTCGAGCAATATGATCCCACGCCCTCGAAGGGCATTTACGTAATAAGCATTGTCGAAAACTTGAGGCGTAGGGTCGAGCTCCAAAATTGTCGTAAATTGCCCTTTTCCGTCCGAGGGGCACTTTTTCTTGAGTTCCTTGACGTACTCCGCCTCATCTCCCGGGGGCAAAATCGTCTCGTTGACGTAAAGTCGATCCAATATTCCATCGCAATGAGTCTCTCCGAGCGTGTGAGCCCCTATTTACATACGATTAATTTCTTAGAGAAAAAAAAAATTATCACTCAATGCGATAAAAACTAGGGTTTTTTTCGTACCTAGAAAAGCGACCATTTCCTCTAAGTCGATTCCAACTTCGTCGAAGAACACTTTCTTAGCTACGGTGACGTCGACGTTGTTTCTTGGGAGGCCTTTATCGGCTTCTTGGCGACTGTGAGGGGTATTTGTGTCTTTTCGCCCTAGGGGAACGCTGATTTGTGGGCCCCCCGTTATAGCCACGCTGTCCCTAGCAGCTAATAGTAATATGTCGGCGCAAGAAACCAACTGTGGGCAAACTTCGTCGACCTTCGATTTTATCTGATCGAAGATTTCTCTTTTTCGTACGCCGAAGCTTTTCGCGGAGTCCATCTCTGCGTTGTGGCTCGGGTCCTTTATGTCTAGGAGAACCGAGCCATCGCAACCCTAATAATTACGAATAAAGTTCGAGAAATGATTGAACAAATATCATGCATTATATTCTATAGAAAAATGTGAATTATTATATATTTACCCCGACTTGGCAATCGTGAAATATGAGCCTCAATACGGCGGCAGGTGTTGTGGGATCAGCTTTAGAAAATGAATTCATCTGATTCCTTACAATGTCTTCGAGCTTTGGACATGTTTTTTTGTAATATTCATAGGAGAGACCCTTCGGTAATTCGATTGCTGCTTCGATCGTCAAGAAATTGATCGAAAGGAGAAGAAGAAGTGCTGCTGTAGATGCTTTGAATGTTTCCATGGTTTTCTTCTTCGGACTGTACTGAAATTTACATGCGTTAGGGCAAGTACTTCAGTAGTTTCAAGACACGAATTAACTTCTGTTTTTCTTGATATTTGGGTTGTTATATCTATGATTCTCGGTGTAATGGCATTTTACCTACAAGGCAATATAGAGAAAGAAACCGAAGGAAATCTTCGTATACAATTATATTTTCAACGTAAAAAATTCCATGACCATTTATATTTATAGCTGAAAATATAACGGCCGGTGAGTAATTAAGGCGATGGTACTCCTAGAAATCATGCAAGGACGATAAAGATCATATGAATAACGAACACCAATGAAAGAAAGGTGTAATTCCTAACCTTTCAACTTCTGTAACCGTGGAAGATAAAGAAGGGACTGACTTGATTGTTCTTTTTGGGGTTCGATGTTATAACAATTTATAAGTGAAACAACGACTTGCTAGGGTCGTTGTCTTGGAATCATATACAACATGAAAATAAGTCAAATGGTTATTAAATCTTTATTAAATACACCCCCTATTATTGGAAAGAAACCGTATTTTTTCAAGTTAAAAAGAATTTTATTTAACATTAATAATAAATCGCATCAAATGTTTTTTTTTAAAAAATTTGACTAATTCTTTGTTAGTTGTATTCTCTAAACAAATTTTAAGGTACGGACTACGGAATACCATACCTCTCATAAATATACAATTTTACGATTACTATTTCTGCAAAAAAATTTAATTTTTGTCATGTTATTTATAATTAAAATCTATATAATCAAATACTGGTTTATATTTATCTATAATCGTGTTCTTAACTAATTGACTTATAAATTCAGTAAATTTTTTTTAAGTTAATAGATATAGATCATGTTATCTTTATTAAAATAAGTTATTTATTAATGTTTATATATTTAAACACATTTTTAAACTAAATGTAAAAGTGTATAGTTTATAAAATATGACGTTATATATCATGTTATCTTTATTAAAATAAGTTAGTTATTAATGTTTATATATTAAAAAACATTTTTAAACTAAATGTAAAGTGTTCAGTATTTTAAAAAATTGACATTATTATGCATTGTATTAAAAAATTAATATAAAAGGAAAAATATTAGAGAAAGTAACTTTTACAAATTCCATGTTATTATGAAATAATATACGAAAAATGTATTAAATTGTTAAAAATACTAGAATATTTTATTCAGCGTGAAAACAGTAGGACCAAAACGACATGGAATATCTAACTTACACAATGGGTTCGACAATATTAACCAAAGAACTTATCTACGTAACTACATCGTCCCACTAAATACAAACATCAAATTCCATAACCGCCGAGTTTCCTACTCAAATCAAACTTATCTCTGTCGGAATAAATAGGGATAGGTTCCCCTTAGATGACACTGACGTACAAGTAGTGAGTATCAAAATATTATCAAACGTGGGATTTTTTAATCAAAATTGATCTTGTGAGCAGTGAGTTGAATTGAATTGAATCAGTATTGGATAGGCAAAGAAGCTACGGAAACGATCGGCATGTTATTTTTGACAAAACCCTAGAAGAAGTTGAAAAACAAGAACATGTAGTTTATATGTAAGAACGTACGGAAACTCTGAACCTCAATATTGTTTTCCGACATGGCTTGTCCATCGTTCTTGTTCTTCTTCCCATCATTAGAAACTTCGAATCGCTTGAAAATCTTCTAAGTGTTGGCCCTAATGAGGCATCCCATATAGAAAGCACAACCCTCGCAGCTATTTTTGTGGCATTTATTATACACTACATGAACTTCTTTTTTGTGCCTACGTTTATAATAATGGTTTGCTACACGTTTGGTATTAACTCAATAAGAAAAACATTCCTTAATAACCAAGTAAAAATATCCCACTATTTTGGTCTCGTTAGAATTCTTTGACTGTCCCATTAGTGAAAAGAGCGTAGGAAATAAAATATTATGGAACGCTAAAGGTGTGCGTTAATTGGAATAAGGTGTGCGTTGATTGAAATATGTCTCGGCCCTTAAAAGTGCCATTCTGATTTTTGGATGATGTCCTATTCCTCTCTTGTTTATTTGATCTCCGTCGTGAGAGGAATAAGTTCTATGTAGCTTTTACTTTAATGCTTGCGTTTGTGGGTTTTTCCAATTATTATATTCCAAGCTTTTGAGGAGTTTAATATTGAGAGATTGCAATGATGCTATTGAGAACTGATTGAGGCTTGTAGACTTCTCCAGAAGTTTGTAATAATTTTATATGATCGTTTCATCACATTGTTTTCATGAGAAATCATCCCACAAGCTGCAGCAACTGTACATGCTCTTCATGCCCTCGTCAAATCTTGACATGTCTTAGGTGTTTGAGATCTTCGCAATTCTGAGTTTCTCGAGTTTCTATGTGTTCTTCATCAATCAGTCATCTTTAGCTTTGTTGATCACTGCAGGTACTAATAATTCTTACCATATTTGATCTCAATTGGATACAATGCAATAGACGGGTAAAAATTTGTGTGTTAGGGTAAAAAGGTTTATACGCACGAATTAGGTTACAGTATCTCTGTTTATACTGATGCTTGGAATTAACACGATTTAATTACGTTATATCCGAGCTCTAGTGATCATGGATCAAGATAACTAATTAGGCACTAATTTCTGAGATTTTCTAGTTATATTTGGACTAATGTATCAGATTCTTTCAATCCCATTTGGAAGTATTATCACTCGATAGTCATTGACCTCGAGATGTGATAATATATGGTAATAACTCCGAAGAGTCCCAAGGGATATATATGGTAAAATGGGAGTAAATAGAAGCCAGCCCATCGAGTTAGCACTGTCAAAAGAAAATTAATTAAACGTATCTAAAGACCAAAATATATTTGAAGGAGATGTAGTAATAGCACTGCACTTGCCACGAAGAAGACAAACCATCACTAGCCCTTTTCTTACTCCTCATGCCTTGGTCTTGTTGCCTGCTTCTCGCAATTCTCTTCGGTCAATTATTGAAACATATCTCTCTCTCTCTCTCTCTCTCTCTCTCTCTCTCTCTCTCTCTCTCTATATATATATATATATATATATATATATATATTGTATAATATAAATAGGGAAAATTATAAAAATGGTGACTAAGTTTGTCAATTTTCGGTTTTGGGTGATTATGTTTGCCAGTTACAAAACTAGGTCACTAAGTATGTATATAGTAACAAACTTGGGTCAAGTACCTCTTTTTTCTTATTATTTACATATTTAGTGACTCAAATTTGTACTATATACATATTTAGTGATCCATTTTTGTAACTAGTGAGCCAATTCTGTTACTATATATACTTAGTGACCTAGTTTTGTAACTGACAAAAATAATGATCCAAAATCGAAAATTGGCATACTTAGTGATCCATTTTTATAATTTTGCCCTTATAAATATATTAGAGAGAGAGAGAGAGTGAGAGAGACTCGTTCAGCTGTCAACTGTGATAGCCATAGAATCAGAGGAAAAAAAAAGATATGAAACTTTTCCTTGGTGTATCTATAGAAAAGTACCTAGTTATATAAAAAATTTGCATGTCAGACCCCATGTCAGAAAAATTTTCATATAAGTACCCGTTCGATTGTGTGTACCATTTTTCCAGTCTTGACGTACCTTACTATATGTGTATTATGTACCATGTCATGTGTATATATGGTACCCACATATGGTACCTATATAAGGTCTATATGGTAGCTTAATGTGTTATGTGATGTACCATTTTCTGACTGTATACGTACCACAATATGTTTCCATATGGTACCTAAATGTAGGGGTGTTCAAATGGGTTAATTTTCGGTGTTCGGGTTATTCGGTTTGGGTTATTCGGGTTTTTGACAGTTGAGACAACCACCCGCAAACCAAACCAAAACCAATTAACTATTTGATTATCGGGTTATTCGGTTTTCGTGTTAACTGGTTTGGTTATGTAAAAAACCAATTAACAAGCTTGGTCTAAATATTCATAACACAATCTTTTATATGATTTATATCTTTTAAGGAAGGCTCAATTAGTATTATTTTTATATGATTTATATCTTTAAGGTTTAAGTAAAATTATATGGAGTAATATATTTATATCTATATTAAAAAAGTAATTATGTTATTCGGGTTTCGGGTGTGCCCCGAATTTTTTTATCCCACCCAATACTCAAACCATTTCCCCGTTTAATAATTCGGGTGACCCAATTAACCACCCGACCCCCGAATTAACCAAACCAAATAAGCCGAATTCAGTTCGGTTCGGGTGGGTTAATTGGGTCACCCAAATAATGAACACCCCTACCTAAATGTGTTCCATGACGTACTTACGGCGGAACGGGTAACAATGTGCAAAAATTTTATTCTGACAGGTACCTGCCTATAAAAAAATTCTGACGGGGTTTGATTTGCGAAATTTTTTTATAAATGAGTATTTATGTGCAAAGATCCCCTTTTCCTTTCGAAAAAAAAAATATGAAACTTCCGTGGTTAGTTTATGCATCTGTTTTCCTATCAATAAACGCCTCTGCGATTCTTTCATGAATCAGTATATGGTCGGCCCTTGTTGACGTCAGTCGATAGGCCTCGCCGTGACGACGTGGCACGCTTTGCTCGGTTGTTGGTATCTCAGAGTTCGTGGGGCGTACTCAAGTAACAACTTTTGTTTCTCTTATTATAACTCCGATTTGATGGTTCGATCTTGATGATGGAGGGCAGCTGATATTAGGGTTCATCTGAATTTTGCAGCACAATTGCAAGCGATTGGGGAGGTGCACCATTTGGGTATGATGAACTGTTATCTGAACTCATACTTCGTAACGAAAGATAGTGCTTTGATCGATTTCTTGACATGCTAGGAAGTTGATATGCATATAGATCTTTCGGCCTCTGTTAATATGAGCACAGATTCTTTGTGCAGAAATGTAGTTTCTTTCAGCGATGGCTTGCCTGGACAAGGCAAAGGTATCCCCTATTTCTACCTGACAACTCTTGATCCTACGGCTAGTAATGCCCTGAAAGATCAGAGATCATCGTTTACGATAAGCGAATACAACCTAAGAACATGTGGCAAGAAAGATCCCGAGAGTCCCACTTGTGCCAAGATTACTCTTGTCGGAAAGGTAGTTTCTTTGACCAATTCCAATGCTCTTACTGCTATGTATACATAATGCTCTGTTTGGTTTGAGCAATTTGAGACCTTAGTGAAGAGGGCTTTTTCACCAGCTTTGTGAAATCATGTTCAGTTAAAACCGCTCGAGAAGAATTCCGAGGAAGAAGAGTTTGCTCGAAACTCATTGTTCGCAAAACACCCCGAGATGAAATGTAAGCATATAACATACATTGAAATTACGCTTCCACCGTTACAACTTTCATCCTATCTGTGTCGTACGTGTAATGATTTCAGGGTGGCCAAAGAGCCATAGTTTTCAGATATTCAAGTTAGACATCGAACACATCTTTATGATAACCTGGTTTGGTGGTCCTAAGCCTCTAACTCCTGAACAGTACTTCAATGCCCAACCGTAAGTTCTATCTTGCAATGGCTAACTTGTTCCCTATATCTTAAAAAAAAAGCTTTCTTTATGATTGATAGAGATTCTTTATTACAGGGATGGATATACTTCCGCTGATGCAACTATCTGATTCTGATCGCAGCATCGTGTTTATGCTTTCGTTTTCTCAAAGATTACACATAGCGATAAGAATCGAGATATACGACAGTTGTGAAAATATCTATTGAATTGAAAAACTACATGTATTGTATTGTAAATTAACATCAGCTTGCTGTAATGAATCTGCTGATCTCTTTGTATATTGTTCTGATAAAGTTTATTTTTGGACTGCATGTGCCCAAAGATAGTTTCTTTACAAATTCTGTCAAATGTTATGAAAAAAGGAGACTTTTCTATGTTCCCTTCTTTTTCTTTGTGGAGGTTTTATACCCATCTTTGCCATAATTCTTGATTGACCTCAGTCTTAAATCCAATAGGAACTCAGTCAAGAATTTTAAGTGGAATTAAAGCATTTCTTCTTCTTACTGTAGTTACATCGAAATAGATGTTTACATGGGTTCGTTTTTTAACCATTCCATGAACTGTGGTCCAATAAAAGCGTCAGTTATATTTAAATTGTATACTATGAAATCAAAAGCTTCATTTATTATCGTCGTCAAGTCTTCATCAATGCCAACAACAATAATTCTTCTGCTGCAGCGTCGCTCTCTGATCAGGAAAGAGGAACAGACAAAAGAGATAAACATGCGAAGTCTTGTCATAAACCAAATTTAATCTAAAGAGAAAGTAGACATAATTGAACTAAAAAGAAAAAGGAAACGTAAAAAGAAAACAAACGAAACAGACAGCACAAAAAACGTTGCAAGGGTTTTACGTACCTATAATATTATATATATATATATATATATATATATATATCTCCGTTACCGAAAAGCAATTATAGCTGTTGCACTAGCTAAGTCATCATCATGTTCTATCCATCATATGGTCTTAACATTCATCATTACACCCACAAACGCATGACTGCATCGGAGAAGCTATCATCATTATCTATGAGGAAAGTGGACAAAAGGGTTCGCAGATATGGAGTTGTGCCAGCTACTAATGATGACAAGGGGGAAGAAAAGGAGGATAAGGACTACAAAATTAGTTCAGAAGAAAAGAGATGCCTTTACTCTTTATTTTAAAAGAGTTTGATCTCGAAAATTTCTTCAACTTACCTTTCTATTACATGGGGAATCAAGCATCACGGTCCGATCCCTTTTACTAGATCAAGTTTGCCAACTTTATTTGGATTTGCTCTACACTTGTGGAAAAATACCATCGCAATAGTTTTTAGGGTTTCTTTAAATTTCTCCATCAGTTTATGTTGAGCTGTTGCTTGTGTGTGTTTGTGTGTTGCGATGTTGGCATCTTTAAGAGTATAAGATCTTTATCGCTGTCTCGTATTTGATATTCTCCATCTACATGGGATTTGTTCAGATCTGCTCATTATTGATCGTGCAATCGTTAGTGTGTCCTTGCACAAAGTTGAGATTAAATGAGTTTTCTTTAGTGGGGCGATACATTTGTTTTTTCCCTTTAGAATTAAAAGGTTTAGTTTTTCAGGTTTGCGATCTTATTATATGATAATTTTGGTTGATTTGAAGGTCATCTCTATTCTCTCGTTTAAAAATTCTCAAATTTATTCTTGATGGTCGAAATCATGATATATACATAGTCGCCAAGACTATCTCTCCGTTGAGCTTTATTACAAACTTATTGTTATACATCATCTCTCCCTTCCTTTTTTTTTGGGGTAATTAAGTATTTCTCACCCAACAATATATATCAATTATACAAGCATACGATACAATAAGTGCTGCGTAGTGAAGCTAATACGCATCATCCCACCCAATGGAGTTCATATATACAAGTTCGTTTGTTATTTCTTCATCCATTTGAAGCATTTGATGGCTTTGAAGTTCATCAGGAACCTGCAAACTCATGCCTCTCTTACTTTCTTGGTACAGCAGAAACCCTAATTAGATGATGACAAATAGGCGTAGTTAGTTAGTCATATTCTCGTTTTCTGGGAACATAGTTTTCAGACCACTAAATTTCGAGATAAAATATTGCCAGAATTTTGTAGGAAGTGGCTCAATCAATCAATATTGTTAGGCGTTTGAGATCAAAACCCTTTAAATGCAATAATGGAGACGTTGCACAACAGTTCTGTCAGTTCAGTATAATAAATGGATCAAACTGATGTCGCCATCGGACACATACTTCTTCAATGAGAGTTACTATTTACCCCCCTTTTTACTTGTTACCGCCCCTAAAGGGTTGAAAAAAGATGTTTATGCCCTTATGTTATTTAAATTAATTTAAAAAGGTAAAATATAATAAAAAGTAAGAATTTTCTTTAAAATCCTACACGACGCAACACTTTTCAAATCAAACAACCAAATTAAACAAAAAAACAGAGAACTTTGCAAATCGTAATGGAGCGAGGATAAGGAAAGGGAAAGGGAAAGGGGGTCCTGTCACGATTGGTAAGAAAACTGTCGTAAGTTCATTCGTATGTAGATAGATTGTCGAAAACGGGTCGAATTAGGCTGAAAACGGGCGATCGGACGCGAAATAGGGCGAAAACGGCAGGACCAAATCGAAATTTCGGTTGGCCAAGTCGCGACCAAAACGTGATTTCGGTCGGTCAAGACACGACCGAAATCATATTTCGGTCGCAACAGGCTCGACCGAAATATGATTTCGGTCGTGTCTTGACCGATCGAAATCGTTCGTCGGTCGCCGGGGTTCCGACCGAAATCTTGTTTCGGTCGTATCTGGCTCGACCGAAATCTGGTTTAGGTCGGTTCCTCGGCGACCGAAATTTGATTACGGTCATGCCATTGTTTGGCCGAAATTATGTTTTGGTCGTTTTTTCTTTTAATTCATAAATATGTAATTGCAGGCCAAGGGTGGGAAGTCCCTATTTGGAGGGAGCAGCAGATCGGCCCCGTCGGAGGGATCTGGAGAGCGTCATACGAGGGCGCGCGGCGTTGATGCATCAGTTCGTAGGCAACGGGAGGAGGAGAGGCGGCAGCGAGCTCTTGATGCTCATTCCGTATATGCGGATTACGATCCGCATGCGGATGAGGAGGCGCCTGCGGACGAGGAGGTGCCCTACGATGCAGCATCGTTTGAGTCATCCGACGACGATGCGATACTGGTCTCCTCAGGTAATTCCATTCTCCTTTATAAACTGTATTGCGATGTAGTGTCTTAATATACGTAAAATAAATAATATTTATTTTTGGGAAATTCTTAAAAAATAAAATAGAGAGCAAGCGCTCCAGGGTCGTAGATGACGATTCCTGGAGGGTGCAGGGGCCACAGCCAGGTGGTCCAGAAGACGGCGAGGTGATCCCTAGTGACTTGGGGCACATCGCGCCCCGCATCTGGATGGGTGAGGAGGATCGACCCCTGCTGAAGTGCGAGCAGCGTGCGTCAGTGCTTCGGTCGCTTAAGCAGTGGTACTGCCAATTCCCGCCGGAGACGCAGAGCGAGATCGATGGCACGGGGTTTAGCCACCTCACAGATGCCATGGTGGGTCACTTGGACCAGCCTCTTCTGAGCGCTTTTGTGGAGCGCTGGCACCCTGACACGAACACCTGGGGTGAGATGACGATCATGCTCCATTGAGGGGAGGACGGTATCGGGCTCACCAGACAGCGGCGACCAGCAGATCGCAGCGTGGGAGATTATGGGGTTAACACAGACGCGCTGCGGGGATTATGGAGAGGCGGTGCGGTCGCGTCGAAAGACGTGATGCAGAGGATGCGGTCTGAAAATAGGCCGGCGGGGTTCCAGGCAATCGCTTGGCTGTGGATTCTATTGGGGTCGACGCTGTTCGTCGACAAGAGCGGGAACCGGGTGAAGCCCGACATCATGCACGAGTTCTAAGCCAGCGACCACTCGTGGGGGTCGGCCGCTCTTGCTTACCTCTATCGTCAGCTTGGCCTCGCAAGCCGAGCGGATTCAAGGTGTTTAGCTGGGTGCCTGTCGTTACTACAGGCGTGGATCTACGAGTACTTCCCATGCTTTCGCCCACACCGTCTACCCCATCATGTGGAGGCTTGCGACGCACGATCACGCATGTGGTTCATGTCTCAGTACGAGCGGACGGGCCACCGTTTGATTGAGATCCGCCGTCAGCTAGACATGATGACTGCGAGCGAGGTATATTAACAAATTATATTCTATATTCACGACGATTATATACAAATTGCAAACTGTTATCAGGTTGCTTGTTTTACGTACGGCCCCGATCCAGCGGCGCACCACATGAGGACTATTTTCGTAGGCTGGGTACGATATCGCGACATTGTTGAGCCTTACGTACCCTCGAGAGTGTTGCGCCAGTTGGGTTACGTGCAGCACATCCCCCCGTCGATGAGTCCGCCACAGAAGGCGTACATGCCAGCAGACCCGAAATGGTATAAGGTGCACCATTCTGCATGTCAACATTAAAATATTATTAGATAAGGATAAGAGACACGTAATAATAATTAATTTACCTTTCTGATGCGAATCAACTGGTTCTGAATCTGCTCGTGCACCTTCACCCATACGGTGTCAAGCGACCCAGTGGCCGAGTTCAGCCATCCTTTCAGTTCGCTATGAGCACTCTGCACACGACATGTAGTGGTGTTCCCGAAATGAAGCACATGGTTCGTCCAAGCTCTGGCGAACTTCTCCTTATGTACCAACCACGTCTGCTCAACATAAGTAACGATTTCTGAGTATTGTAGCCAGCGCAGACGCATGTCATTCACTGCATTCTCATATTCGTCAACCGTCGGAGCTTCCACGACTGCTTTCCAGGAGTTGTGCGTGAAGTGAGCTGCGGTCTTTTTGCTCTTCCCCCCAACCTATAAACTTTGTTCTCCACATCTTTATAAATATGCCACGTGCACAGCAGATGGTGAGAATGGGAAATACCATATGTAACGGTCGAACAAGGCCCAACTCACGATCAGTGACAATCGCCGACGGGTGGACACCTGACCCTAGAATATCCCTGATAGACTGCAACATCCACCGGTAACTTCTCTCGGTCTCGTCGTCCATGACGTCAAACCCACACAGAAAGTTGTGATTACAGGGAGTCATCCCTTTAATCTCAACAAGAGGCATCTTATATCTATTGGTCTTGTACGTCGAGTCAATCCCAATAAAATAAGGATACGTCCTCAGCAGTGCGAGTGACTCCGGGTGTGCGAGAAAGACATGTGTCAGCATATTAGTCTCCTCGTCTCTTCTATATTCAACAAAATATCCGGACTCTATCGCGTGGTGCATCAACTGGCTCACCACGTCTTGACCCTCAGAATATTGCTTCTTCAAACGATCTCTGTAATTATATATATGTCGGATCGTCGCGTTATCTACGCTGTGTCGAGCCCTCATCGCTGAGAGGATATGTGATGGTTTCGCTTGCGCAGCAGTCATTTCCTCTACGACCTTCTTTGCCTGGCTGCTTAACCCACTCGTCCGGCGGTGTCCCTCGGGATAATGTATCAGAGGGTGATTGTGCGTGGATTTTTCAGGTGGGCCCGTACGAATGAACCATTCCTTGGTAGCTGGATCTTGCTGGGCTATGACTACAAAAGGACACCTGCACTTGTTAGAGTTCGACAGCCTCTCCAATTGATCCTCCTTGCCTCTATAACGTTCTCCGCAAGAAGATCTAATCCATTTTTTTGTTCCTAATTTCTTGTGCGACGAAATTATCACCTCGAAAGCAAGACCAATAGCGACGCCTTTCGCCCAGTTAATGGCTTCCACGTCGGTTGGAAATCGTCCTCCTTCGCGAAAATGCCGACTGTAGTTTATTCCGTCGCCCGTTGAATCCTCCGGGACACTCTCCAAGTCTGAAAAAAAATTAAAAAAATAATAAAAAAACGACCGAAATCAAATTTCGGCTCCCCTAAGACGCGACCGAAACGAGATTTCGGCCACCTCCACAGGAACCGAAACATGATCTCGGTCGCCTCAAAGTGTGAGGCTGACCGAAATTATTGTTCTGTCACCCCATGTGACGACCGAAAATTCAGTTCGGTCGGGAAGATTTTTTCGTTCGATGTCCCATCTGTGTTCGAGAATTTACGTCTATACGAACGAAATTTACGAGAATTTGCTTACCATCCGTGCCGATAGACCCTTTCTTTTGTCCTTTCAATTTCCCAAATAGACGATTCATTGCGATTTCAATTTTTTCTTGTTAAGTTTGAGTCTGATTTGAATGTATGATTGCGATATCAAAACTGTTCTTTGGAAAAGGAATTTAAATTTAAAATGGCAAAATCGTCTTTTTTCAGCCCTTTAGGGGGCGGTAACTAGGAAAAAGGGGGCGGTGGATAGCAATCCAGTTCTTCAATTTATATCTCTCTCTGCTCACAGGAAAATAGGGTGAGCGCGGTGCGGTTAGAGCGGTTTTTATCGAAATTTTAACCCGACCCGATGTATTGCGGTTTTATAAAATATATCCCAAATCCGATCATAAAAATCTGAACCGATAGATTGTAGTTTGCTTGGATGCGGTTGGCTTGGGCCGTTTTTTGCGGTTTTTAATATATTTTTTATCATAACGAAAATTAAGTGTAATATTCTTAAGTGTAGATAAAGCAAAAGATATATCATTAACATATTTACAAATATAAAAGTTTATATACAGAAATGTTATTATCATAATACTAAATAATAGTAAAAAGTCCGATAAGAAGCTTGATTAGAAGCTCATATTCCTCGTTCACGGCCGGCTTTTGGTAAATCAACTAAAGCAATGACCGCATTTCGATTATAAGGAATAAATCGTTGGAACTTTAACTGCCTTCTATAAACATCAAGTGTTATAGTTGTTGATTTCAAGTCCAAATAAAAGAGGGGGTTGCATTGGATAGACACATAATTTTTTTCACTACATAATATTTATTTTTAAAAAATCATCATTTAGAACTTGAACTTAACTTTACGCATGTTATGATTAGACACTGTCCTTGTATCTAATTTTCATTTAGAAGGAGAAAATTTTCAAAATTTTAAATCGCCTTCTATAAACTTCAAGTATTATAGTTGTTGATTCCAAGTCTCAAATTCACCATGTAATATATTTTTTTTATAAAAAAACTTATTTGTAACTAGCTTTACACAACGTGTTATGATGAGTCGATATCCTTGTATCAATAGTAATTAATATTTTTGACCGCCACTACTATTACGAGTTATATCTATTACTTTATGAGCTATTGGATAAAATATAATAAAATGTTTTTTATATTTTTAAATGCGGTTGGGTGCGGTTTATGCGGTTTTAAAAATAGAAAACCAAATCAGATTGCAAAATATGCGATTTTACTTTTTAAAACCCAAACCAACCCATCAAATCATTATTAACCCGACACTTGCGGTCTGGGTTGGGTTGGGTCGATTAGGTGGGGCGGTCTGACGGGTTAAACGCTCACCCCTACAGGAAAAACATAAAATTTAAAACGAAACTATATGGTTCTGGTCAACTTGTTAAGAGTAGTACTGTCAATATGGCACACGGCCGCCCCGCCCGGCGCCCCGCCATAAGGGCGGGCTGGGTTCCAGTTTTTCAGGCCCGCCAGGAGGCGGGCCTGGGCGGGCCAGCCCACGCGGGCACAGGCTTTGGCGGGGCGGCCCGCCATTATTGTAATACATATAATATATTAAATAAATATATAATATATAGAAAATAAATACTAAATATAGAAAATAAAACTAAATTAATTAGATAATATAATTAATGTCATTAATTATGTATAATTAATATCATATTTACTCATATTTTTTAAATAAATACCAAAATTAATTAAAATTATTAATAAATTAAAGTATTAAATTAAAATAAAAATAGCAAAAAATATACTAGGCGGGCGGGCCAGGCCCGCCAGGCCCGCGGCCCACCGCGGGGCGAGGCGGTCCCACTTTTTTAGGCCCGCCATGGCTGGCCCACCCCGCCAATTTGACAGTACTAGTTAAGAGTAGTCAATCTTGACGCAGATCAAAATATTACTCCTCTGTCCTATTAACTTTATCAAATAAGTTGTACCGTAAATTAAGGTGACATTATTATAATAATATAGTGCAATTGGATTAGATATAAACAACTTGATTAAATTTATAACATTTTCCTTATTATTCCAACCATTTACTTTTTCCTCCAATTACATTTAAAATTGTGTTTAATTTTTTATCCAAAAAGGACAGGTGATAAAATTAGTGGGACGCCCGTAATGGAAAACGTGATAAAATTAGCGAGACGGAGAGAGTATAATATTTTGTGGTGGGCCTTGTGACATCATTTCGACCAAAAATATTCTCCGTGATTTACAGAGATTTTGCACTTCGTACTCATTTCTCCAAGAATTCTTTTCATTGAAGCTTAGGTAACATTACAGAAATGGAAATAATAACGAGGATGTGCTCAAATTCATATTCGGGAAATGAATATTTTCTCCATAATTGATATTGCAGTTTATCGAGTCCACTTCACAAGTCCATTATAATTTACTACACCGTATAAGAGGGGGTCCGATTATGATGGGCCTCAAGTCTTGAATATGAGACGATGTTAGTGAAAGTTGAGACTTCCAAAATGGGAGTTTTAAGCGAATAGAAAAAATAATACTGCGTCGATCCTAAACCATTTTATACATTTTACTAAATCGAACGTCTCACATCTTTTATATATTTCCGTATTTAGCAAAAAAAAACTATAAAAAACAATCAATATAATAATATTAATATTCTTAAAAGACGTGTCAAAATATATATTTTTTTACCTTTTAATTATACTATAATATTAAAATATTCATTTTCTTAATTTTCGTGCCAACTCCCAAATATCCATAAACATTTAGGACAGAGAGAGTAGGTTTAAGGTTTGGGGATTTTAACTGAAATTAAACCAAAATAAGATGAAAAAAGTATTTTATGAATAGAATTAAAGCAACGGAACAACATAAACATAGTTGCATCATCTATAACACGACTTTAATCATTCATTATCAACTTTGATTTCCCTGGGAGAGGTCCGGTTCGAATCTCATCCCTGTGGGCTGTGATATTTCCTTAAGCCTGCCCACATGGGCCCAGACATGTGCGATTGAACTGGTCGGCATGCTTTGCAGGTAGTGGGTCGGCCACGGGGTTTCACCATCGGCTTTCCCCGGTTATAAAAAAAAACAAAAAAAAGTTCGATTTCAATCATAATTCTTCTAAGAAACAAGAAATGACAACATCATCCATTGACATAAAAACCAAGATCAATTTTTTTTTTCAAATCTATGATGATCACATCTGCTTACGAGACAAATGGTTGGACGACGTCGATCGAATGTCTTTGGTGTAAACAGTGGTAAGAGCAAAGAGGGAGAGAACGAAGACAACTTGAGCACTCATTATACCAAAATGGCTTATGCTGTTTCCTATTTCCATCCAACTTCCAACGTTTCGAACCTATTGGGATCATTTCCACTACTCAGTCGATTGCAATGATAATAAGCTCAAGTCGAAAAAAGGTAGACGAGGTTTACGTACCAAGAAAAAGAAGTGCATCGTCATAACGTCCGAGCAGATTATGACAAGGAAATAGCATCCCAGCAAAGGGACTCTTATCAGTTTCGTAATAGCAGTAAATGCACATCTGCAGTTCGATGAAGTAAGAATGAAAAACATATACGTATATTGGCTTACGAGAGAAAATCAACGTGGTTAATAGCATAGACATACATGACGAGCACGAAGGGGATGAGCAGTTTGAAAATGAGAAGGGATGCCATTAGAAAAGGCTGCAAAAAAGAAAGAATCAGAGCAGTGTCAGAAATGAGAACTAATGACAAGAAAATCTCGAGTTTTCTTAATTAAGTAGCACTTACGCTGAAGACTGTGATGAACCGATAAACAGAGGATATCTCGAAGCTTGCGATGCTCGCAAAGTTTCCAGTTCCAAAGAATGCAATGTTGAAGAACACCATCTGCGATGCAAGAATTTTTCGACGAAAGCCCATTAATGAAACTGAAAAAGTGATCTTACTGAAAGTTGATGAAGTTTCGAAGAGTCGCAACTAAAACTCACGAATGTTAATGGGATTCGCATGTCAGATAGCTGCAGGCATCTCTCACCAGATGAGAGAGCAAGTTCGTCCTCGATAGAATTTGAAGGTTTGACCGCCTTGGTCTTATTAACATAAGCATTTTCGAAAAGTATCCATGCCATGAGTGCAATAGCGAGAGCGCCGTAGAATAATGCTTCATATCTGCATGGAGTTTACAGCAAAAAGTGGATGCATCAATTCAAGGACATTGTCAACTCAATTTCCTTTCAATTTTACTGATATAAGTAAGAATATATTACCCTATCGACAACAGGAGAAATGCAGGGGCAAAACCGAGATATATGGATATAAGCCTAGACAATAGACCCGTTGATGAAAAAAGAGGAAGAATCAACGATACACCTACATAAAAAGAAAATAAAACTACGTCAGAAGCTAATGGCAACAGAACATATGCACAAGACGTTGTTTTAAGAAATAAGACGGTTAAAAACGAAAATGGAGATAAACCAATCAGAGAAAGAAAATACCAGAAATTGACCAATTTATCAACTGGTGTGATGAATGCAGTTCCTGGTTTTTAGTCCGGTGAGAGGTTGATAACGGCACCATAATGGATGAGAAGATGACCAATAGGATCTATATGTCCCATAAGCAAGTGGATATTCAGAATACAAATAACAGAGGTCAAATCCAACAGCATACCAAACAAGAACACCACAAAATACCAAACAAGAACACCAAATATCAATTAAGTACCTGCACAAGGAAAAGCGCATCAAATTTAGACTTTGCAAAGCCAAGGGTTAGATTGACCAAATATTTACTTTCTCTGGCGTGTAAATCAAGATACTTTGCTATGCCACCGATCATTACAATCATAAATCCACCAGAAACTCTACGAAGGGAAACAATGAAATTGTTAAGTCAGCAAACACTGAATACCCAATTTTATCACAGGTAAATATGAATGAAAACTTGCGCCAACAAGCATTAAATAAAAAATAATAACAAAGTTTCAATATTAAATCAATACTATCTTTTAGTTAAGTATGCTACCAACTTCCAGTTTATTAGTACTTCTACTAATTTGCTAAGATATAGTATGAATTAGCTTTTGAACTGAAACAACACATAGACTTACACTAATTTGGTGTTGTCAGGAATTTGAGCCGGAAACAGAGTGAAAATGGACAAAGACCAACAAGCCAACCATACAAAAACTGATATCTTCAAGTTCGATCCCAACGAGTAAAGAAGATATAGAGAAGCAATGATCCCAACAATCAAGAAAATCCAAGTGTAAATTTTCCTATCCATGAAACTTCTGACCTGCAATGATTAGATTGACACTAATAAAAACGTGGTTTAAGCAAGAATGCCTGCAAAATTAATGTTTTAAGCTAAGTTTGTTTTCCTCACCAGTATTTCAAGGATGAATACAGAAACAACAAGAGCAGCCACAAATTTCACAAAATATCTAACTTCTTTCTGATGAATGTATCTCCATAGTGCTATCAAAAACTGGTACTGACAGCTGATTTGCACCCAAAGAAATATCGTCATAGCAAAATAAGCATGATAGAGAGGGGGGGCATGTTCCACAAGCAGTATAGTAGACACTAAACTCATCAAGAGAAATCCAAAGAGGTACACCTGTCGCAAAAAAAAAGGAACTTTTTGCTATGAAGCAGAAGAAACTTTGATTCTACTTTGTTTGGTTTACCTTCTTCTGATGACCTGATTGTTCCTTTCTGAATATTTTTCCAGATAACATGGTGTAAGATTGCAGCACGTGGAGCACCAAATAGATCATCCATCCGAGATATCCAAGAGAAATTATAGCCATCAGCATATGCCAGTCATAAGTTTGAAAGTAATGAAGCCCTTCTAACGCCAAACTTCGTAGACTCTCGGATAAAACCTTGGCATCCTTATAGTTCCTTACTGATATTAGATACTCAACTTGATCCAATACCACAGTATGATTAGCCAAGGGTTTGAAAGGCTTGAACCACAACGAGTGCGATTGCTTTAGTTCTTTTCAGATAGTTAAGGATAATCTTGCTTAACAATGGAAAACATTCCGAGTTCGACTCAATGAGTCAAGCCTTGTTATAAAATTACGATCTAAGCAGCTATTCATACAAATATCACCATCAACTCTCGCTCTTACAGATATCCATCCCCTCCTGAATTTTCAGAGAAAGAATGTGGCTTAGCAAGCATGAGAATTCACAGGTCCAAGGCAGTCAGACAACTGCAGCATATGCCTAAAAAACAAAGCATAACCAAACACATAAACAAAATCACTCCAACTAAGGATACGCGACTTGCGCAAAAATTGACTTAAAATTTGCTTTGTGTTAGCCAAAACCGCCTCAACTTCGTCCACCTGATCGAAACAACGATATTTGGATCAGTAAATCAACATACAAATCTCATCTTTACAGGCCAATTTAAGGATAAAAGAGTCCAACCAAAGAAAATAATTAAATATTATAGTATAGTATAGTATGACATAAGAATGGACAAAATTGTATGGGTTCATGTAAAAAACTCCACTGTTATATAGAGATGTAGAAAGCCGATAAAATTTTGGTAAGAAGACAGCATATAGGTGCCGTTGTTGCATGCATACCTCATTCAGACTAATGTATCCTAGTGGAAGATTTCCAACAGAGTTCACAGGGCATGGCAAACCTAGAAGGGTTGACTGTGAAAAGCAGCAAATATTGGCATATTGCAGAATAAATTCCAAACTGGCAAATCAGATGAATATAAAAAATTAATTAATCAGTAAAATGCACAACCATCAAGGGGGCAATATCAGCTTGATTCACATCCAGCCTCTCTAATTCATTAAGACCCCAATCGGAAGGTGTAGGCATGTCATGCGCATGCTCATCAATGAAGCGAACATTGTCATCACGATGATGGTTTTCAGAAGTAGGCAACGGTTGCCCAACGCCTGCTCCCCAAGCAACAAGGGGAGTATCGGTATTTGACGGATGGCCATCTCCATGGCTCCCTAACAATGGAAGCAGGTGGTTAAATTCTCAGCTCAACAGACTTGGATATATATTATGCAATACAAGATGGAGCCAAAATCATAAATACTAAAGTGCATACATGATCAACCTTTGTCACTCATCCCATGATCGGCTGTAAAAATGTACGAAGTTAAGTTATCCTTGAAGTAATTCTGAACAAGATTATAAACTCTTTCAGCAATGTGGTCGACAACTTTAACATTGTTGAGGTAGATAGATGAATAAGGCCGGTGAGCATGACCATTCGAATCGCAACCAAGAAGGTGAAGAAATACGACAAGATTATCCTGCTGAAGGAGCATTCCCAACTTTCCGTCTTCTCTGGATTTGTTCAGAAGGCTCTGGAACTGATCAAATGACCACTCGTCAAGAAACGAAGCATCTGCGCATTCACAATACGCCAGAATAATATAAAAAACGATTTCTCGAAGTTGGAGAAGATAAATACAAAACGAAAAGAAGCAAACCAGTTGCAAAATCTTCATAATCGTGTGGATACGATTTCCATGTGCTATGCCGCAGGCCACTACAAAATATTGGCACAATATCAGGGCTGCCAAATGCAAATGTGTGGCGACTTCTGTTGAAAACCGAATCAAACTCTACTGGATTGGCTTTCCAGCCTACACAGAAACAAGATGGAGAAAAGTAGATAAAACTTTCCTGTTCAAACAAATAACAGAAACTCGAAATTCCAATACTTCTCATCTCCTCTATTGACCTAATGACACTGTGCTAATTTCAAGGTTGGCATTAATTATTGCAAAAAAGCAACCACCTTTGGTAACAGCGCTGGGATCCTCATAAAACCCAGCGATAATCGAAACATGCCCAGGCCTCGACTCTGTGGGTGGCCGTGCATGCGAAACCCCCCACCTACCATGCCCTTTAATCACGCTCCTCAGAAACGGAGCACGGTACTTCCCATCCTCATCGGGCTCAAAGAACTTGTCGGCCCGCAAACCATCCGCTGTAAAATAACAAATCACTCAGTCATTTCACCGAACACATTACGCGCATGTAACACAGAGCTACCAGTTAACTAAATACATACCTACGAGAAGAACGAGCCGCTTCGCAGGAGCCTTAAATCGCGGTTTCACGGGTTCCATGCCGTGGACGATCGGAGTCTTGAAGTAGATATCGAAGATGCTCAGCATGTAAACAGCGTGGAGTATTACGCCGAGGATCACCAGCCATTTCGAGCGTGCTTTGAGATAATCCGTTCGTGTTCTGAGCGTGGTCACGTACGAGGACGACGACGACGACGATTGAAAGTTGCCCAAGATTCCATCACTCACTCTCATTCTTTGTCGCTTTATTATTACCAAAGATTGGATCGTATTGAAAAGCTGTTGAATAGATCTTGCTGGGAAGTATATATATTTTATATGGAAGCTTTGGCCCTATAACGAATTCAATTTGACAATGTTCCATATTTATTCCCCAATTCAAGAATTTAACTTACAAACTTTGGACATTTTGGACAATTTTTGCATTTATTAATTCATTGTGGACTTGGATAATTATTACACTACACCCATCAAGCAAGACTAAGAACAAGCAGTAATATAAACCTAAAATAAAACATCCATAATCGCCACAAACAAAGACAGAAAATTGTTTATCAAGGACAATCGTAAGGCTTTCCATTCTGAATAACCGAAGTCCAATTGGGACACTCGGCGGCGTCTCCGCCGGGCACGCAGAGCCAAAAGTTGCAGCAAGCGCCGCAAGATCTCATGCACGGCCTTTTAGGGAGGAAACCCTTCCTTCTACAATATCCCATACACATGCCAGCACAGCCTGCCCCACATAATAATTTATCTATTACAAAATAGCTTTTCGAGAAACTTTTCTTTTTTTTTTTTGTTTTACTTCAAATTACCAGGTGGGCCAGAGATGGGCGGCGGCGGAGGTACTGAAGGCGGCGGCGTCGACTTAAGTGGAGAACTGACCGGCGCCTGACATGGCGAATGAGCTGTTGTTGTCTTAGTTGTTCTGTGACGGCGATAGCCCTGTTCTTTTAGATAACACGAAATCAGCCTCTTTTTTTTTTTTTTACGTTAGATGGTGTAATATTAGGAAGTATATGCTTACCGCGAGATCATTGATTGCAATGATTTCTTCGACAATGGCCGTAGTAGTAGCCTAAGATTCAGTAATAAATTGAAGATCAATGTCAATCTATGGACAATCCAAGAAGCAAGTATTAAAACAGCCATAGCGACTTACCACCATTTGGGAAACAAAGAGGGAGTGGGAAAGAACCAAGAAAAGGATCCATGGCGATTTTACAGCTGCCATTGGAGCGCAGAGCTTCATCCCATGAATGCTATGCTATATAGAGGAAAGGGAAGCATGTGTTTTTTTATGGCGAGGAAACATAATACTAGAATAATCATTACAAAGTGTTGCTGGTAAATTAATATTAAAAAATTATGTGGAAGCTGCTGCGAACCTCTTTAGCTTCGGTTTGTGTGTAATAAACAGCAATCCAGGGCATGGGAAACGATGATCACGTTGACATAATGCTACCTTACATGTTTTTTCAAATATAATCTGCACATTTTGTCTGTCCAATTCACAGTTTACAGAAATCCATTTCTGAAAACCGTCGGTGAAAGAATAAGAATTGGATCACCGACGTACAAGAGTTTCACATCTCACATTAAGATAGTTTTTCAAAACAAGTCATAATAGCTATGAGCATAGTTGGCCAGAGAACACAATCAATCTACGGCGATTTATCTACAATTTCAAGATTGAACTTTTGCTGCGCTTTCATTTGGAGTTGCATTCCACTTGAATTTCGCCGGCTGAGAAAGCCACAAGAAAATGTTAGAACCATACATTAACTAAGGAGGAAATAACTATATACACACTTTCGGAAAATCAAGAAAATGCATCACCTTCGAGCAGCACGGCAAGATTTGCTTGAGCATCAGCTTCGGCATTGTATGCCTTCAAACAATTTAGGGAACAAAAAAAAGGGATCTTGAGATGAGAAGGTAATATAACTCAATACGAATAACGTACGAATTTAGGATGATGATAAAAAAAGAAGTCGAGCAACTCACTCTTTCGACATGAGATATCTGAAATGTAATAAACCGATCCTTAAGCTCTTTGGCCACCTTACACAGTTCAGCCATGCTCGGCGTTTTGGTTTTCCAAAGACCTTGAATCTAAGGCCACGATTATCGCGTTTGAAAGGAAAAGGAATCTCTTACTTCACAGATCGAAAGCAAAGTGATATGAAAAAGTTAATACCAAAAAAGAAGCAAAATACCTGCATACAGACGAGCTTCGAATCTCCTTGGACGCGTATGTTCAAGAACCCTTTCCGAAGTGCGTATTTCAGCCCTAAAATGACGGCTCGATACTCGGCAACATTACAAGTAGCAACGCCAACACCTTCCCGCAATCGAAAGACCTAAAAGGACATCGAAACTTAAGTGAGGGTAAGGTTGTAAAACGCGGTCATCAAACTCGACGAATATATTGTGTTCAGGAAAAAAGTTATTAACCGTGGTTCCATCTGCTGACCGTAGTATAGCACCTGCCCCAGCTCGTCCAGGGTTGCCCTTCGAAGCACCATCAAACTCGAGAATACATGAAGACTGTAGATTACAAATTGAAAGTATGATACGAAGAACAACGCAAGGATCGTGGCACTTCGGATTTTAAGGAAAAGATTCAAGAATCGAATCACCTGTGGCTTAATCTCTGTATGATCCTCAACAGTAGACTTAGACTCAGAAGAATTAGGTTCCTGCATTTTGCCCAATCATATTTTCATTTTTTGTTACAAACATTAGGTAGGAATCCCAACAGTTAGAAAAAACTGAAAACTTCAGTACAAGGTTACGATTCAAACCCGAAAAGGACAAGGGACGAGGCTGCCGAAGAGATCTTCTTGCAAGTTGTTAGCATCAATGGCATAACTAGAATTTCTAAGACCATGTAAGGAGAGATGGTTTTGAGCTTCTTGAGACAAGCTGTAACCTTTATACACACTCACTGATGGTCCATTCACCTATGCAATAGAAAAAAGCCCAAAAAAATTTCACAATGATTTAACCAGCAAAGGGAGGGGAAAATGCACACCAATCAAATCACTATGTTAAAAAGCTTACAGAAGATTCAGTAAGTGTTTGAACATCGGTTAAGCTTCTGTACACTCCGACAACATCGCCCCTCCGTACGAGATAAAAAGCATCCTTTTCATCCCCCATTCTTTTGAGCCAATATTTTCTACTGCGCAGCCAAAAAGAGGGAGTTAGTAGAGAAGATCAAAAAGAGAACCGAAAGAAGGGAGCAAAGTAGTAACATACAAACAAGTATGAAAAATCAACTAAGCCGTTTATTCAAGTCAATGTGTTTAAAGAATCGAAGCTCGATTATGTCGATAACCCCAAAAACAAAAAGGAAAGATCTTTACTTTTTGATACCCTGCGTTCACTGTTCGGAGATGCAGGAAAACGAAACGGGTATGAGACTATGAGTGACAATTATTGACTTATTCGAAACTTTTCGCATGGACCAATAAATAACCATAAACAATCCCATATGCTTTGATTACTTACTGGTCCAAATAAAGGCTCAGCCCATTTATTGCAAATGCTTCGATGCAAGTCTTGTACACACAGAAATTGAAGAGCACTCATAAAGATGGCCTTGGATCAAGAAATAGAACGTTGTTGCTATTTGGGAGGGCTTCTACCGTAGAACTGGACTTGGCTAATCTCTGAGTTGTGCAAATCAAGAATTCAACACACGCAGAAGAAAGAAAAAGTCGAGACCTTTTTCATTTGTTTGCTAATTTCTTCGTATCAATAACGGAAATGCTCGAAGACTTCCTCAAAGAAGTTGATTTTCACAAGACAGATCCAGAAAAGGCGGCGCTTTTGCACTGTATACAAATTAGAGAGAGCTTCGATGTTCCATTACACCACCACATATTAGTTATTACACACAGATACTAGTTTGCATCTGTTGAGCATCCTTCGATATAATATACCTAGGCTTTGCCTAACCTCACTTTCTATTATAATCTTGCAACAGAGGATGCTTTTGCTGCATAGCAGACGATTCCAAGTCATCGGTACAAATCTCTTCAAACTCAACAAAGTCCTCTTTCGATTTGCCCCACATCACCGTGTAGAATCCAATCGCAATTACAGTCGCTCCAATTATGCTGTTGCATATGGACGATGAGGTAAGAAAACTAAACTGCTTACAACAAAGAATCTTAACATACATCTGTAATATATACGTACCTTCCAAGATAAAGAGTATCGCCGAGGATGACAACTCCCATAGCTGCAGCTATGGCGATCGATAACGGCTTAAACATAGCCACATAAAGTGGGCCCCTCAAATGCAAAGCCCACGTGTGAATTGCGTTGTTTATGCAGCACCCAAAAAGACCCTATACTTGTTTTTTGTAAACTCAATTTAGTACAATCTAAGGTATTGTCTTGATAGTACGAAGAAATGCAGTTTTGCTTACCGAGCATAAGATCGAAGCCAACGCTACATTGGGTCTCAAAGCCCATTTGCTCGAATCAGTTTCTGCAAAAGCACCCACGAGTGCTCCAAGAATGCTCACGATAGCAGTGTAGAAGAAAACCACCGTCAATTCTGATGGATAATCCTTCATAATGTATGCCTATATATCGATCAAAGGAAACCTTAAATCATGTAATAATATTACAGCTATAGGATGAGCTGTGTAACTAATTAAGATCATCGTATGCAATATAAACCTGAATGATGTACCAAACGGGTACTAGGAAGTACTCTACGGATAAAAAAAGACTCCCTATGATCCAATTCGATTGAGAAGAAGACCGTAAAAAATCGACGTTAGAAGCAGGCGAGGAGGGTTTTGGCCTTGGGACGATGTTGATGCTTGGGCCTTTGTAGAATGTGACTATGAATGCGCCTGAGATTGATACTATGGTGCCTAAGATTTTTGCTCGGCTTGTTTTGCTTGATAGTGCTACCTTCTCCATCCTATAAATGGGAATATAGAATATCTTTAAAATAACAAATCGATAAAATAAAATAAAATAATCAATTCTTTTATAAATATGATTAACAATTCAACGATTTAGCGTGTGTCATAATTCATCTTTCCATTACTTAAGTTAGTGTCTTAAAATATACATACGTAACGTAATACGTTCCATTTCTCTTGGCTCGCACAATAATGTGCCTCAAGTGTAATAAATATATAAATATCGGCATTTGCGGACAAAAAAAAGTTAAAAGAAAGATTTCGTGCAAGATGAAACGAACTCGACAGTGACGTGCTGGGGAGAGAGAGAGAGAGAGAGAGAGAGAGAGAGAGTAAATGACCGGAAAATGACGGCGAGGACGAAAGTGTACGCCGGCGCCAAGTTGCTCATCGCCGAGGCAAGCGTCGGAGAACCGTAATTGATCCCCGTATAGCCCATGATCTGCGACGTATATCTAATACACCGAGAAACACAGAGAAAAATATATAACTTAGAAAGCTCGACGATAACATCAATTTGATTGCATATTTCTCCTCACTCACCCAACTACTCCTAGAAGAAATATCTTGAGCATTATCCTTAAAGTCAACGGAGGCAGCGTCCTCGATCTACGCCGCAAAAAAAAATATTCATAAAGAAAGTCCCAAAAACATACCAAAATGACGGGTAAAGAAAGCATCGGCGGCCCCACCTCCGAGAGAAGAAGGGCGAGGGAAGGAGGACGACGGCGGCGACGGCATAGGCGTAGACGATGAACACGTGGCGGCTCATGCCGTGGTTCGTGGCGAGCTTGAATAGGGTGTTGAGAGCGACGTTCGTACACTCCATGGCCACTATGGCCGCGAAGGGAATCACTTCTCTATGAAGGTAACTGTTGCTGCTGCTCATCTTTGTGTGTTTCTTTGACTGTGTTTTTTCTTTTTCTGTCTTCGATTATTCCCTTCTTTTATTGTGCGATCGTGTTCCTGGCACGCGCAATTCCCACCCACCTGATAGTTAGAAAGAAAAAGATTAGATTATCAAGTGTAATAATGGGGTGGGGAGTAATATGTGACGTCACTCGCTGTCACGGATGTGACTGTAGAATTATTATTGCAGCGAAGGGACCCCATTTTATTTACTAATGAAGTTATTTGTATGGTTGCGTTTGCGATTGAATCAACAACAGTGTTTCTTTTGTTATTTGCCAAACAAATGGCAAGCAAGTAGACATTTTTTAATTACGAGCAAGTGCGGTTGCTTCTACGATGCACTCGACGAATATTTTTTGTTGTTTATTATCATATATATTGTGGCCCATTTTCGTATGTCATAATCAATTATTTAAGGGGTGTTGAGGTGATCTACAAAATATCACGCTGATCCTTTACACAACTTTCTCTAGTCACTGTATTTGTTTTTGGGAAGGTGATGAGTTGAAAGATAGCCTAGGTGATCAAAATGGTGTCATATTCCAAATTTTGCGTTACCTCCCAAAAGCTAGGTGCTTCAACATTATATGATGGAGTGATATTTTAATTTTTTTATTTGGTATTACCCTTGTATTTTAGCATTTCCTCCCAGTATACCTTTCCATATTTTAAATTATATAACTAATCGTTTTAAATCTTAAAAACTATTTAATGATTAAACTGATAGGCCAGCCGCCCATGAGGGCAGCCGTTTTTGAAAAGAAGAAAAAAAATAATAAAATAATATTATATAATAATATAATATTATTTTCTATATATAAAGAAAAAGAAAAATCTTAAAGATAAAGAATGAGCGGCCCATATCAACTGGCGACACGGCGGATTCCTGGCCACCGGTTTCGAGTGGTCCAGAAGAGCTGAAGACATCTATAAATAGGCTGAGGATTCTTCAGTTATTATCATCCCAAATCAAGTGAGAAGTTCAGTTAGAGAGTAATAGTGAGAGGTAAACTTATCCGGGTGGATAAGGGTGAGAGCGGGTTTTTGTTTTACTGGGGTAGTTGGGAATAGGTACAAAAACATTACCCGGGTGGATAAGGGATCTCGAGTTTGGGTTTAAACACGAGCGTTATTTTGTACGGTATAATATTCTCAATATAGTAAAGCTGGTGCTCTCCGCGGAGGTAGGCGGTATTGGCCGAACCACGTAAAAATCTCGTGTTCTCTCTTGTTGTCATTTCGGCTTTATACTATCCCAACAAAATCGTCGCGGTTCAAAATAAACCTTCCGCTGGGCCCGAAAAATTATTGCTCAACCCCAACAAGGGTATCAGAGCCAAGCCTAATTGATATTCTGAGTATGCTCTGTGGTTGCAGCTTTGTCTGATCTTCCACATCAGCAAAAATATTAAGAAGGTTCGTTACGGGGGAGCCAGTGTCGGGCCAAAGCTGTTGAATCTCTCCAAGGATAATGGCGACAGAAAGCAGTTTCAAAGTACGACAATTTGATGGTACAGGGAGTTTCACTCTGTGGCAGAGACAAGTGAAGGATATCCTTGTTCACCAAGGTTTGGCTAAGGCTTTGAAAGGGGAAAAGGGAAAGCCGGAGAAAATGACGTAAGAAGATTGGGAGGATATGGGGTCAAGATGTGTCAGCACAATCCGTTTGTACATTGCGGATAACATTATCAATAATGTTGTTAATGAGGATTCTGTACCAGACTTGTGGGCGAAGTTGGAGGAGTTGTATCTCGGGAAGAACTTAACCACAAAGTTAGATCTGAAGAGGGAGATGTACCGGCTGAAGATGGAGGAAGGTGGTAATCTCATGGATCATATTAGCGTGTTCAACGGACTTGTGGATCAACTTATAAAAGTTGAAAAAGTAGGAGGAAGAAGATAAAGCCCTTTTACTTCTTACCTCGCTTCCTGATTCTTATGATAATTTGGTCACAACCATCTTGTACGGAAAGACGACGGTGAAGATGGTGGATGTGCAGTCAACTCTTTTGGCGCATGAAAAGAGGAGACGATCAAATTATGGGGATAGTCAAAATTCGACGTTGGCTATACACGGGGAGAATCGTAGAGGAAGGTTTCACGCCAGGGAATTTGGAGGTAGCAGCAGGTCCAAATCAAAGGATGGCGGGAAGGGCATTGTGTGCTACAAGTGTGGTGAGCCGGGACACATCAAGAGGAATTGTCCGACTTGGAGGAAGGACAAGAACGGTGAGAAAAATTTCACAACCATGATAGCACAGGATACGGATGATGTTGTAGATGCTCTCACAGTCTACAACGATGATGCTCATTCTCAGGATGAATGGATATTTGATTCGGGGTCGAAGTACCATATTTGCTCCGAAAGAAAATATTTTGATACGTTCCAGAAGATACGAAGAGGTTCGGTTTCCATGGCTGATGAATACCGTCAGGCGGTTCGTGGTGTCGGAACTGTGAAGATCAAAATGACTGACGGAGCGGTTCGAGCTTTGGGTGGTGTGATCTTTGTCCCAAAGTTACGGAAGAATTTAATATCCTTGAGCCAGTTAGATTCCAAGGGCTATGGGAGTTTCATAGCAGGGGAGTCCGTAAAAAGTCCTACTGAAGCGAGAAGAGCGTGGAGGTTTATATCGTCTGGACGGGAGTGTGGTACAAAACACTCTGACTTCGATGGGTTCACGAAAGTCGCGCGCGCGTGGTGGAAAGGCAGACGATCGTGAGAAGAAAAGTCCTGCTGGAGAAGGGGTTGCGTCGAAGTCCCTCTTCAGAATCGACGTGTAGAGTCGGTTCGGCAGCTACACATAGGATTGGCCGCGGGTGAATCTAGTTGGTAGGACCTGAATTCTTGATTCGGATATGTGTAGCTGGTACAAGGAAGGCCAATGGACGTTCGTGACAAATGGGTTACTCTAAGACAGACTCGTTGGGATGAGTGTTTTACGGTGCTGAAGACGATGCTCGGATAGATGTCGAATGCGGCTGGCGGGGGAGAATTGATAGGCCAGTCGCCCATGAGGGCAGCCGTATTTGAAAAGAAGAAAAAAAATAATAATAAAATAATATTATATAATATTATAATATATATATATATAAAGAAAAAGAAAAATCTTAAAGATAAAGAATGAGCGGCCCATATCAACTGGCGACACGGCGGATTCCTGGCCACCGGTTTCGAGTGGTCCAGAAGAGCTGAAGACATCTATAAATAGGCTGAGGATTCTTCAGTTATTATCATCCCAAATCAAGTGAGAAGTTCAGTTAGAGAGTAATAGTGAGAGGAAAACTTATCCGGGTGGATAAGGATGAGAGCGGGTTTTTGTTTTACTGGGGTAGTTGGGAATAGGTACAAAAACATTACCCGGGTGGGTATTGGAGGTAGGCGGTATTGGCCGAACCACGTAAAAATCTCGTGTTCTCTCTTGTTGTCATTTCGGCTTTACACTATCCCAACAAAATCGTCGCGGTTCAAAATAAACCTTCCGCTGGGCCCGAAAAATTATTGCTCAACCCCAACATAAACATAATAAGTAATTGCAATTTTTTAAAACATAAAATAATTATATAGTAGACTTGTTGAGAATCACGTGTGTTGTGGCAAAATAATTGTCCCACACCGAATAGCTTGGAAAAGTAAATGGGTTTATAAGCTTGATGGACAACTCCTCTTAAAATCAATTGGTTTTAAGAAGGAACTCCATCAAGCTTATACCGTGCACCCCTTTTCCGTGTGGCGTATGTGCGTGGGCCTCGATGACGGATAAATTACCGAAGGTCGGACCCGAATTTCTAAATGGTACCAGAGCGGAAAGATCCGACTCAATTAAAAAAAATTAAAATATATGACGGGTTCGAAAAGAATGCGTTCCCGTCCGATTAAAAGAAATTGGCTCACACGTGAGGGGGGAGTGTTGAGAATCACGTGTGTTGTGGCAAACTAATTGTTCCACGCCGGAAATAGCTTGGAATAGTAAATGGATTTATAAGCTTGATGGGCAACTCCTCTTAAAACCAATTGGTTTTAAGAAGGAACCCCATTAAGCTTATACCATGCACCCTTCTCCGTGTGGCACATGTGCGTGGGTATCGATGACGGATAAATTACAGAGGTCCGGTCCGAATTTCTACAAGACTTCTAATTAATGCTTAAAAAATTTTAAACTAACATTGGTCATTATTAAGTAAATATTATCTCCATATAAACATATTGATTCACATTGACAACATTGACAACATGATATATATATGGTTAAATATGTCATTTGCGCATTATCATCCCACATATTATTGTGATTAATCAAACACAATATTTCAATATTACCTTAATATTGCAATATCACACCAAAACAAACACATGACTCACCCTAATGTTAATCACCTCAACAAACACCCACTAAGAGGCACGTACACAAAAACATTGACCGTGAGTGACGTGTTGGCCCGGTGGAGAGCTAAGTGATGCTAAATTAGTACTTACAAGAAAGCATGACTAAACCACAAATTTTTATCTTCAAGTTTTTTTCTTTGCAAAATACAAAAACTGTAGCCATTTTCAGAAGGGGATATTCAGGTATCAAGAAATTACTCGTTTAATTTACTAATGAAGGGTTTAACAATCATTTATCTCAAAAAAAAAAAAGTATCACAGTAGCCGAAATTCAGCCCAATTTATTGGGCCCATGAATTATCCCTCATCGGCCCAAACGATTAGTAAGTCTCTCTGTAGTCTGTTGTACTTTCACCGCGCGTGTACCTCAATCTACGAATATTTCCTGTAATAACTTTCTAATTAGTGATCCATTTTATTCAACGGCGAGATAAAAATGGCGTCTTTTTCTGCGTAACACTTTACCCTCCGCTCTGGAAACCAGCTATTTTGTCTTTCTCTTACCTGCTCGAAAGAACAAACGCCAATTCAAACATCCTTCATCATCAAAGATTGTATTTCTTTCCTCGGTAATGTGTTTATAGGAACCACACCATAAATAGAGACACTGAAATCTTGACCACATATATCTCGAATTAGAGACAAGTGTAGTCAACAATATACGATTCTTCTCTTATGCTCATTGCTCAGTGATTCAGAAAACATAGCAGCTGTAGGATTCATGTCCAATAGCTGTGTTTAAGGGTTTCGCTGACAGGTAAAATTAAGAAATAAAGCTGTGTCGAAAATGGGTTGTCGTCTTCTTCAACATCAAGATCTGTAAAAACTCAAATCTTTAGAGCTTTATCTGTCGTTTCTAACATTTCTTTGTCCTTTTGCAGGTTTAGAGGTTAATAGCAGATTCGTTCCTCCATTGGGTTTCCGACGAGCTGATGTTCTCTCACAGATTAGCGGCAGTTTGTCTGATTATTTGAGGGTAAAAATGGATTCTTCATGGATGAATCCCATCGCAGAAAATGAGTAGCAGATGATTTTATTTTTATCTGATGAAAAGAGATGAAGCAGGGACGTAGTTTATCTCCTGGACAACATCGCCATGTCCATTTGAAGATGTCTTGGACTAAGCACGCCGCCGCCGCCGCCGTCTCAACCTACCCACCTCCCTTCTCCAGCCCCACCACCACTTCCACCGGCGGCGGCGCCAAGATCAGTCCCGCCGTCCTCTTCACCATCGTCATTCTAGCCGTACTCTTCTTCATCTCCGGCCTGCTCCACCTCCTCGTCAGGTTCCTCACCAAGAACCACCACCACCACTCTTCTCCCCGCCGCAACCCAGAAACCTCCGCCACCTCCGACGCCGCCGCCGCCGCCCTACAGAGGCAGCTACAGCAGCTCTTCCACCTCCACGACTCCGGCCTAGACCAGGCCTTCATAGACTCCCTCCCCCTCTTCTCTTACAAGGAGGTCGTCGCCGGCGCCGACGGCCCTTACAAGGAGCCCTTCGACTGCGCCGTCTGCCTCAGCGAATTCTCAGACACCGACCAGCTTAGGCTCCTCCCCACCTGCGGCCACGCCTTCCACACAAGCTGCATAGACACGTGGCTTCTCTCCAACTCCTCATGTCCCCTCTGCCGTGGGACCCTCTTCAGCCCAGGCTTTTCCATAGAAAACCCTATTTTCGACTACGACGATTTCAGGGAAGAAGAAGACGGCCGCCGCCCTAACCCTAACTACGGAGAAAATGAGCCATCGACGACGGCCCACAAGGAGATGACTGAAATCGAAGAGTTTTCTGTGAGGCTGGGCAAGTTCAGGAGAACGAGTGAAGGCGAAGGAGGGGCGAATGAGTATGAAATCGGTGAGACGAGCAGCAGTAATCTCGATGCTAGGAGGTGTTATTCGATGGGTTCGTATCAGTACGTCGTCGGAGAAGCTGAACTCAGAGTGGCTTTGAGAAGAATGGTGGACAGAGTTGTCGATGAAGATGGCGGTTGTAATAACTCAGATGGGAAGAAGATAGGCGTTAGAAGGGACAGTTATTCAGTTTCGAAGATTTGGCTTTGGTCGAAGAAGGGTAAGTTTGCGAGTTCTTCTTCCAACACGTCTTCGCCTCGCTTGGATATGAGATGGATAGATACTATTAGGACAGAAGGTATATGATGATGATATAAATGTTACCAATTCTTTTGTTGGGGATATGATTGTTCTGTGTAGTTAGTTGGTTGTTCTCATTTCATCGTACTACAGATCAATTATTTATGTGACTATGAAGGAGCTGCGTTTCAATTTTCTTAGATCATCGAAGTTGATTTTGTTCCATGTTCTAAAAGTTGAGGATAGAAGATGATTGGTTTGGTTGGCTGGAAATGAATAGATTAACTACACTATACTTTTCCTTTTTTTACTACTATTCCTTTTCATTTTTTTTTCATTTCTTTTGACATTTTGTTTGGCCCTTTTTGAATTTGCGAGCAGTCGTTTTAGGGCCACTTTTCATTTAGGTCCCGCAAGTTTTATTTAGATTCAGCAAGTCATGAAAAAATTTAGTTTTAAGAACTAGATTTCTGCAGGTGCTCTAAAATAACAATAACACAAAACGATCATCCAATATCAGTTAATGATCATCCGATACCAGTTCATTTCTGCAGTACCACTTTGTTGTTCTGAAATAACAATATATTGAAAGTTTGTAACACAAAACGATCATTATATACCAGTTCATATAACTTTTATACCGCTTTTTTAAGTTATGTCCTTATCTCTAAATTTTACAGAAATTGGGTCACTTAAACTAAAGTTTTTTGAACATGGTCCGAATCTTAAATTAAGGTTCTGACCGGGCATGAATCAAACATAGCCATCCTTCCTTTTATAGCAGTCATTTTTTATTGATTCCTGTTTAAGTCACAGAATAAAAATAGTTAAAATGTTTACTAGATTTTGCTTTGTGGTGGTGGTGGGGTCGTAATTTTAAATAAATTGAGAGATTTATTGGACATCAATAGTAGCCACTGACAAGTAAACTGCATTGCTCAATCATCAACTACAGAAAAATCTATCTTCGAACACTTGTCTCTATCATCATGATTCATGCCGCGTGATCGTGCCAGCCTGGACAATTACCTAAGATAACAACACAAATCAATATTTTCCAACGTTGATATTGTATTTCAAGACCACGAATTTTGTAATAAAATTTTTTCTTATATGGGCTTTTCCTCTAAGCCTTGCAAGTCGGGCCCGTTAATATAAAAAACAAGACATAATAACAATGCAAACGAAACAAAATATACGTACACTATTTATTCTCTCTGTGAATCGACGATAATAGTAGTAACCTCTTTCGATCTTTCAGATTCTTCGATTCCCTCATCACCATCTTCTTCAATATTGATAGCAGCACTATCCCCACTCAAACTCAGCCCAGATTGAACTACAGCGTTAGAAACATCTTTCCCACTTTCAGATTCCATTTCTCGATTAATATCATTCTCCCCATCAATACCAGTATAAGCAACCTCGTCTGAAATTCCGATTCCGAGCTGCTCTTCATCGGCAGCGCCGGCGTCGACGCCGAAATCGCCCATAAACCTGCTGCTTTCTACGCCGCCGAAAGACACCGACCCGCTCCTCGTCGTATCAGCGTCGGACCTGCAAATCGGACAAAGGGAAGCCCTCAGAAGCCACAGATCCACGCAGTCTGCGTGGAAGCTGTGGTTGCAGGCGGGCAGAAGCCTGCACTTTTCTCCGGCGGAGAAGTTCTCTAGGCAGACGGCGCAGTTGGGCGGCGGGCTATTTCCCCCCTTCTGAGCCGACTCCTTGGCCGTGAAATCGAAGCATGGGAGCTTCTCTATGTCGTCCCTGGACATGCTTGTGCTCGCCAAACTGCCCCTCTCGGCGGCGGCGGCGTCGTTTTGGGCTGCTTCTTCGTCTAGGCTGCTCCTCAGAGTTCTTCCGACTATGCAGACGTGGATTAGTACGAGGACTGCGATTCCTAGGAACAGAAGGATTATGGATATCGCTATGGCCATGGCAATAATTAACAGCTTGTGTCGTTATCTCAGACACTGATGATCGGCCATTTTCGAAGGCTTGGCCGTCTTTCTTGGCTGTGATGATGATCGGTGGAATATGTTTTATTTCAAGAAAATGGAATGGAGGTGTAAATAAATAGTTCCATGAGCTTGTGAGTTTTGTCAGCTGATGACGAAGGGACGATGTCTTTCGTGAATGTTTTATGCGTAGAAAGTGTTCCCTAATGGAAGAATACATGCAAATAAATCCACGTCTCCTGGTGATTAATTTAATTAAAATTAATTAGTGGGTTTTGTGGTAGGCGGATTATATGGAGTGGGTGGAGAAAGAAAGAAAGAAAGAAATGTTTTTCAAGTAGAAATTACTTGACCCGTTCTTCATATTTTATCGGGTCATTGACTACATTCTGGGATTTACGTCGCTATTTTTTCATATTTGACAACCTATATGCATGAGTTATCAATCAGAAGAAACTTTGTAATGTAACGTAACACTTTTTAAGCTTAGTGGGTCATCCGTTTTCAAATGCAAGGCAAGTTTATATAAGACAATTTTATTGCCACTATTTATGCTAATAATAATATAGGAGAATTACAGTCATAGACACCAACCAAGACAGTAATCAGGCAATAACATCTATTGTGAGAACGACGACTACTTCATAATTCGACGACTATGACTGCAATAAACAAACGCTTCTTCCACACACAGTAAATATATAGCTTAAAAAAAGACCATAAAAAGGTAACTAAGACCAAATAGACCAACCCAACGGCGCCGCCTCGTCAAGAACGCCGGTGAAGTAACATCCGCCGGCCTCTTCGCTTCCGTCTTCGGCGGCCCGGCCGTACTCCTCGTCGTCCTGGAAGTAAGAGTCCCCACTGTCGAGGAGCTGAGGTCCGTCGTCGTCCATGACTGCGCTGCCGTTGCTGCCGGTGCTCAGGCGGTCCTCCGCCTTGACCTTATTCAGCTGCGTGCACGGATGCTCCGCCGCCTGAGCAGGCGACGGTGGGCCGAGGTTTTGACCCGGCCCGACTGAAGAGTCGTCCTTGGGTTGAAATTTCACGTTCAAGGAAAGGAGCTGTGGAAATATATTAAAGCGCACATCGATTTCAGACTATATACATCGATTAGTGAAGAGCGTACACTGTTGAACTATGGGAAGTGCATTGGCTTGTCCACTACCTCAGCCATAAATGCCACCAACTCACAAACAAAAAAGATGTTACAGTTTGAGATGGGGAAATTAAAGTGACCATCCAAAGTAGTAATTAGTGGAGACGAATATTTAAAAGTATTACGCAATTACCCACTATATGCGTCTAAGTGGGATGTGCAGATTCTTTACTAGATGCTGTAAATATACTTACTATACAAGAGGTTACTACTAGGTGCCTAAATTCCCTTAAAATGTCCTAGCATATAAGCCTAATATAAATTTTAGAACTAAGTGATGATGGATCATTAACCAACTAAAGCATATATACGGCAAACCATGCAATTTTTAGATGTGGAATTGAGTTTGATCTGTTTATAGACGACTAGGACTAAGCTATTTCACTCAATCGACGCAAGGATATTGTAAGAATTTCTACTAGCTAAGAACGAATCTTATGCGTAGGACTCGGCCCAAGGTGTCCCTTTTCAAGCTAAGGTGCTTCCATAAAATCCCCAATTGTTTCTAAGCTCTAACTATATATAAAAAAACGTAACAGCTGGGATTTGTGCTTTGATTAATTAATTAGTTTATCAACTATGAAAGCTGACTTTTCTCATACATGTTTCAGATAATATAGCTTCTTATAGCCACTTAATCTTTGTAAGCAGACTATGTATATTCCTATAACCGTCCTGTCCTTCCCTAGCAAAAATTCTTGCCCTTTAAGAGTTGGCAAAAGCCATGGCATCTAATTAGAATTCTGACAATCTTAATTAATTACCTCGGCTTTGAGCTTGTCGTTTTCCTTGAGAATGGAGTCGTGGTCGGCGACGAGCGCATCGTAGGAGGACTTTAGCTGATCGTAGTCTCTTTCAAGCTGCTTAGTCTTCCACCGCGCGCGGCGGTTTTGGAACCAGATAGCCACTTGCCTCGGCTGAAGCCCAAGCTTCCTCGCCAGCTGACTCTTCCTCTCAGGCTCAAGCTTGTTCTCAGCCTCAAAGCTCTTCTCCAACAAGTGAACCTATTTACGATACATGGATAAGAAACAGCAATCATAACCATATTACAAACGGAGTTATAGCTAACGGAAAATACCTGCTCGGCGGTGAGTCGCCGTTTCTTCTCCGGCATCTGCTCGTCGTAGTACTCCTCGTCGTAGTACTCTTCGCCCCCACCGGCGCTGAGAATCGGTCGTCTTAGCGAGTTTTCCTCCATGTTCAGCATCGTTCTTCCTGGATAATGATAAATTATTACAATCTCAAATCACAGCATAGTTGAACTGAACATAGTCATCTATCTACGACCCACCTCGAAAAGCAGAGTCGCCGGCGTTACCCAGAAACAGCATGTCGCCGCCGTGGCGAGAGGGGTCAAAGAAAATATGCCCAGGATTCATTTTCTCAGATCTAATAACACGCACTTGCTCTTATCTAACTGAATATAAAAACTCAAGCTTTTTTTTTTTACTCTGAATTTAAAAGGTACGTAGATAGGTATACGTAATCTCTCTTAGAAAATTCGTGGAAAATTGATTAGGTATTAGAATAGCATGAGCTTATGGCGGAAGAAGCTGGAGCACCACAGCAACCTCGCCGGAGAATCCAACGGGCATATGCAAAATCCCATCATTCGAAGCACGGCTTTACCCAGCTAAGATATATGATGGTAAGAACAATCGAACTCAAATCTCAAATTATCGAGGAAATCGATCGAGCTTACAACAAGGGGAGAATCTTTGTTTTATGTGTATAATTAGAGTTTTATTCGCTGCGAAAATTGCTCGCCGAAAATTTCAGTAAAGTTTATAGAGGCGAGGCTGTGGGGTTTTATATTGGGACGACGACAAGTGAAATGTCCGATTTGGGCAGGTGGGATTTTGAATATCTGTGCTTTGGCAGTCGATGATTGGCGAGGGGTACTTTAGGGAATTCGTAGCGACTTGATTGAATTGGACTAGCATACGCCAGGTTGGGCCCATTCCGAACTGTAGAGAATGTGCGTGCGAAGAGTCGCCACTCCCTCCGGTCGGGCACCTGTCGGGGTTCGGTTCGCTGCAGTTATGCTGCAGTAAATATAAGGCTCAAACTACCTAATTCCAATTCTATGTTACCGATTTTACTATTACTTATTTTTATTGAATTAAATGTTAAATAACAATAAGCAGATAAAGTAAAAGGGGCCCAAAGAATCTTTGTTTCTTCTTGTGGTAACAGCAGCAAAAATGAATGTAGTGATTTGGTGTAAGTTAGGTTATGGTATATGTTAACTTTCTCTACTATAATTAGATCGACATCTATCTATATGTTCATTATTTTAAAATAATTAGTATTCTCGATATACAAAGGTGGGATTTTGTCACCAAGTGGAAAAGAAATACTCCAACGTAGCATATGCATGCACATGAAATATATGATTCACCATGTTGAGAATCCCAACATCACGGCATTCAATATGTTACTTAAATTGAGCAATATTCAATTCAGTTTAGTAAATAAAAAAAGAGTAAAATATACGTGTGTCGAAAATCGTTGAGAAGAAGGTACATACATGTCATAAATTTGTAACTATAACATGGCATCAACGCAAGTCCCTCCAATCGAACGGACAATTTTCATAATTATTTGATAAAAATAAACTTTCATGACAAGACAATTTTTATCGCATCACGACAGAACAAATGCGTATTTAGATGATCGAAAGAATATATAATATACTATTATTTTAGAAAAAAAAAATTGAAATTGTGGTCCACTTTGCATGTGTTCCGCCAGTTGTTGCCGTGGCATTTGCGATATATAAAAGTACATAATTTTATTCATTATCTCCAAAATCTTAATAATACGATATGTTCCTTTTTTTTTATCTAGTTTTCAATCAAGAGAAAGAGTATGTGTGAGGTGAAACTCCATTATTTCTCAATATAGTTACAGAGAAGCCTTAATTTGTGAAGGTTCGTGGCAAATCATATCATAATTTTCATATATGCGGAATAAATTCTAACGAGCATTAGTAAAATCAGATAAGAGATAAAACACGAGTTGAACACGTCGTTTAGTGAGTAGCTAGGGTTTGAATAGGAGAACGATGGACAAAGAAAAAGAAAAAAAGATGCCCTTTTGGTCTTCAAATTCCATATTTGCTAGGATAAGTTTCGAAAGATAAATAGAACATTTCGTATATAGGTATTTTTTTTAATAAGAAACAAAACTTTGGCTTTAGAAACACTTTATCTTTCAAGTGTAGTCATCGAACCCATACGATTTCCTTTAAGCAAAGGTTCGAATAGACATGGAACATCCACGATAATAATATATCTTACTCCTTTTTAATTGCTACTTTTTAATCACAATTAAAAATAATATCCTTTTTTTTCGTTTATTTAAAAGTAACATCATCATCATCACATGCAAAACACTTACAAAGTTCGATGAAAAAAAAAAGATTGAAATTCGATAATTGGTTTAAAAGCTTGTGTGATTTAGGGGACAACAATTCATAAACACGCATATATTCATCTAAAGACTATAGCATCGTCTGAGCTTCTCCTAACGAACAAATATAAAATATACTACTTTTAAAAAATGTTGCTTAAATATAATATAGTGAAAAAAATAGGATATGTGAGTGGGAAGAAAATAGTGGTGTGTTTTCTTTTGTCTTTTGGTAGTGGAGAGCTGATATTGAGATGGAATGCGACTTTACTTTGTTTTGGCTATTCTTTGGAAGCCACTAGTTCCCTTCGTTGGACAAAATATATGCTCACTATACTATTTCTTGACAAAAACGTTTGCGAAATTCAATAGCCATATTAGTTTAATTAATATGTAGTCGTCATTTGGTAGGTTCATTTCATTTTCCAGGTGTAATTATATGTTCCTAGCAAAATGTTGGGAACTTAATGGTCTTCTCGCGGTATTGGTGGTTCTAAACAAAGTATTTGCAGGATGTGATAAGCGTCCGCGATTATAGGCGTAATTAATTAAGATTTTCTAGATTGATTGTTCATCAACGTTTATTAATTAAACACAATCCACATCCAACCAAAATGGTTTTATGTTTTTTCAAGTTTTTATTTTACATGAAAAGTTTCGTTTATTTTTTAAAAATTTCTACGTGGAAAATCTTCATACACATCTCACCAACCACGGGCAACTTCTTTTTATATATCTATTTTACATGTTTTTTAGTTGTCGCATGGTTTCTATTCTACACCTACCGTCGACTAAATTTAGCATGAATTAAATATGAAAATTACTAGATATGAGACAACTATGAGTTACACTTGGAAGAATTCTTGTATATATATACTCTTGAGGCTGGGGATTAAAAATGTAAATCAATTTTTTTCTACTTTAATTACTATTAAAATATAAAAAAACCTATCATAATAGCCACCTTATTCTATTTTTAGTATATCAATTATTAAAAAGAATTATTAAACTACATGCTTTTTAAACTCTTTATAACCCCCTCATTCGATATATAATTCATTAAAATGATCGATCCACTAATAAATAATTTTATATATTTGCACGTTGTGCTAATACTAGTTTGTATAATGGGTTAAGTCAAAATAAATATCAATAGTCAATGCGAAAAGGAGAAACTTCAATTTTGCACGATTATTCTACAAAATCAAAAACAATTGTTTAATTTTTAAGATTTCTTTTTTTTAATAAACGCCTGTTCTAGGTTGGGCTTATGGACTTCAGAAACTGGGCTTTTATATGGGGCGGGTTAGACGGCCCATTTCTCTTGATACAAAATAATAAAGCGTGAGCTTCTCATTTTCTCCAATATATTTCGTAAATACTCCCATATGAGGATTATTTACTCTGCTTTTTATTTTATTTTTTTTTTTATTTTGAAATACATCAACAATTCATTAGAGGTTTGAGCCGGTCATAGACTAATCTGAAAAAAATTTAATTTTCACCTTCAAAAAATTCCATATAACCAAAAACCACGGTTTTAAATTCACAATCCGAATTCCTCGCACGATTTGCATGAGATAATATATCTTACATATTATATAGTCTTACTTTCATTTATTCATTTATTTATTTGACCAAATTAAGGAGCCTACATGGCGGCCACGTGTCCCCTAAAAAATATCTCTCAACAGAAAAATCCGAAACAGCGATTTATTAGAGATTCAATTATACGCTTTTAAATTCTTATGGATCTTATTAGGATTCGAATTCAGGTATTTGCTATATATAAGGCCCACGTTTCATTAGTGTTTTCATCTTCTCCCTCGTTCGTCCTCTTCTCCTTTCGTATCAATCAGAGTATTCAAAATATAGCTTAGCGAAGATGCACGGAGAAGCATTGGCTCGTACAGTCGTCGGCATCGTCGGTTGGTGCTCTGAGTTTTTTCCTATATGCGGCTGTTTGCTTTGACTAGTACTGTATATGTAGTTTTGCATGTGAGTGCTATGTATATACGGCGTCGATTTTAGCTGATAGTGATATACAGAATTAAGTAGCATATCAGATTGTTTTCTCAGATTGATAGAAGATAATCAGAAACGAGTTTTCTGCTATGTGCTGATTAACGAACTGTATGCGTAATAGATCGCTGTGTGTTCTGCTCGATTTCGCTGTTACGTTGCATTTTGCTTTGATTTTTGATCATGATATTCGCTGTTACTTTGCGTTTTGCTTTGATTTTTTATCACTGATATTTTCATCATATTCTGATTTATCGATCCTCACGATGCTTATCATCGTCATGGCTGTTTGCTTGATTTGATTTGCATTTTATTTTTATTGTTATTTTATGGGAACGATCACACTGAAAGCATGCATGACGCCCTGGCGCAATTGCACAACAGCATTCAGTTATCGTTGGGTAAAACATTCATGGACGAAATCTCTGAATTAATCTTTTCTCTGGTTTGTTATTTCTGCAGGGAACGTGATTTCTAGTTTGCTGTTCCTCTCGCCATCGTAAAACCCTTTCCTTACGACTTTGAGCTCATATTTATTATTTTACAAAATCAGTACTGATTTAGTCGTCATCTGCTATTGGTAGGCCAACCTTTGCGAGGATATGCAAGAAGAAAACGACAGAAGAATTCCATCCTTACCCATACTTAGCCACAGTGATGAACTGTTTGTTCTGGATTTTCTACAGGTTACCAATAGTTCATCCCGACAGCACCCTCGTTATCACCATCAACGGCGCTGGGCTCGCCTTGGAATTGATATACCTAATCATATTCTTCGCCTTCACCACCAAGAAGAACAGGGTAAGATCACTAGCTAATACCGAGCTGCATGAACCTCTCTAATCACGGTTTAATGGTGCTTCTAGTTTCTGATAAAAGCTGTTGTTAATAATGTTTTCTGCATTTTTGGCTGTAATGCTTTTGTTACAGAGGAACATTATATTTGTGCTCTTGGCCGAGGCTGCTCTGCTTGGTGTTATAGCTGCTATAACGTTGCTCTGCTTCCACACTCACGCCGACCGGTCGATGTTTGTTGGGATTATCTGCTGTGTGTTTGGGATCATCATGTATTCGTCTCCGCTCTCCATTCTTGTACGTCCTCAATCTCTCTCTCTCTCTCTCTCTCTCTCTCTCTCTCTCTCTCTCTCTCTCTCTCTCTCTCTCTCTCATATTATCCATAATAGGTGTTTGTTGCTGTAACTCCGCAGAAAAAGGTGCACAAAACACGGAGCGCCGAGTACTTGCCGCCATGGCTCTGCTTGGCGAATTTCTTGAATGGTATCGTGTGGTTGACCTACGCTAACCTCAAGAGTTTCGACCCATACATTGCTGTAAGCTTTGTCATTTTTTCATCTCTCTTGATTCGTAGGAATTTAATATAATCTAATTCTGTATTTTGTATCGTAGATTGGGAATGGGATTGGAGCAATTTTGGGACTCGGACAACTACTTGTTTTTGGGTATTACACGTGGGTTTATCCAAAGTTCCATTCTTCGGAGCAGAAAGGTGAAGAAGCCCAGAACCAAAAGACTGAGAACACAGACATTCCTCAAGTCTAATGCTTATTTTCTACTACTTGAGAAACAAGACTTCGTACTAGCTTTTTTCCTTTAACCGTTTCGATTCTCTTTTGATATTGGATGCTAATTTTGAACGGTCTCTCTGCTGCTTACTCCTCTTTTCGAAGTTATATTAATTAGCGTTTCTTTATAAACCTTTAATCTCCTTTGCAGTATATCTTGAATGGTATGATTCAAAGAAACTAGTGTGTATTAAAATATAGCAAAACAAGACGGAAATTATTGTATAGCATTTACATCGGGCATACAAAGCTGTAATGGGCTGAATTTAAAGCCCATTTAAAACTGAAATACTACCAATGTACTTTGGGAATCTGGTAAAATCTCATCCATCTTATCCGAAGTGTGAGGTTGATTGAAAGCAGATAAAAAATATAGAATTCAATGCTTCCCCACCTACTTTGACCGGTGGACGGAGATTTGCCTTTTATTCGCTGGAATTTATGTTCTCCATCCACACAACCTTATCATCTACAACCTTCTTTCTGCTTTATCTCGCTCACATCCTAGATTCTGATGTCGCTGCCATTTTGTTAGAAGAAACTCTGACCTCTTTTATTTTTGTGAATTTAATTTCCCACTGATGGCTTTGCTAAGTTCATGTGGCAATTATTCTTTTACACAATTAACCCAAACCCCTCCATTATTTGGCCGGAGACTTCCATGTAAGTGCCTCAAGATTTCGCCTTTGACGAACATTTCCGCTCTGCAGCTGAAGAAGCCCATCTGTTCCTTACAGAGGCCAGCTTCGTTTCAGCCGTTGAATGTAAAAGTATCTGATCAAGTGTCTTGTTTTGCTATCGAGTTCATCAGTTGATTTTTTTTGTTAAAAAATTTGACCGAGAAATGCCTCTCTTCAGCAGATGGATGTGCTTTCTTCCATAAGGAAATGTGCCATTTCAATTGCCTTGGGCATCGCATTGGTCGCCGGACAAGCCAATGCTGCTGTAATAAACCCATCTTTGCCCGATGTTTCTGTATTGATCTCTGGCCCCCCTATTAAGGACCCAGGCGCATTGTTAAGGTATGCTTTGCCCATCAACAATAAGGCCATAAGAGAAGTTCAGAAACCACTTGAGGACATCACGGATAGTCTCAAAGTTTCAGGCGTCAAAGCCCTTGATTCTGTCGAAAGAGTGAGGAATTAAATTCTACTTCTATTAAATGCATTTTGTGTACTGTAGCTACATGTGTTCATAAGCTCCTTTCGTTTTCTTGGTTGGTTCGCATTGGGTGTAGAATGTTAGGCAGGCTTCAAAATCTCTAAAGCTTGGTAAGTCTTTGATCGTTGGAGGTCTAGCAGAATCGAAGGCTGATCATGGTGTTGAGATGCTTAATAAGCTCGAGATAGGATTGGATGAACTTCAAACCATTGTGGTGGATAGGAACCGTGAAGGGGTTGCACCTAAGCAGAAGGAGCTGCTTAATTACGTTGGAAGGTGAGTTCAGTTAGACAAATTTTATTTCTTGCAAGTTCTTTGTTTGATGGTATACTGTTCACTTTATTGGATGGGAGAACATCTTTTTTGAGTTGAGTTGAGCTTTCTCGGTTTGACTGAAGTTAACAGTGGTTGTCGTAAAATTGCTGCGGTGCCATAATGCCAACTGCCCATCGATGGCATTGCATCGTTCTATTCAGAAGATCATATAGAATGATATGACCTTACAACACAGAAAATCGTAATTTTCAGAGATGAACATAGGAAAGTTGGGGACTATTGGAGCAGTGATGTCTGAGACCCTTGTTAGTTTTCCAAAATTACATCGTAGGTCTAGACGAAATGGAAAAGACTTCGAAAAGAAAAGGAAAAGAGTGATGAGTGTAAGTCTTGGTAAGAAGCAAAGATGGTACTACTTCTCATTTGAAGCCCTTGTGATTGACTGCAGCTGAGATCTTCGTGGGGCATTGGATTTCTGCAGTGTTGAAGAGGATATGGTCGATGGCTTTCCATACGAAGTGCCCGAAGAGTACAAGAACATGCCTTTGCTGAAGGGAAGAGCTACGGTGGATATGAAGGTCAAAGTCAAGGACAATCCAAACCTAGACGAGTGCCTTTTTCGCATCGTCTTGGATGGCTATAATGCGCCCGTCACCGCTGGGAACTTCGTGGATTTGGTCGAGAGGCATTTCTACGACGGCATGGAGATTCAGAGAGGTGAGACGAAAAAGCGAAAGTTTGATTTATTTTTTTTATTTTTTTCTTATTGTTATTGTATTTTGCAGCCGATGGATTTGTGGTGCAAACTGGCGACCCTGAGGGTCCCGCCGAAGGATTTATCGACCCTAGCACGGGAAAAACGCGAACGATTCCTCTTGAAATTATGGTGAATGGAGAAAAGGCGCCCGTCTATGGAGAAACTTTGGAGGTAATTTCTCTTTTTTATTGTTGTTAAAATGGGGTAAAAAAGGTAGTAAACTCATATAATATAATCCACCATTTCTCAAGCCCATATTATCTAGTTCCAACCTTTTCTTTTTATTTTTCCCTTCTATGGAGAAACTTTGGAGGTAACTTTTGACTTCCTTTTTTTGTTGTTAAAATGGGGTTAAAGCTAAACTCATGTAATCCACAATTTATCAAAGCCCACTTTATGAAATTCCAACTTTTCTTTTTTCTTGAAGGAGCTGGGTCTATACAAGGCTCAAACGAAGCTTCCGTTTAACGCATTTGGAACCATGGCAATGGCTCGAGAGGTAATAGATAAACGAGCCCACCGTTTATACATCTAACCACTTGTTTCAAAATTTCTTTTTTTTTCTTGGGGGTACTATTTTCAAGGAATTCGAGAACAATTCAGCCTCGAGCCAAGTATTTTGGCTGTTGAAAGAAAGCGAGCTGACGCCGAGCAACGCAAACATTTTGGACGGTCGTTATGCCGTGTTTGGCTATGTGACTGAGAACGAAGAATTATTGGCTGATCTAAAAGTGGGAGATGTAATAGAGTCTATGCACGTCGTCGCTGGTTTGGACAATCTTGCTAACCCGAGCTATAAAATCGCCGGCTAGGGATTGCAAGAGCCTAAGATTAGCCCTTGATTTTAGGCTGTAAAAGCCCCCTTTTTTTCAGATTCTTTGCATTGAGTTATGCTTTATTGTATCCATTTTAACTGTTCATTCACTTAATGTTTTGTATTACCACGAGCTTTTATGCGTAAACGATTCTTGTTTGAGCTTGTAAGGAAAACTGAACTGATGATGTCAATGTCTCCAAAACCACTTTTCATTCATCTGTCTCTCGTATTTTTGTATTATTGTTGGAAAGAAAGTAAATTCGAAATGCTTGATATCAAGAAATCTCTTATTGCTACATTAAATGAATTATTGATGATGACGAATTCTTGGGATTGTTATTACCAACCTGATAGATGATATGTGGTAGGAAAGGAATTAAAAAGATGATGACAAATGATGTGATAATTTTATTTTTCAAGAATAATATACACATTGAAAGCTTACCAATCGTATTTTTCTTTTTTTTTTTGGATTGATCGATGCTATTCAGTATTCAAGAACGCAACTTTTTAACAGAACATTAGATTATTTGAACGTATCTTTTTATTTGATTTAGTTCCGAATAATACAATGTCGGTCACCTAATACGCTAAATGAGTATTTTTGGCGCTAATGATAAGATTGGAAGGGCAGACGCACCCAACCACCTAATACAATGTCATCATTAATAAGCAGTGTTTTGATTATCGTTGATATCATTTTATTAGGTGATATTATATATAAAGAAAAATTTGTTGTTGGAATGCTAGTGAATTCTTTGTTTCGAAACGTTTGGGGTGAAAGGATTTCAGAGGAATAAATAGAAAATAAAATAAAAATTTACCCCTAACGATATCAAGATTTGCAGTTCTCTTTCTTCTTTGTAAGACAATTGTCCATTTCTTGAATGGTCATAAAAACGATTGCAGCACTTATTACATAAACTAAATAGAGCACTATAATTTGGTCGTCTTCAATATTCAGTTACAAAATTAAATAGTCGTACTTCGCTATCGCGTGTCGCACCTTGCCTGGAGGAAATCAATCGATGAGATTATTCGTATATTATTTTCATCTTTTTTTAACCTTTCCCCCCTTAAATAGTGAGGTTTCTCTAACGTTCCTATTTAGGAATGAGAACAGATGAGCTTTTTTAGAAATAGACCTAGGAAATCTGTTTAGGGTAAGAGTCTTAAATTCTGTTTTATTCTTTTATTTAACTTGTTTTTGGGATGATAATGACTTCAGTATTTTGGGGTTCAATGGCTCCACTCCATCCAACTTGTAGTTGTAGATTGAAAAATAAAAGAAAAACAGAAGGAGAAATATTAAATAATGGTTGCCTTGCCAACTCCCAACATGCAACTTAAGCCGTGCTTGCACAGATACAATCAAGAAATAGGCTTACCATTATTGTCGGTCCCCATTGAAACTTATATAATTCAACAAAGTCTGGACAAAAAATAAATAAATATTTTTCTTTATAGCAGAAACGGTGGTGTTGATGACATTGGAGGAAAGACGATATGTCACCTTCATGCTTCAACACTTTTTTTTAACTTCTCTGAACCAATATATCTTACATAAATATTATATATACATACTCATATGCGGATATATATATTGTGTAAAATAGAAAAAGTATTTCCAGGGTTTTTGATTATCAACCACTTTTATATTTTATACAGGATTCTTGATTATTGTCCGTAGCTGCTTCACCCTGCCCTTTGTCTTCAACATATACCACTCCTCCATTTCCCTTTAATACCATATATACTGTGTGCGTGTAAAATATGAGCAAAAGAAACAAAGGAGTTGAAAGATTATAGCGTTCATTACTTGGATTGCAGATAAGGTATGACACCATGATCTTGCCACTTATAATAATTGATGTTTTCTTATTATCATTATTACCTATAAACCTCAGAATGATACCGACAAGTAGTGTGTTGTATTCGCCTGTTTAATTCCACACACAAAAAGAAGTAATAAAATTTGAATATATGAGTTCTTCTCCAGGTATATTATAATACTCCACAGTACTGCATCTTCATTGTGTGGAATGCCCATTCATTAATATCAAAGGCTGCTGTAATAAAGTCAGATACTCAATCAACTTAACTGTGCAATAAGTTTCTGTTCATTGCAGCAAATCCCACAACTCTCATTACAATGCTCGAGCTTGACGAAAACATGGCTAACAAAGCGAACGGCAAGAATCCCGCGAAGGAGCTAAGCAGATTCTACGTTACTCCTCACGAGAAAACCTCCGTCGAAAAATCCCCGAGGAGTACTACCTCGAGCCCATGTAGTAGTCGTAGTAGTAGTAACTCTATCGATCTCCTTTCGATCAATGAAAACGTCGATGCGTCGATGGAGAAACTGTATCAGAAAATATGTGAGATGCAAAGCTCGAGCGACCAATCGCCTTCGAGGTGCAGTTTTCTATCATACGGAGACGAATCGCTTATAGACTCCGAGCTAAGAAAACTCGCCGGCGGCGGCGATTATGGGACGACGATCATTGAGAGACCAAAGGAGGATGCTGCGAATGGCGAAAAAGGTGATGATGTCATCGTCGGTAAGGCGACGAAGAAACCGAGGCGACAAGGCTTTCCTTCGATTTGAGGATGTCCAAGAAAGCTGTTTTTTCCAAGACCAAGAAATTTGACGGTAATAAACGAATCGTTTTAGGCCCGAAGGCGAAGAAGGTGAACTTCCTCGGACCCTATTTGCTGAAAAAAGCAAAAGACACAATGGCATCTTCGTCGTCGGGCGATCGTAGTAGCGATCGAAAGGCCCTCCAATTGGCTTTTCGTGCTATGAAATCCTTCGAAAGCAGAAAACCTAATAGTTTAGATTGCGTTATGTGCCTCCATATCGTGGCAGCTCTGTACGCCAGGCTCGGGAATTACGCCGAGGCGATACCCATTTTGAAGAGATCGATCGATTATATTCCCGCCATGGAATTAGGGCACAGCCATGCGCTCGCAAAGTTCACCGGCTGTATGAACCTGGGAGATACTTACGCCATCTTAGGACAGACTGAAAATTCGATACTTTATTACAGCTTGGGCTTGGAGGTACAAAGAAAAGCCTTAGGAGAAAAAGATCCTCGATTGGGCGAGACTTTGAGGTGCTTGGCAGAAGCCCATGTCCAAGCTATGCAGTTCGATGAAGCCGAGGAACTTTGTTTGACGGCTCTCGATATTCATAGAGAAGGCGAGAAATCTGCTTCAGCTGAAGAAGCTTCACATAGGAGACTTCTTGGCTTGGTATGTTATTCTAAGGGAGATTACGAGGCTGCCCTCGAACATTACGTTCTCGCAAGAATCGCCTCGTCTGAAAATGGACAGAAGTTCGACGTTGCAAATGTTGATTGTAGCATTGGAGATGCGTATCTCTCCATGGGACGATACGATGAGGCAAGTTTCGCATACGAAAAGTCCCTCAATGCGTTGAAGTCTTTCAAGGGAGAGAATCATTCTTCGGTCGCTTTTGTCTTTGTTCGCTTGGCAGAGCTGTGTAGTAAAATCGGGAAATTCGTGGAGTCGAAGTCTTATTGCGAAAACGCCCTGAGAATTTACGCTAATCCATCAACAGAAACGCCGCTCCAAGAAATAGCGAGCGGCTTGGTCGATATTTCTGCTATCTTCGAATCTACGGGCGAATACGTCGGCGCTCTGCATTTGCTGAAAAAGGCAGTTAAACTCTACGAAAGCGTGCCATGTCAGCGGAGAATGACCGCGGCGATCGAAGCTCAGATGGGAGTTGTATACTATGTTGTAGGAGATTATCGAGAGTCTTACGAATATTTAAGGAGGGCGACCTTAAAATTCAGATCGCCGGGCGAAAGGAAATCTGCGCTTTTCGGGGCGGCTTTGAATCAGATGGGGCTCGCATGCGTTCGCCTCTTAATGATAGACGAAGCTGCAGATTTATTCGAAGAAGCGCGCGCTGTTCTTGAAGCTGAGTGCGGTCCCTACCATGCCGACACTTTAGGAGTCTGCAGCAATCTCGCGGGTACTTACGACGCGATGGGCAGGTAAATTCAAATCTTTTTTTTTCAGAAAATGTCGAATTTTCACGAACGTTTAAATTAAACGGCACTTGTTTATATCGATAGAACTGGCGATGCTATCGAAATGTTGGAGTACATTGTCGGCGTGAGAGAAGAGAGGCTTGGAACTGCAGATCCCGAGGTGGAAGACGAGAAGCGATGGCTGTCCGAGCTATTACAAGAATCGGGAATGGCCCGAAAGAGACGATCGAAGCCACTGGCTAAGTTGCTCGTCAAGAATTCCGGAAACGTCGGGTCTTACGACATCAATGCCGAGTGAAAGATTCAGATCTTTCGAGTTTTTTTAACCAGACAAGTTGGTCTCACAGGTCATAATTGGGATTGTAAAAAAAAAAAATCTGAGTATTAGACATTGAGATCTCCCTCATAATACCAATTGGTAATAGATGAAGTTGCCCCATTAATTGAAATGTCGCAAACAAGAATGATCACTGTAAGTGCAATACCGTAACTTTTCCCTAACAAACAGACCCAAAAAAAGAAGAGAAAACAAACCCCACCTCAGAAAATTCTTCGGCGGGAACGAAATAAAAAATCAAAACGACGCAAAACTTATACAAACTCCCCCCCTTAACAAACCCGCTGCTGCTGCAGCCGCCTCTGCAACGGTCTCGAACTCCAAGTCCTATCAACAACTTCTGACGGAAATATAATCGTGGGCAGCCTCTTACTCTCCTCCACGTGAGGATAATCCACCGTATAGTGAAGCCCGCGGCTCTCCTGCCTCGACAAAGCGCTGCTCACCACCAACTTTGCGCAGCAAAACAAATTCCTCATCTCACAAGCCTCGAGCCCCACCATAGTCGGCTCCCATCCCTGCTGAAAAAGATACGCCTCCCACTCGAGCTCTAGCCCGCCGATCCTCTCCTCGGCCCGTTGCAGCCTAGTCGTTGACCTAACGATCCCAACGTACTCCCACATGATCGCCTGCAGCTCCCTCCTCACCTCCCTTGTCCGAGCCACGACCCTATCCAGCACCCCCTCCCCGAGCAGCGCCCGAGCCACAACGGGTCGGGCCCACGCCTCGCCCGCACCGCCAGAGCGGGCCCTCCTCATGTGCTCCACGGACGGCTCGACGGCCCGACGGGCGAAGACGAGGGCCTCGAGCAGGGAATTGCTGGCCAGGCGGTTCGCGCCGTGGAGGCCCGTGCAGGCGACCTCGCCGGCGACGTATAGGCCCGAGACGTCGGTCCCGCCGTCGAGCCCGGCCCGAACGCCGCCGCACATGTAGTGGGCGGCGGGGACGACGGGGATGGGCCTGGCGGTGATGTCGAGGCCGTGCTTTAGGCACTCGCGGGCGATGTTGGGGAAGTGGGCGAGGATTTGGTCCCTCGGCTTGTGGCTTATGTCGAGGAGGACGTACTTTTCGCCGCGCTTTTTCAGCTGGTCGTCGATGCTTCGGGCGACGACGTCCCGAGGGGCGAGCTCGGCGCGCTCGTCGTAGGCGGGCATGAATCGTTCCATGGAGAGGTTGTAGAGTAGGCCGCCGTCGCCCCGTACGGCCTCGGTGATTAGGAAGGCGTTTTCTCGGGGCTTTTCGGGCTTGTTTGGGAGGCCCTCGTCGGCTAGGGCGGTTGGGTGGAACTGCACGAACCTACGGGAAAAAAAAGCGCAACGAATTATTACTCACATTGCGGCGAGTCTATGGACTAAGTGAATCTTACTCCATATTGGAGATTACGGCGCCGGCACGGTGAGCCATGGCCATGCCATCGCCCGTCGCCACCTGAAAGAGAAGATTTATTGTAAAATCTCAGTCGAATAGAAGTAATTCGAAGTGATATTGGGGAAATGGTATGACTGTTCTTAGTACCGGCGGATTGGTCGTGCTCGGGTAGATGTGTCCAGCGCCTCCCGATGCGAGTAACGTTACTTTAGAGATAAATCTCACCACCTAAAAAAAGATTCACGAAAAATGAGCATCAATCTTTCATAAATAAGATTCTTAACGTACATTTGGCTCGAACAGACGTTTTACCTCCTGCGTCTCCGTATTCAAAGCGTCGACTCCATGACAAACAGTCTCACAACCATCCTATGTACAATGCCACGTTCGCCTTTATTCATTTAATAAGAAGAAAAAAAAGGCGAAGAAACGAAGCGTAAAAAAGGGGAACCTGAAAAGTCAGCAAATCGATGGCGTAATGATGTTCGAAGACGAAGATATTAGGATCCTTCCTTACGGCCGCAAGCAACGCCCTTTCGATTTCCCGACCCGTCATATCAGCGGCGTGAACTATCCTACGATGGGAATGCCCGCCCTCCCTCGCCAAGTGAAGATTCCCATCCTCACCGTGGTCGAACGAAGCTCCCATGGCTATCAGCTCTCTGATCCTCTCAGGCCCTTCAGTACACACTACCTGGAAAAACTCATTCGAATTACAAAAGCTGATAAAAACGACGTAATAAAATAACGCCGTTGCGAATATGAAAAAGAAAAAAAGAATTACTCGAACGGTCTCTTCGTCGCACAGATAAGCCCCAGCAACGATGGTGTCTTGGACGTGGCTCTCCACAGAATCAGATGGGCACAAGACGGCGCTTACGCCGCCCTGGGCGTAGTTTGTGTTGCTTTCGTGGGGCTCGGCTTTGGTTATTACGGCGACTTTCCCGTGCCTGGCGACCTCGAGGGCGTAACGTAGCCCAGCTACTCCACTGCCTATTACCGAGAAATCAAAGTACTTTGTATTGGTTCCTTTCATCACCGCCTGGGTAGTTGCTCTTTGCTGCCTTTGGTCATCGGCCTTGGGCTGAGAATATACGTAGTTTCTTTTTTTGTATCTTTAAGGTTTTGGAGATCCCATCTGACCTGAAAGATGCAGAATCGAGAATAGATAAAAGTTGGGCGTAAACGCCAGAATTCAGACACACCAAAAAGGAGCTCAAACCATAAGCAAGACAAGTATAAATGCGCACAAACATCCCGACTAAAGACAGATACAGCCACGATTGAGGTTATTTCGAAGCGAGATGTTACAATAACAACCATAGTTCATAGCCAAAAAAAAGATGAGTGCAACGTAAGAATTTATGTGCCTTGCAACTAAGACAACCTTAATGATAGCGAACATCGGAATTTCTAAAAACCAGAGATGACCTGGAGAATCCCAATAGAAGAAAATGTGATATCCATATTCAACTGGTGAAGAGACACAGAAAGAACACCAAAAGACTAATGTAGTAAGCCATTGTATGAACAAATCGAATAGAGTCTCATCATATCAAGGCTACTAATCGAGGAAGGATAAGGCTATAATAACATATGATAGGGAAATAGATACCAAGAAAGCTCATGCTGCATGCATCTGGGAACAGCTATTGTATTGACCCAATAAGCCTGTGTGTGGCCTTGATGCCTGTAAAAGCTCTCTTTCAAACGCAGCTGGCCACTTCCCCAAGCTACGCTTGTCGCCATTGATTTCCTACTCAGCACTGTAGAATTCGTTCAATTTCAGATAATTTCAAAAGGTTTTTTCTGGTATATAGGAGAGAAAATAAAGGATTCTTCAGAAATCGAGACTCGGAATGATCGACGTATACACACTCTTCTCGGACAAAACCTCGAAAAAGATTTATTTTCACGGAAAGTGGGAATAACGAAAGGGGAATATGTAATCTACATCACGTAGATCTTGAATTGAATCATAGGAGATTTGCATCAGCATTTGATTATGAAACGTGACAGCAAACGTTCACATACACGGCAAGAGCTATGATTTAGATCAGAAAACGCAGACAACGGTTCTCAGAGGACAAGCGATGGCTGCCTTGAAACTGACGAAAAAAATTTCATATTGAAATGAATAAATAACAACACATACACTCGATATCTTTGTCAATTAGCTGATGGGAAGCGGCAATCCGAAGAAAATTTCAGCTCGAACGAACAAATCTTTTTATTTCCTTTTTCGGTATTCAAAGAGAAAGAATTGAGGAGACGAACCTGTGAAGGATTTAAATACGTGAATCTCTTTGCTATTCACAGGTAGGTTCGTTCCTCGCTCGCTACTATTATTAATTTCTACTCTTTATTATCTGAGAAGGGCAAAATGAAACTGACCAACTAAACTACGGCAACTGCAAAAATTTGTAGGAAGAGATTCTTTAATCGAAAAAGAAAGAAAAAAATCAATTTTTTTTTTTTTTTTTATTCTGACAAGATCCTTTTTGTTTCTTAAATCTTGGTGAGAGTGGAATTCGAGAAGGGACGTTAAAATTCGCGCCATTGGATCATTTTGGTTTGGCTGCCCCCACTTTTCTTTTGATCTCTCCCTCCCACCTCTCATTTCTTTTTTTCTCCCCTTCATATATATGAATACTTACGTATTTACTTTGTTGGTTTAATTTAGTTATTACACGAGTTTGAACCAATTGAATATTTTTGCCAACCATAAGTCTTATGGACTTGAGAGAACCACCCATTCTAGTATTTATTTATTTTAATGAAGCTCATAATTTCTGAAATTTTGATTGAAGTTGCTTTCTTTTCAATTTAGTTTGTGCAGTGGCCAATTTGCCACGATGAGATCGGGTTTTTTCCTTTTAAGCAGATAAAGGTCGAGAAAAGGACCTTTGACCCAATTGATTCAAAAGCGTATACTAATAATGTAAATCATATTTGACTTCTCTTTGTGGCGTAGGGGCGGAATAAATATTTGTGGAAGCTTCTTTACATGTACTGATGCAAATTAAGAGTTTAACATGTATTTTACATTGAATATGAACCATATGGTTCACAATCACGACTCCAATGCATACGTGCTAAATAAATTTGAAATAAATTAAAAAAAAGTAGAGGAACATAACTATAAAGAAGAAGATTCTCACTTGATAACAAAATCTCAGATTCGTGTGGTCCAGCGCCAGTGGCTAAGGACAAGATTTATGGCGGCCCATAAAGATTTCTAACCACAATTAATAATTTATTCAAATTAAGTAATAAACACAATTCGAAATGGAATGGATTTGTTGGAGGAACTTAAGAAGAGAAATTTAATCAAATGGAGGTCCCACTCCCAACAAAACAATATTATGAAAAGCAGAGGTCCCCTAATAAATAAAAAATAAAATGTGGAGTTCATTAATTGTAAAGAAACCAAAAGAAAATGCTTGCCCCCTCCCCACCCACTTATTGTTATGGCTCAGTTGTGTATGCAATGCAGGTACCTTCGAATATCATACAAATAACATGCAACGTCAACTGGTTAATTTAAAATATTCAGAGTAACTTCATAATTATATGCATAAATTAATTAAACGATCGTTACACATAAATACCCATTTATATAAAAATTTCGCAAATCAGACCCCTGTCAGATTTTTTATATGCAAGTAGGTAGTTGTCATAATAAAATTTTTGCACATTGCTATCTGTTCCGCCGCAAGTACGTCATGGAACACATTTAGGTACATATAGAAACTTATTGTGGTACGTAATACAGTGAGAAAATGGTACATCATATAGCACACATTAAGGTACCATATAGACCGTATATAGGTACCATATGTGGAATCATATATACGCGTGACATAGTACTTAATACATTGCAGAAAGGTACAAGACCGGGAAATTTTTTTTATAGAACTAGATACTTTTCCGTAGATACACTTAATTAAATTGCTGTTTCTATTATATCCGTGAAAAATAACAGCCCATATATTCTGTAAATGGGCTAGCTATTGGCCCGATACTCAGGCCCATTTAGTTCTCTCCTCAAAGAAATAGCGACGTGACGCGTGTTCATCTATTGCGCTGACGTGGACTAAACCCTTATCTGAAGCCAGCTAAGACAGTGGGCCATCTAGTCATTTCATAAATGCATATATATTCTCTTTTTTCAATAGTAACAAGAAATCACTCGAAAGAACACCGAAGACATACTTTGAAACCCATTTGCCAGCACGACGATTATTATTTTTATTTAATTCGTGACTAAAATCGTTACTAATCAGCTAGGATATATTATTTATTTATTAATTTTCCTTTTTAGGGAAAAAGGCAAATAAAATAGGAAATTGAGAGAATTGGCGAGCACGCAAACACAACGCAACGCAACTCAGCTGTGAGGGAGAAGATGGCAGGCGAGAGCAGCGAGCCGACGAAGGTGATGTTGGCGGTCAACGAGTCAACGATCAAAGGCTACCCACACGCTTCGATTAGCAGCAGAGGAGCATTCGAATGGACTGTTAACAAGATCATCCGAAACAACACATCTGGTTTCAAGATCTACATTCTCCATGTTCAAGTACCAGATGAAGACGGTAAATAAGGCTGAAATGATTAACAACTCCTTATTTTGGTCGATATATCTAGCTAGCTGTGCTTGTTTGAGTTGAGTACAGAGATTTTATGCTGATATGTTTCACTGCCGGGTCTAAATCTGGGGTTTATCCCCATTTGATCAAGCAGATCGAAGTCCGTTGGGTTTTAGATCGCGTGTGGTCATGTACATGTTTATTTGTAGCAGATTTCTTGATTCTCACTATATACATGCCATAGTTCAAGAATCGGCAATGAAATTAGTATGGTCATGTACGTGTTGATTTCTAGCAGATTTCTTGATTCTCTATATGTACATGCCATAATTCAAGAATCGGCAAGGTATGTAGGAAATTCTCAACTGTCTATGTTCGCTTGTCTCGTATCTTATCTAAGCAGCTGGTGATTGATTCAGGCACAGTTCATTGAGATGTATTTGTGAAACACGTCTATGGCAATGAATTAGGAATTGTAAGACATAGAAGGGTTCTCTTTTACAACCTAGAGGCTTACTTTATGGTATAATAGGCAATAAGATTGTGTTGCCTTTACTTGTGGTTGTCTGGTGTAAAGTTGCATCATCCCTTGTAGAGTTTGAGATGATTTAAAATGATCTCTATGGTGGTAGTTAAAAAAGTGCTTACCACTCGTTCATTTACTCATCTAGGTTTTGATGACATGGATAGCATATATGCCTCCCCCGATGATTTCAAGCGTATGTCGAGCAAGGACAAGATAAGGGGCCTTCACCTCTTGGAATACTTTGTCAACCAATGCCACGAAATCGGGGTACGAAAATAACCAACATTCAACATAGAAAATCCCATCTACTTGATATAAATAGGTTCACTCAGTTAATAATTCATCTAATCTTCATGCTGAAGCTACTAATTGCTATCATTTACTTGAACTCCAACTACTTGTTTAGGTTCAGTGTGAGGCATGGGTTAAGAAAGGCGATCCCAAAGAAGTCATTTGCCACGAGGTGAAACGGGTCAAACCAGACTTTCTTGTCGTGGGAAGCAGGGGTCTCGGTCCCTTCCAAAAGTACGTAAATTTGCAGCCTTTTTTTTTCTACTTTGGTTTATATCCTTCGTTCTACAAAAGATTGGCTTGGATAACGTGATAATCTTCGAACGGTAGTTAAGCTAGCTGCTCTCTTGTGTTAATTACGTCAAAATGAATTTTGTGAGTGATTCTTTGCAGGGTTTTTGTGGGAACTGTGAGTGAGTTCTGCGCAAAGCATGCCGATTGCCCTGTTATTACGATCAAACGAAGCGTATCTGAGACCCCTCAAGACCCAGTCGACGATTGATTCGACTGCTTGTTAGTCTTATCGAATCTTATCAAACTGCTAAGGAAGCCCACTTTTGTAAATGCAACAATACTCTATCACCCTATTTCATTAGTTTGTTCTTAAGTGCTTCGAAGATGTTACGGTTTGTTTCCTCGGTTGTGTCTATTGTGAAATTTCTGCAGATTCCTAGTAATTCCTATGCGAATATGTTTTCCTGTATCAGATCATCATTTTTTGGTCCTCACATATGTCGAATGGTGATTATGAAAATGGCAACATTGATGATTTACCCCAGAAAACATCACCAAACATTGATTGAACTATAGCAAACAAGCATGGATCAAACAATGTCGCCTTTCGTGCCATACCATCATTTCCTGGACGGTAATTTCGGTTTGTCCGAGGAATGTCGACAAACATGGAAGTTCAGACAGCAGCAAAAACAGCAAAGAGAGTCATCAATCGAATGATGATTATGAAAATCTCAAAAGATTGATGATGTAGCAACAAAAACATGAAATTTCGATCGAATTAAGAGCAAAAAAAGGAAAAAACATCGATCAAACAATGTTTACTTTAGCGCCGGCCTCTTCAAGCTGCTTCTTCGCATCTTCAGCTTCCTCCTTTGTGATGCCCTCCTTGAACTTCTTGGGAAGACCTTCAATCAGCTCCTTGGCTTCTTTCAGAGCCAAATTAGTCAGTGCACGGACGACCTTAATCGTCGCGATTCTCGAGTTGCTGGGCACGTCCTCGATGACGACGTCGAATTCCGTCTTCTCCTCCACGACTGGGGCTTCTCCGGCGGCCGGAGCTCCAGGAGCCGCGACGGCGGCGACAGGCGCGAAGGAGGCGGCGGAGACTCCGAGCTTGTCCTGGAGGTACTCGACGAGCTTCTGCGCGTCGGAGAGGGTGAGGTTGGAGATCTGGTCGCCGAGAGTGACGACGTTTTCGGGCGCCTCCACGGCGGAGATGGGCCGGAGGTGTCTGAAGGTTGTTGTTCTGCGGAAGTGTACGGTTTTGGGCGGTAGGTTGGTGGTTGAGGATAGGGGTTTGGGGTGTAGAGGAGTCGTTGTGATGGAAGAGAGAGCTGCGTATGAGGCCATTGTTGATTTGCTTGGTTGCCCTCTGTGGAATTTCGCTGCTGCGTGAGAGAAGTGGAAATGATACTACTGAAACTGAGGAAAACGATGGTAGGATAAGGAGATAGATGGAATGGATGTTGTGCTGTTTTGTTATTCTTTCCTTGAAATGACTCGTTTACCCCTAGAGTGCCGTTTGATTATACGATGGTTTGTTCGGGTGAATAAAGTCATTTGCTTGCTCATGATAAAAATTAATGAAAGATAAAATGAAAAACTGAAAAAGGGGCATTCCGAGAATCGAACTCGGGACCTCTCGCACCCAAAGCGAGAATCATACCACTAGACCAAATGCCCTTTCATACTCCCAAGTTTAATTCATCTATTCGTCGCAAGGAATAATAATGCTCGACATATGCTTACTGCCATAAGTAAGAAAACTAGCAAACCATCCAACAAACTTCTTTCTATGCAAAAATTATTGCCAACAAATGTATACTGTTCGTTCAAGCAAGTATCATCGCCAGAATAATACAACATATGGCAACTCAGTCACTTCCACATCCCTCACCACCTCCTACGCTTCGTACCGTACCAATACGCAAACGCCGCCACCGACGCCGCCACAAAAACCCCAGCTGCCGCATGCCAAGCATAAGCCGCCGTCGGCCCCTTCTCGACGACCGCCAACAACGACCCGCCACCCCGGCCCACCTCCGCGGGCCCCACCCCGTCGCAGACCGACAATGCAAAATCCAATCCCAACCTCTCTATTTCAGACAAATCCCTAACCTCGGGCCTAACCCTCGCCGCCCGAGCAATCGCCTCGTACTGCTCCTTCGTCCCCCCTTCCAGAAACGCCCCCACGAGCCTCCCCTTGTCGATCCAATACGCCCCGAAACTGCCCCCTCCTCCGCCGCCCGAGAAGTCCCCAACGTGCACAGCCTCGCCGGAGTTGTCCCCGAAGAACTGCCAGGAGAGGGCGAAGACCCGAGAGTAGAAGAACGGGACGTAGTCGAATCCTTCGCCGGGTGGGCCCACGATGGCCGAGACGGCGTGGCGGGCGGACTTTCGGGCGGAGTCGACGTGCTCGAGGCGCCGAGTCTCGCCCCTGATGGGAAAGGACGCCACGTCGCCCACGGCGTAGACGGAGGCGTTGCTCGACTGGAGCTTCTCATTGACCTTGATGCCGCCCTTCTCCATGGCGAGCTGACCCTCGAAGAGGCTCGTGTTGGGGCGGATGCCTATCCCCACGACCACCATGTCCGCCTCGAGCTTGCTCCCGTCCCTGAGGTTCACCGCCGTCACCTGCTGCCCCATCAGTGATGAACCAATTCAGTCCCCGATGTTATCGATTCAGTCACGAGTAGCGTCGATTTTTTTAATGGGAATCTAGCACGTGCGGTCTCTTTTTCCGTTAAAAACTCGTTGAATCGTGTGAAATTAGGGCGAAAAATTCACCTCAAGAATGGTCGGAAGGGTAGACACTGAGGACCACTTTGGGTTTTCTCACGAAAAGTTGTTACCAGTGGTTTCTAATCTCAATGTTTGGATTTAACGTAAGGCCGTCTTACATAGTTTTATTACCTTCCCTTCGGCGTCGATGTCGAACGACGACAACACGGTTCCCTTGACGAACCTCACTCCTTTCGACTTGTAATAATCCTCGTAGAATTCGGCGATTTTGGGCGTGAATAGCCTGGCCACTGAAAAGAAGTTTCGAAAAAGACAAAATTGAGTCGCTCTTCTAAACGCGGTTAGGAAAGCAAAAGAACGAGGGAGAGAGAGAGAGAGAGAGAGAGAGAGAGAGAGAGAGAGAGAGAGAGAGAGAGTTTCTAACTCACTGCAGTGCGCCTCGGGGAAAACCATAGTAACGTTCAGTTTGTTGATGACCAGCGACGCAGCGCATTCCATCCCTATATACCCTCCGCCGATGACGACGGCTTTTCCGCCGGCGCCGCACGACTGCATTACGTTTACCAGCCTTTCGGCATCGGCCACATCTCGTAAATAACAGACGTTCGGCGCATCTGATCCGCTCACTCCAAACTCCTCGAGCTTCAACGTCTGCAAACAAACGAAAATTGGACAAGAGAATAATAGCTTCAAGTAATGATATCGAAAGCTTTTCGCCTCGTTTTCTAAGGTGAGGGCTCTTACGCTATAAGCACGATAGGAAAGAAAAGCGACGAAAAAAAGGGAGAAAAGCGTTAAGGCGTAATATACCCGAGCGCCCGTTGCAACGATGAGGTATTTGTAGCTTATGGTTTCTCCAGTTGCAGTTAACAGCGTCTTTCGCTTCACGTCGGCGGATTTTACCCTCGTGCCGAGGATCAATTCAATACCTGGAAATGCGTTTAAGAAGATAGAATAAGCCTTACATAATAATGGTGTTGCAACACTAATAGAATTCAAGAATCTTTTTACCATGTTCCTTGTACCATTTCGGTGGCATCCTTTCCTCATTTGTGCCAACGCAGCAGTGAAACCAAGGGAGGCGTGCTGGCGCTGCAGTTAAGAAAGACACGAAGGTTAAATAGATGACAGAAAGATCTCATTAATCACGGGTTCGAGGAGCTAAGCAAAGACGGTTAAAGAAAATTGAAAGTTGATGCTAGAATACTGAAAAGAGATTTCATCGCAAGGCTCCGAGGCATAGCTTGTTTTTATTACGGCAGCAGAAGCTTAACAGATATCTATCTGACATACATCAAACATACAATAAGAAGCAAATGTATAAGAGGGGGTAAAAGCAATTAAGTTTTCGCTATTTCTTATCGAGTTTCAAAGAACATAGAACATGGAGTTCTTATCTATGATCATCGTCTGAGCTTATGCTTCAAATAGCAGAACAAAGGGGTTTGCATATATAAATACCTTCTGGAAGTAAATAACCTTTGCTTAGCGCAGGCCTTTCATATGGTGCAACCTGGAGGCAACAAACGAAACTGAATTTTATGACAAAGACTTTTTATTGAATATATTACAGTCCGCTCATCTCCCCCAACATAACTAACACTATTGACGTTGACTTAGCTCACAGAGCCACACGACAGTTAGAGATGACGATGCAAAAGACATGGCACTGGCGATTAAATCAACCCCAGAATGGGCGAAATTGATAAACAAACACAGATTCCGAGCACACAAAACGATGAACGAATAAAGAAGGGATTTTTACTTACGGGTTCTTCAGAGATGATGCAGAGTTCACCTTGAGAAACGCCTCTCTTCACAAACTCATGAGCGGCATACCCAGAAGCTACGCCGCCACCAACTATCACGTACACGAAAGCTCTACCCATTCCTATTATTGTTAAATTGAATAATTCTAACGCACGCAAAACTCAAACCACAGAAGAGTGTACGGAAGGAATAACTTTTATTTTCTTGCTGTATTTCTTTTTCTACCCTCTTATTGATCAATATATATCGTCTCGTTTCTTGAAAACTGAGCCACCTCCTTCAAAGGGTTGGCTTGAATGACCAACTCTCCAATAACTACCGCAAGATATGGCTTTGTTTTTATATCTATTTTATGTATATTATCTAATCATCTCTTGTGCTTATGCTTACGAAAACCTTTGATCTTAAGAAACTTGGCTTTCGAAGAGCACCACCTAATCACAAAGCTTGGCTTTGATGGTGGTTCTTTTTCTTCGTTATTGGGCCTCAATCACATTGAGCCCAGTTATGGGCTAGTAAGTGGGACCCAAATGTAATTAACGGGCCATTAATCTTGTGCCAAGTGTTATGCACGTAGTTTCAGACAAAAGACAAATAAAGTATTCTTGTGTGGCTAAAACCTGGATGAGGTTGTTCATCTCCATCACACAACTTCTTTTCTTATTTTATTTTGATATTATCCTCCATTTTTTTCTATCAATTAATGCATTTTCTAAATTAATCTTAATCTGATCTGTCAACTACCTTCGGGTTCGGAGGAAGAGTTTTAAGATTATAATTAATAGTTACAATGCATAGGCCTAAATAGCCAAATCACTAACGGGCTGAGATTAAAGTGGGCTTCTTCTTAATGGGCCACTATTTCTTGAGGGCCCATGTATTCTCCATCAAACTGCAGCAAGAAAGTAAGAATCCGCTCTCGTAAATTTGATGTTATAGTATGTGTAAAATCTCATTTATCAAATGAATCATGTCAAAAAAGGAGCCTGTTAGTGTTGATATTTCAATGTTGACAATCATATTGGCTCCACATGCCAGTCAACATTGTTGGCTGAGATTGGGTCAACCTCTAGTTTTATCTTTCATGCCCAAAACCCTATTAATTCGGTTATTGGCTATTTTTAGTGATATGCAGGACTTTGATAAAGCTTGGAATGGATCAAAGACGTGTGGATTACGTGTGGAGACTTAGGAGCTAAAATTGGAAAGAAACGTACTAAAAATAGGAGTCTTGAAGCCCAAGTGAAGACTAAGTCGTTTGGGGCTATCCAAATTAACTTCCAACGGCCATATTCTACTAAGTGGACGTTGAGGGCAGTATGGACGTTGAGCAAGTCCTTGAGAAGTCGAAGTATTAATACGAGACTTCATTTCCCGTCAAAGAGACACGAGAGACACGATACACACGAGTCATAACGAGCGAAGCTTACATTGAGTTTGAGCAAACTCACGAGAGTTATTCTTTTTAGCCTAGTTTTGCAAAGGTCTTAGGACTTTCTAGTTTAGTGGGTCGTTAGATTCCATTCTTTTACTAGGCGTGATTTGTACTATCGCGAGATAGTTGTTTTTGTAATCCATCGTAATAGTGGAATTTCGCCATGAGGCACGCAGCAAGTTTCTAACTTGCTGCACAAAATTTACATCTCGTGTGTTTCGTATTTCGTCACTAAGTTGTTAGTTTTTCCGCTGTGCATTCTGTGTGAGATCAAGTGTTGCTCCGACATTACAGTCAACATTTACATCACAGTTTTTATTTTACATCCATTACACGACGGGACCACTTCAAAGTGGTATCAGAGCCTACGCTTTACGTTACTAAGCACTGAAGATCATCTACAATGGATGTTACAAGCTCAAACCATCTCGCCAAAGTCCCTGTGTTAGACGGTTCCATTTATGCCTATTGGAAGGTTCGTGTTCGGCAGTGCATCAAGTCCATCGATGTGCGAGCGTGGGAAGCAGTGCTGCATGGTTATACGACTCCAAAGACTCCACAAGACGCTGATGGCGAAGTCGTGGATAAGCCTTTCGAGCAGTGGACGATCGCTGAGAAGAACGCGGCCGAATACAACGACAAGGCACTCAACGCCATCTTCTCATCCGTGGACATGTTTATGTTCAAGATCATCCAGAATTGCTCTACTGCTCAAGATGCGTGGGATCTTCTTCAGAAGTACTGTGAAGGCGACGCAAGTGTGCGTGAAACCAAGCTTCGCCTCCTCCTTAGTCAGTTCGAGAATATCAGAATGAAGGAAGACGAAGATATCAACACGTACTTTGGAAAGCTGTTGACGATCTCAAGCGAGTGCGCCAGCCTAGGAGATCCTATGACAAATAAGGTATTAAACTCTAAAGCTCTTCGCACACTAACCGAAAAATTCAATGTGAAGGTATCGGCGATCGAGGAATCATACAACCTAGCGAACATGAACTTCACCGTCTTGATGAACATCTTGAAGAACTTCGAGACCAACCTTGACGTCCAAAAGAGGGCATCACGCGGCAAAAGCCTTGCTTTAGTCAGTCAACCATCCAAGGTTCAAACGGAGGATGATTCTGACAATGAGGATGATACAGCCATGCTGGTAAAGAACTTCGCAAAGTTGCTCAAGAAGAAGAAGAACGCTGAGAAAAATGTTGGCCCGAATGCTGGTCCAACATTTAGGCGGGGGCAGAATGTTAAAGCTGATTCCTCGTCTGCTCCTCCGTTCTTTAAACGCAAACCAGATGGAAAGAAAAAGAACATCAACTATGAATCCGTAAGATGCTATGAATGCCAAGGATGGGGTCATTTCGCCAACGAATGTGCAAACACTCTTCGCAAGTACGGAAAGGCGATGTGGATCGAGCTGTCCGACGATGAAGATGAAGAACTGTGTGCTAAGGAGAACAAGCAAACATCAGTGACCATTCAGTCCTTCTCAGACAGCGAAGACAACGAAGATAATCAGATAGGCTTCACTGTGGTAACGGATGTTGAGCAGAATGTTGATCCAACATCTGACTCAGCATCTGGAAAACAGATTATATTTGATTATGATGACTCAAACTGTTTTGATGGGTTTTTAAGTTCTGATGATGCAGATTTACAAACAGATGATTGTGCAGTTATGAAGCGATTGTCCGCACAATTGGAAATAGAAAAGGCGAAAAATGCTCAACTTAAAGCCGCCGTAAAAGTGTTGACCGAGGAGAATGAAAAGAACGAAAAGGTGATCGAAGGCCTTCTTGATGGGATGAATAAAATGGAAGCCGCTCTAACACGAAAGGACAAAGAGATCGACCAGCTACAGAAGCGAGTCGATGAGGCTGACGAGACATTTGCGAAAATGAACAAGGGTAAATCAACTCTTGATGAGGTATTATTTCTAGGTATTTTTGATAAGCAAGGTCTAGGTTTCAATACTGAGCCCATTAATGAAGTTCCTAAACCTGTGCCACATGTTCAGCCTAAGATGCTCTTTGTTAAAGAAAAGTCGCATGTTTCGAGTGATCCTATTATAACTGCGAGTGTTAAGAAGAATCCTAAGCATGCCACTGTTAAGTCTAAGGATAGGTCATTTAAATTCATCACTGCATGCAATCTGGTCATATCAAACCGTTTTGTTGGAAGTTGAAGGGGAGATTTCTGCAAAGAAATCAATGTCGGCTGAAATGTCGTCCAACATTTCGCTCAACATTGAGAAATCAGAGCTCGAAGGAATGTCTGGTGAGATTTCGGCTGGCTCACCTTCAAATTCTAATAGTCCAAATGTTGTTTCATCATCTAAAAAGGTCTGGGTAGAGAAATCTGTTCATAAATGCCATGTTGTATATACCTCCTTGCGAGCTAACGTGACAGGTTCTTGGTACTTCGATAGAGGGTGTTCCCGACATATGACGGGTACCAAGGAGTTTCTAAGCAATTATACGCCTTTAAGCAGCGGATCTGTGACGTTTGGAAGAGGAGCTAAGGGACGAATTCTAGGTCGCGGCAGATTGAATGTGGCAGACTTTCCTAGACTAAGCAATGTTCTACATGTTGAAGGTCTTGTGGCGAATTTGATAAGCATAAGCCAGCTTTGCGACGATGACCTTGAGGTACGTTTTAATAAAGAATGTTGTGAGGTATTTAACAGCGATTGTGTTCGAGTGATGGCAGGTAAAAGGTCAAGTGATAATTGCTACTTAGTCGGCGACAAATCCAACTCGAAGGACATATGTCAACTATCCAAGGCCGAAGATGATGTGATTCTTTGGCATCATAAACTGGGGCACGTTAATTACGGAACCCTGGAGCAGCTTATCAAACACGAAGCAATCAGAGGCATTCCAAAGCTGAAAGAGTTTGGTAAGGTTGTATGTGAGTCGTGCTTGAAGGGTAAGCAAGTGCATGCCAGTCATAATGTTGACCCACATTCTGCTCAGCATTTTAATACTGCCCACTGTTTTCAGTTGATACATATGGATTTGATGGGTCCGATGGAAGTATATAGCATTGGTGGTAGAAAATATGCTTATGTGCTCGTGGATGATTATTCTAGATATGCATGGATATTTTTTCTTAGGGAAACATCTGAGTCTTTCGATTTCTTTAAGAGCTTTTGTGCCATGATTAAGAACATTTTTAGTGCTTCTGTTTTTCGCATTAGATCAGATCATGGTAGGGAATTTGATAATCAGTCATTCACTGAGTTTTGTGATAAGAAAGGCATCATTCATGAGTTTTCATCTCCTAAGACGCCCCAACAAAATGGGGTGGCCGAAAGGAAGAATAGGACTTTGCAAGAAATGGCTCGTGTTATGTTGCAATCTAAGAATATTTCTAAGCGTTTTTGGGCTGAAGCGTTACATACTGCTTGTCATATTTCGAATCGTGTATTCTTTCGTCATGGTTCTAAAATGACTTCTTATGAACTGTTGAATGGGAAAAAGCCGACTGTGAAGTATTTTCATGTCTTTGGTTGTGTTTGCTATATGTTGAATGATCGTGAGTATTTGACCAAGTTTGATTCCAAAAGTGATAAATGCATATTCCTTGGTTACTCTTCGAACAGCCGTGCTTATCGTGTATATAACTTGCGCTTGAAGTCTGTTCAGGAATCTGTTAATATTGTATTTGATGATACTACTGACCTCAGCAGAAATGCTCCACAAGTTGTTATTACAGACGTTGTCAAAGCTGTTGGTGAAACAGAGGAGAATGTGGAGGAAAATGTTGAGCCAGCATCTGACGTAGCATCTGAACCTGAACAGAACGCTGAAGAAGCCGGACCCAGCGAAGTTCGAAGAGATCCGCCAGCGAAGATACAGAAGGACCATCCCTCAGATCTCATTATTGGTGACGTGAACGAAGGAAGAAAAACCAGAGACAAGCCACGTAAGGACTACAAATCTATGGTAAGAAACGTATGCATGAATACCATATACGCTGAGGTACGCTTTAAATGTTTTGTTTCTGAAATAGAACCCAAGAATGTCCTCGAAGCTCTCAAGGTAATTATTGGATTAATGCCATGCAAGAGGAACTCTTGCAATTTGAGAAAAACCAGGTTTGGAGTTTAGTGCCACGGCCGAAAGACATTAATGTCATAGGTACAAAGTGGATCTTTAAGAATAAGTCTGATGAACTTGGTAGAGTTGTGAGGAACAAAGCACGTTTAGTAGCCCAAGGTTATACGCAAGTAGAGGGGATAGATTTTGATGAAACGTTTGCTCCTGTTGCTCGGCTAGAATCTATTAGGTTGTTATTAGCGATTGCATGTTGGCTTAACATTACATTACACCAAATGGATGTTAAGGGTGCGTTTTTAAATGGGTTTATTGATAAAGAAATCTATGTTGAACAACCTAAGGGGTTCGAAGACCCTCATTTTCCTAACCATGTTTATAAGTTGCAGAAAGCTTTGTATGGATTGAAGCAAGCGCCTCGAGCTTGGTACGCACGGTTAGCTACATTTTTACTTGAATTTGGATTCACTCGAGGTGAGGCCGATCGCACACTTTTTGTGAAAAGAGTTGGTGCTGACGTTTTAATTGCTCAAATTTATGTGGATGACATAGTATTTGGATCTAGTTCGCAATCAATGTTAGATCAGTTCGTACATGCTATGAACTCTACTTTCGAAATGAGCATGATTGGGGAACTAACTTTTTTCTTAGGATTGCAGATCAAGCAAAGCAGCGACGGGATTTTTATGTCCCAGGAGAAGTACGCGAAGAACACTGTTAAGAAGTTCGGGTTGGACACGGCGAAGGTAATGAAAACGCCCATGGGGTCTACGCAAAAGGTAAGTAGAGATAATGTTGGACAGAATATTGACCCAACATTGTATCGCTCAATGATAGGCAGTTTGTTATATCTTTCAGCGAGTCGACCCGACATTATGTATAGCGTATGTGTCTGTGCTAGATATCAGTCTGAGCCTAAAATATCCCACTTAAATGCTGTTAAGCGTATTCTTCGATATGTGAGTGGTTCGTGTAGCCTAGGGTTATGGTTCTCTAAAGATACTAATATGAGTCTTGTAGGCTACAGCGATGCTGATTGGGCAGGTGATGAGGATGATCGCAAGAGCACAAGTGGCGGCTGTTTCTTCTTAGGTAACAATTTGGTTGCATGGTACAGTAAGAAACAGAACTGTGTGTCTTTATCTACTGCTGAGTCTGAGTATGTTGCTGCTGGTAGTTGCTGTACGCAATTGATGTGGTTGAATAGCATGTTGTGTGACTATGGTTTAGAGTGCGATTCTGTTCTCATGTATTGTGATAACCTTAGTGCCATCAACATATCTAAGAACCCTATTCAGCATTCACGTACGAAGCATATAGATATAAGGCATCATTTTCTGAGAGATATGGTAGAAAAAGATTTAGTTTGCATTGAGCATATAGACACAAAACATCAGTTAGCAGACATATTTACGAAAGCATTGGATTCTGAAAGGTTTTCGGACCTGAAGAAATCCATAGGTTTGCACATGTCAGTTTGAATGTTGGTCCAACATTTGGATCAACATAGCATATGTCAGATTAGATTGTTGCTGCTTTAATGTTTGATGAAATATTCTGTTATGTTTTCCTGTGAAATGACATGATCCTTCTTGACTGGTCCCTGCATGAACTCAATCCCTTTATTTTATAGGCTCTTGGTAATACGTCCCTAGGTACACGGCATTCGCTGTGACGATGTACTCTTTGCGACAAAAAGCCAATCCTTGTTGCGTTAAGCATGCTCATAAACTCTTTGCTAGATATAGGTACTTGGTAATAAGTTTCCGTAGGTACACGGCATTCGAGGTGACGATGTATACTATGCGACAAAAAGCCAAACCTTGAGGCTTAGGGTATAAGGGCAGTGCATGATTTTGGTTGGGTTAATAAGGTGAAAGGGTAATAAAGGGAACTGGTTTGGAGAAGGATTACGCAGAAAAGTCTAGGATTACGGAATTAGAATGTTGAGTCAAATGTTGAGGCAACATTAGTAACAGTCAGTCTGATCGTGCTACATTTTGTTTGCTTTCGTGTTTTATGCATTAGTTTTTAAGCGTGTTTTGTCAGTATGTTTGTGTCTAGTTTTAGTATCTCTCAGAACTGCATTAGAATTTCTCGAAGAACAGCTTGTTAAACTTGTCTCAAGTGCTCATCAACGTCGCTCAACGGGTTAGTATCTCTAGCGCCTACTTTGATTTTTGACTTGGTATTTTGGGGTGAATCATACTCTGATATGCTCCTATAGTTTCGTGTGACTGAGTCCTTCATATGCTATATTTAGCTTCAGATTTTACTTAGGCAGTTTTCGACTTATTTCGTCCCTATCCTATGATTTGCCTAAGTGTGTTTCAAGTCCAACGGTTACTTTTTGCGGTTTTGTGATTTGACCGTGTTTATTATGTGTGACCATTGGAACTGTTTTTGATCTTTAAGTTTTGGATCATTATCTCTACTCCACACATACCCTATGTCATAATTCGAACTTCACGCTGAGATTACTCTCTGTTCTTGACTGTTTTGATATAATCAAGGGTTACACATTCTGTATTGCTTCTCCATTTCTTAAACTTATCTTTGATTTATCTATGGCAAACTCACCTGTTTCTGAGTCTCAGAATGTTGGTCAAGATGCCAGTTCCACATTTACCTCAACATCGAATCTGCAGCAATAGATTAAGTGTCTGAATGACAAGATTATTTTTTTTTTGATTGCTCAGAGAGAAGTTCTCTGAGGTTTACTTTCTTCCCAAAAAGGGGGAGAAGGTTGTTTGTGCAGATGGATGGCGATCATGGCTGCTGACCAATGTGGGTGCCTTTATAAGCGGAGATTCAGGGGGAGCAGAATAAGGAACCGCCGAACAGACAGGGGGAGAACATGTTGGAGTAGGAGCTGCTGGAGAAGATGCAAGCGCCGATACGAGTCAGAGTCCATCGATTTAGGCCATTAGTGGGTCTAGGTCGGTTTTGTGCATGCGCACTTCTTAGTGCCTTTTTGTTTTTGCATGCCTATCTGACTTGTGTTTTTATTTTGCGTGCGCATGTTTTTAGTTCTGCCTATGGATCACTTTTTTGTTTTGCAGATGTTTTTTTCAGGACCTCTTAGGATATGTACTTATTTCTTAGTACTTTGAATGGTTTAACTACTATTCTATTTGCGTTTACTCTAACCATCTTTTTATGTTTTGTGGTTGAGTAGATCGTGCCTTTAGGGGGAGTTTCACTACGTCTAACTTCTGCAGTGGTTTTGGGAAGAAAGATAAAAAGGGGGAGATTGTTAGTGTTGATATTTCAATGTTGACAATCATATTGGCTCCACATGCCAGTCAACATTGTTGGCTGAGATTGGGTCAACCTCTAGTTTTATCTTTCATGCCCAAAACCCTATTAATTCGGTTATTGGCTATTTTTAGTGATATGCAGGACTTTGATAAAGCTTGGAATGGATCAAAGACGTGTGGATTACGTGTGGAGACTTAGGAGCTAAAATTGGAAAGAAACGTACTAAAAATAGGAGTCTTGAAGCCCAAGTGAAGACTAAGTCGTTTGGGGCTATCCAAATTAACTTCCAACGGCCATATTCTACTAAGTGGACGTTGAGGGCAGTATGGACGTTGAGCAAGTCCTTGAGAAGTCGAAGTATTAATACGAGACTTCATTTCCCGTCAAAGAGACACGAGAGACACGATACACACGAGTCATAACGAGCGAAGCTTACATTGAGTTTGAGCAAACTCACGAGAGTTATTCTTTTTAGCCTAGTTTTGCAAATGTCTTAGAACTTTCTAGTTTAGTGGGTCGTTAGATTCCATTCTTTTACTAGGCGTGATTTGTACTATCGCGAGATAGTTGTTTTTGTAATCCATCGTAATAGTGGAATTTCGCCATGAGGCACGCAGCAAGTTTCTAACTTGCTGCACAAAATTTACATCTCGTGTGTTTCGTATTTCGTCACTAAGTTGTTAGTTTTTCCGCTGTGCATTCTGTGTGAGATCAAGTGTTGCTCCGACATTACAGTCAACATTTACATCACAGTTTTTATTTTACATCCATTACACGACGGGACCACTTCAGAGCCTTATAGAGATTCGATTCTATATATCGAATTCGAGCTGGATAATTGATAATCAGGCTCGCTCGTGAGCTAATTCAGTGCAATGTCTGGTTTTTATAAATGTCAAATATGCTACAATTATCTTACAAACTCAGTCCTCAATGCAAGCTATATAAATAAAGACAACCCCACATTCGATAGATAGAACGGTTGATCACTTAGAGCAATAGATTCCTACCACTACCAAAAAAAGCGAAACGATAAAGAGATATTCTTACATGGTGCACTTGAGCCTCGCAAATGTTAGATAACCAGTATGACCTCTTGCCTCGCCATTGCGCCTCGCCGTAATAGAATAAGGCACGGATTTTTCAAGGTCATTGGCAGAACCTCGCTGCCTTTTTTTACAAGCCTTAAGAGAAGACACACCGCTCTCAGTATCTTGCCAGCAAGGAAAATTACCTTCTTTAACTTCGTAAGCCTGGAGAAGCACTTCAAAGGTTCTTATATCTGTAAAATGAACCCACTTGTTAAACATATTGAGAAGAGATGAATCGTTGAGGCAACAAATTCACAAGATGTAAAAGCCCACCGGTGAAATTTGATTTCAGCGTTTCGCAAGATCTTTGTACTTGTTCGATGCACGGAGAGAACGAGCACAAGACCCCATCTTGCTGAAGCATTTTTGCAGCAGATGGGATTGCCAGCCATGGCTGAGGCAGGTCGAGGAATACTGAATCAGCCCGACCAATAAATTCATCGGGGAAACCCTCGCCTTGAATGTCCCTTACACCAACGGTCACCAAATTACTCAACCCCGTTCGCTCAAAGTCTTCCCTGATTTGATTTTAGCACCGCAAATAAGCATTTACGGCAGAAATCGGCATAAAAGACACCAAATCGATGAAATTCTCAACCTTGATCGTAGCGTGTCATCATGTCAGACCATATAACATACATACATACATCGAATAATCAACGATCACTATAGGTCCTGTCAATTCCCTCGAAGGGACAGGGAAATTGTGACTTGTTCATGAACAATGCCTTTGAAGAGTAATTTGCATATCTTTCTAGCTAGTAGGAAACCAAAAGGATCGTAGAACATATAACAAAAGAAGCAGCAAAAACAATTCCCCAAAAACTCAGAAACCAACGAAGAATCACATTAATCCTCACCTAGCCGAGGCAGCCCTCTGCTCGTGAAAATCAAACGTATAAACGTGTCCATTTGGAGCCACTGCCCTAGCCAGCGACGTGCTCAATGAGCCACTTCCAGTGCCAGATTCAAGCACAGTACAGCCAGGAACTATCTCCAGATACATAATCACGAAGCTTATGTCTGCTATGTACAGAATCTGAGTCCTATGGCTCAAGACCAGCGTCCAAAGCTCGGGCGTCGGAGCCAATAAGTAGACGAAACCGCCTTTCGTGCTGAAGACTTTGGATCCGAAGGGCTTTCCGACCCAATCGCCGTGCTTGAACATGCCGTATCGGTTCTGAAATACTCCGTTCTCGGAGACGGTTACGGCCTTCATGGCGTTGTGCCGCTCGTATACTATGACCAAGTCTCCGTAGGCTATGAGGCGATTGAATGAGAGCTTCTTGGCGGGATCGGTGGGTAGCATGGCTAGGGCTTTCGAGTGATGATTCCCACGTCGTCGAATGCCCAGAATTTGATTGGAGGTTTTTGTTGGGAGAATTGGATTTTAGTTCTTGAGATGTTGGAACAAATTCAGATTTTCCAAAGCCTGCGTTAGGGCTACGGTCAGTCAATGGGTCCACTTTGATTGGGTCATTTAGTCGGACTTATTAACTGCTATTTACTTGACGACTCTTGTTTGTTGGCCCTATACATTAGAACATCAATCACATTATTATTCTTATATAAAATTTCTATAAATTAATACTCAAACTCTCTAAAATAAAAAAAATCTTCCGGTCCCGACTTGGGCCTTTGTAAAAAATCATCCAATTTGATAAGATAAGAATATAATAATTTTTCGAAAAATCCATTTATAAATATTAGGTCCCATTATAACTCTAAATTAATAATTCGTAAAAATTACATTTATAAATTATGGTAATTTGTTAAAATAAGAATCTATTTGTTAGATTTTATGTATTTCATCCCTAATTTTTTTAATTGTGGTCACTAGTTTCGATGTCGAGTTCTCTAGCTGCAATAAAAAATTGTGAAGGGTTGTTGTCGCATGTCGCTTAATATCCCCACCCTTCAGAAATTTGGTTGAACGATACTCCAATTATATCCTGAGAGCGATATTATACCTTGACTAATTTTCAAACGATATTTTTAATTAATCACACTTGTAAATCGTTTTGACTACATGAATGTAATTAATGAAACATATTTAAATTCATTTATCGTCAATACATTCCAAACTTGTTTAATTTGAACAGTCTCTCTTTTAACTAATAAAATATTAGTTTATCGATATATTAATATCTCTCTAAATTAATAAGATTTCATGGTCCCAATGTTATTAATTTATAGAGGTTTTACTGTATTCTATTTAATAAAGGATGTGGGGTGATAAAAACCATCAATTTGGATTCTAGTTTGGTCTGTCAATTTTACCAATCAACGAATGATATTTTTTCTACAATTAATAATGTTAAATTAAAATCTTGAATTATTAGACACGCACGTTCAATCAACACCCACGTCCTGAATTAAGTTCCACCTCAAGTTAGTAATAATAAATTTTAGAAAATAAAAAACCTTTTCACATCCCATTGTAAAATACTATTTTTAGTATATTGCCTTCCTTTTTGTAAATAGATATTAAAATTATGATTAAATTAAATTTATTTTTAGTCAATTTTTATTTAATTGCACACACTTAGGGTGTGCTACATATACTAGTATATACAAATTTAGCCTTAGCTCCGTTTAGTTCATGAGATAAAACCCACACATAAGAATGTAGTGTCTAGTTAATGAATAAATAGCCTAAAAATGAGGAGTCCGTATTGAAAATAAATATATAAAATTGAAATATATCGACATTGACTCTCCACCCACCACAGCATACATTCCCTTTGGAGTCTTGCCAATACTTCAGTTTCAACGTCAAATTTTGAGTAGTTATTTTCTTGTCTCAATTTTTACCGATATCAACATCTCCACTCAGGTATCAATTTTCAACCTTGGTTCAAACATACATTCTGAACCTTGTAAAATAGTGGCGTTTGCATATTCTCACTTGCTTATGTAAATGCGTAGTAAAGAGACGATAGATGGGCAAAGGTAATAGTACTTCAGAATACGTCGAGCAAATACACCTGCATCATTACATTAACTAAAAACACAACAAAGAAATGCAATGCAACATAAAACACCACATATAGATAGATAGACCCACGAACAAAGTTTTGATTATTTTTAACTAAATAACACAAGAGGATATCATACTTATTCAGCAGGATAAGATAGGAGATGGGATATAGCAAGCAGCCCCACTCTAAGCAGTAAGTTTGGCAAGCGCACCAGCTTCAGTAAGCAATGGAACAAGCTTTCCGCTCTTGTGCAATGCGATAGTGTCTGCAGCAAACACACAAATTCGTAATCAGAGTAACTTTTTTTACGAAGAACATCTCCAAATTCGCAGACCAATTGCGAACTTACCATCACAGCCACCGATATGCTTCCCACCGATGAACACATTCGGGACAGTGCGCTGTCCAGTCCATTCAGCTAGGGCAGCTTGTATCTCTTTTCCATCACCTTCATAATACCACGAAAAAATCATGCCCAAACCTTAGTAAGTTAATACTGATTGATGTACTTTACTAGGCCAAGATTTACTGTGATAGAAGCAGTTAGGTTTACGTTGCTTAAGACAATTACGAATAAGGGGTACGAAGCCATTCAAAACAGCAATCTTTACTCTCTTCAATGTAACAACATTTGAATCATGATCAAATTCAAATGGCTCATCTTCATCTAAATCTCGAACAACACAGCCATGGAAATCTAATATCTTTTGTGTTCTGTACGCACTGAACTTATGAAGGAAAAACCAAGCAAAAATAGAGTTTGTTTTTCAAGCTGGTTCACCGTACCGATGCGAAACAGTTGATCTCAGTTACTAGATGATGGGCGATCTTAGAAAAGGTATAAAACTCCTTATAAATTCAACGAAATAACACAGTTGAAGAATAGACACAAACACGTAAGCATAGATCTACAAGAAAACGTACTCTCAATGTCCAACTCAACGGCCTTGAACTTTGCCCCAAGCTCCGACAGCAAATTCTTCACCTTCGTGCAGTACGGACAAAACGTCTTGCTGCCGACAAAGACAGATCCGTTAATTACACGCGCATAACAAATAAAATATCCACATATATATCCACGGAATCATTCATCTGCCCCACACGACATATAAAATCTCTTTAATTACCCCTTGCCTCAGCTATCGATTGGAACGCCTCGGCCTAGCTCCAACACACAGTTCAAAGAGGTGATGCTAGTGTGAAACAAAGTTGTTTACCTGAAAACGGCGACGGAGTTCGAAGAAACAATTTCTTTCGCCTTGGGAAGTGCCATCTCTTTCTCTCTACGTATCTTTCCGTCTATATGTCGCTTTGTTTGGGTGTGTATTTGTGCTGAGATTGATCTCTGAAGCCCCAAATATATACAATTGAGACGTGGATCACGCCGAGCTACGAAGGCAGGTGAATTGGGTAACGCGTATGAAATGAGTAATGATAATTCCTTTTATTTTATTTTTGAATTGATGGCTAAGTCAATGTCAATAATGAACCTACTTTTTTTTTTTTTCCCGAAACGATTGATTGAATTAATAACAAAAATACAGAGCTAAATAGCCCAAGGGGTCTCACCGGTACATCGTCAACCGGGAGAACAAAGGCTCACAAAGGAGCAAACACACACACAACAATGGTAACAAAAGCCGACAGAAAACAAGAAAATCTCAAACTTGGACCAAAGAGCTATAGACCCTACCACAGAAAAGGCTATTAAGCCAAACCTACAATACTCTACACTTTCTTTGTCCAACGATTAAGGCTCTCGTCTTCATCGGAAGAGGCTCCCACGAAGGGAGAAATGGCTCCACATCGGGAGAAAAGAGCTCCTGACCATGGTCAGGAGAAGATGCTCCAAAATGGAGACAAAGGAAGTGGCGGACGGTGGTGGTGGCGGGACGGCAGTGGATGGCTATGGCGAGGCAGTAGACGGTGGCGGTGCAGTAGGGTCCCGGCGGAGGCGGAGGTGAGCGCCGGGCTGACGGAGGTGGAGGAGGCGGCGGGCAGCGGCAGTCGGAGGAGGCCGGCAAATTTTTTTTTTTTTTTTTTTTTTAATAATACAGAGAAAACCCACTAAGAAGAGGAAAAGAGAAGAGCTCCCCCTACCTCCATGTTCCCCTACCTCCAATAATGGAGAAGGGGGAGGGGGAGGAGGGGGAGAGGTTGACGGCGTTGGAGTTTTTTTAGGGTTAAGAGAGAGGCTGGAGAAAAAGAAGAGGAGAGAGAGAGGCCCTTTTGATGCTATTGGTGCTGGTTTCTTGACCCTTTTGATGCTGTCTGAAATGGCGCGTCACGGTTCCGTGAGCTGCCTCTGCTTCGAGTGTTTTCCCATCGCCCGACAACTTCGATGAAAGAAAATTAAGACAAATGTTGTCAGAAAAGAAGCAAGAACAGAGAGAACAGGAAACATGTAATGGGAGTTACCAGGATAGAGGTCATCAGTCCTAAAGATCCAAATCCTGCAAAAAAAAAAATTCAAAAAAAAATCTGAGAGTAGTCTATGAATGGAATCGGTAAATATGACATTAAGCGTCGAAATTTCCGAGGCTGTTCGCTGCTATAAGTCAATCTCCTAGATGGAATCTCACCTTGAGCAAGTAAATCGCTTTGCACATCTCCATCGTAGTTCTTACATGCCCAAACATAACCGCCTTCACTCTTCAAGGCGTAAGCTACCATGTCATCGATCAGACGATGTTCATACCTAAGAAAGGAACTTGATGAGTATCAAGAGAACGTATAATATGGGATCTGAAACTGTCATTTATTATGTATTATCTCAACCATATAGAATGTTCTTCGAACTTGTCTTTCCACTTCTCCTCATATACCTCTTGAAATATATCCTTGAACCTAAAATGCACAAGGGACAAACAAAACGAGGGATTTGATTGGTGCTGATCATTGAAAATAAAGGTTCTGAAACTGCAACGACTGAGTAAATATTTTGTTACCTGCCATCATATTTCTTGAGTATGGTATTCTTCGTACTCAAGTAAAGTGGCCACTTTTTCCCAAATGCCATTGCCATCGATGATTCAGCAAAAGCACGAATCGACTGATGCATAATACCAAAAGGAGTGCAGATAATTAAGGGGACGAAAAAAGGTTTTTGAAAAAAAGAACTCGAACATGAACTAGCATACATCATCGAGATTATACATTGCAAGTGCAATGCCTGGCCCTTTAAAATCGTACACATCCAATTCTAAGTGTTCACCACCATGTTCTGGTTCTACAAAGCAAAAAAAGCAAAAGCAAAGCAATGGAATTACGAAGCTCTTATTCTCGAAATACTTGAAACACCAAGTAACAAACTGCTTACCAAAAACTAATTTAAGTTTTCCAGGTCCTTTAATCACTGAGTCGGTGGCACGATATTGATCGCCAAAGGCATGCCTTCCAATACATATCGGTTTCCTCCAGCCTGAGAAGGGATCACACCACAGTTGTTATGAATATTTAAAACTTTTTCACTGCATCAGAAGACGAAGAATTTACCAGGAACAATTCGGGGAATGTTTTCGCATAAGATAGGCTCGCGAAAGACAGTTCCTGGAGGGAAAAATTATTACATGCCAAATGAGTATATCCATCAAACTGGGACACAAAGGGAAGGCCAGAAAGAGAATCTGATTGCGAATTATCGGGAGCTGACCATTGAGTATATTTCTGATCGTCCCGTTGGGACTTCTCCACATAGATTTGAGCCCAAATTCCTTAACTCTGCCCTCGTCTGAAGCAACAAATTTGAAAAAAAAAAAATTCACACGTTTATTAATGTAATAGCAATTAAACAGCTTGGTCGAGCAAAAAACTAACCAGGGGTGATCGTAGCACATTTTATAGCAACGTTGTACCTACAGAGGAAAACAGAAATAGATAAGCAAAAAACGATCCAAATGCGAATAGCTGTAGGGCACAAACTCACTCAAGTGCAGCCTCGGCGCTCTCAACGGTAACTCTATCATCAGTTGCATCACGATTCAAGATCCCCAAGTCGAAGTACTTTATATCAAGCTCAAGGTAAGGGAATATTAACTGCGTCCGCAACGATAAACCATAACTACAATCAGACAACATAATCGAAAAAAAAGAAAGAAAGAAAGAATTCTACCTTGTCCTTGATCATCTTCCAGATAACTCGCGTCATCTCGTCACCTAAGCAAACAAGATTAAAAGGAAATCAATCAAATCAGAAAGAACAGTTGGGCCCAGTTTCTCAATTTAATACATGACACATGTTTGATCCTCGTACCATCCATTTCGACAATAGGGTTCTGGACACGAACTTTATCGACGGCGCTGGTGGCGAAGCAGCGCATAGACTTGTTTGAAGAGCGACTTAAGAATGATAATCGGCTTCTGCTGTGAGAATCATTGGAGAGTAAGCTACCGTGAGAGATTGATAGTTTGCGGCTTCGGAGGATAGCAGGCGAAGTTGAGCTCAAAGATGCGATCATGGCTGCGTGACGAAGACGAGGACAAACAGCGAGCATTTTCTCTCTGTTTCTGGGGTTTATTGCAGCGAATCTTCGGGATTTTCCGTTAAAAACAAGATTAAAGGGGACAAATGTCATTAACCTTAACACTGCGAATTGTCGTATTTACCCCATCAATTAAGTTTATTTTCTTGCATTTGACAAGGAACCCTAAAACCCTTGTTAAACCCTGACTGAACCAGAGACTTCTCTGCAGTGGTGCCATGGCTCGATTGACGAGTCGGTTGAATCTTCTACTCTCAACTCCACAATGGCGTCGAAACGTGCTCCGATGCATATGCGGAGGTCGCATCGCCAGCTCGTCGTCAAACGCCACGGCCGAAGTAAGCTCAGGCGCCGGAGCCAAAATTCTGGAGACATTCACGGAAGAATTTGAAATTGGATCGCGAAAAATCAAGTTCGAAACGGGTAAGATAGCACGATTCGCGAACGGTGCCGTCGTGTTGTCTATGGAAGAGACGAAAGTGCTGACCACTGTTGCCTCAGCTGCTAGTGATGGGACTCGTGATTTTTTGCCCCTCACGGTATGTGATCAACCTCTTCATTCTTTTAATCATGGGATTGGCATTCAAGCTTTGGAAGCTTATTGTTAGTCTGTCTTATTAGTTTCAACTGTCGTGTTTATATTTCACCAAAAAGATTTTTTTTTCTTCTTTGCCGATGTGGAGTGAAATGTTTGACTTAATGAAACGAAAATGTGATTTTGGGCGGAGTTAAAAAATGTACCATACGAAGGAAATCGATTATGAGATGAGATGGATAATCATTTGAGGTTGATCAGGTATTCACGCAAGGGAACTGGATTGGTGCCTCAGCCTGTCATTGGCATTTATGGTCTATTTCACATTGGGTAGTTGTTAGTGAGGAAATGAATCGAACAGTATCGATATTATCCCTTAGTATGTTTTTCTTTTGTTGTTTCCACTGTTTTGATTACTTTTCCGAAAAAGGTAAAAAAACCTCAATGCTGCCTAAGAATGGAAGGATGCTATCATGATTGTTTCTGGTGGTACGAATGGATAATATTTTTGTTTTATATGCTTGTGGTGAAGGTTGACTATCAGGAGAAACAGTTTGCTCAGGGTCTGATTCCTACCACGTTTATGCGGAGGGAGGGAGCTCCAAAAGAGCGTGAACTATTGTGTGGACGCCTCATCGATAGACCCATTAGACCCCTTTTTCCACCGGGTTTTTTCCATGAAGTGCAGGTACAGTGAAACAATTTGTAGACCTAATGGACTTGGTTTTCGTTGTATGTGCGTGTGCATTCTCCTCTCCATCTCTGATTCTTCTTATGATTGCATCTTTCTTAGATAACGTCAAGTGTTCTATCATCTGATGGGATGCAAGATCCAGATATAATGGCGGCCAATGCCGCATCTGCTGCTCTTATGCTCTCTGACATTCCTTGGGCTGGCCCCATTGGAGTGATACGAATTGGGAGGATTTCTGGTCAGCTCATTGTAAATCCTACCATGGATGAGGTACTTGAATCTGAATGCTTATGGTCAGTTAAATGGTCCTAGTATCCTTGTCCCATCTTTGTCTATGTTGCATATTTGTTCAATACTGTAACTGTTCATGTGATGATGTGATCTGGTTTCTTATCTCACTTGTTTTTTTATGCAGCTTAATCTTAGCGACCTCAACTTAGTTTACGCATGTACAAGGGATAAGACTTTGATGATAGATGTGCAAGCACGTGGGATATCAGAAAAAGACCTTGAAGCAGCTCTTAGAATGGCTCATCCTGAAGTGGGTATTCTCATTGTTAGTAAAATGATGCATGTATGTCAAGATTCTTATCAATTTGTTTAACAGGCAGTTAAATTCCTTGAACCTCAAATACGCCTGGCTGATAAAGCTGGTAAAGAGAAAAAGGAATATAAGTTATCCATGGTATCCAAGGAAGCTTATGAAAAAATCCGGAGTTTGTCTGAAGCATCAATTGAGGCTGTGTTTACAGACCCCACATATGGCAAGGTTGTTAACTATGTTTTCTTGACCATGTCCAGAAAGTTGTTTTTTTTTTCTCTCGTGATATTTTCAACTGGCTTTTGTTCTGTTCTCTTCATATAGTTTGAGCGTGGTGAAGCATTAGACAACATTACACAGGATGTGAAGAAAACACTTGAGGAAGAAAATGATGAAGAAGGCCTCAAGTTTTTATCAAAAACAATAGACACAGTCAGGAAACAGGTGATTGATTGATTTTAGTCTTTATCCTTTTTAGGTAAGTTATATAAATGCCCCCCACATTCTCTTTCGTCAGAGAAGGAAATAGCTCTGAATAAATATGGTAATATAGATGGACCCCTTATGTCTATGACGTGTCTTTGCTGATCTGAATGGGATTCATGGTTCTCATGCCTGTAAAAAGTGAACATTATATGTACTGTATAGTCACGTTTATGTATCAATGGTAATCTGCTCTATTATCATATAATTTAGTCGTGCTCTTGTCGTATTTACTTGACTCAATAGTACATGTATCAATCTTCTGTACACATCAGGTTGTCCGCAAACGGATCACTAGTGATGGAGTCAGAGTTGATGGAAGAAGTCTCGATGAAGTTAGGCCTATATACTGTGAAGCTGGTTACTTACCTGTATTACATGGTTCGTCAGTCTTCAATCGAGGCGATACACAGGTTAGTAAGTATACATTATATAACTAAATATGTTGCATTTTTAATAGTTTCTGGATATTCCACATAAATGGTAACTATTTTGTGGAATTAAATATGCTTTATCAGGTTCTTTCCACTGTAACTCTTGGAGCACCGGGAGATGCGCAACAATTAGTTTCTGTGGTTGGCCCTCCATCCAAGAAATTCATGCTGCATTACAGCTTTCCACCATTTTGTATTAATGAAGTTGGCAAACGAACTGGTCTGAACAGACGAGAAGTTGGGCATGGTAAGCTACCAATCCGTGCCGGTACTTCTAGTATGGAAGTTCACATTCGATCAATATATTCTTGACTTGAAACACTGTAATGGCTTTTGGTTAATTTCCATGTCTTTTTCAAACATTTATTCACCTTTTTATGATTTGCTGGTCTCGGTTTCCCTATCCATATTTATCTTGATAGTTGGTGGTATTAGGCCTCTGGGTATGATTTTTGCCTTGTCATCTAGTGATCGTTTGGTTTTTCATTAGTTTGGTGGCACAAGATTAACCGATCAATTTTCTGCCTTTGTTGTTTTCTTCTGAATCTCCTATATGTATGTAGGTACTCTTGCTGAGAAAGCTCTACTTGCTGTCATGCCTCCTGAAGAGTCTTGTCCATATACTGTCCGCGTCAATGCAGAAGTTATGGCATCTGATGGATCGACTTCAATGGCGTCTGTTTGTGCAGGTAACTATCTACAATGTGCACCTTTCTATGTGAATCCCATCACGAAAACATTTGGGCAGGACTTCCTGTGTGATGTGAATATGGCTCTATGTATATGGTAGTTATCAAAATATCGGAATTTCTTTCCATTTTTAAGGGAGTATGGCTTTGATGGATGCTGGCATTCCATTGAGGGAACATGTAGCAGGTTTGTCTGTGGGCCTTGTCAGTGAAGTTGATCCCTCAACTGGAGAAATTACGGAATATCGTATACTAACTGATATATTGGTAAGGAACACCGCTTTGTTTGTTGCTCTACTTATTGTGGGTATGAACTACCTCTTCGAAATCACACCACTGCAGTGCTGGAATGCAGTTATTTTGTTTGAGAGTAGTTAATGGTAGTTTCCAAGTTTCCTGCATGTGTTCCTATGGGAATGTGCACTTGAGATTACAAGTAGCTAAACCTGAGAACTGCCCTGCCGTCTTTCAGTTGTTTCCACACTGCTTTACTATAAAATGCCCTGTGAGTTTGTTTCTTTGTGTTCATTTAAATGCTTTTATCCATGTCCTTGTATGTTTTCAGGGCTTGGAAGATCACCTAGGGGATATGGACTTCAAGATTGCTGGGACACGAAATGGGATTACTGCGATTCAGTTGGACATAAAGCCTGCAGGAATTCCTTTAGATATTATATGCGAAAGCTTAGAAGCAGCTCGTCTAGGCAGGGATCAAATTCTTAGTCATATGGAGAGAGAGATAAATATTCCACGAGCGCAAGATGGTCGAGCCCCGAACATAGGTAAGAACCTTAGTAACAAACAATGAGCTTTAAATTATTTTCGAGTTTCAACTTCAACAAATTTTTGTCTTTGTTTTTCAAGCATTCAGGGACCGTTTCCTATACATGGAGCACAATACTCCATATTTATACTAACCATCATTTTATGTGACATTTTCTTCAGTTACTCTAAAGTATAGCAACGATTCGATCCGCCGATTGATTGGTCCACTTGGATCCTTAAAAAGAAAGATTGAGGAAGAAACAGGTAATGCTAAATCCACTATCCCTGCAGATTGGAGAACACGTTTTGAACTGCACACCTTGAAAAAAGAACCTCTTCTGATGCAGGAGCGAGGATTTCCGTGGGTGATGGATATATCACAGTAGTGGCTAAAAAACACTCAGTAATGGATAGAGTGATGGAGAAGGTGATAAACCTCATTCACTACATCTGAAATGCAGGATTCAAACCATTTAATTGTCATCTAATTTGAACGTGCACTTCTTCTATCCATTAAGATATGATATACGGCATACATATATCATCTGTGTTTTGAGTTCTGCAGTTTTTCTAACTGCCAATGAAAGTTTCGAACATACTCCCGGGGAACTCATACCCCTTGAAATTTTCTCGCCATTCTCAGATTGACATGATAGTGGGTCGTCAAATTGAGGCGGGTGGTAACTATAAAGGCGTCGTATCGTCAATTAAAGAATACGGCGCCTTCGTGGAGCTCGGTGGAGGCCAACAAGGTCTCCTTCACATTTCCGAGTTATCTCACGACCCGGTTTGTTTCACTTGCCATCTCACTTGCAAGCTTTTGCGTTCTAACCGTTTTATATACTTACATTATTGTGCGCAGTTCTAAAACGTGTCGAATTCTATCAGGTGTCGGCAGTCTCTGATGTCTTATCAATAGGACAAGTGGTTAATGTGAGGTGCATAGGGCTAGACATGCGTGGTAATGTCAAACTGTCCCTAAAAGCTACTTTGCCTATTCCCATATCGAAGAAATTGACTGCAGTCGAAAGCACTGTCGATCTTTCGGAAGAAACACCAAAAGCCTGGAAACCTGTCGAAAACGACGTGCACAAGGAGAAAGATAACAACGTTGAGCAGCCCACAAGCATTGTCAGAAGCGCAACATCCTTTATCATCCATAGTGCTACTGTTCCTTATGAGCAGGAAAAAACCACTGGCCCGAGTCCGTCGAAGTCTAAAGGTAGTTCTTTATTGTACTGTATCGATCAATCTCACTTATTCACAAGATTAATACATCGCCTTTCCATATAAAGAAGGAAATATTATATAAACTGCCTGTACATGGCAATCAGATTCGAGTATCTTAACTATATTAACTCTTAATAGGTGTGAACGAGACAGTTTTGATAACTGCTAAGACGATGAAGATAGGAACGGAAGTGACAGCCAAAGTTGAACAAATCCGTACACACGGGCTAGTTCTTCATTTGGGTGGCGATCTCCGTGGAATGTACCGCTTTGAGGTAATTGAGAACCATAAAACGTAATTATGTGGCTGAGTTATGACGAGCACTATGTATTAAAATTAATCCACCTAATTTGCAGAATAAATCTAGACGAGACTACGAAGTTGGTGAGGAGATTCGAGTAAAGTGCTCTAGTTTCTCCACCAAGGGCATCCCAGTAATGTCATTGGTAAAGGAAGAAGCATGAATAAATATCAAAATTGTTCATACATCTTTGTTTGAGAACAAGCAGATTACCTTACATCACACACAGCAGCAGAGAGTCTCTTGATACGAGATAAGTTACCTCGTTGGTAGTTCCCGTGCTTTATGCTTCTCTTAAAAGGAAGGTATTAGACTATTCTTGAATAACCAACGTGTATCGATTATCGATGGCTGGTGTTGTCGAAGTAGCCGAACTCGTTTATTTTGTTGTAGTAATGTAGCATCTTCTAGTAAAGAATCTGTCTGAATCGAAGTTTTCTGAGAAACAAAAGATAACTTGAATAACACATGGGAATGATATGGCAAACATTGTGTCAGAATCTGAATACCTCAGCGACAACTAGCTGCAACGTCTAATCTAATTCTGCTCTTTATCGTCGAAAAAAGATTTCTCCATGACGTTGTATCGACGAGAAAAAGTTCCCTCCACGAAGATAGGGGTAAAATCCACCAACTGCCCAGAATACCTATCAAGGCAAGCTTTTCATCTCTTACCAAAACCCTGGCCAGGCATAGAAACATGTAATCTTCAACTTCAACTAGCTTCACTTGTGATGGCTGCACAACAAATAGATATATGAAAAGGAGTTACGTAAACAGCATTACATTCCGGTGAAATGTTAACTATCACAAACTCACATTTAATGTGTATGAGAGAGGATGCCTGCTCCTCATCTGATGGCGTAGCTGAAATGTTTGACGAACAGTAAATAAAAAAGCTATGATCAGAGAGTAGAGAAATGTGGTTAGACTTCACTGAGTTATGTGTCAAACCATGAGATGGTCTCTTGTTCTCTGACATTGTCTTAAGGCTTTGAACATATAATACCTGGTTTACAGACTATGAGGGACATTCGTATTCCATTCTTGATCAGATTTTCATCTACGATCTAGAAAAACTCTTGAAAGGTCAAGCATCAAAAACCTAACCTGATGATAGATATTTATTGTTCTGATTTTTCTTCCATTTCCCTCAGCAGCCATTTACCAAATCTATGCAATAGCATGCATGTCATGGTTTCATTGAACATGCTCAAGAACTTGTATCCATATATTAGCTTTATATGGTTAGCAATTGCATTGTTCTCAACAACATTATACCAATGCACATCCCAAAGTTACTATTTTCTCAATATAAAACAGCAGATAAATGAACAAATGCCATTGTAATGAATCACCTGTTCGACAAACACATGAACCGATGTAGGAAATGGCTTGGTGGTGAGAAAAATGAGAGCAACTTTAACTATGAGAAAAACAGGGTGAGACTGCCCCCAGTTTAGCCACACGTTAAGGACCAGAAGTACTGGCACTAGCATTTTGCGTATCAAGAGAAATGCACGGAGAAGATTCTCTTCGGTTGCTGAGGTGGCAGTCAGTGAATGTTTTCTGGGATAACTCGAAACATAGCGATCTACACAAATTGGCAGCAACTTATCTAAATTCTAACATATCATGCTGATGCTGATCATTGGTCTATATTCAAGAAATCAATAACTGTGAAACTTAGTACTTACCATCTTGGCAATAAGCTCTCTGCATTGTAATCGCTTTAACTCCTAGCACGGTGAAAGCCACCATACTTCGATACCTCAGTTTATGCCCTGGTGTAAACATTCAAAAGCTACAGTCAACTAAAGATCATCGACCGAAAAAGTCACAGCTGCTTGTTATCAAGATGGATTCTTCAAGTAGACTCGCTAACTATTCCCCACCACACTGATTGACAATGTCAGAAATTGGACCGAGCTTGTGAGGAGGCTCAGACCAACGAAATCAAATAATTAACGAAATAGACGAAGAAACAAACCTGATGTGCACAACCTCTTAGCAGACAAACTGATCCTTCGCAAATCAAAATACTTGTGAAGTTGTGAGTTCACTCCACGTGGCCTCGTCGCCGCATAAAGATGATTCAATCTTCCCAAACCTGGGCATTAGAGTGACGTCAAAGCATATAAGTATGATTTGATGTTCTTCCACTAGTACGTCGAGCGATTGTGTTAACTCTTTAATTAGCTGAATACTTACCTGAAACTCGCCCGGAGGAAGATGTAACGGCGGCGGCTAAAGGAAACCTTATCTGCCGGAGAAATTTAACGGCGGACATAATTCTTGCCGGTAAGAGAAGTTCCTCACCTCAGCCCATACTATTTTGATTTCATTACACCAATATAAAAGAATCGTTCTAGTTTGACGGAAAATCGTTTATAGGAAAAATAATTTTTATTCCTTCTTTTATCTTGGCGAATGGACTTAGATTAATATTATAACATATTACTTATTTGGTGTCTCTACACATAAATACCCATTTGCATAAAAATTTGTAATTTAGTATGGTCAGAATTTTTTTATGTGTAGGTACCTAATAGAATAATTTTTTTGCACATACGTACCCGATCCACCGCAGGTACCCAGTATTAGCACAATTAAGTACCCTATAGCAACCGTATAGGGGTACCGTATAAAGGGGTGACATGGTACGCTATCGCACATAGAAATGTACGGTCTTTACACATAAACTTACAAACAGTAAATTGGGTACCTATCTGTAAAATTTTCTGACATGGATACTGATTTGTAACTTTTTTTTATTAGGTAGGTATTTATTTGTAGATTACACTAGTTTTTTTTTTTCGAAACGATAGCTTGCATTAATAACAAAAGATACAAGGCTAAATAGCCCAAGGGGGTCTCACCGATACATCATTTACCGGGAGAACAAAGGCTCACAAAGGAGCAAAACAATCCCACAAGGGGAAACAAACACTCCCAGCATTGGGAGAAAAAGGTCAACAAGTGACAAAAAACCGACAGAAAACAGAACACCATTATCAACGACCAAGAACTAAAGAACCTATAACAGAAAAAGCGATTAAGCTAAATCTACTATACTCTTCACTTTAACTTAATCTTCGACTTCTGGATTTTGTTTTCATCGGACTGAAAGCTCCACGAAGGGAGAAAAGTGAAGAAGTAAAAAACATTTAGCATTTTTTTTAACCAAAGGCAGTATTGTATAACTCCATGGAGATAAAAATTAAGGTCTCTGTGAGATGATATTTCTTGCATTGCAGCAGCCCGGAAACTACCTTCATCATCTCTTCATCAACCAAAAACCATTACCATGTACAGAACTTCGCCCACACCGGCGAGATACGATACAGTTCCTAACTTCGAGCGCGATCGAGCTTACGAGGAACAAAATCTCACCCATAAACATGCTTGTAATAAACCACAATTCGAACAGATTATCCCATACAATCAAAGACAAAATAAACACCCCTGTATTCTTTATCACATCATCAACGGTACAACATTCACTCATTATAGAGCTGGCACTTGCCAGTTCCTAAACATACCGAGCACTCTTCTTTGTCCCCAGCAACATGGCTCAAGCAGTAATTGATTCGATCGTTCACAACATCCTGAAAAAACCATCGAACCAATTAATACGTAGCCGCCAGACTTGTGTTTGTGTGTAAGCAGTAGGTGAAAATTCGTACAGCAAGCGATTCATGAAGACCTAGTGGGGCGGTAACTATGTAAGGCACGCCTGGGTGGTCCTTTGCAGCTTCGGCTGTTAGCGAAGGGATGTCCTGTAATGAATATAGAAACAGGGGAATAATGAGAGTTAACCATTCACTGATCCACTCCTTGAAATCTTCTTTTAAGGGGTTTGCACGAAAAATCACAATATCGAACTATTATGAGCAGTTAAGTCAAGAATGGAGGATCGGTTATTACCTTGTGCCAATGTCTGCCTGGGAAAAGGAAAAATGGGCTCACTATGACACGAAGTGCGCCTTGTTGTACACAAGAATCGAAGGCGTTCTTGATGGATGGCTCAGCGAGTTCCTAAATCAAACACAATAAGCTGGGAAGAATCAGCATTCGTATGCAGATGAGAGGTCTTTGAGCGACGATGAAAGAACGAAAGAAACACTAATCATAAAATTCAAGGGCTGAAATGAAGGAGGAATTCGAAAACATAGTGAAGTAAAGCATCGATTGATACCATGTGAGCAGGCTCTACGATGGGGTACTTGGTTCTCTCTTTGAACATAACTACAAATTCGTCTGAAACATTGAACCAAATAAGAGTAATTCTTGAATCTATAAAAGGCTCGTGATGAAGAAAATGTTGAAGCCCAAATAGACAGGGAAAGAAGAAGAAAGGCCCTTACTTAGCATAAGATTGGACTCATTACGGCGCGAACCATGGTCAACGATGATGACGCCGTCACGTTCCCCTACTCCGGCGCCGCCGCTCGAAGTGGCCATACGCAGCCTGGATGGTAAATACTTGCTTTTCGAGGGGTCCTTATGCAATTTCAATAACTGAGGAGCTGCGCGACGGCCCCAAAACTGGTTCAAGGCATTATTTCCTCCTCTAGCAGATGGGTGTAAACAAAGAATAAAGAAATGCAAAAGAAAAAGAGTTTCTTGGATGGTCTACTGCGGATTCTGCTTAGTAATACAGATTTTACTCAGTAATAAACATGCCTAAAGATCGAAAAAAGTAAAGAAAAACGACAGATAACCAACCCATGAAAGTATGTACCTGCTGAAACAGAGTGACGAGGATGATGATGATGACTCCATTCTTCCTCTTGTCGGAAATTGGAGAATTTTAAAAAAGAGGAACGATTCTATTTCGTTTTAAAAAAAGAGGAACGGGTTCCCAAATGACTGAAATACCCTTACTAAAAAACTGGTTAAGGAGGCTAATCCGTTTTTTTAACAGTGAAAAGTTATTCGAGTTTTATTCGAGTGACACAATACTCGAATAACCGACTCGAATAAATGCATTTTTGACTTATTAAAAGCGAAAAATTATTCGGATTTATTCGAGTAAAAGCAAGACTCGAATGACTTACTCTAATAGTAAATCGAAGAGATAAGGTGACTCGAATAATGTGCAGAAAATTTAAACGAGTAAGCTACATTATTCGAGTATCTTATCGAGAGTTCTTTTCGAGTCAAAACTCGAATAAGGAACTCGAATAATATACTCGAATAAGCAGTGTTTTAAAAAGCTCGGAAAGAAAATTAGACACAAATCACTCGAAAACCTTAAATCCCTCGCGCTCTCTCTTCGAATACAAATCACTCGAAAAATCTTACACAAGCCCAAGCATAATCAAATGGCGAAAAGAAAAACGAGATCATCGGAGCCTTCCGCGCCTGTTCGTATCCGGGTGGATGAGCAAATCGACGGCGGTAGAGCCAGGGTGAGTTTTTGGTCGCATTTTGGGTTTTTGTTAAATCGAATTGGTTGAACGAATTTCTTGGTTAGATCTTTTGTTATTAGCGTTAAATCGATCGATTTTGATGTTAAATCTTTGCGTAAACGTCGTAATCGGTCGGATTTTTGTAAAAATCTTTTTCATCGCCTTTTCGAGTTTTTATTCGAGTAATTAGGGTTCGAATAACTTCTTGACGTATTCGAGTGATGTTTTACTCGAATAATTTACTCGAATAACAGTGAATTTTGCTTTTTTTTTGCGTTTTCAGATCTATCTTCCGACGAAGTTGCCGGCGGATAATTTCTACCATGCCACCCTCACTCTGAACGCGCAGTACATGTCGGTATGCGAACGCATCCGTACGCTTTTGAACGAGGAGGAAATGGAGGAGATGGTTAGACGGACACAGTTCGGGAACCTGATAAAGGTGGCCCGAAACCACTACAACTCGAACATGATCATGTGGTATTTGATGAGCCGGCAGGTGGAGTACATGCCGGACTCGAAGGAGTTCTGGATGGTCGTTCGTGGGCGACCATTACGATTTTCATTGGTCGAGTATTGCCTACTCACGGGCCTCGACTGCGGCGCTAACGAGCCGGAGATACCGTCGTCGAACGAGTTTGCGACGAGGCATTGGCCTGGTATTAATTCTATTTTTTATCTTTTTGATTCGTTTTTTTACTTCGATTTCAAAAACTAACGTTTGTTTTATGGCTCGCAGGCAAGCCCGTTATATATTTACACGATTTGGAGAAGAAAATCACGGAAATGATCCGTGACGCCGGTGGAGCCTCGGGCGTTCATCCCGAGAAATTGAAGATCGCGGCCCTTTATTTTGCCGTCGGGGTGCTAGGGGAGCGGAGGGTAAAGAAGGACTTGAAGGTCAAGGAGGAGTGGCTCCGTCTGGTGGAGGACTTCGACCGCTTCAACGAATATCCTTGGGGAAGGATATCGTTCGAGGAGGTCATTTATGGTCTGAACAAAGACCTCTTGGGGAGGGCGATGGAGATGGCATCGAATGGAAGAACCCAAACAACCTTCGATATCAGCGGCTTCGTAATGCCGCTTCAGGTAAATAAATTAGTTTTGTATTATTATTTAAGACATATTATATTTATTTTAACTTACTTCTACTCTCTTTTATCAGGTTCTGGCATACGAGTGCTGGCCGACCGTCGGCCAAGAATTTACTGTGAGAAGAGCCGGCGAAGGGCTCCCGCTACCCCGTATGTGCCATTGGAAGACGACATTTTACGGCAAGAGCTCTGCTCCGGGATGGCAAGCGGTCGAGCGTGCATTCGGTGCCGTGGCGATGGATGTAAGTATATTTATTTATTTATAATATGGATTTATTTAGATTGCGTTTTCTAAATTGTACAAATACACAGGACGTGCGGTGTTGCCTTACACCGACCGATGCTGAAGCCGATTCAAGGCACTTCCGCACGGTCGCCGGATTTTGTGGCAGCCGAAATGATGCCGTGGCCCAGAGGATAGTGGAGCATCTCCTAAATGGGCTGCCGGTCTACTGCACCGAGCATCGGCTTGCTCCGTCTCCTCCTCGGCCGTCTCCTCCTCGGCCGTCTCCTCCTCCGAGGCCGTCTCCTCCGAGGTCTTCTCCTCCGAGGCCGTCTCCTCCTCCTTCCGGCTCAATCATCGCCCATTTCGATAGAAGAATGGACAGGCTGGAAGGCGATGTACGGGATTTGCGGACGGAGATTAGGGAGCTGCGCTCGATCGTGGTCCAAGGTATGTCTTACTTAATGTTTATTTTATAAGATTATATTGATATTACGTAAATCTAACGTAATACTCTAATTTTGTAGCCCTTGAGAGCCTGACGCCGAGAACGGTGCAGGCGGCGGCGGAGAGGGCCGCGGCCGAGATGGAGGCCGAGATGGAGGCCGCGGCCGTGGCGGCGGAGAGGGCCGCGGCGGAGAGGGCCGCGGAGGAGGCGGCCGCGGCGGAGAGGGCCGCGGCGGATAGGGCGGCGGAGGAGAGGGCCGCGGCGGAGGCGGCCGCGTCGGAGAGGGCCGCGGCGGATAGGGCGGCGGCGGAGAGGGCCGCGGCGGAGAAGGCGGCGGCGGAAGCGGAGAGGGCCGCCGCGGATAGGGCGGCGGCGGAAGCGGAGAGGGCGGCGGCGGAGGCGGCGGCAGAAAAGGCCGCCGCGGCGTCGAAGGCAAAGAAGGCGGCGTGGGCGGAGGCGCAGAGGGCCGCGGCGGCGTCGAAGGCAAAGAAGGCGGCGGAAGCGGAGGAGAGGCGGCCACGGACGGAACGTGCGAAGAAGAAGTCCAGGTTGCTTTCGAGTCCGTATACGCCGACGCCCGATTCGACCCCTCGCGTTGCAATACAACGCCGCTCGGACATAGAGCATATCATCGGCGAGAGGGTGAAGAGTTGGGATGCCGTCGCGGCGGAGGTGGCAAGAATGGGCGCAAAGGAGGAACGGCAAGGAATCCTCCAAGCGTACGACAAGAAATTTTTTGCCGACCTGTCCACTCCGAAAGTGTGGCTTTCGGATGAGGTATGTGTGTTTTTTGTTAAATATGTTCTAATTATTTCCTTTAATAACATTATATGCTATTATTGAAGCACGTCAACGAGGCATTCAGCGGGTTCACGGCGATGCAAGAAAAGTGCGTGCATGCGGAGCGAATCGCGTACGTGAACGCCAACTTCGCACATGCAGTCAGGATGGAGTCCGCCAAACCGCGACCGTGGAACGTGTCCTCGTTCGACTTATTCGCCACGGGAGAGATCAATGCGATATACGGCGGCAAGCCGTCACTTCACTGGAGCCAAGCGGATGTGGCCGTCATCCCATTGGCATTTAACTCGCATTGGGTGCTCCTCGTCGCTCGGTTCAAGGAGAGGAACATCCTCGTTTTGGATTCCGATCGCAGCAGCGATTCGGACTTGAGGGCAATGAAGCCGTTCCTCGATCCTTTGGCCGAAGTGATACCGCTGATGCTTCAACACGTAGGTGTGGAGCAAGAATCCGGGGAAAAGTTTTCTTGGGTGCGGTGCCCCAATTTCCCTCAACAACGTCTCAGGTAATTTTTTTATTTTCTCACTTTCTTATTTTCTTATTTTCTTAAACCTGAAATTGTTATATTTCTCGAACAGCGGAGAGTGCGGTATGTACATGCTTAGGGCCGCGATGTCTCTGTTGATCGGTCACAGAGATGATCTCTACGCTTTGGACGATTCTAAAGTTGCCTTGTTTAGAAAGTTTTTGACTATATGTATTTATTTTAACAATTGGGATATTGTATGAACCGTTTTAGATATATTTGTATAGATTTTTTGATTTGGAATTGTTCTGTGTTATGGTTGGTTGAGTTGCTGTTGAGGTTGTTCAGAGTGTTCAAGGTTCAGTGTTGTTTTTTCCAAATTTCACTGTTATTCGAGTGAAAGAGCTTGTTCGAATAATGATTACTATTCGAGTAAGTTAATCGAGCTTAATTCGAGTACCTCATAGCACTCGAATAAGCTTCACTGGATCAGTTGATTTTATCGGACTTCACTGTTATCCGAGTCAAAGATCTTGTTCGAATAATGGCAGTTAAACGAGTAAGCTATTCGAGCTCAATCCGAGTATCAAACAGCACTCGAATAAACTTCACTGGATTAGTTGTTTCTGTCGAACTTCACTGTTATTCGAGTGAAAGAGCTTGTTCGGATAATGCTAATTTTATCGAGTTTCGTATTCGAGCCTATTCGAGTATAATACATAACTCGAATAAATTAAAAATCGAGAATATTGTTTTTATATCATGAGCATGAAATGTTAAATAACATGAAAACATTTCATGTTAAATATCATTTCATGTTTAATAACATTTTCTTTCTAAGTAATAAGATATTATAGAGATTCTTTAAAAAAAAGAAAATCAAGTTGATATTTCGATACATGTTATATATATTGTTGATGGGAATTTAGATACTAAAGTCCTATCTACCAATGTATTTCATTGTATGTTATGCAACGACTTTTATTAAACATTGTAATCTTCATAAAGCGACTTATTAACATCATGAAGGCCCTATAACATCGAAATATTGATATTTATACATCTATGTATCGAGATAATTAAAATTCAAAAACTCTGAAAAGAACACTCGAATTACAAGATATTATTCGAGTACGGTATTCGATTGTTTTGTAAATTATTCGAGTTTATTCGATTACTCGAATAAGTTCAGGTTTTTGTTTTCGACTTTTTATTGTTACGTTATTCGAGTGACCTATTCTAATAATATTCGAGTTGTGCATTTTACTCGAATAACAGTGAAATAAGCTACAATCAAGCCAAACTCACAATAATCCATCAATCTCATACAACCTCATACATCAAACTCATACAACCTCATACATCAAACTCATACAAACTCATACATCAAGATTTACTTAATGTCTACGACCAAACTCACCGACGGACGAAAACCTCCTTTCTTTTCTCCGACCACGCCTTGCTACGAACGGAGGCGGCAACACCAATTGATCCGAGGTATCCCACTCGGCTTGATCCGGAACCGGCGAAACTCGTCCGTGATAAGCAGACTGCCACGTTAGGACAGAATAATATTCCGAACACAACGGGTAGAAACTCATGTTCGCTCGTAGACTCGCCGCGATTTCATGTGGACAAGGAATCCTGTCGATGTCGAATTGGCGGCACGTACAAGTCTTCGACCGCAAGTTAACAATGGCACGACCCCGCGGAGATCGGACATCGTACTCATGCGGAGCGATTTCATGTACTTCATACCCTTGACTTAGCTCATACCTCTCACGGAGCTTCATTTCCACCGTCGGGGTAAACCGCGTGGTTGCTTGTCCAGATTGCTGTCTGTATCTAGCAAACCAATCCCCCGTCAGCCTCTGTATCGATTCCAGAAGCGCAATGATCGGTAGCTTTCTTTCTTCGCGGAGTCTTGCATTAATCGATTCCACCCCGTTCGTAGTCATGATGTTATAGCGAGACGTCGGAGAATAGGCTCGACTCCATCGTTCCTTAGTATCAGTCTGTTGCAAATACGCGTATGCGATGGGAAACCTATTCTCAAAATCACCATATTGTGAATCAAAGTCGCATTGCTTGTATATTTTAGCAATGTGTATGAACGTCTCGGTCGCACCCTGCTTCTTACACCTGCTTTTCATATTTTGTGACAGGTGCCAAATACAATGACCGTGGTGCGCACGACCGTAGACGGCTGCAACGGCGGCTTTGATAGAAGGAGATCTGTCGGATACGATGACAAGATCGTCCTCGTTGGGCACGACTTGCAAGAGCTCTTTCAAGAACCACGACCAAGCTTCTATGCACTCGTTATTGTCGATTATGCCCCAAGCTAAAGGAAACTGATGGCGGTCGCCATCCTCCGCTGATGCAATGAGCAACGTACCCCCATACTTTCCTTTCAACCAAGTACCGTCTATGCAAACAACCTTCCTCATGTGACGGTATCCCGCAATACAAGCACCAAGGGATAGGAATGCGTGCTTAAATCTCCGCTCGTCGTCCAGATATACACTTGCTATGGTTCCCGGATTCACTCTTCTCAACGTCGACAGGTACGACGGCAACAGCTTGTAACTCTCATCGGGGTCACCCTTCATTGCATTTTGTGCTAAAATGCCTCCTTTCCATGCTTTGAAGTACGAAACTTCAATCCCACGATTTCTCATCATTGTTTGAATGAGTTTAGGGGCCGGTGTACTTGTTGAACCCTGAAAAGATTCAAGCAGCATATCACTCACGGAGGTTGACGATGCTTGAGTGAGTCTTGCGTTCCGATTTGCAAGGTCGCACGTATGTGTACGTACGAATCGAGAATACGGATGTATCCTTAATCTTCGCCGTCCATATCCTCCAAGTACATCCATCCTCTTTGCATCTCACGCCATAGTACGATCGGGAAGATTTTATAATCTTGACCTCGAAGCATGCCTCTATAGCAACTCTTTGGATCCTATTCTTGACGGCCTTCTTATCCTCGAATTCATCACCGACCTTCATGGTGGAACCGTCGGTAAAAGAATACCGATCGCTAGGAATAGTTGCATTTTCCTCTTCCTCCTCCTCCTCATCATTCCCGTCCGCATTTTCTCCGTCTACGCCATCAAAATTGACGTGCACGTTCTGCCGTGATGCAACATTCTCATCACGGTCATTCGCCTCATTGTGACCTTCACCCCCATAATTCACATCTTCGCATCCGCCAAAGTCGATGATACGGTCAAAATAATCATCGATGTAACCACCGCCATCGCTACGAACCTCAATTGGAACGGGACCAACTTCATCATCCGCGAGAGTTTGACGGTGGAGGGTCGTAGGGAGTCCAATCTCCACACGGAGAATCGGTCTATCCATTGGACCCCCTAAGTATATATAACCCTTCAACTCTCGATCATTCTTTATATACAACGGAGCACACCCTTCCATACCTCTCATAGATGGCTGATAACTTAGTTTTAACTCCGGCCTCCCGCTTACGCCAATAGTCTCGTATATTTCGTTCCGCAGATCGTCCAGCAAACAACAATCGACATCGAACCCAATGGGCTTCATATTTGTTCCCATCCTTGGAACCCATGTCCATTTATTATCATTCCCAATTATCCATTCTCCATCGTAATCAATCATGATGCTGGTCGGCATAACCTGCATATGAAACAAATCATTGTTAATAAAATTTAATTGCAATATGCATTATTCGAATAATTTCAATATTCGAAAAGTTGAAATTAATCGAGTAAACCATTCGAGTAGTAAAACAACTCGAATAGAGTCTTCGAGTGTTAAGATTTTGAAGACACTCGATAAGTTGTTATCGAAGAAATAAATGGAATAAATCAACTTTTATTGCAAACGAGTTATTCGAGTAAATAAAATATTCGGAAACAAAATTATTCGAGTAAGACATTCGAGTGTACGTTTAACTCGAATAACATATCCGAATAATATGTAAGTGTAAAATTTCATAAACAGTTGTATTAATCGAGTAAAGTTTCCGAGTTTATTCGAGTTTGATGTACGATTCGTATGTTGCCAAAACAACTTATCCGAGTGACTTTTCGAGTCAACGTAAACTCGAATAACAGACTCGAATAATCGGAAAACGAAAATTTTCTGCAAATTCGCACAGATCTAAGGTTAAAATGCTACCCATAACTACCCAAACCTTCGAAAATCTAATACCCGATGCTCGAAATGTAAATGTCATTAACATGAACGGAAATGACAATGCCCGATAATATATACTTGTAACCGGCGTTAACATGAACGAAACTTACTGTATATGCGTTCAAGAACGAAATTGGGATTCTTGGAGCTTGGGTGTTTCGATTTCGGCGGATGCTTCAACTCGTTTTTCCTTCAAGATCTCGTTTTGGTGCTTCGTGGGTGCATTAATCAATGAGGTTGGTGCGTTTTCTTTTTTTATTTTATATATATATTTCTTTTTTTTAATTTAGGTATTAATTAGGGGTTTAGTTAATTAAGGAAACATGTTCCTCTTTTTTTAATTGACTCGGTCAAGTTCCTTTTTTTAAAAAGAAACCAAAAGTAATCTTATTTTTTAAAATAGCCCGATGGAAATTCGCTTAGTTATCTGCCTTTTTCCAGTTTACTCTTTTGGGCTATAAGGTCAGTAGCATTGAGCCTAATGTACATTTAAGCCCATTACACATATTGATAGAGATACAGTCCATTCAGGAAAAAACTTTCTTAAGTGGTAGACAAATTTCTCCCATTCCCAGAGTGACGTGGGCACTTTTCATTGGTCAAACAACTTGAAGTGGGACCTATCCCTTGAGTTGTTCTTGTTCGCAAGTGGTAATTAGGACTCCATCGTTCGTTGCTTTGCCTCCAAATTCCAATAGTCCAATTAATACCTTAAAGATCGCATTTTTAATCACTATTGTCCACTTAACAGTACTTTCATGAAGTCCCATAAACGGAATGAAGAGAAGGGAGTGATGACAGTAATGATGGTATCTCGTTTCTATAGTCTGTTCGAAGCAAAAATTGCATTACTTTGAATATGCAGTTCTTGAAACCAAATCAGAGCGAAACAGTAAGTAATACAATACAGGTTGCTGCAGCTATTTCATTCACTTGATCAGCTCTATGGATTTTGTGATCTCATCATCTCTTCACCGTTTGATTAGTGCGTTCTTCTTCTTATGCTTCTTACGATGTTATTCTTACTCTGCTGCACCTTCGCTTCTATTTCAGCTATTGCAGCGTCTGATGAGCTTTGTAGTTCCCAAAAGAAGTCTGGCTTAGGGCGATAGTCAACCTTGTGGCCAACCAAGTATTCAATCTCAGTGAGTACTTCTTCAATATCAGGAACCTTTATATATCTATGACTGCAAAACAACGCTAACGCTAACGCCTTCTGATACGTAAAATTCTCGACTTGTCCTTCGAATGTTCGATCACGTATCGCTGCTTCATCAACCCGCAACATGCGTTGAACCTGCCAAAATAAAATGCCCTCCCAAACATTAAACTTCAGAGATCACTTGTTGAAGATTCTTACGATTTGTGATATAAACGAAAAGAATGCACAATGATCAATCCTATTTATTATATATAAGAATACCCAGTCAGCAAGCCAAGGACTGGAGCCACGAGTCTCATCATATGCCTTTTTCCCCGTCAATAACTCCAAAAAGACTATGCCAAAGCAGAGTATATCACAGTTGGTTGAGACCTCATCACTGTGTGAGTGTGCTTTGGTTGAGATCTCATCACTGTGTGAATGTGCATAAGCACAATACCCAGCGTGTTTACGCTTTCCAAACCCAAGCCCGCAGATTTTAGGATGGAATGAGCTTTCGTCACCATCGAGCAAAACTTTAGACGATTTAAGGTCTCCGTGGATGACTCTAGGCGTCACTGTGTTGTGAAGGTAGTGCAATGCTTTGGCCACTCCATGTATTATTCTCATCCTCGTGGACCAGTCTAACGATGGCATATGAGTGGAATCTGCATCTACCATTCGTACTTGATGTTGAGAACGTATCAAACCATGAAATGACCTAAAAGTATATGTGTACTCAGTGATGAATAAGTAGTACCATGAAGGTAGTAGGCTAAAGTTGTTGGAATATACTCGTAAACAAGACTGTGCCTATCATACAGCTCATTGCAGTAGCCCACAAATGTCACAATGTTGGGATGAGTCGCACGGCCAATTTTATGAGCCAACTCTGCTACGTCATCGTTTGAAAATCTCGTTACAGCATTATTTAGCAGCTTAACAGCGACCTGAAGCTGATAAATGTATCAAGCAAGATTGGGAACGTTAGAAGAAGAGCTACTTACAGAGAGAACTAAAAACTGTACTAATCCTTCAAAATTTAGCTACCTACCTGGTTATGATCTGATAATATACCACAGTACATAGATCCGTAGTGGCCCTCACTGATGAGATCACAAAAAATGCTGGTACCACTTACAAGAGCCGCATAAGGAACCTCCAAAAATTTATAAGAAACCTTGTGCTTCCTAACTCTGATACTCTCAGTATTTCCTAGATTCACAAACGAGATTCAAGTTAAATGATCATAGGGAGGGAACACCCTAGGACTGATCACATATGTAGCAGCAACAGGAAAAAGGCCATAATAATATACTAATGTGGAAAGGGGCATAAGTAGATCACTGAATGGTTATTTATAAGACTTTGCTATACAGAAGCTACCAGGTCAGTTATTGCTCATCGTGTCTTGAATGATCGCATGTTGCATATTAAATATGGTCAGAAAGATGAGCAAGAAACGAGAAGGAGAAGAAAAACTTACGAAGTCTAACCAATCGTAATCAACAAACCAACAAAAAAAAAAAGAAAACACAAAAAATAATTGAAGAAGTTATTGATCAAGAGTGCAAAGCAACAAAGAACAGATTGAGAGAGACAAATGCTACGCCTTACGGTTCGTTCAGAAATTAAAGAAGTCTACCTGCTCCTGGATACAATAAAAAAGTACCTGACATTGGATGAACAATGGTGATTTGTCCCTGGTTTCCTGATGTTTCAAGGTTGGCTACACCCAAGCATTTCTTAGTCTCCTGCGGACCTGACTCTTTTTCTTGTTCTTCTATGTTTCCTTGAAGATGAGAAGACATTTAATTGAAGAACCAAAACCAGGAATAAAACATACGGTGCATATATGCAAGACGTGCAATACAACGAAGATCGAGAGAGGCAAAAATTATACGGTACGCTCAGATATTGAAGTATAAATTACATGTCTACATGCTTGTCGATACAATTTTAAAAGGTACGTACCTGAAGGAGATTTATCGAAGGTGACTTGTTCCTGCTGGTTTCCTGATGTTTCCGTGCTGACTGCACCCAAGCCTTGGTCGGTCTCCTTGGAAGCCGAGTCTTCTTCTATATTTTCTTGATTATGAGAAAACATTCAATCAAAGAAGCATGACCAGAAAAAAAATATACATGCATAAATGCAAGAGAGCAAGGCAACAACGAAGAGATCCTTACAATGTTAAAGCAGAATAAAGACATTTAATTGAAATAAAATATACGGTGCAAAGTACCCAAGAACTGATTAGGAGAGACAAGTGTTTGGCTTTGGTTTGCTGATGTTTCAGGGTTGGCTGCACCCAAGCACTGCTCTGTCTCCTTGGAACTCGAATCTTCCTTTTGTTCCACTAGAATATGAGCAGACATTTAATTGAAGAAATGTGTGCAAAGCAACAAAGAACAGATCGGGAAAGGCAAGTCCACACCTTTCGTCCGTTCAGGTAATAGAGCAGAATAAAATTCTAATTCTACACACTGGTGGATACAATTCAGAAGTACCTGAACAATGTTCATCTATGGTGACTTGACCTTGGTTTGCTGATGTTTCAGTGCTGCCTGCAACCAAGCATTGTCCGGTGTCCTTGGAATCTGATACTTCTGCTATATATTCTTGAAGATGAGAATAAACACACGTTAATTGTAGAAGAAAAACCAGGACGGAAATATACGGTTCATACAAACAGGACATGCAAAGTAAAAAGAACTGATTGAGAGAGGCAAGTGGCACGCCTTACAGTTGGTTTAGATATTAAAGCAGAATAAGTTCAATTTTCAAAGGTACCTGAATGAACTGATGGGTCATCATTGGTGACTTGACCATGGTTTGCGAATGTTTCAGGGCTGGCCACACCCAAGCACTGGTTGGTCTCTTTCGAAACCGAATCTTCTTCTTGTTCTTCTTTTGGAAAACATTTAATAAAAGAATCAAGACAAAAAATAACATATGCGTGCATACATGCAAGACGTAACAAAGAACACACTGAGAGAGAATAAAATTCAAACGTACCTGCAGTTGGTTCATCTATGGTGACTTGTCTCTGGTTTGCTGATGTCTCTTTCGAACTCGAATCTTCTGTTGGTTCTTCTATATTTTCTTGAAGATGAGAAGACGTTTAATTGAAAAATAACATATGCATGCATACATGCAAGACATTGAGAGCAACACAACAGATCGAAAGAGGCAAGTGCTATGTCTTACAGTTCCTTCAGATATTACAGTACAATAAAATTCTAAGTAAGCATTGCTCGTTGATACAATTTTCAATGGTACCAGAAGATGGGTAATCAATGGTGACTTGACCCTGGTTGCCTGATGTTTCAGGGTTGGGTACACCCAAGCATTGATCCGTCTCACCTGAATCTTCTTCCTCTTGTCCCACCTTGGATCCTAAATCTTCTTCTTCTATATTTTCTTGAAGAGTAGAAGATACATGCAAGACGTTCAAGGCAACTCATTACGGCTTGTTAAAAGATTTAAGCAGAATCAAACTCTAAATCTACATGCTCGTGGATGCAATATCATATATATATATATATATATATATATATATGTATAGAGAGAGAGAGAGAGAGAGAGAGAGACGAATTAATATCAACACCTTACTGCCATGTTTTTCTGCTATTTAACAAAGGAAATAGTCTATAATTTCTTAGGTACAAATTTATAGAAGTTAACACTGTGATATTACATTCTAGTTTTAAAACAATAATGGGGCTGATTGATTAAAGACTCGGGATATTGAAAGAACTTATAAGTGGTTGTAAAAGATTACCAGCTGAGTAGTTCTCTCTGGTGAGAAAATCTGCATCTCCTTGATGAGGGTCATTGTCGTATAAGCTTCCGGTGAATAAATGACCTCCAATGATTACTGAGGTTTTGTAAGCATATTGCTCCACGAAAGTGTCCATTTGAATGCGCTCAAACGTTGCACGGGAGCTTACCTCGCTAGGACAATTCCCTGGATCTATGGACCCTAATGTTTGTGTAAAATCGTTAGAGCTTTATAGAAAAACGGGCTTCAAAGAAAAAAGAAAACCATAAGCAGACAATACAATGTAAAAAGGTATCTGAAGATGGATCATCACCAAACATGACTTGAGTTACTTCCCCCTGATCACATAAGATTCCGCTGAACGTACGCCCTCCAATGCATACTGAGGTTTGGTAAACACGTCGAAACACAGCAGTGAAGCTCACTTCACTAGGAAAATCCGCTGGACCTTGGATCCCTAATATGTATGTAGTTTTCAATAAAAGAAATAAGATACATGTGCAAATCACTGGGGTTTGTAGAAGAACCACCTTTCAGGAAAGAAAATATAAGCATGCGTGTCGAAGGTACTGATAATTAAAGACACTTGATTGAAGATCCAAGACACGGAATAAGATATACATGCACACATGCAAGACGTGTAAAGCAACATAGAACAACAATAGAAAGAGGCAAGTGCCATGCTCCACAGTTCGTTATAAAGCAGCATAAAACCCTAAAATCTACCGTAGAAGCAATTCAAAGGTACCTGAAGATCGATTACCAATGGTGACTTGCCCTTGGTTCTCTGATGTTTCAGGGTTGACTACACCCATGCATTGATTGGCCTCCTTGGAACCTGAATAATCTTCTTCTTCTATATTTTCTTGAAGATGAGATGACATTTCTTCGGTTTTCTCTCGGTATATTCCTACTCTTGAAGATGAGTTTCGAAGTGGGAAATTCAACCAACTTCGAACTCTTAAATAGGAAAAACCGCGGAAAAGCCCTTTCATAAAGAACCGATTTTTTTTCTTTCAATAACCGCCACATTCTTTCGTCAAACTCGTCGCATTGCCAACATAACTCAATAAAATTGAAGCCACTGCGACGCGAACCGTGGTCAACGATGGCGACGCCATCACGTTCCCAAACTTCGCCATAGCTCGTAATCGCCATACGCAGCCTGGATTGTAAACACTTGTTTCTCGAGGGGTCGTTAGGTAAAATTTCAAGAATTGAGGAGCTGCGCAACTGCCCCAGCAGGGTTCAGGCAGGGCATTATTTCATCTTCTGTCTGACAGATGGGCGTAAGCCAATAATAACGAAAATAAAAAAAAAATACTCCATTATTATGAGTATGTATAAACATGGAAAATCAAAGGAAAAACGATAAAACCATGAAAGTACAGTACCCTACTGAAACAGAGTGACGACGACGATGTCAGTGATGATGATGATGACGACTCCATCTTCCTTTCTTTCTGTCCAGCGACTGCGCTGAGCTCGGAAATTGCATTCCTTTTTCCACCATCTTTTTTTGGGCTATAAGCTCGTTAATGCATTGAGCCTAAAGCCCATCACACAATTTAGTACAGCAATACAATTTTAATCACAAACATATGTAAAATTATTAATTAAATTCACTCAGATAGAAGATAATTAAACATATTAATTTATATGTGCAAGTCCTTTTTTTTCTATGTTTGGTACGGAGTTCATTCTATGGTCAGTAATTTCATTCCAACATGACTACGAAAAAAAGTCACGCATCAAACGAAAAGCAATCGTCGAGCCGAAAGGCAGACATGGAGAAGAAGACCATCAAGAAAGCAAGAAAGGATAGACTGTTTTTTTTTTTTGTTTTCTCGATACAATTTTCAAGAACGATGCGAGAATTATGAACACAACTTGAGTTTGCCTCATCAAAAATACAATTTTCTAAAAGCTTATGAAACGCAAAGAATTTTCTCCGGGAAGACTAACTTTTCACGGTATGTTTACAAGTGACCAGTGAGTTTCTGTCCACATGAAGAAATGTTCTCATAACTTGCTTTCTACACATGTGAGGCGCTTATAATGTCTGAACTCAGAAGTAAAAGGCAATGCTTTGAAGAAGCATTTTTTTATGCAAAGTCGAAAAACACAGTAACACAAGCTATAGCTATATTTCATGCATGCATTCAGTTCTCTAGAAAATTGTTAAAAACCCTTGCCCTCCCACTTTGCTTACTTCTTCTTCTTCTTATTCTTCTTGATCTTTTTCTTCTTACTCTTACCAGTCTTCTTCTCTTCTTCTCCTTCATCTGCTTCGATTTCTAAGCTCTCCATAAGAAAGCCAGGTAGAGGCAGAGGGCGATCATCAACCTTCTCGCCCGTTATGTATTCCATCTCATCGACTACTTCTTCAATATTACGAACCTTTATATGTTTATGACTGCAGCAAAGCATTGCTAATCTCACCGCCTTCCAAAACGTAGGATGCTCGACTGTTCCCTTCAATGCTGGATCTTGTACCTCCTGATGTTCTTCCTCGCTCGCCAACCTCCCCCTAACCTGCGATAAATGCCCTCCCAAAACTCGAAATTCAGATATAAAGTTGCTGAAGATTCTTACGATTCTTGATAAAAATGTAAGCAATGAACGATATCCACGTCCGACGATCAATATATGCGTATATGATTACCCAGTCGGGCAGCCAACGATTGGAGCCACGAGTAGCATTCTCATATGGTGTTCGCCCCGTCAGCAACTCCAAGAAGAATACGCCAAAGCAGTGTATATCACAATTGCTCGAGACCTCAACATTTTTGCCGTGAACAGCCGAACAATATCCACCGTGTTTTAACTTTCCAAACCCAAATCCACAGATCTTAGGATGGAATGAACCTTCGCTGTCGTCGAGCAAAATGTTAGCTGAAATAAGCTCTCCATGGACGACTCTAGGCGTCACTGTGTTGTGAAGGTAGTGCAGTGCTTTGGCCACTCCATGTGCTATTTTCATCCTCGTGGACCAGTCTAATGGGGGCATCTGAGGTGGGGAGCCTGCACATAGTTAGTTAGTTACTGTTGAAGTTGTTAACGTTCATAACGAAGGTGCTAGAGCTCCTCTTTGTGACCGAAAAGTATACGTACGATCAGTGCCATGAAGGTAGGAGAATAACTTTGTTGGGATGAACTCGTAAACGAGCATGTGCTTATCAAGCTGCTCATTGCAGTAGCCCAGGAATTTAACAATGTTGGGATGAGCCTCACGGGAAATATCGTGAGCCAAATCTGCTACGTCACTGTTTGAAAATCGCGTGACAGCATTTTTTAGCAGCTTAACGGTGATCTTCTGTATCTGTCAAGAATGGCAACGTTAGAAGAAGGGGCCGTTGCAAATAAATGTTGTTTAAAGGAGAGTGAGTAACTAACTGTACTAATCCTTCAAATTAGCTAGTTACCGTGTTGACATCTGATAAAGTACCCTCGTACACAGAACCGTAGTAGCCCCCACTGATGCGATTGGCGAAATTGAGGGTCGCAGTTGCAAGACGCTCATAAGTAAACTCCCAAAACCCATAAGACACCTTATGGATCCGTATTGCTGAACACGTATCTAACACAAACAGTTTATGTTAATGGTTATACGTTGATCTAACCGTATGCAACAAGAAAAGGGCCATACGTTAGAAGCTATCAGATAGTATATTGCTCATCATGTCATTAAACATTTGAACGATAGAGGGGTGTGTTAGCCTTCCAAAGAAACTGCATGTGTACATACGGTCTGAGGATGAGCAAGAAGTGCTCGTGGATACGGTTCAAACGTACCTGTTATTGGAGCATCAATGGTGACTTGTGCCTGGTTGACTACGCCCAAGCCTTGCTCGACCCCCTTCGAACCTGAGTCTTCTGCTTGTTCTTCTATATTTTCTTGAAGATGAGAAGACATTTAATCGAAGAAAAAAGAACAGGAATAACACATGCGTACATACATGCAAGACAAGCAAGATCAGATTGAGGGAGGCGAGTCTTAGGCCTTAGGGGTTCGTTCAGATATTCAAGCAGAGTAAAATTCTAAGTCTACATGCTGCTCGATATTGTTTTCTAAGGTACGTGAAGATGGATTATCAATGGTGACTTGACCCAAGCTTCGATGTGCCTCATTGGAACCTGATTCTTCTTCTTGTTCTTGTATATTTTCATGAACATAACAAAACATTTTCTATATTATACGTGCATAAATGCAAGGTGAAAAGCAGCAAAGTACAGATCGAGCGAGACAAGTGCTACGCCTTACGGTTCGTTCAGCTATCAAAATCAAATTAAAATTCGAAGTATTGCTGATGACTTACTGTTTGCATCATCACTGGCGACTTGAACCGAGCATTGCTTGGTCTCTTGCGGACCTGACTCTCTATCTTGTTCTTCTATATTTTCTTAAAGATGACAAAACATTTAATCGAAGAAGCAAAACCAGGAAGAAGATATACGGTGCATATATGCAAGACGTGCAAAGCAACAAAGACTGATCGAGAGAGGCAACTGCTACGCCTTACTGTACGCTCAGATATTGAAGGAGTATAAAATTACAAGTCTACATGCTCGTCGATACAATTTTCAAAGGTACCTGAAGAAGATTTATCAATGGTGACTTGTCCCTGCTGGTTTCCTGATGCTACAGTGCTGACTGCACCCAAGGCTTGCTCGGTCTCCTTGGAAGCTGAGTCTTCTATATTTTCTTGATATACATGCATAAATGCAAGAGTGCAAAGCAACAAAGAAGAGATCCTTAAGATGTAGCAGAATATAGACATCTAATTGAAGAGGCAAAACCAGGAAATACGGTGCAAAGTGCCAAAGAACTGATTAGGAGAGACAAGTGTTTGACTTATAATTGGTTCAGATATTAAAGCGGAATCAAATTCAATTGTCAAAGGTACCTGAAGAGATTCTTATTGGATCATCGTTGGTGACTTGACCTTGGTTAGCTGATGTTTCAGGGTTGGCCACATCCAAGCACTGGTCAGTCGCCTTGGAACTCGAATTTTTCTTTTGTTCTTCTAGAATATGAGCAGACATTTAATTGAAGAAAGACTTGTAAAGAAACAAATAACAGATCGAGAAAGGCAATTCCACGTCATTCGTTCGTTCAGATATTAGAGCAGGATAAAAATTGTAAGTCTACACACTGGTAAATACAATTCAAAAGTACCTGAACAATGATCATCAATGGTGACTTTATCTTGGTTCGCTGATATTTCAGTGCTGCCTGCAACCAAGCATTGGTCGGTGTCCTTGGAATCTGATACTTCTTCTTCTATATATTCTTGAAGACGAGAATAAAGACATTTAATTGTAGAACCAAAACCAGGAGGGAAATATAGGACTCACACAAACAGGACATGCAAAGTAAAAATGAACTGATTGAGAGAGGCAAGTGGTACGCCTTACAGTTGGTTCAGATAAAGCAGAATAGATTCAAACTTCAAAGGTACCTGAAGATGGATCGTCATTGGTGACTTGACCTTGGTTTGCTAATGTTTCAGGGCTGGCTACACCCGAGCATTGCTCATTTTCCTTTGAACCCGAATCTTCTTCGTGTCCTTCTTGATGATGGGGAGACAGTTAATAAAAGAATCGAGACAAGGAATAACATATGCATGCATAACAGTTAGAGAGAGAATAAAATTCAAACGTACCCGCCGTTGGTTCATCAATTGTGACTTGTCCTTGGCTTGCTGACGTCTCTCTCGAACCCAAATATTCTTCGTGTCCTTCTTGAAGAAGGGGAGACGTTTAATTAAAGAAACATGCAAGACGAAACAAAGGAATAACAGGTTGGGAGAGAATAAAACCTGCAGTTGGTTCATCTATGGTGGCTTGGCTTGCAGATGCCTCTTTCAAACCCGAATCTTGTTCTGGTTCTATATTTTCTTCAAAAGAAGACATTTAATCGAAGAATAATGTATGCATTCGTACATGCAAGACATTGAAAGCAACACAGAACAGATCGAAAAAGGCAAGTTTGCGCCTTACAGTTTGTTCAGATATTAAAAGAACAGCTAGTCGATACCATTTTCAAAGGTACCTGAAGATGGATGATCAACGGTGACTTGGCCTGACGTTTCAGGGTTTGCTACATCCAAGCATTGATCTGCCTCACCCGAATCTTCTTCCTCTTGTCCCACCTTGGACCCTGAATCTTCTTCTTCTATATTTTCTTGAAGAGTAGAAGATACATGCAAGACGTGCAAAGCCACTCCTTACGGATCGTTCAAATATTAAACCAGAATCAAACTGTAAATCTACACGCACGTGCATGCAATTTTCATAGAGAGGCAGAGAGATACGAATAATTAAATGTTCAACACGTGACTGTCATGTTTCTGCTATTTAACGCTGATATTACATCCTAGTTTTGATACAATAGTGGGCATATTTCAAGACTAGGGATATTGAAAGAACTCTGAAGTGGTTGTGGTGCAGTGAGGGTTTAGATAAAGCCAAGATTACCAGCAGCTGAGTAGTTCTCTCTGGTGAGGAAATCTGCAGTTCCTCGACGAGGGCCTTGGTCGTGTAAGATTCCGGTGAATAAACGACCTCCAATGATTTGTGAGGTTTGGTAAGCATATTGTGCCGCGGAAGTGTCCATTTGGATGCGCTTAAACGATGCACGGGAGCTCACCTCGCTAGGACAATTCCCTGGATCTACGGACCCTAATATATACGTACATTCATCAAAGAGTTAATATGTGTAAAATTAATAAGGTTTTAAAGAAGAACCGACTTCAGAGAAAAGAAAAGGGAAAACTGTCAAAAGGTGAAGATGGATCATCACCAAACATGAATTGACTCTGATCGTATAAGATTCCGCTGAACGTACGCCCTCCAATGCATACTGAGGTTTGGTAAACACGTCGAAACACAGCACTGAGTCTCACTTCACTAGGAAAATCCGATGGACTTTGGATCCCTAATATATATGTACATTCAAAAAAAAAAAGAAATAAGAATATACATGTGCAAAATCATTTGGGGTTTTGTATAACAACCAGCTTTCAAAAAAGCGATCAGGTGTCAAAATGTTAAATGAAGACATTTGAAGAAGCAAGACACGGAATAACAGATAGAGGCGAGTGTCATGCTGTACAGTTCGTTAAGATATTAAAAGCAGCACAGAACCCTAAAATCTACCGTAGAAGCAATTCAAAGGTACCTGAAGATCGATTATCAATGGTGACTTGCCCTTGGTTTTCTGATGTTTCAGGGTTGACTACACCCATGCATTGATCGGCCTCCTTGGAAGCAGAATCTCCTTCTTCTATGTTTTCTTGAAGATGAGATGTCGACATTTCTTCGGTTCTCTCTTTTCCGTTGGTATAGTCCTACTGCTGAAGATGAGCTTTGAAGAGGGAAATTTAACCAACTTCCAACTCTTAAATAGAGAAACCGTGGGAAAGCCATGGTGAACGATGGTAAATACTTGCTTCTCGAGGGGTCTTTATGTAAAATTTCAAAAATTGAGGAGCTGCCCAACGTCCCCCATAATCTAGCAGATGACTGTAATCCAAGAATAGGAAAGAGTTTTTCGTTTTATAAAGATGAAAAAGCAAAGGAAAAACGATAAACACAAAACCATGAACGTGCCTGCTGAAACAGAGTAACGACGATGAATCCATTTTCCTCTTTTTCTTGTCCAGCGAAGCGACTAAGCTGAGCTCAGAATTTCGCCTGATTATATTCCAGTTTCCATTTCCTCTTTTGGGCTATACGTTTATTTATTGCATTGAGCCTAACATAGCCCATTGCACTAGTCCATACAGTTCAGTCCAATACACCGTTTTATACAAATGCGAAGGCTTAAAAGCTAAGTGGGCTATTGTTCGTTGCTTTGCCTCCAATCCAATTGTCCAAATTTAAACCAAGATCACATTTTTAATCACGTATACACATCTATTTTCCACGTGAATTCATTAACTTCACTCAGACGGAGGAAATTTATTAAATTCTGCAATTCAAGCGAAAACGTTTTTGTCGCCTTATATATTCACTAATTTTGTCGCCTTAGCTAGGTGAATTTCTACATAAATTGCTTTATATATTCACCAATTTTTGTCGCATTTCCACAGCACCTGAAATGCCCCACAAAAAAGAAATTCATACAACTGTGGAAGCTTCTCATGATCCATGAAATAATGTAAACACTGCCAAACACATTCATTTCAGTTATCGAAGATCACGCACTTAATGTCCTGTTGCTTACACTAGGATAATGCCATGCATATATGCAACATAAAAGATCCATAATCATCCACCTATTATCAGTCAAGCATTTTATCCACAAGAATCGAACAAATTTGTTCATTGCTGTCAAATTCAAGTAAGCATTCTGAAGAATCATGCAACTGTCTATATACCAACCCTTTGAAAATAACAAGAAGGAGATGAGGAACTTGTGAAGTGCAATCAACAGAAAACAATCATCAAAGCTGTTATTGGTCAAACTCAAAAGGCAGATATTGCAGACAATAATGGATAGAATGGCTTCAGGCTAATGCACTGCAGTGAAGCTCGCTTCGCTAGGAAAATCGAGAAACATAATAGACTCTATATATCAAGAAACAAAAAAGGACACTAGAAGCGGAACCACTTAGGATAAAGGGTTTTGATTATATGGTTGTGACTCTTGTGAGGCCTTTACAGTGTTTGAACTTTAAAGCGAAAACGCTCTGCTTTGAAGATGCAGTTTTGAAAACTAAGCAGATCGAGAGCAGTAATATAGGCTATTAGCTATTTCAAGCATGTCACCACTTCTATCAACATTGTAAAACTCATCTTCACTGTTTGATTACTTCTTATTCTTGTTCTTCTTCTTGTTCTTATTCTTGTTCTTATTCTTCTTCTTTTTCTCTTCTTCAGCTTCTTCGCTTTCAAAGTTCTGCAAAAAGCTGGTCCCAACAGGACGACCGTCAGCCGTCTGGCCTGTTAAGTATTCCTCTACTATTTGCCCAATATTAGTAGGCTTGAAATTTTTATAAGTGCACAGCATTGCTAATCTCAACACCCTCCCAAACGTCGATTGCTCGACTTTACCTTTCAATGCTGGATCTTGAATCCCCTTCGCTTCTTCATCACCCCGTATCTTGTCTCGAACCTGCAATGCCCTCCCAAAAAAATAAATTCAGATGAATTATTGAATACTTTTTCTTAGATTCGAGATAAATAAAAACATAATGCATGATATCCATGTTCGATGATCAATGCATATATTACCCAGTCAACAAGCCAAGGACTGGAACCTCGACTTGCATCATATGCCTTTCTCCCCGTCAGTAACTCCAAAAGGACTACGCCAAAGCAGATTATATCACATTTGGTTGAGACCTCAGCATTTTTTGCGTGTACAGCTGCACAATATCCAGTGTGCTTAAACTTTCCAAACCCAAACCCGCTGAGTTTAGGACGGAATAAACCTTCGGTACCATCGAGCAAAATGTTAGACGAACTAAGATCTCCATAGATTATTCTAGGTGTCATTGTGTTATGAAGGTAGTCCAATGCATTGGCCACTCCCTGTAATATTTCCATCCTTGTGGCCCAGTCCCATGGTGGCCTATGAGTTGGGGAATCTGCATCATTCATCACTTAATGCTGAGGATATATCACATCATGAAATGACCTTAAAGTATGTGTAGTCAGTGATGAATAAGTAGTACCATGAAGGTAGGAGGCTAAAGTTGTTGGAATGCACTCGTATACGAGGATGTGCCTCTCAGGCCGCTCATTACAGTAGCCCACAAACTTCACAATGTTGGGATGAATCGCAAGACTGATATCGTGAGCCAACTCTTCTATGTCACCGTCTGGAAATCCCGTGACCACATGATTTAGCAGCTTAACAGCAACCTCCTACATGTGTAAAGACTCGCAATGTCAGAAGAACTACTTACAAAGAGAACTAACTGTCGTAATCCTTCGAGATTAGCTACCTGGTTATGATATGTACCCCTGTACAAAGATCCGTAGCAGCCATCACTGATGCGATCAGCGAAATTGCGGGTAGCAGTTACAAGAGACGCGTAAGGAAACTCGAAGAATGCATAAGAAACCTTGTGGCTCCTAACTCCGCTGCTCTCAGAGTTTCCTAGATTCGTTAATAAGAATTTCCAGTTTAATGATCATAGGTAGGCATTCCATAAGACTGAAGTCTGAACGTCTATAAGCAAAAAACCTGTATTGTCCTATTTCCTTAATTTCGCAGAATATCTTTAATATGTATGCAACAGAAAAAAAAAGGGCCATAAACACCTACTAATTTAGACCGGGGCATAAGGTGATCACCGAGCAATTAGTTATAAGCTCGCTATACATAAGATACCAGATTGTTTATTGCTTATCATTTCTTGAAACAAATGAATGACAGCAGAGTATATTAGTCTTCTGAAGAACATGTAACAGTATATTTATCTACGGTTGGAAAGATGAGCAAGAAACAAGGAGACGAGAAGCTTACGAAGTCTACATGCTATTGAAGAAGCAGTTATTGATCATGAAGCAAAACTAGGAATGAAATACACATCGCCGTACTCGGTCAAAACGTCTACATGTTCGTGGATACAATTTTTGAAGGTACCTGAAGATGGATCACCAACGGTGACTTGCTGGGTCACCTTCGAACCTGATCCCTCTGGTTCTTCAATATTTTCTTGAAGAAGGCATTTAGTGAAGGAGCAGAGGCAGAAGAAAGCCAGGAATAAAAGATAAGTGCACCATACTGTTCGTTCAGGACATTAAAGCAGAAAAAATTTCTAAGTCTACATGCTCGTGATACAATTCAAAAGTACCTGACACTGGATCAACAATGGTGAGTTCACCCGGGCATTGTTCGGTCACTTTCGAACCCAAATCATCTCCGTGTTTTTCTTGAAGATGGGAAGACATTTAATCAAAAACAAAAGGGCTTAGGGGAACGCCTTAGGGATCGTACAGATATTAAAGCATAAAAAAATTCAAACATACCTGGAGTTTGTTCATCGATCGTGACTTGTCCCTGGATTGCTGATGTTTCAGGGCTTGCTTCGGTCTCTTTTGAACCCAAAGCTTCTTCGTGTTTTTCTTGAAGATGGGAAGATATTAAATTGAAAAATCAAGTCAAGGAGTCATATATGCTGTATGCATACATGCAAGAGTAACAAAGAACTGACTGAGAGAGACAAGCGGCATGCCTTAGGATGCGTTTAGATATTAAAGCAGTATAAAATTGAAATTACCTGCAGTTGATTCGATAGTGAGGTTTCCCTGGCTTGCTGATGTTTCAGGGCTGGCTTCGGTCTCTTTTGAACCCAAATCTTCTCCGTGTTTTTCTTGAAGATGGGAAGACACTAAATCAAAAAATCAAGACAAGGAATCGCATATGCGTGCAATACATGCAAGAGTAACAAACAACAGACTGAGAGAGAGAAGTGCACGCCTTAGGGTTCGTTTAAATAATAAAACAGAATAAAATTCAAACATACCTGCAGTTGGTTCATCGATGGTGACTTGTCCAGGGCTTGCTGATGTTTCAGGGCTGGCTTCAGTCTCTTTCAAACCACAATCTTCTCCGTGTTTACCTTAAAGATGGGAAGACATTTAATAAAAAATCAAGATAAGGAATCACATATGCATGCATTGCAAGAGTATCAAAGAAGAGACTGAGAGAAAGAAGTGGCACGTATTAGCGTTCGTTCAGATAGTAGAGCAGAATAAAATTTAAACGTACCTGCAGTTGGTTCATATATGGTGACTTGTCCCTGCCTTGCTGATGTTTCGGGGCTTTCCTCGGTCTCTTTCGATCCCAAATTTTCTTCATGTTTCCCTTAATGATGGGAAGATATTCAATTAAAAATTCAAAGAAAAGAATAACATATGCGTGCATACATGCAAGAGTAACAAAGAACAGACCGAGAGAGAAAGTGGCATGCCTTAGGGTTCGTTCAGATACTAAAGCAGAATAAAATTCAAACTTACCTCCAGTTGGTTCATCGATGGTGGCTTGTCCAGGGCTTGCTGATGTTTCAGGGCTGGCTTCGGTCTCTTTCAAACCATAATCTTCTCCGTGTTTTTCTTGACATGGGAAGACATTTAATCAAATAATCAAGACAAAGAATCACATATGCATGCAAACATGCAAGAGTAACAAAGAACGATTGAGAGAGAGAGACGTGCACGCCTTAGGTTTCGTCTAAATAATAAAGCAGAACAAAATTCAAAGGTACCTGCAGTTAGTTCGTCGATGGTGACTTGTCCCAGGCTTGCTGAATTATCAGCGCTGGCTACACTCGAGCATTGCTCTGTCCCTTTCGAACCCAAATCTTCTTGTTCTTGAAGATGAGAAAGACATTTAATCAAAGAATCAAGAAAGGGAATAACATATGCGTGCAAACATGCAAGACGTAATTGACAGAGAATAAAATTTAAAATACCTGCAGTTGGTTCGCCTACGGTGACTTGTCCCCGGATCGCTGCTGTCTCTTTCAAACCCGAATCATCTTCTTCTTCTTCTTGAAGTTGAGAAGACAGTCAATCAACGACTCAAGACACGGAATATTGTATGTGTGTAAGGCGTAACAGAGAACAGATTGAGAGAGAACATTTAAGCAGAATGCAATTCAAATGTACCTGAAGAAGGTTCGTCAATGGCGACTTGTCCCTCGCTTGCTGATATTCCAGGGCTGACAGCACCTGAATCTTCTTCTTCTATATTCCCTTGAGATGACATTTCTTCGATTCTCTCGTTTTCTTCAGTGTGTATTCCTACTCTTGTAAATGAGCTTTGAAGTGGGAACGAAAAAACTTTGAGCTCTTAAATAGAGAAACTGTGGGAAAGCCAGTCCTCTTATGAGAAAAACCGCCCTTTTCATTCTTTCAACAAATTCTTCGAACATCCAACCAACACAACCGCTCAGCCATTGCAAAGAATCGGCCATACGCAGCTTCGATAGTAAATACTTGCTTTTCAAGGGGGCTTTATGAAATTAAAAAATTGAGGAGCTGCTCAAGCTCAACGGCGCCAAACCAGGTTTTAGGCTTATTTCCTGTAACAGATGGAAAAGATGAAAAAGTAAATGACCATACACTGAAGTACACAGAGCGACGAGGAAGATGATTGACTCCATTTTTTTTTACTTACTGTTTCCACAGTTCCCCAACTATTTTGGGCTAATCTACGTTTTAAGCCCAGTCCAACTTTTAACTTGGGTTTTGCCTCCAAGTAAAAGATCACATTTTTAATCACAGTAACAGTATACATTTTCCTATGTTAAAATAATTAATTAATGTTTCACAGTAATAGTATATTTCTGCAAGTCCATTTCCTCTGTTTGGTCCATCAAGACTACAGCAAAATCATAAAGATGGAATTTTTTGTTATTTAAGATTACTTTTGTGTGAAATTAAAAAAAATGGAGTGTAGGGATTTAATTTTAAAAAAGGGATTGAGTGTTTAAAAAAAAATCGAAGTATTTGATTATGATTTTGATCTGCTCGACTGAAATTTCATGTCGAAATGAGGTGTTAATCGATGGGTTCGTGATTCTTAAACATATTAACCCCAAATCTGAGTGAATTTTGGTGTTTTTCTGAGCCTGAAATCGACGTTTTCGAGTAGAAATCGATTTATTCGAGTTTTTATTCGAGTTACTCGAATAAAATTCTGGTAGAAAAATGCTATATTCGAGTGGAAAAAAATCGAAAATGAAAATCGAATAAATTATTTATTTTTCGAGTTTTTTACTCGAAAATAATACTCGAATTTAATATAATTTATTCGAAGTTTTCGATTTTTTTTTACTAGAAAAAAGTCAATTTAAGTTGGGATATTTTGGTAACTTTCGGTCCACTCCCTTTTGCTTAATAAAAACACGAGACGCTCCCTGCTGTTAAAATAGCCCTGAAAAGATAGAATAAATGCTCTTTTCTCGATACAATTTTCAAACAGTTGTGCCATTCCCTCATCCGCAAGAAATACAATCCCTAAAGCATATGAAGCACAAAGATTTTTTCTCCAGGAAGAAGACTTCTTTCTACAATTTTCAAACAGATGTTTATCTCATAACTTGCTTTCTACAGCATTGAGGCGTTTATATTGGTCAAGCAAAACACAATGCTTTGATAAGACGCATTTTTCATGCATGTCATAAGTTCTCCCACTTTGATCAGTTCTTCTTGTTCTTTTTCTTCTTACACTTATTCCCCTTCTTCTCTTCTTCTTCTCCTCCTTCAGCTGCTTCGCTTTCCAAGCTCTCCGAAAAGAAGTCAGGTAAAGGGCGATCGTCAACCTTCTCGCCCGTTAGGTATTCCATCTCCTCGAGTACTTCTTCAATGTCAGGAAGTTTCTTTATATACTTAGGAGAGCAGCAAAGCGTTGCTATTCTCATTGCCTTACCAAACGTGGAATGCCCGACTGTCCCTTTCAATGCTGGATCCTGTACCTCCTTATGTTCTTCCTCGCTCACTTGTTAAGCTGAAGATCATCTGCGAGAGTGGATCAGCAAGCTTTGCTAATTCTGTTAATTATTTGTACACGTGGCGGTTTATGATTGGTGGATAGTTTACTTAGTAGTTTATAATATAAATAGATATGTAAGCTGTAAATAACAAATGGTTGGTGAATTTTACTCAGCGATTCAATTCATATTTCCCTCCAAATATTTTCTTCACATGGTATCAGAGCTGAGACCGATCAATCCACACTTTTTCCAATTACTTCGATTTCTGTGAATCTTGCTAGATCGAAGCTTTAGTTTCTTGATTTCGTTCCAATTTTGTGATCACTGTCAGTCATGGAAGAAATTCCTCAGGAAAATTCGAGCTCAGATGGAAATCTGGAATCGCCACATGAGGTTTCATACCTAAATCCCTCAGATCCTCTCTATCTTCATGCATCAGATGTTCCGAATTTGATCTTAGTTCCAGATGAATTGCGTGGTTCTGAAAATTATACTGCTTGGAGCAAGGCGATGATGCTCTCCCTCAAATGCAAGGGTAAACTCGGTTTTATTAATGGTAAATGTTCTAAACCTAATCCTACTTCTGAGACTTATGATCAATGGGATAGATGTAATTCTCTGGTACTGTCGTGGATTCTAAAGTCTGTAAGTAAGGAAATCTATAAATGTTTGGTATACTATGATACGGCTTTTCAAGCTTGGAAAGAGTTGGAAGATCAATTTAGTAAGGTGAATAGAAGCAGAATTTTTTCTCTGTTTAAGGAAATTAATTCACACAGTCAGGGAGCTGAAAATGTGACTGCTTATTACTCCAAATTGAGACACATGTGGGAGGAATATGAATCACTGCTTAATCTGTCTTTTGCAACTGAGAGAGGACATTCAGCATATGATGCTTACATGCGAGAGCACAAGTTAATGCAATTCTTATCAGGACTAAATGAATCTTATGCTCCACTGAAGTCTCAAATTCTGCTCATTATTCCACCACCAACACATCAACAAGCTTATGCGATGATATGTAATGAGGAGATGCAGAGAAATATATCATCTGCTACAAGGATTGAAAATCCTATTCTCACAACAGTACCAAATAACAAGAGAAATGACATGCAATGCACCCACTGTGGTGGACAAGGACATACCAAAGAGAGATGCTTTAAACTAATTGGATATCCTACTAATTTTAGAGGGAGAGGCAGAGGCAGATTCTCTGTTGGAAGAAACAGAGGAGGATTTGGAGGGAGAGGTTTTCTTGTGAATAATGCAACCTTTGATGATGTGCAACCTAGAAATGGCTGGAGTGAAGAAGCATTTCGTTCAGGGACTGAAGTTAGCTCAGGAAAGCAACAACAGTCACAAACCACTCCAGTATTCTCTCAAGAACAGTATGAGCAAATTCTGAAAATGCTGAAAACTGCCTCCGTCAATGATGCTCAACCAGAATCTTCTAAGGTGGTAAATGAGTATTATGCACATCAATCAGGTATGCTATTGAGCAATGTAGTTTGCTTGAATGCTGTCTGTGAACATGAGTGGATTATAGACAGTGGTGCCAATCAACACATGTCTTGTAGCCTCGACATGTTAGATGTCTCTTCAGAAGTGGTATCTTCCTCTACATTTGTGAATCTGCCAAATGGTGATATAGTCTCAGTACAGAAAATAGGGACAATAAATTTGACCTCTGACCTCATCCTAAATCATGTTCTATATGTACCTCAATTTCGATACAACCTCTTATCTGTTTCTAAATTTACCCAAGAGAATCATTGCTCACTTGTTTTCTATCCTAAATTCTGTGTGTTTCAGGATCTATGGACTGGAAAGATCAAGGGGACTGGTAGATTGCGAAATGGCTTATACATATTTGATCCAAAGACCCCTATTACTCCTGAACATTATTCTTTGAACCTCACTCGAACTACTGGTACTATTTTTAATAATGTTTCTGAGAATTATACATCTTCGAATGTGCAATCTGTTGGGCATAAAACTTCAGTTAACATTGACTTGTGGCATCAAAGGTTAGGTCATGCATCAATACAGAGAATTAGATCATTGCTTGGGATTAATACATCACAACATTCTAATACTTTTCATTGTGCAATATGTCCGCAAGCAAAGCAGTCTAGAAATGCATTCCCAGTTCATGAACAATCCATGAAGCATGCATTTGATCTTATACATGTAGATATATGGGGGCCTTACAAAACACCTACATACATGAATCAAAGATATTTTTTAACAATAGTAGATGATTACACCAAAGCTGTTTGGATCTTTCTGATGCAATTTAAAACAGAAGTAGAACAGCTACTAAAAGAATTTTTTGCATATGTAGAGAATCAATTTCAGACAACAGTTAAATGCATAAGAACTGATAATGCATCAGACTTTTTCAAATTTTCATGTGTGAATTTTTTTAAAACAAAAGGAGTAATCCATCAAAGTTCAGTGGCTTACACACCTCAACAAAATGGTGTTGTTGAAAGGAAACATAGACATATTCTCAATGTTGCAAGATCACTTATGCTTCAATCTCACATACCATTAAAGTTTTGGGGAGAGTGTATACTTACAGCCGTGTACTTAATCAATAGAACTCCTACTCCATTATTAGACAACAAGACACCTTTTGAGATGTTGTTTCACAAAGCACCAAACTTAGGACATTTGAAGATTTTTGGTTGTTTGTGCTATGCAAAAATTTTACCATCCAGTCATAAGTTTGCATCTAGATCAGCTGTGTGTGTGTTTTTGGGGTATTCATTAACTCAAAAGGCTTATAAACTGTTAGAATTATCATCCAACAGATTGTTTACAGCTCGAGATGTACAGTTCTATGAACAGTTATTTCCCTTTTCTATGACAGAACCACTCAGACAAGATTTTACCTTGATTCCTGATATAAATCTATTTCTTGATGATCTTGTTACTCCATATAAATCCGTTATTCATCACTCAACACCTTCACTTTCTTTTTCACCCTCTCACCAAGTGTCCCCTGAAGCTGCCAGTCCAAGATCATCTGAAACACCAGGCTTCACTTCTTCAAGTTCTCAGGTACATATTTCTCCTCTTAATCCAGATAATATTTCTCTTCAGCCACGAAAATCATCAAGAATTTCCACAAAACCCATATGGAGCAATGATTATATATGTCCCACATTAAAATCCAATACTGCTTTATATCCAATTTCTTCCCATATTTCATACCAGCATCTTTCCTTACCATATAAGAAATTCATATTCTCCTTAGCTTCTGTTACTGAGCCTACTTCATACAATGAGGCTGTTCAAGATGTTAGATGGAAAGCTGCCATGGATTTAGAACTTCAAGCACTAGAGGATAACAAGACTTGGACGATTGTGGATTTGCCTCCTCACAAAAGACCTATTGGTTGCCGATGGGTATACAAGACTAAATTGAATCCTGATGGCAGTGTTGAACGTTTTAAGGCCAGACTGGTGGCTCAGGGCTATACTCAGAAGGAAGGATTGGATTATCATGAGACATTCAGCCCTGTTGTAAAGATTGTTACCGTGCGGACTGTTATGGCTTTAGCTGCAATTCATGGCTGGAATCTGCATCAGCTAGATGTTACAAATGCTTTTCTTCAAGGGGATCTTCATGAAGAAGTGTATATGTGTGTACCCCAGGGCCTTGATTTCAGAGAGGAAGGGGGGAAGACTACCAAGGTTTGCAAATTACTCAAGTCTCTTTATGGTTTAAAACAGGCTTCCAGACAATGGAATGCCAAATTCTCTGCAGCAGTTCAAAGCATTGGATATAAGCAGTCGAAGTATGATTATTCAATGTTTGTTAAGAAATCTGGGAGTAAGATGGTTATACTCTTAGTCTATGTTGATGATATTATCATCACAGGTAATGATGAGCTTATGATATCCTCTCTGAAATCACATCTACAGCAAACATTTCATATAAAGGATCTTGGAGAGCTGAGGTATTTTCTTGGTATTGAGGTGGCAAGAAATAAGAGTGGTATTTGTATGAATCAAGGAAAGTATGTGCTTGATTTGCTGAAGGAGACAGGCATGACAGGATGTAAACCAGCAGACTCTCCAACAGATCCAAATGTGAAGTTGACTAGTTTTGAGTATGATCAACATTTGCAGCAGAATTTGGATGATCAGCTGCTTGAGTCACCTGTGGAATTTCAAAGGCTAATTGGGAGGCTCATTTATCTGGGAATGACAAGACCAGATATAAGCTATGCAGTTCAACATTTATCCCAGTTCATGCATAGGCCGAAGATGTCACATATGAAAGCAGCAAGCAGAATTTTGAGATACTTAAAGGGAACTCCAGGAATTGGTATTTTTCTGTCTAAAACCAGTGAACTGAAGCTAGAGGCATTTTGTGATGCTGATTGGGGATCTTGTTTGATGACAAGAAGGTCTTTGACAGGCTTTATGGTAAAGCTGGGAGATTCTTTAATATCCTGGAAATCAAAGAAGCAAAAAACAGTTGTTAGATCTTCTTGCGAGGCAGAATATAGATCTATAGCTGCTGTGAGTTGTGAACTGCTATGGCTTAAGGGATTGTTTGAAGAACTATCCATGAAGATACAGAGCCCAATAGTGATTCATAGTGACAGTAAATCAGCATTAAGCATTGCATCAAATCCCGTGTTTCATGAACGAACGAAACACATAGACATTGATTGCCATATGATTAGAGACTTGATTCAAAGGAGCATCATTGGGACAGCATATTTGGAAGGAGAACATCAACCAGCAGATCTGTTGACTAAAGGTTTGGGAAATGAAAGATTTCAGCTTTTACTACGCAAGTTCGGTCTAGTCGATGTTTTTCGACAAGTAGACCAAACTTGAGGGGGGATGTTAAGCTGAAGATCATCTGCGAGAGTGGATCAGCAAGCTTTGCTAATTCTGTTAATTATTTGTACACATGGCGGTTTATGATTGGTGGATAGTTTACTTAGTAGTTTACAGTATAAATAGATATGTAAGCTGTAAATAACAAATGGTTGGTGAATTTTACTCAGCGATTCAATTCATATTTCCCTCCAAATATTTTCTTCACATCACCAACCTGGCCTGAACCTGCAATAAATTCCCTCCCAAAAATTGGAGCCACGAGTCGCATCATATGACCTTCGCCCAGTCAGCAGCTCCAAAAAAGACTACGCCAAAGCAGTGTATATCACACTTGGTTGAGACCTCAACTTTGTCACCGTGTACAGGCCAACAATACCCAACGTGTTTTAACTTTCCAAACCCAAATCCACAGAGCTTAGGATGGAATGAACCTTCGCCTCCGTCGAGCAAAATGTTAGCTGAACTAAGGTCACCGTAGATGACTATAGGAGTCACTGTCTTGTGAAGGTAGGTAGTGCAGTGCTTACTCCCTGTGCTACTTTCATCCTCGCTGCCCAGTCTAGTGGGGGCATCTGAGCTGGGGAACCTGCACATAATTAATTAATTACTGTTGAAGTTGTTAAAGGTCATAGAAGGTGCTAAAGCTCCTCTTTGAGACCGAAAAGTATACGTACGGTAAGTGTCGTGAAGGCAGGAGTATAAATTTTCGGGATGAACTCGTATACGAGAATTTGCCTATCAAGCTGCTCATTGCAGTAGCCCAAGAATTTAACAATGTTAGGGTGAGTCGCACGGGCAATACTGTGAGCCAAATCTGCCATGTCCCTGAGTGAAAATTCCGTGACAGTATTATTTAGCAGCTTAACGGCTATCCTTTGTATCAGTTAAGAATGGGAACAGTTAGAAGAGGAGGTACTCGCAAATAAATGTTGTTTAAAGGAGAGTGAGCAACTACCTGTTAGTATCTGATTGTGAACCAACGTATATAAAACCGTCCTCACTATGCGATTGGCGAAATTGAGAGTAGAAATTGCAAGGCGCGCGTAAGGAAACTCTCAAAACCTATAAGACACCCCGTGCATCCTACCTCCGCTGCTAGGCGTCGGTACCGCCTAACGCGGACTTCATTGAAGGCTAGGGTTCCCCATTGGTAAGCATTGAATTTCTCAAAATCTTCCACCAAATACATTATCGCAGGATCGACATAAGCGGTACCTCTATTATTTCGTAATTGAATCACTCCGGCGACAAACATCAAACTTGCCAACTTTAGCTTCTCAACATCGACGGTACTATCTGAAGGGCTTCTCATGGTATTCAGTCGGTTCTTTATGTCTCGAAACATAATTTTTTTTTTGTTTGGTAAGTTTTGAAACAAAAGTCAGATTAGCTATTCATGCACTTGATCAATCATCTCCTTTACTGTTTCAGGCATGACGAGCAATAAGCAATTTGATAACTTCTGTTAGCAAACTCTTAGAAATAGCCATTTTCAGTGATCAACGTTTGGCCCTTCCATATTAGTAGATGATTATATGGCCTTTTTCTTGTTGCACCTATCCATTCAGTGATCTAACATAAACCATTCAACGATCTAACAGTTGCCTTATGAGTCCAGGAAATACTGAGAGCAGCGGAGGTAGGATGCACGAGATGTCTTATAGGTTTTGGGAGTTTCCTTACGCGCGGCTTGCAACTTCTACTCTCAATTTTGCCAATCGCATCAGTGAGGGCTACTACGGCTCTATATACGTTGGTTCATTATCAGATGCTAACCAGGTAGTTGTTCACTCTCCTTTAAACAGCATATGTTTGCGAGTACCTCCTCTTCTAACTGTTGCCATTCTATCCCTGTTGGCTCATCATCCGTGTCCAACTTGTCAAGAACCTGCAATAATAATTCTCCCATAAATTAAATTCAGATCAATTGTCGAAGATTTGTGACAAAAATGCAATCAATGTATATATAGAATACCAAGTTAACAATCCAAGGAGTGGAACGAGTCACATCATACGCTTTTTGCCCCGTCAGCAACTCCAAAGGACAACACCGAAAGAGTATGTATCACATTCGTCTGAAACCCGAGAGCTTAGGATGGGAATCGCAAAGTAAAATGTTAGAACATTTAAGGTCTCCGTAGATGATTCTTGGCCTCGCTGTTTGTGAAGGAAGTTCAACACTTTGGCCATTTCATATGCTATTTCCATCCTCGTGGCCCATTCTAATGGTGGCATTGATCGGCCCCTGGTTTCTGATGTCTCAGGGTTGACTACACCCATGCATTGATCGGCCTCCTTGGAAGCATAATCTCCTCCTATGTTTTCTTGAAGATAAGATTACATTTCTTTTCAGTTCTCTCTTTTCCTTTGGTATATTCCTATTCTTGAAGATGAGCTTTGAAGAGGAAAGTTTAACCAACTTCGAACTCTTAAATAGAAAAAACCGTGGGAAAGCCCTTTCAAAAGAATCGTTTTCTTTTCGTCAAATTCTTCCAATATCCAACATAGCTGAATAAGATTGGACTCATTGAGACGCAAACCGTGGTGAACGATGATGACATCATCACGTTCCCCCTATCGCTCGAAGCGGCCACACAGCCAAATGGTAAATACTTGCTTCTCGAGGGGTCTTATGTAAATTTCAACAATGAGGAGCTGCCCAACTGCCCCAAGGATACAAAAAAGAGTTTTGTGGGTCGTCTACAGTGCAGATTATATATATGTATGAAGATGAAAAAGCAAAGAAAAACTATAAAACATAAAAGCTGCTGAAACAGAGTAACTATGATGAATCCATTTTTCTTGTCCAGCGACTAAACTAAGATGCGCTCGGAATTTTGCCTGAATATATAAATTATATATATTATACATATATATGAGAGAGAGATTTGCTACGGTACTCACCTACCGTGAGCAACCATCATGAGCATCGTAAGCAAATTTCTCGATTTTTGCTTTTTTTTAATTTACGCTACCATCACCTCCGTCGACCCTCCCAAATATATCCTAACTTAAATCGCCCTCTTCGACACGTTGATTTTTAAGAAAATTTATCATCTACTACTCATGAGTGGACGACATACCGAGATGATGAATTTCTTAAAAACGAATGTGTCGGAGTAGGCAATTTAAGTTACAACATATTTGGGAGGGTGGATGGAGGTAATGGCAACGTCGAAGATTGAAGAAAAGCACAAAATCGAAAGATTTGCTTACGGTGCTTACGGTAGGTGAGTACGATAGCAAATATCTTTATATATATACATATATTCCATTTCCGTGTCTCCTCTTTTGGGTCTATAAGCTCATTATTGCATTGATCCTAAAATAGCCCATACACAATTTAGTAATAGTTCAGTCCAGGCAACATTAACTTTCAAGCATTGTTGCAAAACTCGGGCTGGGCGGCCGAGTAGGCGCCGCCTAGGCGCTCAGCGGATCTGACCGAGATGAGTTTCGCCTATTCGGTCCATCTAGGCGTCGGAACCGCCTACTCGGCGCCCAGACCGAGTAATCGCCAAGTATCCCGCTTAATTGCTGATTACTCGTAAAAAAAAAAGAAAATCCCAAATCTAACCTAGCTCGCAGTCGCACACTCGTCACTGGCGTAACACAGAAAAATCATCAGTCCTTCACCGCAGCCTCCGTGCACCTCCCCTCGTCGCCTTTCAGCCCTTTGCCGCAGCCTCACTTCGCCGTCCTAACACAGCCCGTCGCAGCTCCCCTCTTCACGCGGCCACGCCTTAGCCTGTCGCGGTCGCGCAGCCTCTGCCCAGCCGTCCACCGCCCTCAGCTCAGCCCAGCCCATGTTTGTAGTGATTATTTTATTTCTGAAATTCGGTTGAAGTTGAAGACGATGACTCAAATAAATACCCTAATTTCTTTGGATTTTGTGCTTGGGCTTTGGGCTTCTAAAAACCTTACAACTTTATTGGACCATTATTTATATATATATATATATATATTTACATTTTTCAATAAAAATTTAGACTAATTTAAATTTGATTATTCATGTTAATCTCATGAAAATTTTAAATTAAATTGATATCCATCAAGAATATATTAATATATTTTGCCTAGATTTTGATAATTTGGATGCATCATATAATATTTGTATAAATGATATACAAAATAAGAAATAAATAAAAAATAGGTATACCGACTAATTTCTGCCTAGCGCCTACTCCCCGCCTGGGCCGCCTAAGCGCTAGGCCCCTACCGAACGCCCGACTAGCGCCTAGCGAGTTTTGCAACATTGCTTTTAAGTAAGAGGTAGACAATTCCTATGCAATTCTGCTGAGCCCAGTGCAATGATCCAAATTCCAAATGCCAAGGCTTTGAGAGTTGGTCATACAACTTGAAAGATCATAAATTTAATCACATATATACCCTTTGAAATGCCTGGCTTAAGAAGGATACCATCATTGCAGAATTAATTAACTTTATCCTTCTTAAGTCAGGTTTTTCACCAAATGATGCATTGAATCTATTCAAGACTGAAAAATGCACCTGCTAACTTGTTTCAAAGTTTCTGCTCGTTTCTTCTGTTATAACCAAGTAGATAGAAAACGGTATGGTGAATTTGCTGCTAAATGCAGGCAAATGTTCTTCATCATCTTCGCTTTCTTCAAAGCTCTCCGAAATAAAGTGAGAATGAGAGCGAGGGTCAAGCTTCTTACCCATTAAATACTTCCATCTTTAAGACCACTTCCTTCATATCGGGTAGCTTCATATATTCACCAACTTTGTCGCCTTCCTTCCCAAATGTAGAATCCTTCTCTGATTCGCCACTCGACCACTTCCACATAGAGCTGTCAAAATAGCCCGCGGCCCGCAGGCTGCGCTGGGATTTTTAAGGCCCGCCGGCTAGCGGTGTGGGTGGGATGGGCTTACGGGCCGGCCGCCATATTTTTTTATTTATTTATTTTGTAAATTAAATATATATTTATTTAGATAGAGGAATTCATTAATGATTTTATTTATAAAATTAATGATGCATTTATTAATTAATATATAATTAATGTATATTTAAATATTATAATTAAATAATTAATGTATATTTAAATATCATAATTATATAAATTATTCTTAATTAATTAAAAAGGTTAAAAAAATTTAAAAAATTAATGGAGGGCGGGCCTGGCCCGCGGCCTGCCCGTCCGCCCCGCCATACAACGGGCTGGGCTTCAGTTTTGAAGGGCCGCCCCGCCATAAAAAAGAAATTTAGATTACTATAAAAGCTTCTCATGATTCACGAAAAAATGTGAACACTGCCCAACATATTGATGTTCAGTTATCGAAGATCACGCACTGTACTGTCCTGTTGCTTACACTAGGATATTATCCTTAATTATTATACCAGACCCATGCATATATGCAACATAAAAGATCCATAATTATCCACCTATATCCAATGTTGTAAAATACGCTAGGCGCCCGAGTGGGGCCTAGCGCCTAGACCGTCTAGGCGGGGCCTAGGCGGTTTCTAGGCGACAATTAGGCGGTTCACCTATTTTTCATTAATATTGCAAATACATGAACACATAAAATATTACATTGCTTCAAAGCTCAAATCATAGATGGAAATATGTAGAAATTAGCTCATAACAAGTTTAACATCAAGAGGAACGCTCAAAATATCATATTACACCAAGTTCGCAAGCATCTAACTAATACCAAATGCATACATACGATCAAATAGTCCTCAAACGTTCAATTATCATACTTCATCGTTAACCTCATCTTCAGATTCGAAATCATCATCATATAATTCCCTTGTCATTCGATACTTCACACTTCTGAACTTATCTACTCCATCATCCCCTCCTCCGCTACAGCATCATCACTAAATTAATCTAGGCCTAGGCGACTTTTACAGCAAAAAAAAAAAAAGATCCATACACTACATGAATAAAGAATTAAAGATTAAAGAATTCAACACTAACTAAACTTTTGCTGCTCGATTAAATTCATAAGCTGAATCGAAGCCCAAATAAATTATAAATTACATCATAAAGCCAGCCACCGCATAAAGCCACACATAAAGAGATATAAAGCCAACAACATAAAGCCACAGTGGCAGGCGGGGGAGGCGGGGGCAGCGTGCGAAGAGATGGTAGGGTGACTCTGAGAATAAGGTATGTTCGCATTTGATTTGGGTTTTAGATCTGATATTTTTTCCTATTATTTAATTATTTTATTTTTTTTTATTTTCTTGAGCGACTAGGCGGCCAAAAAAAAACGCCTTGTGCGCCGACTAGTCGGCCTGTTCGGCACCTAAAGCGGTCGGGCCGATTAAAACGCCCGTTTTGAGCTTATTTGCCACGGTTCATGCCGATTAGCGCCGCCTAGGGCGTATTTTACAACAATGCCTTTAAATTGATTAATTTAGCATTCATCAAAATTACTATTCTACCACTGATTTAAAAATTATCCCATCTATATTAGGGGTGAAAACGAGCCCAGCCCAGCCCGAACATGGCCCAGCTCGAGCTCGGCTCGAGCTTGGCTCGGTTAAACACATTAAAGCTCGGCTCAGCTTGATAAGCCGGGGTATTTTAGCTCGAATTCGGGCTCGAACTCGAGTTCGATACGTATTATTAGATAAAATACGTATTTCAATATAAAATATTAAATATTTGATTTATTAAAAATTAAAATTATCGGCTCGATAAGAGCTCGACGAGCCTCAAGCCCAGATATGCTAGGCTCGCAGCTCGGCTCGATTATTAACAAACCAGATCGAGCTCGATTTTGACCGAGCTCGACCCAAGCTTTGAGCGACTCGCGAGCAGCTCGGTTCGTTTACACTCCTAATCTATATCATCTAAAATTATTTTTATATTATTGAAAATAATATAAAATTAAACTTAATGTTTTAATTTCACCTATTAAAATTAAATCAAAAATATAAATAGATATTTTATCTTTATATAACCACATACATCGGAGAATATTAGTTATTATTATTCTGTATAATATTTGGCATGCAATTATGTATGGGAAAGGTCTGCTACTTATGTCATATGTGTCACATATACTAGGAAATTTCGAGCCCAGTTGACATAAATTTTCCTAATTTAACTGATCAATTCATACACAATAAAATAATTAGAAGTGAAGAAAATTCAGATAAACATACATACTAGAAAACAAAGACACAAATTCCAAACTGAGTTAGAAATCTACACAGTATAATGCCACAAAAATTAGATGAAAGTGCGACGGTATTGATGGAAAAATATCCATCATGGCAATTTGCAATGGAAATGACGATAGATTTTACGTCAAAAAATGTCGAAATCACAATTTTTTCTTAGGGGTGAAAGAAGTGTTTAATTAATATACGTGGTTTATTGATGAAAGAAATATATAAATAGTTTTAGGGATGGGCACAATTCGGTTTGCTGAACTAAATTACCGGAAAACGAAATTTCGGTACAAATTGAACCGAACCGAAAAAATTTGGTTCGGTATTCGGTACATAAATATAAAAATTTTGGGTTCGATACAAATTTTTTGGTTCGGTATTTTCGGTATATCGAATTACGGATTTTAAAATAAAAGATAATAAATTTAAATGTTATATGTTTAGTAGTCCGGCCCAGATAATGATTATAATACTTTTGGCTGCGTTTGCTTTAATAGCAAAGCCCAGAAAATGGGCTGTAATATTATTAGTAATATATTATATCTCGTTTGCTTTAATTACTGAAGCCCGAGAAAAGATGAACAACCCGCACTATATTAACGGGCTCCTTTATTATTTATCCAATACCAACACCTAATATTATTTCAACCTGTATTTTCAGATAAATTAGCTCGATACATACTAGCGGGCTTAGACCACTATATTAGCCCATCTAAAAAGCAAACGCAGCACGCCCTAATAATATTTGGCCCATTAAGAGATTGATTTAGGGTTCTTTCTTTATCTTCTTCCACAAGACTTCTTCTTCCAAACGACTTCCACCTCTGATTCCGTCATGGTTCGTAATTAGATTCATCATCTTCAATCAAACCGCAAGAGAGAGCGAGACAAATTGCAGTGACTAGAGCAGATGAGTTTACTAGCGGATTCAGTGCCAAGAGAAGGAAGGAGACAGACCAAAGCGGGCAAAACATAGGGGGAAAGAACCTGAAGCTTCGTAAGTATTGAAGATTTTGCCCCTGGTGATGATTGTGTTACAATTAATGTGCTAAGTTTATTTTTAAATTGGAATCTCAAAGTACTTTGTCTTTTGTTAATTGTCCTTAGTAGACTACTTGTGTTATGGTGTAAGGCATCTATCGGTTTTTGGTATTGAAGAAAAAAAAAGGAAATTTTCAGCTCTTCATCTTCTCTACAGCAAAAAATACAACAACCCAAGCTGTAAAATTATCAAAAATCACCATAAAAAATCTGTATTTGATCCTACAGTTTGGCATCAGAGCTAGAAACAGGTTGAGACTAAAGAAACACACAAGGAAAAGACAAGAGGGAAGAAAGAGCTGCTGAAAATCTGTGAGAGTTCATGGCAAATACAAGCAATTTACAACAGATTTCTCTTCCCATTTTTGCAGGCGAAAACTATGAGTTTCGGTGCAAGAAAATGAAGATGTTGTTGGCATCCTTTGAGCTGTGGGAACTCGTACAAGGTGGCTACGATGATGAGGAAGAAGAAGCTAACCTCACCGCAACTAGGGGTGGGCGTTCGGGTTCGGGTATTCGGGTTTTACCCGAACCCGATCGGGTTCGGGTAGTTCGGGTCGGGTAATTCGAGTTATTTGTCGGGTATCGGGTTATCCGATACCCGAATTTATTAATCGGGTCGGGTATCGGGTAGTAATTTATTACCCGAATAACCCGATCGGGTACCCGACAAATTATATTTTAACAAATATATTAGTTTTTATACATAAACATTGAAAAAATATAATAACATGTCTAGATATCGATACTAACGTGGGTGGTGTTAAGTTTTAAATAATCTTTTGATTAATTTCTTATTAATATTGCATAATTAACAAGTGATATTTATTATCAATGCATAAATCATTATAATAATTTAAAATATATTTTCAAAACTTATAAATAAACATATAGAAATATTTATATATATTATATTTATTGAATATAAAACATCCAAATGTTATAAGTGATAAATGATATATAACATGAATATTTGATATGTATATTGCATTATAAAATTTTTAATCATATTTTTCGATTCAAAGTCGGGTACCCGACGTCGGGTACCCGAACCCGATATATACCCGACAATCGGGTACCCGCCGTAGATCGGGTCGGGTTCGGGTAGTGAAAATATTAACCCGAACCCGAACTACCCGATACCCGACTACCCGACCCGATGCCCACCCCTAACCGCAACACAAATGAAGGAGCTAAAGAAAACAAAACAAAGAGATGCCGCAGCATTGTCGAAGATTCAACAAGCTGTCGCAGATTCAATATTTCCAAGGATAATCGGAGCCGAAACAGCAAAAGAAGCGTGGGATATTTTACAAAAGGAATTTGGAGGAGATGAAAATGTAAGAGCTATTAAACTTCAAACTCTTAGAAGGGAGTTCGAGAATATGAAAATGAAGGAGACAGAGAGCTTGAATGAGTTTCATTCTAGGTTCATTGAGTTAACAAATCAAATGAAAATATACGAAGAAGAGCTTACAAATCAGCGAATGGTTGAAATAATTATTACTTGTCCTCCGGAGTGATTTAATCCTATTGTGGCCGTTATTGAACAAACAAAGGATCTCTCTCAAATGAATGTTCATGAGTTGATGGGAGCATTGAAATCATTTGAAGAAAGGTTGACGAGGCAGTCTGAGAAGTCGATTGAAAGTGCATTTCAATAAAAAAATAAAAGTAAATGCTAAAAGCAATGGAGAGTCTTCAAGTGGGGAACAAAATCGAAGTGGCGCTTTTAGAGGTGGTAGATCCGGTCGCAGTCGAGGACGAGGCCGTAATTTCCAAGCCAGAGGAAGAGGCTTTTACGAAAGAAATCAGACAAAAAGGGAAGGTGAAAAGAAGTGTACTCATTGTGGAAGAAGTTGCCATGACTACAAGGATTGTTGGTTTAAGGATAAGCCTAGGTGCCATCGATGTAATAGGCTCGGTCATTTTCAAAAACCCAGCATCAAGTCAACTTCACGGAAGAAAAAGAAACCGCAAATACATGTTCTACGCTTGTCAAAGTGCGAACGATAAAAAGCATGAAGTGTGGTACATCGATAGTGGTTGTAGTAACCACATGACTAGTGATAAATCGATTTTCTTGAGCTTTGATACTTCAATAGATTCTCAAGTGAAGATGGGAAATGGTGTTCTTGTCAAGGCTCAAGGAAAAGGAACGATTAGTGTCCAAACAAATAAGGGAACCAAGTACATTCAAGATGTGCTTCTTGTGCTGGAGTTGGAGCAAAATTTGTTGAGCGTTGGGCAACTTGCCGAACGTGGTTATGCTGTCCACTTTGAAGGAAATATCTGTATCATACTCGACAAAAATGAGCCGAGGCAGATTATGACGAGGGTACAAATGGAGAAGATCGAAGTTTCCCACTCACATTCAAGTATGCTGAAATTTGGCGATGAAAGCTGAAATTGTCGATGACTTATTGCTGTGGCGTTGGAGGTTTGGTCACTTGAATTTTCAAAGTCTTAAAATACTACACAACAAAAATATGGTATATGGTCTCCTGAAAATTGAAGAAACGCAGCAGATTTGTGAAGGTTGTGCACTTAGAAAGCATCATTGACAATCTTTCCCAAAAAGCGGTGCTTGGAGAGCATCTAAGCCTCTTGAACTCGTGCATACGGATGTGTGTGGACCTATGTCTACAGTTTCTCATGGAAATAATAAGTATTTCATTCTCTTCATTGATGATCTTACTCGCATGACATGGGTTTACTTCATGAAGCAAAAATCCGAAGTATTTGTCATCTTTCGAAAGTTCAAGAATCTTGTTGAAAAGCAAAGCGGGCACTCGATCAAAGTTCTTCGAAGTGACAACGGGAAGGAATATAATTCCAGCGAGTTCAACAAGTTTTGTGAAGCAGAAGGCATTGGAAGACAACTCACGATTGCTTACACACCCCAACAAAATGGAGTGTCCGAGCGGAAAAATTAAACTGCGATGGAAATGGCCAAATCTATGTTGCACGCCAAAGGATTGCCAAAGACTTTTTGGGCCGAGGCAGTTTATACCGCTGTTTATTTGCTTAATCGAAGTTCAACAACAGCCAAGGTGGATAAAACACCTCCTGAAGCTTGGAGTAACCGGAAACCATTGGTGAACCACTTAGAAGTTTTCGGATCGGTTTGTTATGCTCAAATACTGAAGGAAAAGAGGAACAAGCTAGATGAAACAAGTGTGAGGTGCATCTTCGTTGGATGTAGCAGCACTTCCAAGGGTTACCGACTCTATAATTTGAAAACGAACAGCATTATGAGTAGTAGGGATGTCATATTTGATGACAGTGCGACTTGGAATTGGGAGACCAATGAAGTTGATACGAATGGATACTTTTTTGATAAAGTGGGAGAATTTTCAGCGAATATGGATGACGAAAATACAAGCAATCAAGCATCTGATACTAGTTCAAGTTCGAGCTCAAGTTCAAGTTCGTCCGGAATCAAGTTCTTCTCCAACAAAGCTGAGAAGCTTGAATGATGTTTATGCAAGGTGCAATTTTTGCATGGTTGAACCTGAAATTTCGATGAAGCAATGAAAGAAGCATGGAGGAATGCTATGCCAGAAGAAATAGATGTCGTCGAAAAGAACAACACTTGGGAGTTAGTCGAGAAACCATCTCATAAAGAAGTTGTTGGAGTAAAGCGGATTTATGAAGTAAAAATGAATGAAGATGGTTCATTTCAAAGAAACAAAGCAAGGCTCGTGGCTAAAGGCTACACACAACAACCGGGAATCGATTATCAAGAGACGTTCGCGCCGGTTGCTCGAATGGACACCATTCGAATGCTTGTCACATTTGTAGCCCAACAAGGATGGTTTTTGTACCAACTTGATGTGAAATCAGCATTTTTGAATGGAGTATTGGAGGAGGAAATTTATGTAGAGCAACCTCAAGGCTTTGTGATCAAAGGAGAAGAAGAAAAAGTTTATCGGTTGAAGAAAGCTTTGTACGGACTCAAGCAAGCTCCAAATGCTTGGTATAGCCAAGTTGACTCCTACTTCACACATCAAGGATTCAAGAAGAGTAAGAGCGGGTCTACACTCTACGTGAAAACTCAAGGTACGTCAATTCTCGTCGTTGCTCTATATGTCGATGATTTGTTGTGTTGTGGAAATAATGAGAGCATGATACATGAATTCAAAAGTGAGACGATGAAGAGATATGAGATGAGTAATATGGGGCTGCTACGTCATTTTTTGGGCATGGAAATATATCAAGAAAGTGATGGTGTGTTTATTTCCCAAAGAAAATATGCTGAAAATATTTTGAAAAAGTTTGGCATGAACGATTGCAATCCTACTTCTATTCCGTTGGTTGTGAGTGAAGGATTGAAGAAAGAAGAAGACGCAAAGAAGGTTGATGCTACCTTGTATAGAAGTTTAATTGGAAATTTGTTGTACCTCGCGTCGACAAGGCTGGATATAATGTTTGCTTCGAGTTTGTTATCAAGATTCATGGTTGATCCGAGTCAAATTCATCTTGGAGCTTCAAAGAGAGTGTCGCGATATATCTAGGGCACAATAAACTTTGGAATCAAATATTTGAGAGGATTCAAGACAAATTGAAAGGCTATTGTGATAGCGATCGGGCCGGTTCTTTGGATGACATGAAGAGCACTTTCGGGGTATGCATTTTCTCTAGGTTCAAGCATGTGTTCTTGGGCATCGAACAAGCAACAAAGTGTAGCGCAATCCTCAGTCGAAGCCGAATACATTTCAGCTGCGTTGGCAACATCACAAGCAATTTGGTTGTGGAAAATTCTTGAAGATATTGGAGCTAAACAAAGATCAGCGATGGAGCTGTTTTGTGACAATTCCGCCATTGCGATGTCTAAGAATCCAGTTTATCACAGCCGAACAAGACATATCTCCATAAAGTATCATTTCATCCGAGGAGTAATTGAAGATAGTGAAGTTCAGCTAGTGTTTTGCAAGTTCGAAGATCAAGTGGCGGACATACTTACAAAGGCACTACCAAAGGAGAAATTCTTGAAGATGAGAGAGATGTTTGGAGTCACATTAAGGTGGAGAATTGTTACAATTAATGTGCTAAGTTTATTTTTAAATAATCACATTTTTTGAATCTCAAAGTACTTTGTCTTTTCTTAATTGTCCTCAGTAGACTACTTGGGTCATGGTGTAAGGCATCTATCGGTTTTTTGGTATTGAAGAAAAAAAAATTCAGCTCTTCATCTTCTCTACAGCAAAAAAATACAGCAACCCAAGCTGTAAAATTGTCAAAAGTCACCATAAAAAACCTATATTTTGATCCTACAGATTGTGTGCGTCCGACGAGACCAACTCGCTCCCGGTGGTCGATCAGTTTAGGCAATTTATTTTTCTTGAACTTCGTATTTCGGTAAATAACCGAAAAACCGATAAAAAATTCGGTTTTATGGAGTTCGGTTCGGTATTCGGTTCTTCAAATCGTCGAACCGAAATTTTGGTTATGTTTCGTATTGTTTGTTCGGAATGCCCACCCCTAAATAGTTTTATGATTTTACCTAGATGTAGACTCCTTTAAAGCAAAAGGTAGTTATATATTTTTTGTTGGCAAAGACAGTCACAACAAAAAAGCAAAGAAAGTTCACAAATCATAATGTTGAATCTGATGTTGTAATCACTCTGGTCGCCTAATCACTTGGGTAGAATGCATATGTGAGGCACTTCTGTCTTCCATTGGCCGAGAACAATTTTTGATGCTCTAGAAGATGAGCTTTGCGAGGAAAAACGGTTCTACAAGTTTTGCAGAATCTGCGTTTCTTATCTTTCATCAGCTTGAGATAAAGTAGAATAAAGTTCATCACTAACTCTGAAGTTCATCACAAGCTGATGAAAGATAAGAAATGCATATTCTGCAAAACTTGTGGAACCGTTTTTCCGGGCAAAGCTCATCTTCTAGAGCATCAAAAATTGTTCTCGGCCAATGGAAAACAGAAGTGCCTCAGATCTGCAATCTGCCCAAGTGATTAAGCGATCGGAGTGTATTACGTCAGATTCAACATTCCTAGTTGTGAACTTTCTTTGTCGTTTTGCGGTAACTGCATTTGCCAACAACGGTAATTGTTGATCGAGGACCGCCGTTAGACTCGTATTTGGACGTGATTTCAGTGTGTGTATCACTCGTGGATTGATTCGATCGTTTCACAGCTCAACGTCCACGGACCAAACGAGAGCTCCTTTTCATTAACACCCAACATGAAAGTTACAGCCCTACATGCTATCTACAACTTTCATGTTTACACTTTTCTCTAATCCTAACCCTAGAGAAAGATATGAGCTCTCGAAGATGCTCAGTCGAACTGCTAAAACTGATATATATATAGCTGAAGATCTTAAATGTCGAATCACACCATCCGTTGATCTTGATCTGATCGGACGCTCCTCATAAAGCCACGTTGCCAGTGACTGCGTGAACCAAGCAAGAGTTGCGTGACAACTCTATAAGTGAAATTGCACTTTCAATCTCCATCGTACGATCTTCATCTAGCGGCTGACATTCATAATCCGCACCATCTCAGATCTCTCAATCTGGGCCATCGATCAGGTTCGCGCGCCATCTATCTGTCACCATTAAATCTTCAGTCTTTGAATAATGGCCCTCCGATCGCGCGCCAAGGAGATCCGACGGCTGTTGAACGTCGCGACCATCTTCAGCATTTTCCTTCAGCTCCCAGCTTCATCTTCGACCAGCCACCTTCTCCGGCGGCTCCCGGCGGCCTCCGGCGAGTCTCACGCTCGCTAACCCCAACAGTAATAAAATACATTTCAACTTTTCGCTTTAAATGAGTTTACATCTAGGAAAAATCATAAAACTATTTATATATTTCTTTCATCAATAAAGCTCGTATATTAAATTAAATACTTCTTTATATATATATATTTATATTATAAATGGGTATGGTTTATGAATATTGTTTGTCGTACTCAATTAGCCTACTAAATAACCTACTAAATACAAATAATCATGGCTACTGCTATTTCTATTTTTCTTCGGTGTGTATTCCTACCCTACTCTTGTAAACGAGCTTTGGAGTGAGAACTAAACAACTTCGAGCTCTTAATAAATAGAAAAACTGTGGGAAAGCCCTCTTATGAGAAAAAACCGTCCTTTTCATTCTTTCAACAAATTCTTCGAACATCCAACCAACATAACCGCTCAGTCTTGCTAGAATCGGCCATACACAGCTTGGATAGTAAATACTTGCTTTTCAAGGGGGTTTTATGAAATTTAAAAAATTGAGGAGCTGCTCAACGGCGGGAACCCAGGTTCGAGGCATTATTTCCTGTACACAGAAGGTGAAAAAGTAAAGGAATATACACAGAAGAACACAGAGCGACGAGGACGATGATCGACTCCATTTTTTAAAGTTTCCCAACCCTTTTGGGCCTAGTCTACGTTTAAGCCCAGTCCAACTTTTAACTTGCGTATTGTCTCCAAGTAGAAGATCCCATTTTTAATCACAGTAACAGTATACATTTTCCTATGTAAAATAATTAAAAGGGGTAATGTTTCACTCGGATATAGGATAGCATATTTCTGCAAGTCATTTTCTCTGTTTGGTACGGCTTTCATTCTATGGTCCAACAAGACTACACCAAACCAAAGTCATTCATGAAAAGATAGAATAAATGCTCTTTTCTCGATACAATTTTCAAACAGTTGTTTCCATTGCCTCATCTGCAAAATTCTGTAAAGCATGTGAAACACAAAGACTTTTCTCACGGAAGAGAACTTTTCATGGTTTATTTCTGCTTTTCAAGTCACTCATGAAGAAATGGTTTCATAACTTGCTTTCTACACCGTTGAGGCGTTTATATTGGTCAATCAAAACACAATGCTTTGATAAGATGCATTTTCATGCATGTTATCGGTTCTCCTACTTTGAAGCGACAAAAAATTAAACAAAATATAGAAAGGCAATGAAATTTTAAAAAGAGAAGATATATAACTGAAATTGAAATATTTTTAGGGTAATTGAGAAAATATATTAACTGCTAAACTAACTGAAGTACCAAAAGGGTACATTAATCCTAGAGTTGAACTTGAACTGCGTTGAGATATGATGCGGTTTTACCTCGCCTGTTTTCACATCAAAAATTCCAATGTCATGGCCATCTATTTCTATATCGCCCCAATCATCACAAAAATAAACGCAGTTCGCTCTGATACAGTCGGACGATGGCATCGAGGTGGACACATTATATCCGATGAAAAAGGCCATATCATCCAAATCATTCACTTTCTCCCATCGGCAACGATGCATGGAATTGTCATCCCTCACAAGTCTGAATATGTAAAATTCCTTAGTGAAGTACTTCTCGGGTGACCTGCCGCGAAAAATGGAACCTCCAGGCACACGCGAAAGTAAATAAAGATCACCGCGCGATTCCACAAGATATTTTTGGTACCAATAATAACTATACTTGAACCACAAAGGAGGGGCTGCCTCTGTTGCCAAGGGCCCATCTTCGTGAAGGAGGTCGCAAACAAACAAGTCTCCGCGATAGTCAATGACGTAAAACTTTCCCTTATAATAAAGGGCATCCTGAAAACACTTATTATGAGATACATCAATGTCGGTCCAAACTTTATCCTCCCCAAGCCTTGCAAAGGCCAAAATTCTTACATCATCGTATATGGCTAATACAGTGCAACCGCCTTCCTCGGGACTTGATGATGCGGCGACTTTCCTCATAAACATATGAACAGCGTCTGCCGTTATGTAGTCTTCACCATAATCTAATTGTTTATTGAACTGCAGGAAGGTTGAACTGTCTTCCCGTGAAAGGGTTAAAGATATCCATCTTAAAATCATCATGTAGATCGGTCGTCAGTATCCATCCCGGATATACCCCAATGCATCTCTTGTCCGCAACCTCCGGCAGACTTTTTTCGTATAGTTGTGAGGTTAGCTCGCTGTAGAATTTTCCTTTGCTCTCTTGATGCGATACTATCATCAAACTCGGAAATTTGAGAGAAAACTTAGGTTTTTCAACGTTAGATGTTAGGGATCTCCAAGGTTTGCAAACTGCACGAAACCTATGGTAATCCTCCATAACCTCTAAACGTTGCACCACAAGGCATAAGATGTCAATTGGAAGCTCCGTCCAGTCGGCCATGAATGAAAAACTGTGTACAACAACACAAGCAACAAGCAAACAATAATGTAAGTCGTCGTACAAACTCAATATTATAAGTAAAATACAAAAGAACAAGGCCGCGTGACAAAAAAAAGTGCCTTTTAATGGCCAAGAAGCCCTAACAGTAGGGTAATAACTTCATGAAGAAAATCTAACAAACTTGAACTATATTCTTATATGAAGCACATATGTTATAGAAGAAAGAGATCATCATTATAACCTTGGAGGAGAATATGTCTCTCTTTTAAACGTCATCTTTTTCTTCACGTGGACGAGATTGCACGGTGATGTAGTAAGATATAGTCGGTATTTAATTGATGTTCGGAAGCAAAACCCTAGCTAGCTAGCTGTACTACTCAACTCAAACTAGTTGCTAATTCTTATGCTATATGTATGGAATAAAATAAAAATGAGGATTGACTGCCTATTTATAGAAGATTAACACCGTAATATAGGAGTAGGAGGTTCCTAAAATATCGTAAAACAGACCATATAAGTAGATAACTAGATACGTTCTACATTTTAGGAAGAATATATTCGATATTTGAAATATATATACGCCCCGTTTGGTTGGGAGGATGGGTTTAGACGGTATTAGTTTAGTTGGGTTTAAATAATGACCGTATAAGTTATTTGATGTGTTTGGTTGATAGGTTTAAATAATAACTTTGAATGTGTTTGGCAAATTAATTTAGATGGTATTAGGTTTAATAAATGTCAATTACAATTTTACCCTTAAATTGAATTTATAATATAAACCTCGATTAGGTTTTTTTCTGCACGATTAATTCTCCATCTGCGCAAATTCGTCCTCATCTCGTATCAAGTTTTTTGTTCGTTTGATGTATCGTCTTTTTTAATTATCTTTGTTCACCTTTATTTGCCTTTGTCACCTTTGTTTGCTTTTGATTGTTTGTTATAATATGAATATGTGCCTGCCCATTGGAATATGAGTTTAATTTGAATATTCAATCAATCTCATCAATTGTTTAATGGTTTTTGTTTTCCAGTGATATCAGTAATTTGTCTTGGTGGGTGAGTGGATATTTTGTTCGATGAAGATGAACGAAAATAGGTAATCGCAATCTTATTCATAAAAGGGCAAACGAGGAGATAAATATTGAGATAAAAGATAAAGTTGTCCAAAGAACTTGGGATTAAATAAAGGTAGGGTGGGGGGCTGATTTATTTAATACCTTGGAGAGGTATTAATAGGGTATTACCTAAATCTCCCCTTTAAATATATCTCCACTTTATAGTTTATTAAGTGAGAGATTTTTATAGTATCTACCTTTAAATTGATTAATTTAGCATTCATCAAAATTACTATTCTACCACTGATTTAAAAATTATCCCATCTATATTAGGGGTGAAAACGAGCCGAGCCGAGCCCGAACATGGCCCAGCTCGAGCTCGGCTCGAGCTTTGCTCGATTAAACACATTAAGGCTCGGCTCAGCTTGATAAGCCGGCGTATTTTAGCTCGAATTCGGGCTCGAGCTCGAGTTCCATACGTATTATTAGATAAAATACGTATTTAAATATAAAATATTAAATATTTGATTTATTAAAAATTAAAATTATCGTCTCGATAAGAGCTCGACGAGCCTCAAGCCCAGATATGCTAGGCTCGAAGCTCGGCTCGGTTATTAACAAGCCAGCTCGAGCTCGGCTCGAGCTCGATTTTGACCGAGCTCGACCCAAGCTTTAAGCGACTCGCGAGCAGCTCGGTTCGTTTACACCCCTAATCTATATCATCTAAAATTATTTTTATATTATTGAAAATAATATAAAATTAAACTTAATGTTTAAATTTCACCTATTAAAATTAAATCAAAAATAGATATTTTATCTTTATATAACCACATACATCGGAGAATATTAGTTATTATTATTCTGTATAATATTTGGCATGCAATTATGTATGGGCAATAGGCAACACAAAACGCAAGAGGAGGTCTGCTACTTATGTGTCACATATACTAGGAAATTTCGAGCCCAGTTGACATAAATTTTCCTAATTTAACTGATCAATTCATACACAGTAAAATAATCAGTAGTGAAGAAAATTCAGACAAACAAAATTATACATACTAGAAAACAAAGGCACAAATTCCAAACTGAGTTAGAAATCTACACAGTATAATGCCACAAAAATTAGATGAAAGTGCGACGGTATTAATGGAAAAATATCCATCATGGCAATTTGCAATGGAAATGACGATAGATTTTACGTCAAAAATATGTTGAAATCACAATTTTTTCTTATCTTATTGCAATGGAAGTTGTCTCGCAACTCGTTTACATTTGATATTTGTTTTAGTTTATTTCATATTTGGCTTAATTATAGTATTAGTCTTCTCCATCTCAATTTAAGAATATAATTTTATATTGTCTAATTTTCGAAAATAAGTAAAATGTTGTGCAACTCCGCTGTCAGCAGGGTTTTCATGACCGGACTGGAACGGTCTGTTCCGACTAGAAACCGATGAACCAGTCGGAATTCCGGTTCGGTTCCGGTCCGATCTAAGTTTTAATTAAAAGAAAAAAAATCCGAAAATATATATAAAATATAACCAAACCATTAAATATATCTAAGTATGTATTTGGTTTAGTGGTAAAAGACTTTTTTATGGAAAATTTGTGGTTGGGCCGGGTTCAATTCCTATCCCAAACTCATTTAACATTTCTATTTATAATTAAACTATGAGACCAATATTTTTTTTTTATTCACTTTGACCCTGAAATTTTTAAATTTAATTTTTGAGATTTATTATACCGTTAATTAACTAGCAACACAATTTACTTTAAATCAATATGTTTATACAATTAAAATTGAAAAACGTTCATGAAAATATGTATATTTTCGATGCTTATTGATTCATTTATTAATAAAATATACATTTATTAAATATAGGGGTAACGATATTATACCGATTAAACCACTAGTAAAATTTCGAGTCCGTTTAAAAACCTGATTTCATAACCTTGGCTGTCAGAAAGCCTACGATGAATTTCTACCTTTTCGTACATTTTAAAATAATATTAAAGCATCCTTTCGAAAAAAAAATAATAATATTAAAGCAGAAAAAAAAAAATTCTCTGTCGACATGCTCGTGGATATAATTCAACGAGTACCTGACATTGAATCATCAATGGTGTCTTGACCCTGGCTTGCTGAATTTTCAGGGTAGACTACACCTGAATCTTCTTCTTCTACTTCTGTATTTTCGTGAAGATGAGATGACATTTCTTGGGTTTTTTCTTTACCGTTGGAGTATCTTGAAAATGAGCTCTGAAGTCGGAATTATAACCAACTTCGAGCTCTTAAATAGAATAACCGCCTCTTTCGTTCTTTTACATAAAGGAGCCTTCTTACGTCGAATATCCAACAAACACAATCGAATGAGATTGGACTCATTACGACTCGAACCACCATGGTCAACGATGATGAAACCACCGCGTTCCCAGACTCCGGCATCGCTCGAAGATGCCATCGCAGCGTAGATTGTATATACTTGCTTCTCAAGGGGTCAATATGTAATTTCAAAAGGTTGAGGAGCTGCCCGTGAACTGCCCCAAGCAGGGTTCTAGACATCAGATGACTGTAAATCCAAGAATAGAACGAGTTTTCGTGGGTGGTCTACAATGCAGATTATATGTATGTTAAAGATGGTAAAGTAGAGGAAGAAAACGATAAAACCATGAAATTACGTACCTTCTGAAACAGAATGACGAGGAAGACGACGATGATTGATTGGACTCCACTTTTCTTTTTTCTTGTCCAGTTTTACCATTTCGCTTGATTATTTATTTGCCTTGTCCAGTTTACCCTTTGGGCTATACGCTCATTATTGTATACATTTTAAGCCCATTGCACATTTTAGTACAATACAGTCCAGTATTTTTAAAAACTCCCAACAAACGAAAAGAGGCTGCTATTATTATCGTTCAAGCCCAAAAAAAAAACGCTGCTAATTCTAAGATGCGCATTTATTAAAAAACCAAGTCGATCGAACAAAAGCAGTACTAGCTAGCTATTTCATGCAATGCAAGAGACCTATATATATAAACATATATATATAAATTTAAATCAATATTCCTACATCTCCTTGGCTTTCAAAGGCTTCCCAAAGAAGGCGAGTTCTGCCAGTTAAACACTTTCCTGCTAAATTCTCATGAACTATGGCCATAATCATCTACTAATGTGGAAAGAGAGAAGCTCTACCTGACTGTCTGTTGGGTTTGGGCTCCCAACTATGTGGATAAAAGCCCAGCTCTCAGCCCACTTAACACCAAATAATTACTAGCAACAAAGAAGATCTCACCTACTACACAAAGAAACCATCGATCAAGCTCAAAAAAGGAAGAAATTTTCTGCAATTTTCTTACCAGCAGCAGGTTCGGATTTCTCACATTTGGAGGGGCAAACGTTGTCCGATTGGCCTGAAATTTCAGGAGAAGGTAGAAGACTCATTGATCTTCATTCTCCCCAAAGGGTTTTTCATTTCGAGGTCTGTACTGTGAGTTACGAATTTCTGAAGTCTGCTCTTTTCTGTGACGAATTTGGTATTTTGATCTTGTTTTGAGTTGGGGTGCTTTTGGAGCTTTGATTTGGTGTTCATAGCTCGTGTGATTGTGTTGTGGGTGTAATCTTGCTATAATCGAAGTGGTGATAGTGGATTTTGGATCGTTTGATCCCGTGGTTTTTACCCCGTCGATTTGAAGGGGGTTTTCCACGTTATATTGCCGTGTTACTTTCATTTTTCCGTTGCGTTGATAATTCTTGAGCTGTCGATTTGCATTCGCTGCCATAATATTTTGGTATTGGTGCCGTCGGATCCTAACAGAGTGGTATCAGAGCTTGGGGTTGGTTTGTCGGTATTCTTTGATAAGTGCAGGATGGAGGCGAATCTAAATAGAATGGTTTGTTTGAACGGCGCAAATTATCACAAGTGGAAAGCAAGATGAAAGATCTACTATTTGTGAAGAATTTGCATCTTCCTGTCTTCGCTTTATCAAAGCCCGATTCAAAAACTGATGAGCAATGGGAATTCGAGCACCTTCAAGTATGTGGTTTTATTCGGCAATGGGTTGAAGACAATGTGTTGAATCATATCGTGAATGAGACGCATGCAAAGTCGTTGTGGGAAAAGCTTGAGATGTTATATGCTTCCAAAACAGGTAACAATAAATTGTTTCTTTTGAAGCAGGCGATGCATTTGCGATATCAAGAAAACACGTCCATTTCAGACCACATCAATGAGTTTCAAGGGTGTTTTGATCAGTTGTTTGGCATGGGCGTTAAGTTTGAATCGGAGGTTCTCTCGGTTTATGGCTGCTAAATACTCTTCCTGATTCTTGGGAAAGTTTTAGAGTTTCGTTGACCAATTCGGCCCCCAATGGTTTGGTAACCTTAGAGTACGTCAAGAGCGGCGTTTTGAACGAGGAGGTGAGAAGGAAAACGCAAGGTACTTCGTCACATTCTGAGGTGTTGGTTACTGAAGATAGGGGGAGAAGTAGATATACGGGCCAGGGTTCTAACAACCGAGGCAAGAGCAGAGGAAGAAGCAAGTCAAGATCGAAATATAAGGATCTTGAGTGTCATCACTGTGGGAAGAAAGGACATATCAAGAGATATTGCTATAAGTTGAAGAAGGAGCAGTCGAGGAAGAATGTTGACGACGGTGATGCTCGCGTGAATACCACCACTACTCCAGATAACCTTGTTATTGTCTATGACGATGAGGGAATCAATCTTGTGAAAGGCGAGACTAGTTGGGTCTTGGACAGCGGTGCAGCTTATCATGTTACGGCTAATCGGGAATTCTTTGCATCATATACTCCGGGCGATTTTGGAGTCTTGAAGATGGGCAATGATGGTTTAGCGAAGGTGATAGGTGTTGGTACTATTTGTATGGACACAGGATTGGGTTCGAAGTTGGTATTGAAGGAGGTCAGACATGCTCCTGATGTTCGATTGCATCTCATTTCTACTGGAAAGCTTGATGATGAGGGTTATTCTTGCCACTTTGGTGATGGAATTTGGAAGATCACTCGAGGCTCTTTGATTGTGGCTCGTGGTAAGAAATTTTCAAATTTGTATTGGCTTAATACTAATGTTTCTACTAGTGTTGTGAACGCAGTTGATAGCGGGAATTCTTCGAGTCTTTGGCATCGGAGATTGAGTCATATTAGCGAGAAAGGGCTCGATTGTTTGGCCAAGAAGAATTTACTTCCCGGTTTGAAAGGCGCTAAGTTAGACAGATGTGTGCATTGCTTAGCTGGAAAGCAGAAACGGGTTTCTTTTCATCATCATCCACCTCACAAGAAGGACGCTTTGCTTGAGTTAGTTCACTCAGATGTTTGCGGTCCTTTGAAGGTGAAGTCATTTGGAGATGCTTCTTATTTTGTCACATTTATTGATGATCATTCACGAAATGGGTTCGCACTTTGAAGTCAAAGGATCAGGTACTTGACGCTTTTATTGAGTTTCATGTTTCTGTTGAGCGCGAGACAGGGAAGAAGTTGAAGTGCATCAGAACGGACAACGGAGGTGAATATCGCGGGCCATTTGATGCTTATTGTCGACGATATGGTATTCGGCATCAGAAAACACCTCCTAAGACTCCTCAGTTGAATGGTTTGGCTGAACGAATGAACAGGACATTGATGGAGAGAGTCAGATGCTTATTGTCAGAAGCAAAGTTACCTCAACATTTCTGGGGTGAGGCCTTACTTACAGTTACTCGTATTATTAATTTGACTCCTTCAGTTGCCTTGCAGGGCGATGTTCCTGACAAAGTCTGGTATGGTAAGGATATCTCATATGACCACTTGAGAGTTTTCGGGTGCAAGTGTTTTGTCCACGTCCCAAGAGATGAAAGGTCGAAGTTGGATGCAAAAGCAAGACAATGCATTTTCCTTGGCTATGGCGATGACGAGTTTGGCTACAGATGTTATGATCCTGTTGATAAGAAGCTTATCAGAAGCCGTGATGTTATCTTTATGGAGGATCAGACTATTGAGGATATCGAGAAGTCAGAAAAGCCTGTTATTCAGAATGACCACTTAATTGATTTGGATCATCTACTTACACCAAATCCAGGTGAAGCTGAGAATCAACCCGATGATCATGTTGCTGATGATGTTGCTCAGCAGGAGGAGACACATGTTGACTTGCCAGAACCTTCTGTTAGAAGATCTACGAGAGAGAGGCGACCTTCTACTCGTTATTCATCCGATGAGTTCGTACTTCTTTCTAGTGAAGGTGAGCCAGAGAGTTACGATGAAGCTATTCATAGTCCAGATGGACACAAGTGGATTGCTTCTATGAAAGACGAGATGGATTCTTTACGATTAAATGACACGTATGAGCTGGTAGAGCTTCCTAAAGGTAAAAGGGCCTTGAAGAACAGGTGGATTTACAAGGTGAAGCATGAGGAGCACTCACTTTCTCCCAGATATAAATCCAGATTGGTTGTCAAAGGCTTCAGTCAGAAGCATGGGATTGATTTTAGTGAGATTTTTTCGCCAGTTGTGAAGATGACTTCTATCCGTGTTGTTTTGGGTTTGGCAGCGAGTCTTGATTTTGAGATTGAACAGATGGATGTCAAGACTGCTTTTCTTCATGGTGACCTTGATGAAGAAATTTATATGGAGCAACCCGAGGGTTTCGTTCAGAAAGAAAAGGAGAATTACGTCTGCAAATTGAAAAAGAGCTTGTACGGCTTGAAACAAGCTCCGAGGCAATGGTATAAGAAGTTTGAGTCGGTGATGATTCAAGAAGGTTATAAGAAGAATGATACTGACCATTGTGTTTTTATGCAGAGATTCCCGGATGACGATATCATCATTTTATTACTTTATGTTGATGACATGCTTATTGTAGGTTCTTCGCCATCTCGAATTTACAACTTAAAGAAGGACTTGAGCAAGCATTTCTCGATGAAGGATTTGGGGCCGGCTCAATGCATTCTTGGGATGACGATCACACGTGACCGAAAGAACAAGAAATTGTGGTTATCTCAAGAAAAGTATATCGAAAAGGTACTGCAACGCTTTAGCATGGAGAGAGCTAAACCGGTTAGTACTCCTCTTGCTACCTTTATTAGATTGAGCATGATACAGTGTCCTACAGACGAGAAAGAAAAAGAAGTTATGGATCGAGTTCCCTATTCATCTGTCGTTGGTAGTCTTATGTATGCTATGGTGTGTACCAGACCCGATTTAGCTCATGCAGTTGGAGTTGTTAGTAGATTCATGTCTAATCCAGGGAAAGAGCATTGGAATGCTGTGAAATGGATTTTGAGATATCTCCGAGGTACGTCCAACATGAGATTGTGTTTCGGTTCTGACGAGCCTATTCTTGTTGGTTATACAGATTCAGATCTGGGTGGAGATGTGGATACGAGGAAATCTACTTCGGGTTATTTGATTACATTTGCAGGGGGAGCTGTATCTTGGCAGTCCAGACTTCAAAAGTGTATTGCTTTGTCTACGACAGAAGCAGAATTTATAGCTGTTACGGAGACTTGCAAAGAGCTTCTTTGGATGAAGAACTTCATGAGTGAGCTTGGTTTTGATCAGCAAAGGTATGTCTTATTCTGTGACAGCCAGAGTGCGATTCATCTCAGTAAGAATCCGACGTTTCACGGGAAGTCGAAGCATATTGATATGCGTTATCATTGGATTCGTGAGATTTTGGATTCCAAGCAGCTTGAAGTTGAGAAGATTCATACCGATGATAATGGAGCTGATATGATGACTAAATCATTGGTGAGATCGAAATTTGAAGCTTGTTGTATGATCGCCGGTTTGGCGATTTCCTCCACATAGTCGTGAGGGGGGAGATTTGTTGGGTTTGGGCTCCCAACTATGTGGATAAAAGCCCAGCTCTCAGCCCACTTAACACCAAATAATTACTAGCAACAAAGAAGATCTCACGTACTACACAAAGAAACCATCGATCAAGCTCAAAAAAGGAAGAAATTTTCTGCAATTTTCTTACCAGCAGCAGGTTCGGATTTCTCACATTTGGAGGGGCAAACGTTGTCCGATTGGCCTGAAATTTCAGGAGAAGGTAGAAGACTCATTGATCTTCATTCTCCCCAAAGGGTTTTTCATTTCGAGGTCTGTACTGTGAGTTACGAATTTCTGAAGTCTGCTGCGATTTTCTATGACGAATTTGGTGTTTTGATCTTGTTTTGAGTTGTGGTGCTTGGTGTTCATAGCTCGTGTGGTTGTGTTGTGGGTGTAATCTTGCTGTAATCGAAATGGTGATAGTGGATTTTGGATCGTTTGATCCCGTGGTTTTTACCCCGTCGATTTGAAGGGGGTTTTCCACGTTATATTGCCGTGTTACTTTCATTTTTCCGTTGCGTTGATAATTCTTGAGCTGTCGATTTGCATTCGCTGCCATAATATTTTGTTATTGGTGCCGTCCGATCCTAACACTGTCCAACGCTCCTCATTGTGCATTTCGAAACAGTCTAACAATTGCAGATGATATATTTCCTTGCAGGAAGATTAGGGCTTTATTTGGTGATTCTCAATCTTAATGCATTGCAACATTCGATACATGTGGTAGTGTTATAATTTTCATAAAAAATAATGGGCCATTCGACAAATTCACGTAACTGTTAGATTCTGCTCTCCGACATATCCCAGTCGAATGATGACAAAGGGAAACCATATGTGTTATCCATTGCAATAAAATCGGGAAAATAACGAACGGAAAAAAAAAGGAAGAAGAAAACAATACAAGCGGCAAGTCGTGTGCATGGACGATGTCAGCACCGCCACGCAGAAGCAGCAAGAATAGCCCTGTCCTTCCAACCTAAAAGCAGACAACCCTTGTCCTCCGTCAACCTATACCCATCGCAAGAATACAACCTCAGCAATATCGTCGACTGAGTCACAGCGTTGGGACTCAAAGGCACGCACTGAAACCCCTTCGCCTCCATGATCTTCCTCCACCTCTCCAACCTCTCGTGCCTCATCGACCTCTCGTACCCCTCGTGGGCCACGATGTTCTTAATCTCGGGTGCGAATATGAGCTGCTCGACCTTCGTCCTCTGCGGAGATTCGGGTGGGAAAGTGGCGTCCAGCGAGTCGAAGATCGCCGAGTAGTAGTGCAGCGCCTCGAGGAACCGCCCGAGGAAGTAAGGCCCGTTGTGGCTCGCCTCTTGCTCGACCACCGTGACTATGTTCGGCGCCTGATCTCTGATCATGGTCAGCAGATTCCCGAGGCAGTTCCCGGGGACACGGTGGAGCCTGTTGACCGAATTGACCGCTAATGCCTCGCCGACCCTTCTGTTGAACATGTGTGGCTTCAGATCCTCGAGCTCCTCGCCGACTGGGTGGAACTCGAAGGGTATGTGCAGTGAGTGGGCCAGCTCGGTGAGGCACCTCCCGGTTTCTATTACGGACTCGGGCGAGGGGCCCACGCCCGTGATCCGTAGGAAAGGGGCCCCGCCTGGCCTGGCGGCCAGGGCCTGCATGAAGGCGGGCCACTGATATCCCTGGAGTATGTCGAGGTCGATGACGTGGACTCGCTCCTCGCACTCGAACGTCTCGTAGATCGCTTGGTTGGCCGTGAAGTGCGCGAACTTGATGTAAGGGCAGGCCTGGTAAAGGATTTGGTAGATCTTGAGGATTTCGAGGTTGTCCGGCGGGAAAGGGTTGAACCGCTGGAACCTCGACGACGAGCTCGGTTTGGTTGAGAGCGTAGATGCCAGGCGTTCGCTTAGTGCTTCGGCGAAGCAAGCAGCGACTCGCTGCATCGAGTCGCCCAGGGGGGAGACGACTCTGTTCAGGTGGAAAATGTATCGCCTGGCGAGCATGTAGTCCTGTTTGGACACTGCTTCTGCGCAGGCGAGGAGGAGATGTACCAACTGCAGCCCACTATCTGTTTCCTGCATTTGGATTTTGATTCAATGTTTTAATCATATTATAGACCAAAAGGTGTGTTTTCTTTTCGGTGTTAGAAGATCTCCGTCCGCGCAATACCTGCTCGGGCTCGAGCATTGGCACCATCAAAGTGTTGTGATGCATATTCTGAATATGGTTTGCGCGGTGAATCTGCTGCTGCTGCTGCTGAGTCTGATGCATGTACCTCTTTTGCTGCTGTTTTTCGCGCACCCTCTCTTCCCTCAGCTGCTGAGATAAGGGCAGGGCAGGCCCGCCCGACTGGTAAATGCCGCTCTCTTGGCTCATATCGGAACTCCCTTGATCGCACCCACCGAACCCACCCGAGTCAGCCATGGTCAGGCACTCCAACAGCCCGGGAACCATCGACTGAGCCTCGAACCAATCGCTCGAGCCCTCTCCAGCCCCGCCGCTGCCCGACTGGCCCACCTTCATAGGAGAGAACATGGCAAAATCCTCCTCGCCCCCGCTGCCGTAGGTACCACCTGCGTCTTCCTCGGCGAGGAGGCTGTCGAGCGCCGGGAGCGCAAAGCTGTCGACTTGGTCGACCCTTATGAACTGATTGTCGGGGGAGTTCAGCACCTTCTGAACTGGGCTGATTCCCTTGCCCTTGTGCAGGTTTCTCCGAGGCGAAGAAGAAGAAGGAGGCGAAAACAGGCGAGGAGAGGAGAAGTCCAAAAAGCTGCCGCTGTTGATGGGCGCCGGCGAGTTTAGGTTGTAGGGCAGAGCTGCGTTCTTCACGGGAGAACAGACCATGAAATCTCCGTCTAGCTCGTCGGAGAAGATGGAGTCCCACATGGTGGAGTAGTCGGGCGACTGCATTTTATTCGCACGGTTGTTATCTCCGCTTTCTTCGTGATTATTACTGCAGTCGGCGTTGTCTTCGCACTTGAGATCGGCAAAGTCGTTCAAGCTTGCCACCGTGTTGAGGCCTTTGAGGCTCGGCCCTTCTGAGTCGGGCAAGGAAGCTTCTGAGGACGCCGTCGGCGGCTCTTGCTTGGCGCAAGAATTTTCGGGGCCCGTGTTTCCCATAATGGTGAAGTTTTCGACCGTTTTTTTCTTTCTTTCTTTTTTTTTTATGGGCTCCTTCTCATTATACAGTACCACATCGGAAACTCGAGATTATGAGGTTTGGAAAGCATAAGCAGCATTGATGGAGTCAAAGGGACTATCTTTACTCTCTAGCAGTGTGACGGGGGAAAAAGTGAGGCTTCCTCTGCCCCTATTTATTCTGTGTTCAAAGTATTTCGTCTTGTAGTAGACAAAATGTATTTTGTTATATAAATAAATGTATTTGTGATTAATTTCCGACGGTTGTCTTAACCGTCGTGTTTTTCTAAGAAACCGAGGCCTACGTCCGAAATCCATGTAGGGGTGGGACCCATTTCATTGTCGCCGGCTCGTATTACAAGGAGCATTAGAAGAGCTCAATACCTTCAACTCAGTGTCTTTTTTCCCTATATAACGTATTATAATATTTTCATTTCACATGCATGGGATCAACCGAAGACAAGGCTGGATATATAGAAGAAATCGTCTATGGTACGAGGCGCCTTGGATTTTGCCAAAAAGGATATATTATTGGAGGGTTTGTCCGATAATTCATTCGCAGGATGTAGTGAACTTCATTTGACCAAAGAATCTTATGCTATCAAGAAAAGCCAGTTTGATAAAATTCTTGAATTTGTCTCCAACGTACGTACAGATCGAAAGCCCAGGTTCGATCTTGCGGGAAACCCGATTTTTAGTACAGTTATACATCGACGAGGCGAACAGCTGATGAATACAACATATATACCTATGTATGAAAATGTGTAAATCGATAGTATAGACATGAGAATCGTAATTTTTTTCTTTAAGTTGTAACGAAAATCTCAAGCTTGGCCACACTTACTCAAACATGCAACTCCCTCTTCCATATAATCTTCTCTGCTTATCCAGAATTCTGGCGCATCCTGCCGAGAAAAATAACACCGAAAAATTTACATATACGTTCTACGAACATCATATGATTGGTAGCAAGACAAGAAAAAGTTTATCTTATAAATATACGTTTAACAAGGTGGATTTCGCCCGACCCTTTTGGGTGGTTAAGATGAAAGGACACTTATCGAATGGGAGAAGATTGGATGTGTACCTTCATTATTCCTGCTAGAACTGCACCTCCAAGATACACCATGTGTTTTCTCCGTGGTGGGTCTTCAATTCGCAATCGCAATTTCTACGATAAACGACATAAAAAGGTGGATTACTTTCAGTCACGAGGAACATACACGGAGATTCTGTTGTAAAGCCGGCACTTTCATACCTTCAATCCATCCTTGTTCCCTTTCAGGACAGCATCGACATAGCGGTCTGAAATTTCTTTCTCCAACCTGCAGAGGAAGAAAAGCAAAATAATCAGAAAGATAACAATATTGGTAGAAGTGAAGTACGATGTTGGGAAAAGAATCGTTCTCGCATAAGAGCATGAATAAACATCCATTACCGACTAGGCAATCCTGGATACATTGTGCTCCCTCCACTAAGGACTATATGCTGGTAAAGCTGCGACAAGGAGGAGTCTGTTATTGGACCTATTGTAATATAGAGTGCTTCTGATAGAGATATCTGCATATTGCAGTACTCATACCATCATCCTATTGTCAATGTCCATTTCCTGAATGCAACGGAATACCATATCTGCCATTCCATCGCCTTCAACATCAATGAGTTCCTGCAAAATTGTGGTATGAGATTTATGGAAAACGTTGAAAAAGATCAAACGCTCAACTAGACGATTCATCATGAAAATTATCTGACTAAACCAAAATACATATACCGATATATGTTATATGTATGCAATAGAAAATATACTTACCGGAGTAAAAAGAGCCTCAGGTGCTTGAAAACGTTCGGTACCTACTTTAATGACTCTTCCATCTGGCAGCTGCAGGCAAAATCATTCAAGAGTTACATTTCTGTAGTTTACGCGAATCGATGAAATTTTCAAGCGATCAACCAACCGTGTAATTTTTGACAAGGATTGTGGTCTCAAGTCCCAATTGATATTCCCTTTTGTAATTGTAACTGTGAATACAGAAAAAAGATGAAGCCCTCACGTAACGTCACGATTCATAAATATATATACTGTGGCCGACCTTATGTAGCAGAGCTTCTCCTTTACATTCCTCACAGTTTCGAAGTCCGCAGTTTTGTTCATGGCATAACTACAGAAATAACCGCATGTTGATTAAATTTAGTAGCTACGAAAGGTAGGCATAATGATGTATATATCAGGTTTGGAAGATTCAATAAATTTTACCCCCTCCTCATAAGCAAATCTACAAGATACGAAGTTATATGGCGCCCCGCAACATTCATCCGTTTAGTAAGATGAGGGAAAGAGTATCCATCAACTACTGGAACCTGCAGATAACTTCTACAAGTTACAATAGGCAAATGAATGCAGAGAAAGACTTATTTAAATAAACATAGCAATCAATAAATCCTAGGGAGAGAAGAACAATCTGGTTTCAGAAATATGGGTTGCTAACGCCTAACTTGAAGTTCTAGTTTGGTCAATCATATGATGCTGAATCAACTAATCTAGAACTGAATTTAGAGAATCATGGCAATCATGCTGCTGAAGAAGATATGGATTGTTGATAATGAAATGGAGAAATCGTTGAAAAATGGATGGTACTAATAATCTCATTTGCTGAAGATATTTTGTAGCAACACGTTTTCTTGGTACTAGTTCATATTCTACCATTCATAGGTCTAATAGTTGACATTTGATTGCTAACCAAAAATTATTATTGTAGTCAAATCACATATTTGAGCCTTACCACATGTGTGACTCCATCTCCAGAGTCAATGACTAGTCCCGTCAGTAAACCTGCACTCAAGATGATAAAACTGGTTATTACAGTATCCAAATCTTGGCAATATTCTTCGAGAAGAAAGCCACGATGTCCTCTTTATTGTTTAAGTACCTTGAGCATATAATGTTAGAACAGCTTGAATTTGGATGAAAACACCAGCAAAGTTGTATTTCTCAAACATAATCTCAACCTGAAATGTCAAAGACAGCAAATGCCAAAATGTGAGGTTAAAAACTTCTTCAGTCACATAGCAATGATATTGAAGCCAGCTCACCATTTTTTCACGGCTTTTTGATGGATTCAAAGGGGGATCAGTCAGCAATATTTTACACTCTTTAGGATCTACCTTCAGATGTTATAACAATTAGAGTGCGAGATGAGCATTTTACAACACATAAGGATCACACTAACAAATGAATACTGCATAAAGATAGTATACAGAAAAAATGATACGAATCATAAGCAAACCTTCAGTTCACTGAAAAATGCATGGTCCCAAACGTGTTCCATTGCCTCCCAATTTTGGATAATACCATCTTTTACAGGATAAGTTACATCGAGTTGATGTCGCCACTTCAAACAAGCATCCCCAACAAGAGTATCCTAACGAGAAGGCATTCAGAGAAGTCTACTAAGCTTTCACAGAAAAATACATTGCCTACTCTACGTATGGACCATCTACAAATATGATTGTGATGTAAACCATCTAAGCAAAAAGAGAAATTTCAGGCATGTAATATTTACAAGCTATTAACTTATTAAACAAATAAATGGAAAATTAGCCAACCGTGATCTCTTGTTCCATTAAAGATTCTTCAAAGCGGAGCATTGGCTTTCCAACAACACAAGGGAACACCGACGTAGGGAAATTCTCATTCGCAAAACCACACTTCACATACTGCATTTGCCACGAAACATAAACTTAAAATGTACATAATAAGCTGATTATAAATGAAGGATAGAATAAACAAAATTGAATCAAGATTGAGAAAAGAGAACCAAATTCGGATCTTGCTTCATAAAATAAAAACTCGCACGTGTAAACAGCCGAACATATCGCGCATGAAACATTGAGATCATAACAAATTCAACAGATATTTGAAGTAATGAAAAATACTCTGGTAGTGGAAGATCAACAAATATAATGAAACAACCAGCTTGGCTAGACACTAATCAGGACCTTCAAAAGGAGCTGAACTTCAGTATGAAGCAAAGTATCAACGTCAGAAAATGAAGAATTCTCAACATCGGGCAGTTATCACGGAAAAATTAAGATAACTGAGCAAACAAGATAGAATTACGATGTTCTTACTCCAGTGCCATTGTCGCAAACGACGACGTTACGGTTGTCCATCGAGCTAGCCTTACCACACCAAGGAAGATCTTAGAACCGGCGACGGTCCGAAGAAAGCAATCTGAAGCTGAAAGTTTTTACCAGTGACTGCTTACCTACAAGCAGTACGACGTCGCATTCAATAGCTCTGTTTTTTATTTATTTTTTCTTTTCGTAATATTTTGAGCCCAACTACCGGCCCGTTTTGATGGGCCATATCGGCCCATAAAGATTAAGCTTTCGGTGTGATATATGCCCTAGCGTAGATTCAACATTCCTTCCCTGAAGATCACCGTTAGGTTACCGCCGTTCGAGGACTCAACACACAAGAAAATGGTGAAGCTAACATCTCGTGTTTATATCTATTTTTGTCTCGCCGGCGGTTGATTCTATTATGTGTAGTTTCCTCTTATGATTTTTCTGATGTTATATTTGTCGTAGGCCCCCAAGAAAGGCGTTAAGGTTCCAGCTAAGAAGAAGGTAGAGAAGCAGACGAACCCTCTTTACGAGAAGAGGCCGAAGCAGTTTGGGATCGGAGGCGCTCTTCCGCCGAAGAAGGATCTCCACAGGTTCGTGAAATGGCCGCAGGTTGTGAGGATTCAGAGGAAAAGGATGATCTTGAAGCAGAGGTTGAAGGTCCCACCTCCAATTAATCAATTCTCCAAAACCCTAGACAAGAATTTGGGTACCTACTGATCTCAGTTACCTCTTTTTTTCTGAAAATGGGATGTATGTTGAGCTTCCATAGCTGGTTTGAGCCACTGTGACGTGCTTGGATGACATTATTACTGCTCATGAATGTTATTTGGCGTACCTATCTTTTCCACCTATGACAGGAAAGTTTGCCGGCAACATATTTTGATAGAATTTTATCGACAAATTGTTTTTAGTCTTTATTAGATTTATGGACGAATCAGCCAGACTATGTGCATGCCATTTTTAGTAGGTGTGACATTGCTTCGTCGTATTACTTGATGTGCATTCTTGGCTTCATCTTTTGGTATGCATTGTGATTCTATGTCGATTATCAAGTTTGTAAAACAGTAATTGAAATCCGTGATTTTTCCCTATTATGTCTTGCAGCAACGAGCCTCTTTAAGATGCTTCTCAAGTATAGACCTGAGGACAAAGCTCAGAAGAAAGAGAGGCTTTTGAAAAGAGCTCAGGCTGAGGCTGAAGGAAAAACTTCTGAATCAAAGAAGCCCATAGTGGTAAAATATGGCCTCAACCACGTCACCTATCTCATTGAGCAGGTTTGGATTTTGTGTTATAGATATTTCTCTACTTTTCTCTGTGAAGTTCTGGTTGCACAATACTAATGCAAATCAATTTCCGTTTGCAGAACAAAGCTCAGTTGGTGGTAATTGCTCATGATGTTGATCCAATTGAATTGGTCGTCTGGCTTCCTGCGCTATGCAGGAAAATGGAGATCCCCTACTGCATTGTCAAGGGGAAAGCTAGGCTTGGAACCGTACGTGTCCCTTTCATCTCCCCTCCTTTCTACAGCAGCATCTTTTGTTTCTTTAATCATTCTCGCAACACTAACGGCATGTCTAATTTCCAGATTGTTCACAAAAAGACAGCTTCTGTTCTGTGTTTGACCTCTGTGAAGAACGAGGACAAGATGGAGTTCAGCAAAATCCTCGAGGCTATTAAGGTATATGACACTACAGAAGTAGTACTCTTAACACGTCGGCATGTTTAGCAATAGCTCTACTTAACTGCCTCCTTTTCCATCTTCAGGCTAACTTCAACGACAAATACGATGAGTTGAGGAAGAAGTGGGGAGGCGGCATCATGGGCTCCAAGTCCCAAGCAAAAACAAAGGCCAAGGAACGAGTTCTTGCTAAGGAGGCCGCTCAAAGGATGACATGAGGGGATTTAACTAGACTCCTGAACTCGAAGGAACCCTCGTTTTTTCTATCGTGTTTAGCGTTCTATATGAATTTTGCTTTCTATTCCTTCATGGGATCGATGTGTTTCTTTCGTTATTCCTGTACGAATCACCTTAATCAGCATATTGTCCAAGTCTTACGTTTCAATAAATGTCATCCTTGTGGCTAATCAAAACGATCAAGTCATTACCAAAGCTGCGACAGCCAAAGATACAAAAGAACAGAAATTAATGAAGTTGCCATAAATTTACAGCAGGACAATGTCTGAAGAAAGAAGACTCTAAAAAGGAACGTTCGCTGAAGAGTTTCTGCATTCACAGCCAAGCACATATTGTACAACTGATTCTTCAGTGGCATATCTTTGCAAGATATAACTTAAGAAATACAGCTTCATGCAGCTATGTTCTCATTCAAACCCCTCGCAAGCTCCCACCAACCTCAGCCGCCGGTCGACGGGCCAAAGTACATGCAAATGGGAGGATTAACCCTAAATATCGAAAGAACAGCCGAAGGAATAGTCCAAATACCGTCCCCACAAATCAAACCCGAGGCAACAGCCCCTGAATAATCCTCTGCATCCCTCTTATTCACCCTCTCCCAAACGAACAATATCACAGTGCCCACAAACATATCGATCGCAAAATACGCCCCAATGTAGAACGGCACAGCCATCGCCGTAGGAATAGGAATGAACCTCGAAACCTTCTTCGGCGTAACGTCCCTCAAAAGATTCACCGAAAGCGCAGCCAAGAAGAACCCGACGCACAAAGCCAGGCAGTGCTTGGGCAGCTCCGAGAATCCCTCCACGCCCAAAATCGCCATCTCCCTATATATGACGGCGTACGGCGCCTTATAAGGGCTGTCGGGCGAACCAATGTCGAAGGCTGTCCAATAGAGCCAAAAGGTGAGCGGTGCGATCACGCAGCCCATGGCGGTCCCCAAAAGCTGGCTCACGAACATGGACCGAGCCGAGGACAGGGTTAGGTATCCCGTCTTGAAGTCCTGCATTAGGTCGGCCGCCGTGGAGACGATGGACATCATCACTCCGCACGCGGCTAGGCCCGCGAGGACCCCTCCGCGGGCCCCGACTAGGGAGGCGATCATGAAGAGGCCTATCTTTCCGTAGGTCGAGGCAAGGGACCAGTCGGTGAGCCCCGTGCCGTAGGAGTTGCAGAAGGCTAAGGCGGGGGCGATCACGTAGGAGCAGAGGACGAGGTACCATTTCAGGGGCGGGAAAATGGCAGGCATCGCAATGGTGAGACGGCGGCCAGGCAGACGTACCCCGAGGCGGCGAACCAGAAGGGGATGCTGTCCTTGAGGAAGACCGCATCGCGCTTCTTCTGTTCTTCTACGAGAACCGAGGGCTCGTCGTCTGTCGGGGGTAAAAGAAAATGTGGGAATTAGTGAGAAAATTCTGATCGTTCTTGACTTGGACGAGAGTACGTATTGGAAATTATCCCTTTTCAGGGTTTTTTTTTCAAGTCCCAGCTCGAAAATGGGCTGTCGAAAATATAGCATCTCGAGGGGATTTTCGATCACCTTGTAGCTCAACATATTCTTATAAAGAACGTCAAATCTTTAACTAAAGAACAAACTACCTTGGCAGCTATTATGTTAGTTAGCTTAACAGGGCTGAGATCTAGCAGAAGTTGGAGGAGGTCATGAAATGAAATCGTTTTCGAGAAAAAAGGAGAAAGGTAATCAGTCCTTACCAGTAACTTCCTTGGTGACGGGGAGATTTGGAGTTCTTGCGATCTCCTTAATCGTCACTAGTATTATCTTGACTAAGTTGTAAAGCCCGTCGCCGAGAATGAGGGAAATAGCTATGAAGACCTAAGAGGAAAGATGGTCAAAAGTGGAATCAATCAGCTACAATGAGGTGAAGGGATGATGATATCAACGTAAAGAAACATAAGTTACTAGAAGAGACTATATAACAGGGAATGTTTTCGTCGGGTGAAATCGCATATACCTTATAGCCGTATAGACCTTTGAAGTCATTGCTGCCGAGGTCGGCTGGATACCAGTCGCCCGCACGCTGAGAAATGAATGGCCAAAGGAAGCCCCACGATATGATAGCTCCGAGCAGAACAGAGCAGTTGACTAAGTGAGGGCAAATTAGACCACATCCAACGTAAGTTGGACTGAAGTCGAAATAGAACCTGCAAGAGAAGTTGCGGTAAATACATTGGATAATGTCACACTTACACGAATGCAATAAGTCTCCCACGAAGATAACCATTCAAGATTCACAATGGAGCCTCCGACCAAGTTATAAAAGTAAGGGAGGGAAACTTACGTGTTATTGAAAAGCGTCAGCCCAAGGCTGGGGAAATTGTCAAATCCACAGCTATCGCCAACACCACTGAAAAACCATTTGAAACAACTCCAGCAGAAGCTTATGCTCAGATATTTTCCGAGACTAGACACCTGCTTTCTGCAAACAATGAGAAGTCATTTCATCAGAATCATCGAGCAGAACAAATGGTGAGCTTTCTTAAACATTATATCATGCAGATAATCTGATTACCTGGCAAGTTCAGCACCCGTGTTTGTATGGAAGCTATTGATCAGCATTGCCGTGGCGGTTCCACTTGGATAAGTCAGTTTATAACCCAGGACCATAACCTAGTGTTGCACAAATATATATAAGTCGCAGTTATTGACCCAAAAAAAGAAAAGATAAACAAATCTGATGCCGTACATCAGCTAAACACAGAGAAGGATTGAGAAATTAGATAACAAGGATTCACAACTCTAGAATACAATCTCATGTTTTTACTTGTTTACCTTCCGAAGCGGGACAAGACTGAATAGCCCCAGAAAACTAACTACAAATATAAAACCCATCATCCACAGTAAGCCAGGATTCTTCACATCCTCAGCGCGGTTGCCCGGATAATCTTCACCAATCAGTTTATATGTTTTCTCATCCATTGAAAGCAAGTATGAGCCAAACCCCCCTGTCAACAGAGTGACAAGCCTGAATCAAACATACCCCTAATATGATCAACGATATGAAATTCACTCATAACACAGCATCCAACTCATACCGACCAAGTATTTAAATATTACTGGAAAGTTGATTCCAAAAAGCATAAAAAATTCCCATTTAATATTTTCTGAATTTAGACGGCATCCTATCTTTCTGCAAAGCTAAGGTCACAGTACTATTCAATGGCGAAAATAGCACATGATACACTTGAAATCTTGCAAATTCCCGAAAAATCATTTCTTTAATCAGTTATTTAGGGCTCCTGAATATGATTCTAAAAGGCTATCCATTTGCAACATAACCATCTCAACGAAATCCTTTCAATAGGAAAAGAACAGAAGCAATAAATACCAAAAGAATCTAACAAAACCAAATATTACCACTAAAGGCGAGCCCATAACATGCCACCACGCACGTTTGTATGACCGTATTCTCCTGGCGCGTGAAAGGGCGAATCGAAAATCCCAGCTTGGACAGAAAACCAGTCCACGACTTGACAAAGAAGAAGCCCAGCAAACCAGCGGCGACGTTCAGCGACGGGATGATCCCAACCGTCAGATTGAGCTTGTGGGTGATGATGCAGAACAGCGTGCCCAACAGCGCGCTGACCACCAATCCCCTGATCGTGATCTGCTCCGTCCATTCCGGGATGTGCTCGGCGTCCTGGTCAACGGAATCGACGGCGCTGATTTTGCTCGGCTCGGCTTCGAGGAGTAATGGCTCTGATATCTCCACTGAAGTGGTTCGCTCCGTGCCCATGTCCGATATAGAAAGAGATCACTGAAGAATTATGGTAGATTGCTTTCAGATATAATAGTGTTCTAGCGCGGATGATGTTTGCAAATTTCAGATATATTCTCTCCAGTTCTGTTTGTGCCGTTCTCTGCAGTTTCTATTATTTATCTTTTTCACTAAATTTAAGAAATACTTCAAAGCTTGTTGTTATCGATTTGGTAGGTCAAATTAACGTTGATGGAAACTGCACGCAAGCCATGGTTTTCGGTAGAACAGATTGGAAAAGCTTAAATAACTAATATAATGTCTAATAATATCTTGGAGATATTTTTTACTTCTAAGATACAATAACTAAATCAAACGAAGATGATGAAGTTATTACGTTTTGTCGTTATTTCTTGATATTTAATGGGGACTTGCCTTGGGAGCCGTAACCTCAGCTGCTGGCCTCCTTTCCTTTGTGGGAACTTGGTTTTTTTTTCTGGTCACTGTATTAACTGAGAGATTATTAAAGATGTTGATTGGTGAATTTGGTCATTTTATAGTTACGAGATTCATTGTTTCTAAGAAACAAATCAACCATTTAATATAACGAGATAGACAACTTACTTGGGTATAAGTATACTAGCTCCTTATAAGGGGAGAAGAATTTAATGGCCCAATTTCGTTTACGTAAATGTTGTTCGATGTTACATAATGGGTCTAGCTTTATCACGGGCCATTTTATGGACCCATACCATAGTTCACCCTAATGGTTGTTATGCTGAATTGGGCTGATTAGAAAATCTCTGATCAACTTTGCAATAAAATCACAGTCACAGACCTTCCCACCTTCTTCCCCTTTTTACAGAGCTTTCAAGAAAAAGACAAAGGGGAGAAGGAGAAAAGGAAGAGCCACTAACAGTTTCGATAGTTGGAGGATTAGGCATAGTGAAAAGCTATTCTGCTCATCAGAAAAGCAATCCCATTAACACAAAATAACTTAAATCTTAGCATCATCATATGACATCAACCCCTTCACCTTCTCCGTTAAGCAAAGATCCCACAATACACTTATAAGCAGCAGAGCAGCATAAGAGAAGTGAAAGAACAACACGGTAAGTAAAAACTGGGACAAAAACCATTTGCTTCTCATACTGAAAGCACGAGCAACAAAGAGTTGAGACATACATATCATATGGGATCGGCAGATTGGGGGCCGGCGGTGGTCGCCGTCGTCATGTTCATTCTCCTCTCGCCGGGACTGCTTTTCCAGCTACCGGCGAAGACGAGGGTCGTCGAATTTGGGAACATGTACACAAGTGGCATCTCAATCTTAGTCCACGCCATTATCTACCTATGTATCTACACAATCTTGGTTATCGCCATTGGCGTTCACATACACGCTTGAATTCATTCGAAACCCTGTAATGTTAAGATGCGATGTATCTTCCATGGTTCAAATCAGTCTTAAGTTTGCTTAGTTTGCCCATCAAATTTACAGTAATATAGCAGCATCGTCTAGAAATTCATCCACTACAGCAACAGAAGTTCAAACAACGCAAAAAGCCAAAAAAAAAAAGCATCATGCAAACCAATACATGAACGCCGCCGACGCCGACGGCGAACGCATTAGCCGGTGTAGATGTGGACGTGAACGGCCAGGATTAGGACGGCGTAGAGCGCGAAGAAGATGAGAGTGTGAACGGCGATTGCTTTGCCGTTGGTCTTCATGGTTCCGAATTCCAACTGCTTGTTGTTTCCCGGCAGCTGAAAGAGTAAGCCTGGCTGAAGAAGAACGAAGAGTACAACTCCGATTACAACTGGGCCCCAATCCGCCATTAGACTACTCTGTGCTGAAGCTTGGAGCGATTTCTCTCTCTCTTTTTTTCTTTTTTTTTTTTCTTTTTTTTTTGCTTTGATTTAATCTCTGTGCGAGTTTTTGTGTGTGTTGCCTTTACTGATAATAGTAAATGCTTTTGTCATACAATACAACGAACATAAAGATGCTTTCTTTCGCAATTTAGGTCGGTGGGGAAAAAATTAATCTCTATCGTTATCTAAAAAATTATTCACTTGTTACTTTCCTTTTCGTTACCCCTTGATTACGAAGCACTGTGATCGATGGTAAAGTTTGAGCAAAGGGAGAAACTTATCCAATTTGTAATAATATTCGTATACATTTTACGAACGTGTGAACTTACTTCGACTTCTTAAAATCAAGAATCAAGCTTTAACCTAAAAGCTGTGCAGAAAAAAACAAGAGGGACACAAGAGAAGCTCAAGAACAGAACAATCATCCAAGATCTAATCATGTAGTCGGAAAGAAATGTGACGAGCGTTGTCAAAACTCAATCTAATTAATCCATTGAAAATTTCGCACACAAGTCGTCATTTACAATGAATTTACCTGCGCTAGATATATATCACACGCGTGCTTAGTTAAACCGAATTTGTAAGGAAGGTTCTTACATGGAGAAACAAAGATAAGCTAAATTGGAAAACTACTAATGCTGGCTTACAAACACGGCAATCAACAAGCTTGAACATCCTCGGAGATGGCTTCAGAAGCAGAGGCAAGGACAAGTTGGGGTTGGGAGGCAGCAATGCCTTCTCTTCGACCCTCCTACGCTCGCCTTGAAGCCTGAAAGATTCTCTCTTTCAGTTATGGTAGCTGTTTGGGTTCTCAAGCTGAACTTCGCGGGGATAAACGCTTACCTGGGAATGATTTCAAGGAGATGGATTATAAGGAGTTGCTTGGTCCAAATAGGCCCATCAAAAAGAAAATGCAATCTTCATTTTCGTTTACCTTTTTCTTGTCAGGTCTAAACTTTCAAACTTGACCATTCCATTTATCAAGGAGAAGATGGTATGATCCCTGCCTAGCCCGAGGTTATTCCCAGGATGAAACTGCGGTAATGAAAGGAAACATACCGTAGAATTTAGATAAGGAAAACATTCAAGCGTGTAATGTCAACTTCATGGAGAAAGAAGAACACTAATCATTACAGGTTTATCAGTAAGATAAGCAAGAAGTAATCCAAACTGGGGAAATAGGTAGACGTTCAGCTACACCGCTACAGTTACCAGTAAGAAAAAGGCAGAGCTTCATGCAGGAAGATGGAGAACATATCATCCTATCTTCATACATGACATTTTGTTTCTGAATCTGAACCTACTACTGCTTACCTTTCCTAGAGATGATGGATAATCACAACATATTACCTCATGACTGAGGACCAATACATAGCAGGACTAAGAGACAGCTAAAAGCTGTACATACGTAGAAGAGAAATTAGCTTTTGAGAATCAAAAGCCATACCTTATCAGTAACCTTCGCTGCTTGATCGCCGAAGACCTTAACCCCGAGCCTCTGCCCCGGCGAGACGCGGCCGTTCTTCGTGCTTCCCGCTCCTTTCTTGTGAGCAGACTCTATCGTCAGCGGCGATAGCGGGAACGAGACGACGGAGTTTTGCCCGACGAGAATGGAACTGAAGCTGTTTTCGCCTCGAAGAAAAGATGCTGTGGAACCAATTGATAAACCTCTGAATGCTCTGGTTAGACTGAAACTCAGACTCACAGCAGCCATAGCTGTGCAGCTGTGGTTTGTGTGGGATGGAATGCCCAACGCTTATCGTCTTCTTATCCTCCATTGTATGAGCGCGTCGCAGGAAGGAGATAATAGTTTTTCTATCAAGGTTGTTGACGTGGCACGACAATTGGATAAGAAAAGATAGAAAACTTTGAGAGTGGAATATATGTTGAGAGAACTCGTCGTTAAGGTTTGCATACAAAACCTACTGATAATTACTATTACAGCAGGCATTAATTCTTCATTCAGACATCAGTAGAGCTCAAGAACAAATGAGAGCAGCTATTTTGGCTGAAATACAGGCGAAACCCTCCTTCTCACAATGTCCTGAATCTGTTCGACTGACAAGATCGATGCTTCGGATTCGAAGTTTGCTTCCTCCATTTGCTGGCGAATCTGTGAATCGTTAAATGGATTCGATTCATAAGGAGGCCCAGAAATGGATGAATTCTGATTTACTGTAATGGGTCAGCTTCAGTGAAACCGCATATGCACATACCTTCTCAAGGATGGCGGACTGATCGTCAAGGTGAAAGCTGCGCATGTGCTTCAACATCTCTAATTGCTGCCATGGACATATTGTTAGAAGAATATATTTTGGGTCATTTTTTCCCAGACTAAAAACAGAGGGAAAGCTTTTGCTTACCTGCTCTTGCAAATATACTTGCATCTCCATTCGTTCTGCAAACTTTTCAGGTCCAAGCTCGGCTTCTTCGCAAGCTATCTCCTCCCTTCGAAGTTGAAAGGGCTCAAGAATTAAAGGATTCAACTCCTCAAGCAACCGATGCAATTGAATGCTTAGTAGCAACTGAACTTATTACCTAGCGACAAAGCCGTAAAACTGAATCATCAAATCTTGATCGTTCTCAAAGGCCATGTTTACTTTTCCCAAACATGATAGTCCAAATCGTGGATCTGAACAGGGAATAGGGCAGCAGCTCAGTTGCATATTACAGACAATTAAGAGAGGAGTAAATTCAGAACACACATCAACGAGCTCAGCCACAACTACTCACCAATTCCCATCTCTATGAAAATCTCTTCTTGAATCTCAGTTGTCACAGCGACAGCTTCCTGAATGTAATGAAAAAACAAGAATTCTCAGCAATGCTTCTTTCCGCCCAATTTCAGTTCAGCACACCAATTGGAAGCTAATTTTGTTAAATAAATTAAATCAAGGAACAATTGGGCAATGCGAGAAAGAAAATCAAGCATAAGATGTCCAGTTTTCCAATTTTTTCAGTTAAATTCAAGTATATGGGAGAGGGAAAACTCTGGCGGAATCATTCAATTCAAGTAAACTTTACAGCGACAAACAAATTATCACAGGAAAACAAAATAATGCCACCTGCCTGCTTATCATTTACGGCATCCGCAATACGCTTCTTGACATCTGCGAATTCGAAACACGTTAAGAGAGGAACAAAAACTACATATTAATCAAAATGAGATAAAGAGGTAAACAGTTAAACGCACCAGGTTGCGACGTGATTTCGGAGAAACGATTAAATAGATAGAGCAATTGATCTCTCGATAACATCCCCGATTTCTGATACTCCATTGTTGTAGTACTTCGGACAGCACTGAAACAAAGCTTTCTCAATGCTGTAGCTCAATAGCTATCGACCATATGAATTAAAATATAATTGATTTTTAACTTGCGGTGCAGTGCAGACCATCGACACGACGGCGTTTTGCAAATTGGGCCTCAAGCGAATGTGGACCCATGCCTCATAGTAGTAGCCTCATGAAACTTGGGCTTTTAAATTCACTTGAGCCCAATTTATAAGAACGACAAATTAATAGAAAAGTTGGAACAAAAGTATTTTTAATTTTTGATCTATTCCAAAGTTAGATAGATGGCTGAATCATCAATTCATCGCGGTAATGATACTATAGTTAAACAATTAGAATTACCCATCCGGAAAAATTCAGAAAGTCCAATTTCAATGTATCAAACATGTACGTTATAAGTTAATTAAGATCGCCACCAACTACTCTTAATTTTATTCAGAACTGTCGCACCATGTGCCTTAATCCACGATCAATATACTCTAAAATATGAGCAAATGCACACAGCCACGAACGTGGTGGCAATGAAGTTATGAATTTATGTTATTAAATCGAAAATTAAAGTCTTGGACATGACAACTAATTTTATAATATACTATATATTTTATCTTGGTGGGACGCCTTTATTCTCACCTTTTTGTAACGGTGAATGTAGACTTGTTTGCTGATTCACGGATTAATTAATAAATGTTGTATTCTAAGATACAACGTATATCACGTCGTGATTGTGACATTAGAGTACGGTAATAGCTTGTATTGATTTTGACAATCAAAATTTATATGAAAATCTTCGAAATGTAACATATTCAATAATTTCTTCTTTTTTTTAAATCTATATAGTCACGGTTCACGAGAGACTTGTTTCGTCCTGCCCGCATTTAAAAAATAAAAATAGGTAAGGTGGTGGGGTGGGACCTTCCCACTAACAGGTATTTATTAACGTCTTTAAATTTTAAAATTATTGTACTTGTCGTTTTATTTTGAAGATATTATTTTTAAAAAAAAAAAGAAAAACCCTAAAAATCACAGTGGCATAGACGTAAATAAAGGAAACGATGAGGGCCATGTCAAGCGTAGCACGTTTGGTATACAATGTCGAAAAAAGCCAATTCAGCTCTCGTCCGTGGCATCTGACAAGTAATTTTCGTGGCCGACGAAGATATAGGAAGGCTCAATTCGCATCTTCTTTTCTCTATAGATAGATTTGAGCTTTGGATTTGCAAACCTTGAGCTGATCTGTAGTTGATTCGTCGGATTAGTCTTAGAAGTTGTACTCAGGTTAGACAATGTTCTTCGTTTTTCACTCCAATCGTCTTACTCTGTTGTGGCTTTCGAACTGTGCGATAAATGCGTAGATTCTGATCTATCTGATTGTACCTTACTTTGCTTCGTTTCGACTCAGATTTTCCACTTTTTTCGATATGAAGAAAGAAATCATCTGTTGACTGACATCAACTGTGCTTTTTTTTTCTTCATTTGTTAAGAGTTGATTTTCTTTCGGTTTGTCTTTCTTAATATTCCACTCTTTTTTGCAGACTTTTTAGGCAGTCTATAATGGATATGAACAGTTTCTGGCAATTTGGCGATGAGCTCCGAGGGCAGCCAAAGGCCTCTGAGGATCACAAATGGTTTGTGGCTGCCTCAAAACTTGCCGAGCAGACGAGGAACAAGACCGAGAGAAGGGTCAACCTAGATCTGTCAAAAGGTGTTAATGACCTGAGGCCCATGGACAATTTCAAATTTCAAGAAGATAACAAATTCGAAAACTTGAACTTCCATATGCTGAACTTGGATGCCAAGTTCAATGAGAATGCGTCCAAAAGCTCCCATTTGAATGGCATGTACAACATGAATGCTGTATATCAGAATCCCATCATCAGCCCTCAGGGTAACTTTCTCGGAAGTAAGTTCAGCGACGTGAAGATAACAATGAAGGAGCCTACCCCCCACGGTAGCAACATCAAGAGCATTAACAATAAGGAGGACAGCGCTGACAAAAGGTTTAAGACCTTACCCGCGTCTGAGATGCTCCCCAGGAATGAGGTTCTCGGGGGATACATTTTTGTCTGCAACAATGATACGATGCAGGAAGATCTGAAGAGGCAACTTTTCGGTAATCATGTCCGATATTGACTCTTTGTCAGATTGATTGCCAGTTATAACAGATATTCCATCTCTGCCATTTCGTAGGTTTGCCTCCTAGATATAGAGATTCTGTCAGAGCAATCACCCCTGGTTTGCCGCTGTTCCTCTACAACTACACTACTCACCAGCTGCACGGTATCTTTGAGGTACTTTCTTTCTTTTCATATGTTTTTTATGAACCTCGAAGCATACAACCCATACACTCTCATTGATTACACATTTGATCGTACACTTTTACGAACACTTTTAGAGATGCTTCATTTTCTTTTGACAGGCCACTTGTTTTGGGGGCTCCAATATCGATCCTACTGCCTGGGAAGATAAGAAGTGCAAAGGCGAATCGAGGTTCCCGGCCCAGGTAAGAATTCGTGTTAGGAAAGTCTGCAGGCCTTTGGAGGAAGATGCATTCAGGCCAGTCTTACACCATTACGATGGACCTAAGTTTCGCCTCGAACTCTCAATACCCGAGGTTAGTTCACAACATCGTCAAACCATATTCACGAGATGTTCATAACATCCTCAGCGATTACATGGAAACTCACTAAATAATATTCTTTGTACGTGCAGACCCTCGACTTGTTAGATCTCTGCGAGCAAGCCAGCATCTAAGTGTACTAGTGATTGAATGTGTGTGCATCCTACGTTTGGGGAGCATAATAAAGTTTGTGCTTTTCACAGATTATTCTCCATGCACAAGGCAGTGAAGAATATCAGAGTTGCTTTGCGTAGAAATGTTTAATAGTTTCATTATGTGTAATCAGTGTGGCCAAATAAGTAAGACTACGGGCCAAGTCGAGCTGTAATACGACAAGACCTGCATTTGCGTACTTTCGTACTCATTCTAGTTTAATATTGCATGGAGACTATAACATATGAATGCACCTTAGCGTAGATTTTTACATCTGCTACAGGGATAGACTGCCGAATTCCTCGTTCCATTTCTCGTACGTACCAAGTTCATTTGAAGAAACTGAAGCCCTAACCTCTTGCAAAGCTTTCTCAAAATCCTGAATAAAGATCATCAACAATTTTTTCAGTCATAGAATCAATCAAAAGGGAGCTAATATGTTTTCTCATTTCCTTCAAAACTGAAAGGATTTTAATCACCTGAAGATTTACTGGTCGCATGTCCTCGGTTGCCAGCTTTGTAATCTCAACACCCTGTTTCAGAGCGTCCCTTAGCGGACCCATCGAAGCATCTTTCACCAGATTTTTCATATCAGATCCTGAGTAACCTGGAAGAAATAAAGAATGGGTCGAGTTCTAAGATAGAAGGAACTAAATTGCGAGTGATCGATTCAATTAAGTGGCAACCTTCGGTTAGTTTGCAAACAGCATCTATGTCTTCGTTTGATAGGTTGAACAATCCGTCTTTCTCCAAAATATTCTTTATAATCCAAGCTCTAGCTTCTGAATGTTTCAGTGAATATAGCTAAGGTTAGGAAAAGAGAGCTCCCAGAGGCTTTAATGGATTTTCCACTTTTTCTTGGAAATTTTGGACCTGAAGTGGGCAGCGGAATATATAGTCTCTTTGTGAGCCGCCTCCTTGCAGCTTCATCAAGTTCTTGAGGCCTGTTTGTCGCACCTGTTTGAGAAAACATATAGATAAAATACTGCTAGAGCATTGCACAACATCCGATTCATGTAAGAAGATTTTGGCTATCAGTAACAAAGCTTAAGGAGTCAACAGTCAACCGTAACAAAATGGAACCAACTTTTAGTCGAGAGTACAACGTTAGTATTCCATAACTTAAAAAAGAAATATGTAAGGCCAACTCAAACAAATAGCTACCTATTAATAGAATCTGTTCACTCCCACTGTCAAAGCCTTCCATTTCAATGAGGAATTGAGTCTTTAATCGTCGACTGGATTCATGTTCACCATCCGACTTGCGCTGCAAGAGGATATAATAATAATTACGATTTCTTGTCATTATGCTTGTAACTAATGATCAAGGAGATCAAAACCAGTGTAATTCCATAACAAGGCATAGGTCTGTTTCCAAGTGGATAGAGAGATTCTTTTCTGAAGTTGCATATATTGTGCAAAATAAAATTCGAGTATGTTGAGAAAAAGTACAGATAAGAAGCTACGAGGCATCAGCAAACAGATCCGGTGTCTTCATTACTAAATGTACAATATGTAAAGAATGTGTTGGTGCAGGCAATAGTCACCAACTTTACCTGTGACAGAAGAGAGTCTATTTCATCAACAAATATTACGGCTGGCTGACGACAGCTAGCAACACCAAAAAGTGCCCTTACAAGCTTCTCACCCTCACCTATCTGCAAAATCAATTTGGAAAATCATGATTAGTCAAGCCCCCATTTGGAACCAGGTGCGGGCTGAGGAAGCATTTCTTGCAATAAGCATTGATTATTGATAATATATGCCATAGTTGTTTATGGCGCGCCATGGCGCAAATGGCGAGAGGATTTCGCCATTTCTAAAACTAGGCGCACGGCTTTAACATGGCGACGCCATGGCGTGCACCACGGCTTTAACATGGCGCCATGGCTCAAATCAATGGCAAAGGGTTATGAGCTATCACGATAATAACTTACAGGTTGTTACAACAATACACTTAAAGATATTGCATAAGAAGATTTTGCTGTTTGTTTCAAAATCACTAGACTACTTCACTTTGTCAAGATTATCACGCATACAATGAACTATGATGATGTTAGTGCCGATCATTGTATCTGAGGAAGCATACCCATTTGCTTGTTAACGAACTGGCTGATATGTAGAAAAAAGTTGCTTTAGCCTCACCAGCAATTGCTTTTCCTATCATAGTTTTACCGGTTCCCTAGGAGAATCAATAAAAGCAAATTAGAACCAATCCGAATCCACCTCATGCTCATATTTTGTATTGTGAACGCACATACTTACAGGCGGTCCAAAAAGGAGGAGACCACGGCCCGGAGAACGACAACCTCTGAATATGTCAGGCCTCAGCAGAGGCCATATCACCATCTCAGTCACACATTTTTTCGCATGCTCCAGGCCAGCTATGATATCCACAAAATTTGGAAAACTGAAATGATCAGAGTCCATTGCAATAATGAATTATCTGCTATCATCAGAATGGAGGCCTTAACTGACTTACCAATATCATCCCAGCGAACATTTGGGTCTCTATTCATTATCTCATTGCTGACATGCTCAATAAGCCGTGGCTCTAAATTTCTTAACTTCTCAGGAAGTTCACCGTCAGGGCCACAAAGCAGTTCCAGACTACATAATTTAGAGGTTGCGTGTAAGTTCTTAAGATGCCTCATTAATGTATTTTCCCCTTCACTTTGAGAAAGGAGCAGATTGAAAGGGAGCTATTTTCTGGCATAGAAAAGTAAACAAATAAATGAGAGATAGTGCATACCATCTTTTTGTCGAGTCGTCTAGTGAGTCTTCTGCTTTCCCAGCATTGCGTGAAGTAACATTGCCTGCATTGTTTCCACTTGATCGGATAGGAGGAACAAAATTACCTCTGACCCCACGACGAGCAAAACCATAAGATCTGCCTCCAAAACACCTGTTATTTCCAGAATCACTCTGTGGTGATGCAGAAACGCTTGGAGATCCAGCAAAGCCACGCTTTTGCCTAACCTCCATTTCCTGGACATTATTCACCAGAATAGCCAATTTCACATGTTTCATACAAGACGGATTATATAAGATATAGTGAAAATATCAGACATAGATGAACGCATAATGGTTAGGTAAGAAATCAATATCAAGTCCTTGTTCTCACCATAGGAGCACTTACGATTTCAATTCATGCTTTTATGCTAGTTCATAAATGTGCAAACACGCCCTACATAGACACAGTTTCAGACTCCAAGATAGAAACCATACCAATTTTGCTCGAGCAGTTACAAATCCATTTCTTGAAGCATCAATAACAGTTTCTTCAGTAGTTGACGGGGATCTTATATTTTCTTTTCTTGGGCTAAAATTTTCTCTATGCATCCGTTTTGCTCTAAAACCAAATCCACGAGCTCTTTCTTCCTCCTCAGATTTAGTAAATGTGAGCTCAGAGTAACTACTGGCATTGCTGATAATAGGAAGGTTTTTCTCAACAACTACACAATCATCAGAATTATTATATTGGCCAAACTTGCGATCATTTTCCCTTCCACCATTTCCATACAATGAAGTCAGTTTAGTCTGTATGAGAGTTCTGGAGATCTTCGAATTGTCATGCTTTTCTGCCTTCTTTCTCTGACAAACATGGCACCATTAGATGCATCATGTAATAATCTAACGAAAAATCGCCAAAAGATGTACGTGGAAGAAACTGGACTACATGGGCAGCTTGCCAGTCAAGAAATGACTACCATTTGGATGTGTGTCTTACCACTGCATTAACGGCACTTTCATCTGACTGATTAAAGAGTGCAAGGAAGTGTTTTGAAGTCCTAATCTTCTCGATATCAATAGCACCACTCTTTTTAAATGTGCAACCTTGATCTTTTCCTGCTTGTGCGAATGCTTGCCTAAAGTGACAAGAAACGGCAGATAAGTAATTCTCATGAAACTAAAATTAATTGGCAAGAAATGGCGAAGTTGAAAATATCAGGAAAAAGGATAGAAAACAAAAGCGGCGCTAGTCTATGTATTAATGCACATTATAACCAACCAAAAAGAAGGCGTCTGTCGTCACCTCCAGCACAATTTTCTGTGAAAACAATCCAACTACAGCATTACTTCACGTATTTTATGCAGTTATAGCTATATGGCTCCATTGTCTCCTTAAATTCCTTCAACCTGCATCTTCGACTCTCATCTTCAAATTTACTATTATTGATACAACACATTATATCTTCATGGGCAGAGAAAATGAACACCAGCCTCGTTTCTGGGTAACGGATTTCACTTGACAAACAAATCCAAGTACGCGCGCAACACAGATAACGAGCAACTACAAGTAATTGGAAAAGTATGGCACAGTCGTCCTTACGCATCAGAATAAGGATTCAGTTGGCGCTGAACCGATCCAAGCTTCGAAACCGCTTCAATACGAATAGGGCGAATATAAGCCTCATCAACTGGCGACCGTGACTGAGAATCGAGGAATCCAATTAGCGCGAGGTAAAGCACCTGAGCCGAGCTCAAATCCCCCTTTTCTACGGCGGCGTCGGCTCCAAATAGCAGCGATTGGAGCCGCTTCAGGTTCCGATCAACCTCCTTCCTCCAGCTGACTTCCGATTCGTCGCCGGTGATTCTAGGGCTTGACGTCAGGTCCTTCCCCGCCATATTTTCCAGTCCACTTTACAGTCGCTAACGACGAATTTTGCCCAATGAAGAAATATTTCAAATTACATCCGTATAACTTAGCGCCTTATCTTGCCTCGGAAAATCGCTGCCGGCGTGGTTGGGCCAGTGTACGATTGGCATTTTTGGGCTAAAACAATAATGGGCCGAATGTGCTGTGGGCCCAATTTACTCACACTTGTTGGAAAAGGTACAGTTTTCTCTTCGATTTTTTGTTCATTTGGATTCGCATATTTGAATGAAATCGCTTGATTTTAAATTGAATTTCAAATGCGTAATTTCAAATCCAAATTCACTGTTTGACAAACATTAAGATTTCGAAATTCGGATTTTAAAACAGAGCTCGACTCGAGCTCGTGAAGCTTGTCGAATGCGATTTTTAATTTTTTCTAAAATAATTTAAAAAAGCACAAAATTAAATAAAATAAAAATAATGAATGATATAGAAAAAAAAGCTCGTGAGCCGGCTTGCGAGCTTTCGAGCTCCCACGAGTGAGCCCGAGCTCGAGCCGGCTCATTCGCGAACCCGTGACGAGCTCGGCCTCGACAAGAGCTCGTCGAGCTCGAGCCGCCTCGTTCACGATCGGCTCATCGAGCTTGCGAATCGACTCGACTCATCGTTAACCTCCTATTTATTACCATTATTATTATTATTATTTGTTGTTGTTGTTATTATTATTTATTATTGTTGTTGTTATTATCATATATTTTCATTATTATTAATTCTTATTATATTATTATTGTTAAATTATTATTATTATCAATTACGAAAAACCCGTTACTTGCTTAGTTTTAATTTCGAAAGCGGACCATTTGACACGTGATTTCAAATCCAACGGATTATAAGAGTTTGGCTTTCCCCTCGGATTTGGACGAAATCGAAATCCAAATCGATGTAATTGCCAAACGGAAGATTCGGACGAAATCCGAATTTCAAATTGAAATCAGAAATGGGCATCCGTGTATTTTCCACGCAAAAAATACGTTATCCTCCATTTGTGAATTTGATGAACGGAACGTTGCAATCCGAAATAGCCCAAAATTGGGTTAGAAGTTTAATATAGTATCCTCAAATCACATCACATCGCATCAGATCATAAACTCAATACAATCATCATACCCATGACCAACAAAAATGGCTACAGTAGACCTCTAAAGAGCAAGAATCGCAATAACAGACACCACAAGCGAATCAATCACGGCAAAGAAGCCGATGAACTGAAAGCGGCGGGGCGAATCCGACGCCGACGTAGTAGTAGTAGTTGTTGAGCTCGGCGACGACGAAGACGACGTCGGCGTCGCCGACGACGACGAATCAGCTGCTGTTCCTACGGTTTTGACCTTGACCTTCATACCTTGGCCGCAGTGCCCCGCCGTGCCGCAGGCGAAGTAGCGCGTCCCAGGCTTGTCGAGCTTCACCATGTCGCTGCCAGTGCTCAGCGAGTTCACCGAACTTCCGATGTCGCAGCTCTTGTAAGCGCTTTCGCTTCCGAGCTCCACCACGCTGTGCAGCGAAGAACTGTACTTGAACACTGTGTGTTCAATTTAGTTAGCAATTGACGCAATAATGAGAATTGCCTACTGTGTGTGTGTGTGCGTTTTATAAACATACCTAGTTCATCGCCGACTTTGAATGTCTGAGACGATGCCCAAGTATTGAAATCCGTGGACTCATCCCAGCCTTGGTTTCCACCAACTACGTGTTTCGCAGCGTAAGCTTCTTTCTGTTGAATCGATACTACACCAAGGATTAGAAGACAGACTGCTACCTGGTAAAACCTGTAAGTGGCATTCATCGTTTTGTTAGTTTATTATAATCTGATGATTCTGACTTCTGAGGCTGGCTGCCCATATATATAAACAAGCGAATGGAGTTTAGTTTTTTGCCAGTAATTGTCACTTGAACTCAAAGAATTGAAGAGTCATTATCGGTAGTTAGACGCCTTATTCTCTCTTTCTATTTTCTTTACAATGAAACGTGCGATGATTTATCATGATTTTAGAAGCATTACTTGCATAGCTAGATTGCCTTAATTCTAAGAAAAGCCCTTGTGCTTTGATACAACTACTACTTCAAGCTTGGCTTTGAAGCTAAGCAAAAATTCCAACCTTGATGATGGTTGGTAATTAACGTTATTATTATTACCATGCACCAAAAAATAACAGATCTTTCAAATTTCGTTTGCTTTCTGTGAAATGTTATAACCTTACAATGCGTTTGTCTCTTTACAAGAAAGTCAAGTTTGGTGGGCAAATTATAACTCATCTCCATCACCAGGAAAGGAAAAGGGAGCAATCTATCAACCAACACTATGACGAGCAATCTATCAACCAACACTATGACGATCAACATGGCTCTTCGCCAACGTCGTCAACGATCGTTCGAATGGGATCAGTTCTCTCACTACTTACTGCAGAGTTAGTTCTCATCACATTCGTCGATTTCGATGGGCTCGTATTATTATTAGTATCGCTTTCAGCTACGTTATGCTCCTCGACGGGCAGCTGACTATCTTGGAACAGCTCGGAGAGACTTTTTTTCCTGTCCGTAGGGGACGATGAATAGCCGGGCGGGCTGTCGACTTTTTGCTCCAAAAATGCGGCCTTCCTGATTTGAGTCGAGGCGAAGCTGTGGTGTAGGGGCGTGCTCTGGCGAGATGGGATTAAATCTGCGATTTTATTTTAAGGTCGATAATGGAGGCTTAAGTTAAGCATTAGGGGGAAATGGCACATTTAGGATTGTTTTGTTTCTCACCTCCATTAACACTGTAATAGTCATCTTCGCAGTCTGATTCGAACCAAGGCTGGGAATCTAAGAATGTCTCATCTCTGCTGCCTGTTATAGGTATCAGACTTGCGATCAAACGTGTAATAACATGGATAAAAACACAAGGCAAAGTTATTGTCCTGAATCGAAAGAATAGAACCTTGGGTGGGAAGTACGTGAACGAATAGGACAGCAACTTCATCAAAGCTAAAAACTGCTTGAAACTCAGAACATATAACCTTTTTTTCCGTTAAAATCGATGATCGCCTAAACCTTTATGATTAAATATGACGATATTACACTCGGACATCAATGGGTGTCGATTGAGTAGTCTCTCATTGCAAGTCAGCGCATCATGGGCACATCAACTTGATATTCATTGCACTAGTTGTTAGCACTCATTACTACTAATCAGTTTGTTAACTAAACAGTTTAACCATAGTCCATTACTCATGATATGATTCTCTGGCTGGTAAGTGGTAACAGATCAACACAAATCAGTAGCCAATTGATACAGAAGACAGTTTATTGTTAAGGAGGAAAAAAAAGAAACTTGAAACGGCAACTTCTTCGAAGCGTGAGTACGTACGTAAGCAAACAGAAACATGTGTTTTCATATGACTCCTTTGATTGTTGTCAGAAATATAGTATAATACTCTAACCTAACCCAAATAGCTACAATGTCCCCCATTGAATATTGATATTGTTTCTACTGTTACCATGAGCGTATCCTAACACTCGAAAGTCGTAATCTACGCTCGCCATAGAACAGATAAAAAGAGCAATGTAAACAGAAGACGAATATCAACGTAGATTATTACCAGCGAAACCAACTGATGAAGATTGTGGCTTCAATTCCACGTCCGACGCCGTACGATCCCCGCCGTTGACCGCTTCTTTGACCGGCGGAGGAGATGGAGTCACCACGAGCTTCTCATACGTGGGCCGCCGGCGGAGCTTCACGGCTGATCCTGAGCCTTTGTTCAGAGAAACACAAGAACCCATAATCCTTCGAACAACAATGAACTAATTAATAATAGTAGCACATGGCGAGGAGAAGAAGAGACCCAGTGCATATAAGGATTATTCAAGTTAAAATAGGCTTACGACAAGGCAAAAGCGTTACGGTTGCTCACACATGGAAATGAATACGAGGGGATTTCTTAGGAATGCGAATAATGGTGAAATTTATGGTGTTTTAATGGAAACGATGTTGCCAGCAGCATTTATTTTGAATATTTCGAAAGATATTTGCAGTTTTTATTCACTATTTTAACTTTTTTTTTACGCGATTAAGTTACAGTATCGAATATTTGGTCATTTGAAGGGTTTTATTGATTACCTCTCCCATATTTCTTATCATCCATTAAACTATAAGAAAAACAAGACAAATTATAGGTATTTTTAATAGTTGGATTTTGTTTCCCTTTAGTACATAATAATGGACAATGCAAACAAATAAAGTTGGAGAAATTACTACACTAATGTCAAGCAATATGTATAATATTATATTACTATCAAGCAATATGTACTATATTATATTATCTTGTGTGTATGCAAACGTGTTGCCAGCCACGAGGACTTTCACACATTATTACTACCTCAGCTTTCGAATCTATTGAATCATATAATTGATCAAAGCTTGACATTTAATAAATTGAGATGGTATAGTTTAAAAGTTTGTTTGAATTTGAAATACAAATGAAGCAGCGCAGCCCAAAATTCGGTGCGGGTCACGGGTTTAACCCGGTGAAGGGTAAGAGTATATAACCCGCAAAGCAAGGAAAATGAGCTGGGCCGTATATTTCGACCCACTCATTTAAAAAATTTTAATGTGGCCCAAATGGCCAAAACCGTAATATCGGTAAAGAATAGGGTTTAAACTGATACACGAAAATAGCATCTAAAACCCCGAAGCACACCCTCCACAAGCCCTCCCTTACACTCTCAGCCGCAAATCACTGCTTAGCTTTGCATTGTTCTTCTCTTCTCCGAAAAATTTTCCGAATTTGTTTTTTGACGAAGTCATGTCAATCCTAAGCCGGCTAGGATCGGCGTCAGCTAGGATCTTCACTCGATCGCCGAGACGCGGTTACGCATCGGCGGCGGCGGTGGATTACGATTACTACTACGGCGGCGACAACGACGAGGAAAAATCGCAGAAGAGGTCGAGAACTGGAGAAATTGCGGCGTCCGATGGCTGGGAAAAGACGGTGAGTGGCGTTCAGTGGGTGATCATGGGGGATCCTATGGTGAGGCGCCACGTGTACGCCGAACGTCTAGCGGAGCTTCTAGAAGTTCCGCATATTTCGATGGGAGCACTAGTGAGACAGGAGCTCAACCCCAACTCACCGCTCTACAAAAAGGTTTTGTCGCCCTCGTTGTTGGTTGGAAAGAGAAGGATTGTTGTTTAATGTGATGCATTTAACAGTGTTTTTGGTCTCGTTGTAGATTGCTAAATCGGTGGATCTTGGCGAATTAGTTCCTGAGGATGTGATATTTGGTCTTCTCTCGAAGAGATTGGAGGAAGGGTACTGCAGAGGCGAAACTGGTTTCATATTGGATGGAATTCCAAGAACGAGAATTCAAGCTGTTAGTACTCACTTTTTTTTCCTCCTTGATTGATATAGATTTACCTCGTTTTCCTGCTTTCTTGGTTGAATCTGGAATGTACTTGCAGCTTATCTTTCCCTCGTTTTCTGACAAGATATCACTTTTTTGGCTGGAACACCTATGAAAGATTGGCCAACTCATTCCCATTCTCACGTGTTCTATGGTGATATTTGCAGGAGATATTGGACAAAATCGCTGATATAGAGTTGGTGCTGAATCTGAAGTGCTCGGAGAAATCTTTGAGTCGGATTTATTCTCCTTCACAAGACTTCCACTCCACGTCAAATTCGGAGACCATTATGAAAGAGAAACAACGCATGTATGCAGAGCAGGTATAGATAATGTTGTCTCTTAGACGAATCAACATATGCACGCAGCGTCAAAAATAGGTGTAATCCTTGTCTTTTTGGGTTTCAGAGGAAGCCATTGGAAGATTATTACAGGAAGCAGAAGAAGCTTTTGGACTTCCAAGTGTCAGGCCCTCCTGGTGACACGTGGCAAGGACTTTTGGCTGCATTGCATCTGCAGCACATGAGTCGTTTTGTACTCGACAAACCATTTCTCTATGGTTTGTAATTCTCCCTCAGTGTCGGCAAACGCTAGATAAGGTTTTGGCGTGTGGTCTCTGAGTGATGAGCATATCCAATTTTGTATTCATTTCCCTGTTCTTTTTCCCCTCTTACCTTCTGCCTTGGCTGATATAACGTTGTACTTACTGCTGCAAAGTGCAAGACAGTCATTAGACTGTGACGTCAATAAACTAATCGTTTGGTGCCCTTGGTTTTTGCTCCAAACAGGCTGTTTTGGCTTTTAGTGTTTTTCTTTTCTGGAGTTATCAGAATCTTTTTTGAAGATGAAAATTTACTTGGTTCAAATTCAATGGCTAGCAGGGAAAGGACAGAAGCAGAGCATAAACAGGAAATTATTAAAACACATCCTTTGCAAAGTAATAAACGAATCATGGCTGAAGACCTCTGATTATTTCATCTGAAGCTCAGACTGCGAAGCAGTATCTGACTTTTGATCAGCATCAGCTGTAGACTGAACTTGAGCAGCATATTGCAAGTTCCACAGCACATCTTCAATCGATGGCCTATTCGATGGGTCCAAAGATATGCATTTGTTCGTTATGGACATAACGATCGAAAGAGATTCTTGCGAGCTCGTCGTTAGGACGATGGGATCGACTATCTTCTTACGCCCATCTTGGCTCCCAAAAGATGTCTGCTCAAGTTTATTCACGGCGGTGAAATATTGCGCGTTATATAACTCGTAATAATCAAGAAAAAGCTCATACCATTTCGTTAAGCAGAAAAGCCTCTCCCTTCTCGCCCGCAGTAGGACCCACCAGAGATTCGAGCAATACGTATCCAAAATCATAGACGTCATCCCGCGAATCTTCGTCGCGCCTGAGACAGAATAGGTATCAAAATCTTCCATAACCAAAGCGATTGGGATAGTATTTACCTACCCTGGTTTAACTCTTTCTCCCTTAGCCTACACATTAATAGAGCAACATAAGATCAGACAAAGCTTGCCAAGAAAAGCATGGTTTTAAGGATAAAAGATAGCCATGCATACTTCTGATTTCTCAGGGCAGTAGTCTGCAATGAGGGACATTCCATAGTCGCTGAGCTTAGCAATCCTATGCTCGTCGAGGAGTATGTTATTAGTCTTCAGCTGATTGTTGAGAGAAGGCGGGATGACCCCCGTGTGAAGGAAATGGACAGCCTTTGCTATGCCGATTAGTACAGCTAATCTATCTGACCATTTTAGGATCTTGTCTGGGTCGTTCTCTGGGCGCAATACGTTTGTTCCCTTTTAGGTTTGTGTAGCCAACGAAAAACGAAATATAGCGATACGAAGATGTATTCTGATGGATGGCTAGTGGTTATTACAGTACCTGAAAGATGGGCATGTAAATTTCCACCTGGAACGAATTCTTGCACGAGGAACACAGTCGACGATTCGTCTTGCATGCCACCGTCGATGGAATAGCCGAAGAATGCAACCAAGTGAGGATGGTGCAGCTTTGAGAGCAAATCTAGCCTCATCCTAAGGGTTTGAATCGAGTATTTCCTCGGTAAGGACAACATACGCACTGCAACTAAGGTTCCATTTTCTAATCTTCCCTTGTAAACCTGAAAAGAAAGAAAGTCTTCTGTTGCTTCTTGATTGGAGATGGATATATGATAATGATATTGTAAGGAAAGGAAGTGAAGAGCATCAGTACCTTTCCCAGTGAACCTTCGCCCAGAAATGACGATTCGTCGAAATCTTTTGTGGCTTCTTGCAAATCTTCCAAGGAAAAGACTCGATAGGATGGAGCATTTTGATTTCCCATCTTCCCTGTTTTAGATATAATCCCATTTTTGCGTGGTTGAGTAGATCAAAGTAAATCATGGCGATGTAAAACACAGAAACTTTACCAGCATTTGGTAGAAATTCAGACGAAGCCCCTAATGTAAGATATTCTTGGTCGACTTTCGGTGCGACGTGCTGAACCATTAACGCTTCCCTTCTGCTACGACGATTTCGACAGTAATGGAGGAAGAAAATGACAAAGATTACGGTCACTACAATGATAAGCCCTCCAATGACACCAGCCAAGATGGCTATCTCCTTAGCCAAAGATCGTTTACTGCGATGGCCAACGCCTTCACAGTATGCCCCAGAACGCTGATCTCCGTCTTCATCTATCGAAAAACAGTTCCCGTGAATCTTCAAGATTCGATTCCCAGTGCCATTCAGACAGTTTGGGATCTGACCCGTCAATTTATTACCAGAAAGATCGACCAAACTAAGTGAATCCCCACACTTGAGCTTTTGGGGAAGCTCACCACTTAGCATGTTAAAGGATAAGTTCAAGTAGCTTACGTTCGGCAGAGAAAAGAGCACGGCGGGCGGATTTCCACTTATGTCATTTTCAGACAGATCAAGGTGCTGAAGCTTACTCAGCTGTCCGAGCTGATCTGTGATCATCCCAGAAAAGGAATTGTTGCTCAAGAAAACGTCTGTGAGCCCTTTCGGCAAAGGCGGCAAGGAAGAAACTAATCTGTTTTCTGTCAAGTCCAATAGCTGTAAGTTCGAAAGACTGCTCAAATCTGGCAATTTCCCAGAAATCAAATTGTGGGATAGGACGAGCTCGTCGAGTGCTACCATTCTTGAAACTGAGGAGGGAAAATCACCCTTAAACCTATTGTTCTTGAAGCTCAATATGGTGAGATTGGTCAGTGAATCTAACCACATTGGCACTGTGCCATTGAAGAAGTTCCCATCTAAACTGAAGCTCTGAAGCCCAACCATCCTAGACATCCCTGAAGGGATCGAACCATACATGAAATTCCAACTCATGTCTAAAGCTTCGAGCGAATACAAACGGTGGATTTTATCGGGTAGTTGCCCCCAAATGCCTAAAGAGATTAGGCTAAGGACCTTTAAGTTGCTCAGCCTTGCCAATGTAGTGACGAAGGAGTCAATTGAGAAGCTTTCAGACAACGTTTGATTGGGCACAGCATATCCCAAGAATTGACTGACCCTTACTGGCTTGTCTCCGATCATTCTGAGCTCTGTAACTGAGTCATTCTCACACTTGATGGTCATCTTGGGCGGCGAAGGCATGAAGCAGAAATCCGCATTGGTGTTATCCCAGACATTCAAGAACGTTGGGTATTCCAAGTGTTTCCTTAGCTGAAGAAGAACCTGGGTTTCGTAGCTTCTTAGCTGATGAGTCGTTGGAGCAAAGAAGAGCATCGAAAGAATCGATAAAAGAAGATAATTACTCAGATGACGTCCCATCTTCGTATTCTAGCACATAAACCTCGGAATTTGCTTTTTCTTTTTTCAGCTATGGCACCATGGAGAGAATCTTTTAGCTGTAGAAGAACGATAAAACGCACGAAGCGAACATCTCAAAAGGCAGGAATTCCTCGCTGTCAGGAATTAAAACAGCGCAGAAAACGAAACATTAAGGAGAGACCAAAAAAGGGTACATAAAGCATAGAAATGTGCCTTCTTTCGTAAACGGAAACAACCAACCAATTGGAAAGCTCACGAGTAGCTTCTTACAGGCCGTTGAGGAAAAGAAGGAACTTGATTTCTTTCTTGGAGGAACGAAAATAAGGACAAGGAGGATAAAAAAGGAGATAGCTTTAAATGGATAAAAGCTCTCTGCCCACTACCTATCTATATAAAACTAAGTCTTGCTTAGTGTGAAAGAACGAACCTCATGGGAGGAGATAAAAGAAGTGGGCTAATAATTGAAGGCAGTTGAAAGCGAAGAATCTGCATTTACTGCTACTGCCTTCATTTCGATAGAAAGAAAGAAGTGGAATTCTTATCGTGTTTATTAGGCAGCACACAGTGATGGGGTCGACCCAATGCTGTCTTTCGCTGTGCAGAAAAATGAGAGCTTTCTTTCTTCTCTCTTGACTTGTCAGTCAACAAGTCGATAGATAACGATTAACGGTAGAGCGGCATATTATATTACACAAAACACTACAAATCTTTGAAGTTTGAACTTATAAGTCATTAGATTACTTTAGTATGAATTTTAATTATAAATTAATCTTGAAATTGTGGTATGGGCCCAGGCCCAATTGTCTTTAAAGGGGGGACTATCGTCTGTCTGGCACCAGAGACAAAGATGATAAAAAATATTAAAATGAAAGGTATGTTTTGTGGGCCGTTAAATTTATACGTTTCTTAAAATATTATATTCCTATAATATCTTGCAATTAGTTTTGCAACTCACTTCGTCCGATAGATTATCGAAAAGGACACACAAGTTCAAGACAAGCGTCGGCGTTGTTGTTGCCATTTGCCAACAACGGCGTAAATAATTGAAAAGGAAAAGGGAAACTCATTTCATTAACCATATAATAGATGTAAGAATTAACAGATGTGTTAGATTGAAATAAAGCGTCTTTGGATATAAATATATATAAACAAGCAATTGAGTTATATTAAATTAAACTAACTATTTTAGTTACTAGTTTAAGTAGTTACAGCTTTATTGAAAGCGATGCAGAGCAAACGTTGATAAAAAAGCTTACAACCTCTAAACAACAAATTATAAGTCAAACGAGTCAGTGTTTTTGGATGTTTAGGGGGATTGAGCTATTTTATTACAAATTCGCAATGGCATTCGAACTTGCTAAAGGCCCATTATTTGCTTCCATTGGGCTCATTTACTAAACTATTATATATTTGTAAAATATTTTTTTATTGTTTGTATATGGGCTATGACCTATGAGGCAACAATAGTAATGTTTAAGAGCAATGTAATAATGTTCTAAGTTGAGTCATCCTAAAGAAACAAAGAAATGAACAACGTTGGCTTGGATTAAGGTACAATCTATATGAGTATTAGAAAATGTTATCGTCAATCAAGATTTAAAGAGATTGAAGTTAGTTAAGAAAAATTGAAGAATCAAGATTTAAAGAGATTGAAGTTAGTTAAGAAAAATTGAAGAATTAAAGTCAATCCTAACGAACCTAACTTACAAACAACCCAAAACCATGATGGGTTTTCTTGCACTCTTTTCTTTTTATTATATTATTGATCTTATTGGATTGAAAAGCAAACTTTTCTGAGATTGGAGATTGTTGAAGGTTGTTAGAGGGCCATGCGCATTAACATAGGCGCAAATGATGTTCAAATTTTCAAATCATTGTAGTATACCAAATTACTTCGAAGTCCTCGATACGAGGTATATAATATACATGGGCCTTTTAAATTAAAGTGCGTGTAGTTTATGCAATCATAGAGTCGAATCATTATAATTTATAACATTCAGAAGCGTAACGCCTAAACAAAGAAAACGAAAAGTAGTCTAATCTTGTAACATTCGGAATATAATAATGTTTTAAACGATTAATTCTTCTCACCATTACTAAATTTGAGGGTTTCCATCTAATTACTAATCATTTTACATTCCTTGATTACGCTTCAAGAGTCGAGAATCTTCAATTTCTTTGTTCTGAATTTTTTTTAGTAAGAAAGAAGTTCACTATTCATTTACTGCATTTATTCGAAAAAATTTACAGCTTTTCTTGTTGATGATAGAAAAAATCAATATGATCATACAAGGTATATTAGGACAAATACTCAACTCTGATCTTGAAAACATAAGTTTGGTGCAATAATATGCTGATATTTTCCTAAATCTGATAAATTGATGTTACACATATCTTACTTTGTCGTGGTTCCCAACCTGACTAAAATCTCGAAGTAGATATTGCATGTCCCATCCGAAAAAAATATTAGCTATTAACGAATAGTTCGTATTCTCTGAATTGCTTTGAGTACAAATAAAATAAATACATGGAGAAATAATACAAGATAAAAAACACTAACAACATTATGCTATTGTTAACTAATCTTCGAGTAGTAATAATCAACGCATTAAACTACACTACAACAGTATGCCTTATGATAATAATTGATAAATAAGCTTGTCGTTTCTTCCATTTTGCTGTTCATTTATAACGAAAACCCCTATTATAAATTAACTTATTTTGGTCAAAAAAAAGGTTGACTGAAATCTGGAAATACTCTGACCCAAAAAAAAAAAAGAGAGAGAGAAGCATAGTGTCAAGTGTGTAGGTGTGTGTATAATTGCTTTGGATAAAATAAATGCATCAGCAGGTTCGGACTTTATTTAATGTTGGTCTAAGATCAATCGATAAAAAAGACATAATTTTGCATGCATGTATTTTTCTGGTAAGATATGCTACCTTGCATTATTTCCATATTCATCATATCTTTCACTAACAAGACAATCCATAATTATCTTGCATGCATATGAATGAATGTATGAGACTGTCCAAACGTGACGTGGCAGTGGTTCACCAAAATTTCACATATAAGGCTATGTACGTGATAACAGTTTCATCCTATCTCATACTCCTTTACTATTTCACTTGGACAAATGTAATCTCGAATTTCTTTTTTGCTATGTAGGAATATCGATATATCTGGTTTATATATTCAATTAATAATTTTGTAAAGTAAACCCTCGAAAGTAGTAATTAGGGTCAGCTGAGATGAGATGGATACAACTAACTAACTACTAGACAATGAACAAGGGTTTGACCTAGCTTGCTAGAGTTATCGATTTTCCTATGACTCATATGTGTTTTAATTTTCTTTTGTGATTATATTAGTAACTAATTAACAATAAACTTGTATTACGTACAATTTTTTATCAATAAATGTGTTGTATATATTCAGCAGTCTACTAACTAGTCAACCCCTCCAAGCTAGCTTTTCTCCAATTGCCGTTTTTATCCACCCAACGTAAACGTACCACACCGCTCATAAGAAGAACAATTTAAATTTATCTTAATGACTAATTATTGTCCATTTATTTTTCGTTGTTTTGCTTACAAAATAAAACATTCCACTAACAAGTTAACACTAAACCATATTTCAAAATTTGATTTAGCATTAAATAATAGTTTATGTCCATTTTGCTACTAAATTAGAAAAAGTAAAAAAAAAAAGAAATAAAATAGAAAAAGCCTTTGTGAAGTGTGAACTTTTTCCTCAATAAATACCTCTTCTCTACTCTCGTCTCTGGCGCTCGCTCACAATTCAAGTTGTCTCTTCCTTTCTCGAATTTCGTGCTTTCATTCTATCTGCTATAAAATTAAACAAAGCTCCTCACACCTCAGCTCAGCTCCCTCAGTCTCGTCTCAAATCGGCGGCGAGCCACTGTAACGATGGTGCTCCGACCTGTGACCGGCGGCGGAGGAGGATTTCTGGCCGGGCGGCAGGTTGTTCCTTTGAACTGCGAAGCTGAAGTATCGCAGCGTCTTCTAGAAGCTTCGCTCGCCAACGACGTCAAATCGGCTCTCGATTGCCTAAGCGATCCGTTCGTCGACGTTAACTACGTCGGAGCTGTGTGCCTTAAAGTTCGCAAAACCGACGTCGTTTTGAGCCAGGAGTCGCCCAGCGAAGTACGCGTCGATTACGAGGAGTTTAAGACCGATGCCACCGCTCTCTTTGCCGCCGCGAACAACGGAAACGCCTTTCTCGTGAGGAAGTTGCTGGTATGTGTGATCGTGGTTTCAGTTTACTATTTGGTTAGATTGTTTATTTGGATCTTTCAAATTTCTAAGTATATTTGAGTTTATGTTGAGCTTTCTACATTCGCATTTGATTTTTTGCGTTCGTACACGGTACACCATAATTTTTCCAATTTCCTTTCGAGAAAACATTGCTTATAATTTGGCGTTCAGCATAACATCTGCTCAGTCCTATACAGGCGACTCAGGTTGCTGATGATATTTTTAGATATATGTGATTTTTCATCCTTCGACGTTAATTGCGTCAACACAATTTTTTAGCTTAAAGGCTGAGAGATTACATCAGATCAAAATTTAAACGTTGTCACTTTTTTTTTCACTTCTCAGTCGTGCAATTATAGCTTGTTCTCCTACCCCTCTTTCGTTCAAAATTTAAACTGGTTGATTTTAATTTCTTTAAATGCCGGTTCGTGCACGAGCTTATAAATGGGTACAACTACAAAAGTCACATTAATAATTCTCGGTTTAATTTTTCAAAAAAAAAAAAAAAGAAGCTGTATTGCAGGTCACATATTCATCTATAACTCGTCGTATCTGTAGTAATCGGATCCTTTCCAAATGTTGAAGTGAAGCAAACTTCGTATTCTAAGTCATAGTCACTAAATATAGCAGATTGTAAGGGTAGAATTGCAGTAAACAAGTTCTACAAAAGCTAATCCCAGTGTTGTTGACCTCTGATTGGTTCTCGTTGTCGGCAGAACGCAGGAGCTGATCCCAACCTAAGACTATTCAGGGGATTCTCAGCCACGGCGGCTTCAAGGGAGAACCACCTCGAGACCCTCGAGGTACTACTAAAGGCCGGGGCATGCCAATTAGCTTGCGAGGAAGCTTTGATAGAGGCGTGCATCCATGGCCATTCCAGCATTGTGCAGCTGCTCATGGGGACCGATCTCATTCGCCCTCACGTCGCTGTTCACGCTCATGTCACTGCTTGCTGTAGGGGATTCGTGGAGGTCGTCGACGCTCTCATCAAGGTTATAATATTAATCTGCTTCGAATCACCTACTATAGTAACTTACGATTCAAACCCTACCCTACCAACTACTTCGATGCCGATGGCAGTGTGGAGTGGACGTGAACGCCTCCGATCGTGTGCTGCTCCGATCAAGTCGACCATCATTACATGCAAACGCAGACTGCAATGGGCTCGTGGCTGCCATAGTCGGCCGACAAGCCTCCACCGTCCGTCTACTCCTTGAGGTAAATACCATTCGTGAGCTGCAATCGTTTTCCATTTCATGATTGGGAATTGACATGTACCATCATGTGAAAAATAGGCCGGTGCTGACACTGATGTCAGAGTCCCGCTGGGGGCGTGGTCGTGGGACGTTTCCTCGGGGGAAGAACTCCGAGTTGGCGCGGGAATGGGAGAGCCCTACCCCATCGCTTGGTGCGCCCTGGAATACTTTGAATCGACTGGCTCCATCTTGCAGATGCTCCTCGAACGCATCTCTATTAATGCCACCCACCTCGGAAGAACCCTTCTCCACCACGCCATCTTATGCAACCACGTCAACGCCGTGAAAGCTCTCCTCAAATTCGGCGCAAACATCGAAACCCCAGTGAGAACCTCTCAGAAAACAGAGTTCTGCCCCATACACATGGCCGCTCGTCTCGGCTCGCCCGCAGTCCTCCAATGCTTGCTCGAGTTTGGGTGCGATCTCAACTCGAGGACAGAAGAAGGCGAAACAGCTCTGATGATCTCCGCCAAACACAAGCGAGAAAGCTGCCTTCAACTATTGGTAAAGGCGGGCGCTGACTTCGGCTTGGTAAACTCAAGCGGCCAATCGGCACATACTATCGCAGCGAGCAATCGCTGGTCAGTCGGCTTTCGACAAGCAGTGCTCGGCGTTATAAGAAATGAAAGAATTGTCCCTACGTCATCCAACAAATGCATCTTTTCTCCCCCGAGATTCGCAGCCCAATACGGAGACGTCCTCGCCTTGAAAACCCTAATCGGCCGACCCAACATTGATCTCGACGAGCAAGACGAAGAGGGCTTCTCCGCGGCGATGTTCGCCGCGTTAGAAGGCCACGTCGACTCATTTCGCCTGCTCGTCTACGCCTCGGCTGACGTGAAGCTTCAGAACAAAAAAGGCGAGACGGCACTCGCCCTCGCCAGGCAGAGCAATCAAAGGGATCTCTTCGAAAAGGTGATGCTCGAATTTGCTTTGGAAAAAGGGAACCGTATAGGAGGAGGAGGAGATGGGTTCTACGCCCTTCACTACGCGGCTCGGCGCGGAGACTTGCCGGCTGTTAGGCTGCTAGCGAGCAAGGGCTACGACGTAGATGCACTCGACGGGGACGGAAATACACCCCTTATGTTGGCTGCCTTGGAGGGCAACGGTGAGATGTGTAAGCTTTTGATCTCTTACGGTTCGTCCCTCGACTCCAAGAACGCCGAGGGCGAATCTGCTTTGTCTCTCGCGAGGGCTTTCGGTAAGCCGAAGAACGACTCTGAGGAAATAATACTTAATGCCCTCGCGAGGAAGACGGTCGTCTCGGGCGCCAAATTACGGAAGCACACTAAGGGTGGGAAAGGCTCTCCGCACTCTAAGGTCGTTAGAATGATCGAATCGAATGGGATTCTTCGTTGGGGGAATTCGAGTCGTAGGAATGTGGTGTGCCGAGAAGTCGAGGTGGGCCCGAGCTTGAGCTTCGTCAGAAATAGGAGGAGGAAGGGCGACGGTAATGAGCCTGGGATTTTTCGGGTGGTGACGTGTAAGAACAAGGAAGTTCACTTTGTGTGTGAAGGTGGAGCCGAGGCGGCCGAGCTTTGGGTGAGAGGGATTAGGCTCGTCACGGAGGAGGCCGTTTCTGGTAATTAAGTAGGGAAAGGGAAGATTGTAAATTGTTTGAATGCAATGGCTGGCATATACACTCTTATACAAAGTGTTCGTTCCTCAGAAGTACAGAAGAAGTGTGAGATGCAGGAAGAAAATCGCTTGATTATAGAATATGAACGGAGTAGTGCCTATGGAAGCCTAAAATTAGAAAACACGAAATTAATGTACTTGTTCCTTGCACACGTCTGTTTCTGTATTCTTATTACACACCATTCGTAGGAACACCATGATATATATATCGATGCCTAACTACATCTGCTTATGAATAGAACTTGTAGCTTTTGGCTTGAAGAATTATCTGCCTTAGCCCTCCGATCGGTGCTATTATCATCAAGAGAACGCCGAGCACGATGCATATCTGCAGCAGCAGCAGCAGCATTACACGTAACCGTTAACAAAATCGTCAGGTAATTGTCATGAAATTAAACAAAAAATAAGCAAGAAAGCCAAAATTTTACTTACCCAGTTAGTCCACCAGGACAGGCTAAATCTCCTCGGCTTGTAGATCGCAAGCCACATGATGCACGGCAAGAAGTAAGTCGTCGGGGCGAAGGCGAACCCGCCGAAGAATCCAAGGAGCCCGCCGAAGAAGGGGAACGTAATCGCCACGAACATCGTGAGCGCAACGTACACGTTCCTCGCGATGAACCTCAAGTACCACGTGGGCTTGAACCTCATCTTCTTCACGAGCACCGTCTCTATCATGTCGAAGACTGGCATTGCGTAGATCTGATAGCTTCCTATGACGTGCACCACCACGAACAGGTTGGCCATCGCGATGAGCCACACCGGCTTGTTCAACGTGATGAGAATGTTGTCATCCACGGAGTTTCCGAACACCCAATACCCGATAAAGGCGACGGGGAAGTAGCAGAGAGCCACGACTATGTACGCCACGATGACTCCCCTCCACATCGGCACCTTCGAAGGCTTTTCGGGGGTCGAAGGGATAGTCGCCTGAATCTCCAGTACCACGTTGTGCCCCGCATACGCAAAGGCAACGTCTCCCAAAGCGCTGAAGAAGTTGAAAACCGTCCCCGCCGTGGTAGTCGCCTTGTACCCGTACTGAACGTCCTTCTGCACTCCCTTGTCGACCGACGCTCCCCAAGCAATCGTAGAGTAACTAGTATTAAGAAGGAATTAGCTTAAGCTTTTAGCTGGAGTAGTGTCATTCAACATGGTATTAGAGAGATCAGACTACGAGTCATGAGTACGAATCCTCGATACCACCCGTTTATGAAACTACACGTCATAGGTTAGAAACAAATAAATCGGCCTGGACGCGACACTATGTCTATAATGGTAAATGTAATAATGTACCTCAAGGACATGACTGCGGCGGCCAGGGAGACGCCGGAGATGGAATTGAAGTTGGGGAGGTGGGAGAGCACGAAGTGGACGGAGGCGAAGATCATGATGAAGTAGGTGAGCTTCATGTCCTTGCACTTGCCCTTGTCCTTGCATACCAAGTCGTGGAACTTCTTGAGGGACTTTCCGCCCGTGACCATGTAGACTATGTCGACGCCGACCTCGACGATGAGCTGCTGGGGCACAACTATGTACAGGCCGAGCTTCTCGCCGAAGGCGTGCTGGCCGAGCTCGTGGTACCTGTCGAACCGCTTTCCCGGGACCATCTCGTGCATCTCAACCATCTGCCACAGCGTATACAGAGTGATGATCCACGATATCACCATCACCGTCACCCCGGGACCCCTAATTTTTTCGTATTACCGAAAAAAAAAATCGTTATTACAGACTGTTAAGAAAAGATAAATTGAGGATTTACTCTACGAATCACCAATTAATTTTAAGAGAAGTCTCGTTCAATAGTATGCCTGTCACTTGGATAAATTTCACCCACACAATCATATTAATATTATATGTGCATAGGATTATTAGTTATTACCATCCAAGTTCGGACATGGCGTAGGGTAGGCTGAGGACGCCGGCCCCGACCATGGCGGTGACATTGTGGAAAGCTGAGTACCACCACTTCGCGTTTCTTGAAGAAGTGATTGGAAGCCAAGCATCGATTGCCTTCTCTTCTGCTGTCCTCTCATCTACCTGTGAAAAAATATATTTATTTTGTTAGTTTTTTTAACATGTTTGATTTGATGATTTCTTGCTTATGTTGTTGACTTGTCTCACCCAAGCAAGACTTACTATTATTATTTTTTTATTTTATTTTAGACCTATATGGCTAATAATTTGCCGTAACATGTACGTTGATAGGAATATCAAAAGGTTGACTCGTCGACTTCCCAAGTACTAGCAAAATAATTATAATAGGATATATGAAAAGAGAAGATGATAAAAGGCAAAGAATAAAACTACCATATGCATATTACTTACACACCTGCATAATACACATACAGGGGTGGGGTTTAGACATATACGGAGTTTCTGAGAGAGATCATATGATGATGTGAACGCACTTACGTTTTTGTAGTTCTGTTCAGGACCTTGTGTTCCCATGGCTGAGCTTTCTTTCTACAATTTCAACTCAAATAATGAGAGAGAGAGAGAGAGAGAGAGAGAGAGTGGAATGGATGTAATTTACGATGGATAGAAGATGGAAATATCGATGTTTATATAGTAGCAATTAAAGCGGCGATGAATCTTTAAGAGAATTGAAATCGACGTTTTTGTTTGACCTTGAGAGAGAGAGAGAGAGAGAGGCATAGTTCGTCAAGATTTATTTGCTCCAATGCTTAACTTAATTAGCCAGCCGTAAATACAGGTCGACATATCAAGTTTATTTAGGCTTTGCATTGACCAATCAAAAGATTTGGCCTGCAATTGGGGTAATATAATAATTATATATATATATATATATATATATATATTATATACAAGGGGTCTCCTGTATAGCACTTTGTTGACACTCAAGCTATAGTTCTGTTCGTTTCTGTCTATTTGTGGACAATATGGCCGGTGAGAAAGCTTTTATTTTAGTTTTAATAAGCTCTCTATATATAATTATTAACAGCTGTTAATTACTAAAAATGCAATTTGCAGATGGATTTTTTACTTTTAATTTGTTATGGAGAATACCCATATTCGGGAAACTTCACGGCAGCTGCAATTATTGAACTATATTCTAAAGAAAGTCAACTTATCTGCTAAAATTTGCTTTGTTTATTAGAAGAGGCCAGTATCTATATCTATATAAACATATATCTAAATTGGATATGAAATACTAGGATTTCCCGAGGAACTTGCCAAGAAACTACAAAAAAAAAAAAGTACAAGTAAACGACTTGTGACTTAGAACTCACCTGTTGCGTTAAACAAAGTTATGAACGACAGCGAATTAAATGAATGTTTCACGAATCAAATTAAATGGAAGACCTGCCAAATATTCGTCCTATGAGAAGGATGGTCAACCATTAGATCAAATTTGTTTCACATATGTAATGTAAACTCTTAACAATAAATTTACGACGGATAATGAGATAAAGGAATTTATTTACTTTGATTCAGATGGATGAATGTATTAATTAAAGTTCATTTTGTCAATGAGTTCATTTCGTGAAATTCATTTGAATAATGGAATACATGAACATATTGGATTCATAGTGAATGGACTGAATAATTCTATTTACCTCCTCGAAGTCAGGAATATATCAAGTCATTTGAACTGCGATAACTCAGTTTTCAGGAAGTTGTTTCTTTAAAAAGAAAGCTCCATTGAATATACTTCCTAAACGAAAGTATATTATGCTCAAACCCGGAGAATTTTAAAAAAGAGGAACGATTCTATTTCGTTTTAAAAAAAGAGGAACGGGTTCTCAAATGACTGAAATACCCTTACTAAAAAACTGGTTAAGGAGGCTAATCCGTTTTTAACAGTGAAAAGTTATTCGAGTGACATAATACTCGAATAACTGACTCGAATAAATGCATTTTTGAATTATTAAAAGCGAAAAATTATTCGGATTTATTCGAGTAAAAGCAAGACTCGAATGACTTACTCTAATAATAAATCGAAGAGATAAGGTGACTCGAATAATGTGCAGAAAATTTAAACGAGTAAGCTACATTATTCGAGTATCTTATCGAGAGTTCTTTTCGAGTCAAAACTCGAATAAAGAACTCGAATAATATACTCGAATAAGCAGTGTTTTAAAAAGCTCGGAAAGAAAATTAGACACAAATCACTCGAAAACCTTAAACCCCTCGCGCTCTCTCTTCGAATTCAAATCACTCGAAAAATCGTACACAAGCCCAAGCATAATCAAATGGCGAAAAGAAAAACGAGATCATCGGAGCCTTCTGCGCCTGTTCGTATCCGGGTGGATGAGTAAATCGACGGCGGTAGAGCCACGGTGAGCTTTTGGTCGCATTTTGGCTTTTTGTTAAATCGAATTGGTTGAACGAATTTCTTGGTTAGATCTTTTGTTATTAGCGTTAAATCGATCGATTTTGATGTTAAATCTTTGCGTAAACGTCGTAATCGGTCGGATTTTTGTAAAAATCGTTTTCATCGCCTTTTCGAGTATTTATTCGAGTAATTAGGGTTCGAATAACTTCTTGACGTATTCGAGTGATGTTTTACTCGAATAATTTACTCGAATAACAGTGAATTTTGCTTTTTTTTTTGCGTTTTCAGATCTATCTTCCGGCGAAGTTGCCGGCGGACAATTTCTACCATGCCACCCTCACTCTGAACGCGCAGTACATGTCGGTATGCGAAACGCATCCGTACGCTTTTGAACGAGGAGGAAATGGAGGAGATGGTTAGACGGACACAGTTCGGGAACCTGATAAAGGTGGCCCGAAACCACTACAACTCGAACATGATCATGTGGTATTTGATGAGCCGGCAGGTGGAGTACATGCCGGACTCGAAGGAGTTCTGGATGGTCGTTCGTGGGCGACCAATACGATTTTCATTGGTCGAGTATTGCCTACTCACGGGCCTCGACTGCGGCGCTAACGAGCCGGAGATACCGTCATCGAACGAGTTTGCGACGAGGCATTGGCCTGGTATTAATTCTATTTTTTATCTTTTTGATTCGTTTTTTTACTTCGATTTCAAAAAACTAACGTTTGTTTTATGGCTCGCAGGCAAGCCCGTTATATATTTACACGATTTGGAGAAGAAAATCACGGAAATGATCCGTGACGCCGGTGGAGCCTCGGGCGTTCATCCCGAGAAATTGAAGATCGCGGCCCTTTATTTTGCCGTCGGGGTGCTAGGGGAGCGGAGGGTAAAGAAGGACTTGAAGGTCAAGGAGGAGTGGCTCCGTCTGGTGGAGGACTTCGACCGCTTCAACGAATATCCTTGGGGAAGGATATCGTTCGAGGAGGTCATTTATGGTCTGAACAAAGACCTCTTGGGGAGGGCGATGGAGATGGCATCGAATGGAAGAACCCAAACAACCTTCGATATCAGCGGCTTCGTAATGCCGCTTCAGGTAAATAAATTAGTTTTGTATTATTATTTAAGACATATTATATTTATTTTAACTTACTTCTACTCTCTTTTCAGGTTCTGGCATACGAGTGCTGGCCGACCGTCGGGCAAGAATTCACTGTGAGAAGAGCCGGCGAAGGGCTCCCGCTACCCCGTATGTGCCATTGGAAGACGACATTTTACGGCAAGAGCTCTGCTTCGGGATGGCAAGCGGTCGAGCGTGCATTCGGTGCCGTGGCGATGGATGTAAGTATATTTATTTATTTATAATATGGATTTATTTAGATTGCGTTTTCTAAATTGTACAAATACACAGGACGTGCGGTGTTGCCTTACACCGACCGATGCTGAAGCCGATTCAAGGCACTTCCGCACGGTCGCCGGATTTTGTGGCAGCCGTAATGATGCCGTGGCCCAGAGGATAGTGGAGCATCTTCTAAATGGGCTGCCGGTCTACTGCACCGAGCATCGGCTTGCTCCGTCTCCTCCTCGGCCGTCTCCTCCTCGGCCATCTCCTCCTCCGAGGCCGTCTCCTCCGAGGTCTTCTCCTCCGAGGCCGTCTCCTCCTCCTTCCGACTCAATCATCGCCCATTTCGATAGAAGAATGGACAGGCTGGAAGGCGATGTACGGGATTTGCGGACGGAGATTAGGGAGCTGCGCTCGATCGTGGTCCAAGGTATGTCTTACTTAATGTTTATTTTATAAGATTATATTGATATTACGTAAATCTAACGTAATACTCTAATTTTGTAGCCCTTGAGAGCCTGACGCCGAGAACGGTGCGGGATATTACGAGAAGCTACGATCAGGACATGCCGCCTCCTTCGCCTCCTCATTCGCCGCCGACGGGGAGTCGGGAGCAGGGGGGCGAGAATGTGGAGATGGAGGCCGAGATGGAGGCCGCGGCGGAGGCGGCGGAGAGGGCCGCGGCGGAGAGGGCGGCGGAGGAGAAGGCCGCGGCTGCGGCGGCTGCGGCGGAGAGGGCCACGGCGGATAGGGCGGCGGCGGAGAAGGCGGCGGCGGAGCAGGCGGCGGCGGAGAGGGCCGCGGCGGATAGGACGGCGGCGGAAGCGGAGAGGGCGGCGGCGGAGGCGGCGGCAGAAAGGGCCGCTGCGGCGTCAAAGGCAAAGAAGGCGGCGTGGGCGGAGGCGCAGAGGGCCGCCGCGGCGTCGAAGGCAAAGAAGGCGGCGGAAGCGGAGGAGAGGCGGCCACGGACGGAACGTGCGAAGAAGAAGTCCAGGTTGCTTTCGAGTCCGTATACGCCGACGCCCGATTCGACCCCTCGCGTTGCAATACAACGCCGCGCGGACATAGAGCATATCATCGGCGAGAGGGTGAAGAATTGGGATGCCGTCGCGGCGGAGGTGGCAAGAATGGGCGCAAAGGAGGAACGGCAAGGAATCCTCCAAGCGTACGACAAGAAATTCTTTGCCGACCTGTCCACTCCAAAAGTGTGGCTTTCGGATGAGGTATGTGTGTTTTTTGCTAAATATGTTCTAATTATTTCGTTTAATAACATTATATGCTATTATTGCAGCACGCCAACGAGCATTCAGCGGGTTCACGGCGATGCAAGAAAAGTGCGTGCATGCGGAGCGAATCGCGTACGTGAACGCCAACTTCGCACATGCAGTCAGGATGGAGTCCGCCAAACCGCGACCGTGGAACGTGTCCTCGTTCGACCTATTCGCCACGGGAGAGATCAATGCGATATACGGCGGCAAGCCGTCACTTCACTGGAGCCAAGCGGATGTGGCCGTCATCCCATTGGCATTTAACTCGCATTGGGTGCTCCTCGTCGCTCGGTTCAAGGAGAGGAACATCCTCGTTTTGGATTCCGACCGCAGCAGCGATTCGGACTTGAGGTTCATGAAGCCGTTCCTCGATCCTTTGGCCGAAGTGATACCGCTGATGCTTCAACACGTAGGTGTGGAGCAAGAATCCGGGGAGAAGTTTTCTTGGGTGCGGTGCCCCAATTTCCCTCAACAACGTCTCAGGTAATTTTTTTATTTTCTCACTTTCTTATTTTCTTATTTTCTTAAACCTGAAATTGTTATATTTCTCGAACAGCGGAGAGTGCGGTATGTACATGCTTAGGGCCGCGATGTCTCTGTTGATCGGTCACAGAGATGATCTCTACGCTTTGGACGATTCTAAAGTTGCCTTGTTTAGAAAGTTTTTGACTATATGTATTTATTTTAACAATTGGGATATTGTATGAACCGTTTTAGATATATTTGTATAGATTTTTTGATTTGGAATTGTTCTGTGTTATGGTTGGTTGAGTTGCTGTTGAGGTTGTTCAGAGTGTTCAAGGTTCAGTGTTGTTTTTTCCAAATTTCACTGTTATTCGAGTGAAAGAGCTTGTTCGAATAATGATAATTATTCGAGTAAGTTAATCGAGCTCAATTCGAGTACCTCATAGCACTCGAATAAGCTTCACTGGATCAGTTGATTTTATCGGACTTCACTGTTATCCGAGTCAAAGATCTTGTTCAAATAATGGCAATTAAACGAGTAAGCTATTCGAGCTCAATCCGAGTATCATACAGCACTCGAATAAACTTCACTGGATTAGTTGTTTCTGTCGAACTTCACTGTTATTCGAGTGAAAGAGCTTGTTCGGATAATGCTAATTTTATCGAGTTGCATATTCGAGCATATTCGAGTATAATACATAACTCGAATAAATTAAAAATCGAAAATATTGTTTTTATATCATGAGCATGAAATGTTAAATAGCATGAAAACATTTCATGTTAAATATCATTTCATGTTAAATAACATTTTCTTTCTAAGTAATAAGATATTATAGAGATTCTTGAAAAAAAAGAAAATCAAGTTGATATTTCGATACATGTTATATATATTGTTGATGGGAATGTATATACTAAAGTCCTATCTACCAATGTATTTCATTGTATGTTATGCAACGACTTTTATTAAACATTGTAATCTTCATAAAGCGACTTATTAACATCATGAAGGCCCTATAACATCGAAATATTGATATTTATACATCTATGTATCGAGATAATTAAAATTCAAAAACTCTGAAAAGAACACTCGAATTACAAGATATTATTCGAGTACGGTATTCGATTGTTTTGTAAATTATTCGAGTTTATTCGATTACTCGAATAAGTTCAGGTTTTCGTTTTCGACTTTTTATTGTTACGTTATTCGAGTGACCTATTCTAATAATATTCGAGTTGTGCATTTTACTCGAATAACAGTGAAATAAGCTACAATCAAGCCAAACTCACAATAATCCATCAATCTCATACAACCTCATACATCAAACTCATACAACCTCATACATCAAACTCATACAAACTCATACATCAAGATTTACTTAATGTCTACGGACCAAACTCACCGACGGACGGAAACCTCCTTTCTTTTCTCCGACCACGCCTTGCTACGAACGGAGGCGGCAACACCAATTGATCCGAGGTATCCCACTTGGCTTGATCCGGAACCGGCGAAACTCGTCCGTGATAAGCAGACTGCCACGTTAGGACAGAATAATATTCCGAACACAACGGGTAGAAACTCATGTTCGCTCGTAGACTCGCCGCGATTGCATGTGGACAAGGAATCCTGTCGATGTCGAATTGGCGGCACGTACAAGTCTTCGACCGCAAGTTAACAATGGCACGACCCCCCGGAGATCGGACATCGTACTCATGAGGAGCGATTTCATGTACTTCATACCCTTGACTTAGCTCATACCTCTCACGGAGCTTCATTTCCACCGTCGGGGTAAACCGCGTGGTTGCTTGTCCAGATTGCTGTCTGTATCTAGCAAACCAATCCGCCGTCAGCCTCTGTATCGATTCCAGAAGCGCAATGATCGGTAGCTTTCTTTCTTCGCGGAGTCTTGCATTAATCGATTCCACCCCGTTCGTAGTCATGATGTTATAGCGAGACGTCGGAGAATAGGCTCGACTCCATCGTTCCTTAGTATCAGTCTGTTGCAAATACGCGTATGCGATGGGAAACCTATTCTCAAAATCACCATATTGTGAATCAAAGTCGCATTGCTTGTATATTTTAGCAATGTGTATGAACGTCTCGGTCGCACCCTGCTTCTTACACCTGCTTTTCATATTTTGTGACAGGTGCCAAATACAATGACCGTGGTGCGCACGACCGTAGACGGCTGCAACGGCGGCTTTGATAGAAGGAGATCTGTCGGATACGATGACAAGATCGTCCTCGTTGGGCACGACTTGCAAGAGCTCGTTCAAGAACCACGACCAAGCTTCTATGCACTCGTTATTGTCGATTATGCCCCAAGCTAAAGGAAACTGATGGCGGTCACCATCCTCCGCTGATGCAATGAGCAACGTACCCCCATACTTTCCTTTCAACCAAGTACCGTCTATGCAAACAACCTTCCTCATGTGACGGTATCCCGCAATACAAGCACCAAGGGATAGGAATGCGTGCTTAAATCTCCGCTCGTCGTCCAGATATACACTTGCTATGGTTCCCGGATTCACTCTTCTCAACGTCGAAAGGTACGACGGCAACAGCTTGTAACTCTCATCGGGGTCACCCTTCATTGCATTTTGTGCTAAAATGCCTCCTTTCCATGCTTTGAAGTACGAAACTTCAATCCCACGATTTCTCATCATTGTTTGAATGAGTTTAGGGGCCGGTGTACTTGTTGAACCCTGAAAAGATTCAAGCAGCATATCACTCACGGAGGTTGACGATGCTTGAGTGAGTCTTGCGTTCCGATTTGCAAGGTCGCACGTATGTGTGTTGCAATACGTACGAATCGAGAATACGGATGTATCCTTAATCTACGCCGTCCATATCCTCCAAGTGCATCCATCCTCTTTGCATCTCACGCCATAGTACGATCGGGAAGATTTTATAATCTTGACCTCGAAGCATGCCTCTATAGCAACTCTTTGGATCCTATTCTTGACGGCCTTCTTATCCTCGAATTCATCACCGACCTTCATGGTGGAACCGTCGGTAAAAGAATACCGATCGCTAGGAATAGTTGCATTTTCCTCTTCTTCCTCCTCCTCCTCATCATTCCCGTCCGTATTTTCTCCGTCTACGCCATCAAAATTGACGTGCACGTTCTGCCGTGATGCAACATTCTCATCACGGTCGTTCGCCTCATTGTGACATTCACCCCATAATTCACATCTTCGCATCCGCCAAAGTCGATGATACGGTCAAAATAATCATCGATGTAACCACCGCCATCGCTACGAATCTCAATTGGAACGGGTCATCATCCGCGAGAGTTTGACGGTGGAGGGTCGTAGGGAGTCCAATCTCCACACGGAGAATCGGTCTATCCATTGGACCCCCTAAGTATATATAACCCTTCAACTCTCGATCATTTTTTATATACAACGGAGCACACCCTTCCATACCTCTCATAGATGGCTGATAACTTAGCTTTAACTCCGGCCTCCCGCTTACGCCAATAGTCTCGTATATTTCGTTCCGCAGATCGTCCAGCAAACAACAATCGACATTGAACCCAATGGGCTTCATATTTGTTCCCATCCTTGGAACCGATGTCCATTTATTATCATTCCCAATTATCCATTCTCCATCGTAATCAATCATGATGCTGGTCGGCATAACCTGCATATGAAACAAATCATTGTTAATAAAATTTAATTGCAATATGCATTATTCGAATAATTTCAATATTCGAAAAGTTGAAATTAATCGAGTAAACCATTCGAGTAGTAAAACAACTCGAATAGAGTCTTCGAGTATTAAGATTTTGAAGACACTCGATAAGTTGTTATCGAAGAAATAAATGGAATAAATCAACTTTTATTGCAAACGAGTTATTCGAGTAAATAAAATATTCGGAAACAAAAATTATTCGAGTAAGACATTCGAGTATACGTTTAACTCGAATAACATATCCGAATAATATGTAAGTGTAAAATTTCATAAACAATAGTATTAATCGAGTAAAGTTTCCGAGTTTATTCGAGTTTGATGTCCGAATTGTATGTTGCCAAAACAACTTATCCGAGTGACTTTTCGAGTCAACGTAAACTCGAATAACAGACTCGAATAATCGGAAAACGAAAATTTTCTGCAAATTCGCACAGATCTAAGGTTAAAATGCTACCCATAACTACCCAAACATTCGAAAATCTAATACCCGATGCTCGAAATGTAAATGTCATTAACATGAACGGAAATTACAATGCCCGATAATATATACTTGTAACCGGCGTTAACATGAACGAAACTTACTGTATATGCGTTCAAGAACGAAATTGGGATTCATGGAGCTTGGGTGTTTCGATTTCGGCGGATGCTTCAGCTCGTTTTTCCTTCAAGATCTCGTTTTGGTGCTTCGTGGGTGCATTAATCAATGAGGTTGGTGCGTTTTCTTTTTTTATTTTATATATATATTTCTTTTTTTTATTTAGGTATTAATTAGGGGTTTAGTTAATTAAGGAACCATGTTCCTCTTTTTTTAATTGACTCAGTCAAGTTCCCTTTTTTTTAAAAGAAACCAAAAGTAATCTTATTTTTTAAAATAGCCCGCTCAAGTAATGATATCATATTTCATCACCGATGTAAAGAAAACCATGTTAAAACAGAAACACAATGGATACTTTCAGTTGAAATTGAAACTACATTTGCTTTCAGTATAAGGATATTGCTATTAATTATTTTAAAATAAGGGTGTTTAGTAAAAAAATAGAAAAATTAATAGGTCACAGTCTGATAGTTGATGATGCAAAGAAAAAATTGCTTTCACACGGAATGTTCTAAGATGTTAAGAGCATCTCCAATGTTAACACAATTACTTCATGTTTAAAAATGAAAATAGAGTACGTTTTTACTACAATGAGACTATATATTTAACACAAATATTTTGTTGATGAGCAGACTAGATCTAGAGTACACACATTTTTCAACACAAAATAGAGTTGGCAATTTCTATTTATTTATATTTTAACTAATTAAAACTATTTTAATAATATTTAAAATATTTGATATTTTTATAATAATAGAAGGAAAAGTAATATTAATTTTCATTTATTTATTGATAACTTTCTTTTTATTCAATAAAGTTATAAAATAATATGCTGATTTATAATTTATTTAATTTTTATATATTAATAATTACAATATTTATTGAGGCTGTAATCATTGTAATGTAAAGTGAAATAACTCAATTAAATATGAATTTGATTTTTTGTGTAAAAAATAGAGTTAATGGGTTGGAGTAAAAATTAGTGTAGAAAATAGAGTTTATGGGTAGGAGTAAAAGCGCTGTAACAATTGTATTATTCTGTAAAATTGACTGTTTTTATGTCATGGGTTGGAGATGCTCTAATGAGCATTTTACATCATCTCCAATAGGTGCTTTGTTTTTCTGTAAAACACAGAAAAATAGAGTATGTTTCATGGGACACTGTATTTAACACTAATATTTGTGTTGTTAAGGAGAGAAACTCTAGTCATAGAGTACAAATAATTTTCAACACAAAGATAGAATTGTAATTTTTATTTATTTAGTATTTTACTTATATTTAAAAAATTGGTATTCTGATAATAATAAAAGTAAAAATAATATTTATTTTATTTTATTTATTATCTTCATTTTAATTAAAATTTAATTAATTTTTAAATACTATTAATTATAATGTATTGACTTGTTAATCATTATAATATAAAGTTTAATAAGGCGATGAAAGTAACGAATACAAATTTGATTTTTGGTGTAGTTCGTAGAAAATAGAGTTAATGGGTTGGAGTAAAAATTAGTGTAGAAAATGGAGTTTATGAGTTGGAATAAAAACGTTGTAACAACTGTATTATTGTGTAAAATTAACTTTATTATTATGTTGTGGGTTGAGATCATTTATATGAGTGGCATGACTAATTGCCGGAATGTCATTTCTTTTCATAAATAAATTGTATTTGAACCGTACAACTCGACTCGATAATTTAATACTCCCTCTGTCCCAGCAACTTTATCACATTATTTGTGGGGCACGCAATTAAGTTGGCATTATTATGATAATTTAGTACAATGTGTTTAGATATAAACAACTTGCTTAAATTTATAACTTTTTAATTATTCCCACCATACTTTTTTCTCCAATTACATTTAAAATGGTGTTTAATTTTTTACCTAGAAAGGAAATGTGATAAAATTATTGGGACGCACGGAATGAAAAAAAGTGATAAAATTAGCGAAACGGGAGAGTATCTTCAAAGATATGAAGTTTTTCATCCATATCAATTTTTGTAACCTTTATCTCCACCAACAAGTCGTCGAAAATATTTTTTCATAGGATGAACCAATATTTTGACCAAATCATTCAACTATATTGCGTACGGGACATGTTGCTCAAGCATTTCCCTTTTTGAAATAATATAATCTGACTTTTCAATTTCCGATACTACACTCAATATATTTATTCATGTTTAAGTAAATCGAACGGCTCTAAAAGATTTTTAGCAGGCCGTATGATAAGGTTAGTTGACTCGAATAATTAGTTCACACGTCGATCATTATTATCTTTGATTTGACTTTGGCCAAAACACTCATTGTGTTTAATTACATGCATTTCCTCGTATTTTCTCACAAAAAAGGCACGCGTCATGTGTGAACAAGCATCTCTAATCGATACCCAAAATCCCAAAATATATACTAAAATTCTACAACCGTACACCAAACCCAAACTCAAAATGCGTTTCATTTTCTCTCCCCTGTTTTCAACGCATATATGTGTTTTGGGAATGAAATATCCAAAATATGCAATTGATGTTTTAAAAATTACAATACATACCATTTATTATTTTTAATTATTAAAGTACCCATATAAAAAATCAAAATAAATAAAAATATATAAAAGGGCTCATGTTATTAATAACTATTTTTTTCTGCTTTTTTATATGAAAAAAATATTGAGTTTATTGTGAAATAAGTTTTCTCAATCGAACTTAGAATAATAGTATGGTCTCATTTGTAAAGTTGTAAATTTCATGTATAATATTAAAAATCGGATAGAATATAATGTTACAATAATGGTCTTTTAAGTTTGTGAATTGGTTTATTGATTGGAGAAGAATTACTGCATTTTGAGTTTGAGAATGCATTTGAGTTTGAGAATGCGTTTTTGGGTTGAAGATGGTCTAATACTATCATTTTGCATGGTACGCCAATTTTTGAAATTTCGATGTTCTTTTGCTTACATTATTTCGAAAACAATGTGTAGGATTTTGATTATGTAAAGCGAGTAGCAAATGAAGTACAAAACTTCAGTGTTAAAAAAAAGCACAACATATACATAAGATTTATTGGAAATAAAATCATCCAAATGGACTTAGATTCTAAAACAAATCTATAATAGACTAGCCAACTAAAAGTTGTATGTAATTCGACATGACATTGATTTGGACACCTAAACTAAATACATATGGAAGAAAGACTTACTTCATTTAACTTCATAAGTCAACAGCGGAATTTGTGACAACATCTATTCAATTATATTAAGGATAAGTGTGATTGATTTTTTGGCATGTAAAATATTTATAATTTAACATCTCTATTTCTAATTTCATTAATTAAATAATTATCATATTTAACCCCTCAATTTTAGTATTATTACTCGTCCTACTTATTATTTTCCTTATATAAAATTATATTTCATCTACTAGACTAAATTATAAATAAAATTAAAATTAAAATAATTATATTTTAAACAAACGCAGTATTAATTGTCAATTATACTTTATAACTTTTTGTCCCCAATTCAAAGCGTGACATCAACTTTGACGATGAAACTTTTACCGAGTCAAAGAAAAAGAAAGCATGAGCATTTTATTACGTCATCACGACGTTGGGATTTGGTTCAATTCACACGTCCGATCGTCCATAGGCCGTGGCCCACAATGAAATATGTGACGTCACATTTAAGTTCATGATTTCGCAACACGTTTTAACGAGTAACCCCTTTATGGCCCAAATATAAAATATGGGCTACAACCATGTAAAGTAGGCCCAATGTGAGCCTAAGACCAATTAAGAAAGCCCAATAAACCCAAAACAGTGCATCGAATGTTTCAATCCACAGAAAAACTAGCCGTTGTGATCCCTCAAAGAAAATCGACCGTTATGATGCCAGTGTCATCTTCCTCGTCCCCAAAAGCAAATACTCTCTCTCTCTCTCTCTCTCTCTCTCTCTCTCTCTCTCTCTCTCTCTCTCTCTCTCTCTCTCTCTCTCTCTCTCTCTCTCGCATAGTAGAGCCTAGAAGAAAAATGGAAAATGAAGAAGATGGAAGTGTTAAGAGCCCTTGATACCAGCTTTAACAGAATCGTGGAGAGCATCAGCGAATTCTACTTATCCAGCATTATTATTATCTTTAATACGTGGCATGTTTTATTTCCATTTTACGTTTATTACTTTTCCTTTATATGTGATGTCACCAACATTGAAGGGAATCTATCAACAAACATTTGGTGATGAACGACGTCTCTCTCTGTTCTCTCTCTCTGTTCTCTTTCATGTTTCTGTAACAAACTCTGAGGTCGACAATCGGATCCTTTTCTGTTCAAGGCTCCCATCATCGGCTTAATCCCCTTTTCCCAACTCGAGGGTGTATCAATTGGTATCAGAGCATCGATCCCAAACCTCAAACCTCTCAGAGATGGCAGAAGGAACACGCACTGCTGAGCTGCGCAAGGAGATGGAACTGTTTCGTGATAAGGTGACCGCAGACAACACGTCCATCAATGAGCAGCTGGCTTCACTGCGACAGATGATTGCAGCAATGGCGATCAACTCGTCTGGTGAAAATTCAAACGGCGGAGGAAGTACTGAAGTACAGGAGAATCGATCCCGATCGAGCTACCAACTCCCAACGAAATGTTCCAGTATCGAGTTTCCCAAATTTAACGGTGAAGACTTGAGGGGATGGGTGTATAAATGCGAGCAGTTTTTCGAAGTAGATGAAACACCCACTGAAGCTAAGGTGAAGATGGCGGCAGTACATCTGGAGGGCCGTGCACTTCAGTGGCATCAGGTCTTCATGAAAACCCGCCTGGTTCGGGAGCTCCCTCCCTGGACGGAATATGTGCGGGCACTACACAATCGGTTTGGGCTACACTCGTATGATGACCCCATGAGTGAGTTGGTTAATTTGAAGCAGAGCGGACCTGTTCAGGACTACTTGGATAGCTTCGAGGAACTAATGAATTGCGTCGAGCTTTCGGAGCCTTACGCCGTGAGCTGTTTTCTAGGGGGGCTGAAACCAGAGATTGCGGTGGCGGTACGAATGTTTCAACCTAAATCTTTGTCGGAGGCGGTGAGCCTGGCGAAACTGCAGGAACAGGCGAATGGCTTGGCTAGTAAGAAGGTACCTATGACTGCTCATCCGACTGTAGGGAACATGAGGCCTAGCAATTCCAATGCTAGAACTCCCTTCATTCCAAATGCTGGTGCTTCGAGCAGAACCATGGGGCCAAATTCCTCGAATTCGGGTTCATTTTCTGTGACTTCCCCCCCTGTTTTTTCTAAGATGGCCACTGGAGTGAGGGGAAATAACCAACCCATTATACCTTCTCGGAGATTATCCCCGCAGGAAATGGATGAAAAGAGGGCAAAGGGGTTGTGTTTTTGGTGCGATGAGAGGTTCACTGCTGGTCATAAATGCAGTCGAAGGAGACAAATATACCTGATGGAGGTTATGCCAGAGGCTGAGGATAAGTTGGAAGACCTTGTTGCTGACATTGATAGGTCTGAGGAGGAAAGCGAACCGGTGGAACCCGAGGAAAATCCTACAGTCAATTATCAGGTTTCAATGCATGCTATGGCAGGGGTACACGATTATAGCACCATGAGGGTTGCGGGAAATGTGAACGGAAAACCTCTGCATGTCTTGATCGATACGGGCAGCACACATAATTTCTTGGACTCTGATTGGGCTAGAAGGTATGGCTGTAAGATAGAGCCTACTGCTCCGTTTCCGGTAGCCGTGGCCGATGGTAGCAAGCTCTATAGCTCTTCGACGTGTAAAGGGTTTCAGTGGAAGATGCAAGGAACACAATTCTCTGCCGACATGATGATTTTACCATTGGGAGGTTGTGACATGGTGCTGGGGGTGCAGTGGTTGATCACATTGGGTAGCATTACTTGGAACTTCAATCAGCTTCATATGGAATTTCAAGTGGAGGGAAGGAAGGTGTTGCTCAGGGGGATGCAACCAGCTAAAGCCAAGCTGATTACCAACAAGAAGATGAATAAGTTGCTGTCACAAACAGCCCAACTGTCCATGTTACAGGTGATGATTATGCATAAAAGAGGGGACTCGCAGGCTCAGTTCTTTAGGCTAGATAAGAGGGAAGATGCCGAAGAGAATTCTGAAAATTCTGGAGATCTGAGTGAGCTTCTTAAACATTATGAGGATCTGTTTGCAGAACCTACTACTCTTCCACCTCATCGGGCCTGTGATCATGCCATCACGTTGAATGAAGGAACCTCAGCCATTAATGTGAGACCTTATAGGTACCCAACCATACAGAAGGATGAGATTGAAAAAATGGTGAAAGAGATGCTAGATTCAGGAATTATAAGGGAGAGCATTAGTCCTTTCTCTTCTCCTGTGGTGATGGTAAAGAAAAAAGATGGGTCGTGGCGAATGTGCGTGGATTATCGAGAACTTAACAGGAATACTGTCAAGGACAAATTCCCCATCCCACTAATTGAAGAGCTGCTAGATGAACTTGGCCATGCTCGGGTTTTTTCCAAGCTGGACTGAGGTCAGGCTACCATCAGATAAGGATGAAGGAAGCTGATATACACAAGACTGCTTTCAGAACTCATCATGGGCACTTCGAGTTTGTGGTGATGCCGTTCGGGCTCACGAATGCCCCTTCGACGTTCCAAGCACTCATGAACAATATATTTCGGCCTTTTCTGCGTAAGTTTATATTGGTGTTTTTTGATGATATCTTGGTGTACAGCCCTGATTGGAACAGCCATCAATCACACCTGCGAACAACGTTTGATGTACTTCGAAGGAACCAGCTGCTTGTTAGGCGCAACAAATGTCATTTTGGGGCTTCAAAAGTCGAGTATTTGGGTCACATTATAGCCGGAGGTGGAGTCTCTGCAGATCTTTCCAAAGTTCGGGCTATGATGAATTGGCCAACTCCTAAAACAGTGCGGCAGCTGCGGGGGTTCTTGGGCCTTTGCGGGTACTATAGGAGGTTCATTAAAGGATATGGAAGAATAGCTCAACCCCTCACTAATTTGCTGAAGAAGGACAACTTCCATTGGGATGATCAGACCACCCAGGCCTTTGAGCAACTGAAGCAGGCCCTCTGTAGTGCACCTGTACTAAGCTTGCCGGATTTTACTAAGGAGTTTGTGATAGAGACAGATGCCTCCGACGCGGCCATCGGGGCTGTTCTACTCCAACAGGGCAGACCCATAGCATACATGAGTAAACATCTTGGCCCCAAGACCGCTGCCCTATCGACATATGAGAAGGAGTTGCTAGCTGTAGTGACAGCAATTCAGAAGTGGAGAGCTTACTTGGTGGGGAGACATTTTATTATAAAGACCGATCATCAAAGCCTCAAGCACTTAATGGAGCAGAGAATATCAACCCCAAGCCAACAGAAGTGGCTGGCTAAGCTGATGGGTTATAATTACACCATTCTGTACAAAAAGGGGGCTGAAAATATAGTTGCTGATGCCTTGTCTCGGGTGCCTAATTCTGAGCCGCAACAAGAAGGGAAGATAGCCAACATTAGTCACGTGCACACTGATACCTTGGATAAAATAAAGAAAAGTTGGATTGAAGATGATCACATCCAAAAACTCATTCAAGAAGCAGAGAATTCTAATACTTATCACTGGAATGGGGAGATTCTGACAAGGAAAGGGAAGATAGTGGTGGGTTGCGATCCCGAACTCAGAAAGGAGCTGCTTAGCTTATTCCATAGCAGTGCCATAGGGGGTCATTCAGGCATCGAGAATACTCTCCAGAGACTTCGAAGGGTCGTATATTGGAAGAACATGAAGAAGGATGTGTATAACTTTGTAAAGGAATGCCTCACTTGCCAGCAGTACAAAACAGAGAATGCTGCCTCACCGGGATTACTGAACCCCCTGCCCATTCCAGACAAGATTTGGTCGGACATATCGATGGATTTTGTTGATGGCCTTCCCCTCTCCGATGGCAAGGATTCAGTTTTGGTAGTTGTGGATCGTCTGAGCAAATATGCCCATTTTATAAGCCTCAAACATCCCTATTCTGCTACTACCGTGGCTCAAGCTTTCATGAATCATATCTACAAGCTACACGGTGCCCCTCAAACGATTGTGACGGATAGAGATGCCATTTTCATGAGCCAATTTTGGAAAGCATTTTTTAAGGCACAAGGGGTCCAACTACTAGCTTCGACTGCATACCACCCTCAGACAGACGGGCAAACAGAGGTGGTAAATAGGTGCTTGGAATGCTACCTGAGATGCATGTGTGGTGATCGGCCGAGAGAATGGGTGCACTGGCTGAGCTTGGCGGAATGGTGGTATAACACCAGCTACCACTCTTCCATTCGCACAACTCCCTATCAGGTGGTGTATGGGCAGCCCCCTCCTACACACATCCCGTATTTAGAAGGTACCTCTAATATTGAATTGGTCGATCGAAGCCTGGCACACAGAGAGGCGACTATAAGGTTGGTGAAACAACACCTTTCGAGGGCTCAAAATCGAATGAAGGTGCAGGCAGATAGGAGGCGAAGCGAACGATCATTTGAGGAAAATGACTTGGTGTTTGTTAAGTTGCAGCCTTACAAACAGATGTCTCTTAAACCTCATGGGTACCATAAGCTCTCTGCCCGCTATTTTGGCCCCTTCAAGGTGCTGCGAAGGATCGGGAAGGTAGCTTATCGTCTGCAGCTCCCTGAAGGATGCAAAATACACCCTACTTTTCATGTCTCTCAGCTCAAACGATGTGTAGGCTCAGCTCAAGTCTCTCCACATCTGCCCTCGTTCTTGAGCTCTCACGGCCACGTTGTCTTAGAGCCCGAAGCTATATTGGAAAGGCGATTGATCAAGAAGCACAACCGACCAGTGACTCAAGTATTGGTCAAGTGGAGGAATGCACCACCTGAGGACAGCACCTGGGAGGACTGGTACACTCTGCAGCGGCAATTTCCAGCTTTCACAAACTCTTGAGGACAAGAGTTGCTTTAAGAAGGGGGGAATGATACCAGCTTTAACAGAATCGTGGAGAGCATCAGCGAATTCTACTTATCCAGCATTATTATTATCTTTAATACGTGGCATGTTTTATTTCCATTTTACGTTTATTACTTTTCCTTTATATGTGATGTCACCAACATTGAAGGGAATCTATCAACAAACATTTGGTGATGAACGACGTCTCTCTCTGTTCTCTCTCTCTGTTCTCTTTCATGTTTCTGTAACAAACTCTGAGGTCGACAATCGGATCCTTTTCTGTTCAAGGCTCCCATCATCGGCTTAATCCCCTTTTCCCAACTCGAGGGTGTATCAGCCCTGCGAACCTATCCAAGAAACAACAAGAGATCAGCGAAAATGGTCAAGA